>OZ014427.1:35223826-35866843 GCA_963966015.1 Aphidecta obliterata
GAAAACGATTAAATACGCCTATTTCGATAATCTAAAAGCATTCACCTGCATTCTCGATAACACAAAAAATACCTGGATGGTAGACCGTTCTGGCCATGCTCCCTACTGCGTGCAGTGCTTTTCTTTCTTTTATTTTTGGCCAGTTGTTCTCGTTCTGTTAATTCATCATCGTTCAATTTTGATCGGTCAGATACAGTTCGCTGCTTTATCATTGAATTCTATATATTGAAACAGCGCTAAACTCGAAATAACTGAATTCTACCCAACAGTAGATTATAAAAGGGTAAATTCTAGCAGTATATTTATAGTGAAACGATGGGTGATTCCTTTTGAATGGAATAATTCAAATTTTGCTAATTGGTGATATTCCTCTAGACTTCTGGATGTAGTCAAAGGAATTTTTCTGGTTACCGAACCAATGATTGAAATCAATCAGGTACTCGTAATGAGTCAATCGTTCAATTTATGAACAGAGTGGAGCCAAGAAAATTGACTTCAATCCGAAACCCTTAGCAACAGTTGAAACCTATCTTGCAAAATCAGTAGGGTCACAAAAATTCTCTACCTCATCATAACAACGCCGGTGGCTAAAAAGCGACACCATTTCAGCCCTATGAGGAATGTGGTAAAGAGGCCCAAGGATAAAATCATGGTTATCTTTGAAAATAATTACATAGAGCCTTGGGCTTCCCCTAGGAAACTCTGTTCAGCAGTCACGATTGACATTAGAAATTCAGCCTTCAACAGCGGAACGATCATTATAACGTATGTGCAGTCTCGCGCTCGCGTCTGAGAGAATGCCTCTCCGCAAATCTATTGTCTTCGAAATGAATCGATGAAACATTTTAATAGGTTCTACAGTGTAAGGCCTGAAGATCTTTCAATTCGACATAAACATTCAAATAGATGTACATCTTCATTAATTTGGCAAGGCAGTCATAGTTTCGAAATTTCCTCACCTTTGAAAAAATCTCATTTCCGCCATACCTATCCTCGAAATTTTGGAGTTTTCGCAATTTTTGGAATACAAATTGCTGAAAATGGCTCATTATTTCTATATCTCGTTTGCTCTATCTAGATGCATGGGGTTTCGGGCGAAAAGCAGGCAGAGTGTATATTCACACGAAACATTACTAGCTGTTTCAATCGCCTTGTAACTGTGTAGATCTTCACATAAAGCTGTGATTCTAGATTTAGATTGAAGATGATGCTCAGAATATTTGGAAGATGTATTTTAGATAAAATGACCTTCAAGACATCAAATTTTCGTGAATCGTAGCGGATTCATCAAAATTATAAAGCACTTCCGGCCGTCATGTAAATCCCAAATTTCGTAGAAACACAGGTGTTTCCATACAACTGAAGGAAAAATTCAACTAAACTCTTTCATCTCGGGGGCCTTATATCAATGCTCGATCTCTTGTATCAATGTATATGCGTTTCATTTTTGAGCGCTCCTTCTACTTACACGCTAGTTTCATCACGATGTCTGTATTTTTCGAATTTTGGGCTGAAAAAGATGTCAATCGACCAGGTTCGACTCACTGATGACGAATCCGTCGAAAAATTCAAGTCTGTCCGTCCGTCCGGCCAGCCGGAAGTGAGCACGATCACTATCGAACGGAACAACCTAGAGACTTGAAATTTTCAGTGTGGGTTCAGTTCTCGCAGTTTAGGGTGTACACTACTTTCATTGCTCCACAATAACTGTTCCAATGATTTCTCATAAACAGCATGTTGAATTTTTTCGATTTTTTGAATGTACATTCAGGCGTGTATACACAATGCTTTCCTCGAACGAATGAATATTGAAAATTCAATATTTTCCGTGTAATCAAATCCATCCCAGGCGGATAATTCAAACTTACTCCAACAATTACTGGCGATGGAAAAGAAAAAAATTGAAATTTTTTTCAATATCAAAAATTTGTTCTCATCAGCCAACGATTTTTTAATTTGATTTCAATCCATAACCTTTCGAATATTTATACATGAACATATATCCGATTTGAAAGTAATGGTTTGAAATCAAATCAAGAAAGCGATGGGAACAACATTTAGTTATTGGAAGAAGTAACAATTTTTAATATCTTTCTTTTTTATCGTCAGTAATTGTTGAACTACGTTTAAATTATCCGCCTTGGGTGGATTGGATTACATGCAAAAATATTGAATTTTTGTTCGCAAAATTTCGAGGAAGTCTTTTGCATACAAGCCTGAATGTACATTCAAAAAATGAAAAGAATTCAACATGCCGTTTATGAGAAATCATTGAAACAATAACTGTGGTGCATAAGGCAAATGGAAGTAGTGTACACCCTTAAGTTTGTTTATGGGCAGAATTCCACCAGGGGTTCCGTAAATATGGCCGTTCGAAATTTTGTTCTACGGTTTACTTCGAAACTACTGCTTCGATCGGGATGAAATTTTGCAGTTGAATGTAGAATGACGTGTTTAAGCTTTTTTGTCTATATCGCATGACTAGAACCATAGAAACCATAGAAAAATATAACTTTCGAAGGGCAAGGCCTAGGGACTTGAAATTTTCAGGATAGGTGTGGATCTCGAATGTCAAATGGTAACGTTCATCAATGAGCAAAATTAGACTAGGGATTCCGTAAATATGGCCGTTCGAAATATTCTTTTCCTGATAATTTCGAAATAACTGGTTGGATTGGAAGGAAATTCTGCGCATAGATGAAGAATAATGTATTCAAACTACGTGCGACATTTTGTCCAGATTGCATTACCAAGACCATAGATACCGTAGCTCCTGACTTCACGGCAGTGCTTTTCTCGAATTTTTCAGATGACACTGAAGCGAATTTAAGTTTTCTGCAGATCTGATAGATTTTTAGAATCTATCACAATTATATAATTGAAAGGATTATAAGTGAAGTCCGAAATAATGTCATTACTTTCCATGAAGGGTGTTTAGACCTTTGTTCTCATTGACTATTCACAGGACTATTCTAGGTCGAGTATTTCATTTACAAACCAGTTTTTTGGAAAAACGGCCAACTAGTTTCAACTTTATTTCAAAGACTTCATCATGGCTCCGAAATGAAACAACAAGAACTAAAATAAAATGTAGTTGTTCGAAACCATAACATTTAAACCTTATAATTAAGAAAAAATCACAGAAATGAACAAATTCACAAATGAGGAAACATACTGAGGTTAACAAATTTGTTCTATTCTTTGATGATGTTTCCTCACTTGTGAATTTGTATGTTTCTGAGATTTTTCAGAATAAGGTTTTAATGTTGTTCTTTCGAACATCTAAATTTAATCGTAGTTCTTGTTGTTTCATTTCGGAGCCCAGATGTTGGCCATTTTTCCAAGGAATCCAGGAACGAACAAATTACATGCATCTGCGCCAGAATATGGCTGGCCATATTGAGTTAAGTAGGCTTATTTGATTATTTGTCTATACTTTTCTAGTTTATCTGATACCCCGATTTGTAAATTGGAGTAATCGCATTTAACTTAAGTTGCTTATGAAATATACCGAATTTGAGGGAATTATTTATATTATTGCATATCCCAATACTATTTATGCATCATATGGGAGAAAGGACTGCACAAGAAAATTTATTCCAGCACTTTGTGTGGAAAAATCTTCCTGAAATCTACTGCATATTATTCTATTTTTGTTTTGTTTCAGTGTTATGCGATGTATAAGCTGTAGGGAACTCCTAATTTTTATATCGATATGGCATATTTCACAAGAAATGAAGAACATACTAGAGGTGAGTAAGTTTTCGATGACGTATTTTTTTTTTTATTCGCAAATATCATATTTCACGGTTGTGAATCCATCTACTGTACCTTGATCTCATAAATAATCTCGAACCACTTCGGGAGCCGCAAAACTCAGGAAGACGAAAAAGTTATACAGGTGTATACATATGAGCAACTATTTCTAAACATACTTGAATATTATAGAAAATTCCTTTTCGCTAAAAAAAAATTTGATCTATTCATGCTTGGGACATCTCATGACAATGGTGAAACTTAATAGTTCTCTAGCATTTCAGGGTTTCCCAAAAAAATTATGACCCAAGCTGATTTTGTTAGCAGGTCATTTCGATCATGGAATTACAAACTACAAATTTCAATGTTTTCACCTGGATGAAAAACTGGTAGGGGAGAGCGGGGCTGAAAGTGCCGGGGGTAAATTGTGCCGATGCTTATATCTCGAAATCAGAAATAGATTGATAAAAGATCGTATTGTATCGCGTATTGCTTAACCATCGGGCACACGTGGCTGCCATCTCAGTTGCGTCAGCGAAGCGGACCGAGTAGAATTACATGTAACTCATATGAGGTTCCTCCAGCAGCACGTCAGTAAATATTTCCGTTTCGATACTTTTTGGTCGCAAGCTAGCATTTTTCGTGCTTTTAATATGAAAGTTTCAGTGAAATGTGTGTTATTTATCGTAGTTTGTTATGCAGTGTAATTTCAATGATTTGAGCAGAGTGATTTTCATATGTCGGACAAAATATCACACTCTCATAAACGGGGTAAAATGTGCCGTTCATTTGGGGCTGGTTGTGCCGCGGCACAACCAACCCCTAAGAAGCCTATATTGTTCCATTATTTTTTGTTTGGCATAATGAGGACGTACAAGCGAAAAACACAAAGGGGAACTACAAGTCAGGATCTTTTACAAAGGGCTGCTGTTGCAGTCATCAAGGATGGACTCAAATTAAAAACAGTTGCACGCGAATTGTTAATTTGTCACACAACACTACAACGCTATGTAAAAAAAATAAAAAGTGGATGTACTCCTGAACCAAGACTAGTGTTTAATGAGGAACAATGCACTACTGTCGAAGTACATCTCAAAGAGCCCTTCAATTTACTTCGGTCTTCTACCGAAAGAAGTACGACAACTTGCGTTCCAGTGTGCCGTGAAGTTCAATGTACAAAACATCCCACCATCTTGGCATAAATATATTATTATAAAATTGACGTCTTTTAAATTCTAAATTGATTTCCATTCATGTGAAACACTTAGCATTATCAACGGCACAACCGACCCCAGCTACGGCACAACTTGCCCCAAAGTGGGGCAAGTTGTGCCTTATCGCAGCTGTATAAAAAAATTACTTTTTCTCGAAAACAATTGAAAATGTGCAAAATCTGTAGGTAAATTCGTATTATGGACTAAATTTGGCTAAGGATGAACCACTACTTCCAGATATAGTCCTTGGTTTATTCGAATCATATGAGGATTTGTAAAAATCGGCACTTTCAAACCCGCTCTCCCCTACCTATATACATCGATTAATGCAGATAATGTTTGATGGTAATGTGGTGGTAGTCCGCAAATGAAAAAATGGGATTGGTTTCGGTGAATGGGAATTCGAGGTAGTTGCTTTCGGTTCTTTCTGGTTATACTTACTCACTTGCACGTTCTTGATCTGGGATCTAATTACCAACCACTACACTATTGTTGCAGCAATTCAGTGATGATAGATGAAATATTTCGTAATATTGAGACGAAACTCAGAATTTTGATGATAATAATAATTAGATTAAAGAAATTGCGATAAAATCGGTTAGCGGTATGCGACAAAGAGATATATCGAAACTCTGAAACTGAAGAGACTTACACAGTGTTACATGCATAAGCATTTTCCACGAAGACGAAGTCTTCGATCAAGCAGAGAGGCTCCTAGATGTACTCGTAAGGAAGGACGAAGACTCGAATTTTTCGACGGATTTGTCATCGGTGAGTCGAACATAGTCGTTTGAGACCATTTTCGGCTCAAAATTCGAAAAATACAGACATCGTGACGAAATGATATAGCCCTCGTGTAAGTAGTACGAGCGAAATTAGGAACTCGCTAAACTAACCTGTTTCACCGATCCAATGCAATTTACTGTCGGGCAATAGTCCATAGTCTTATGCAACTTATACTTGTCATAAAATCATCTCTCCAATTCAATCTGAAACACAGCGAGACAAAAGTAATATTATTGTCTACTTCACAAAGCTGAATGGTAGTGGTGCCACAGAGTCTACTCAAATTAACTGAAGAATTGATTTCCATGGGCCAGAAAATAATATGAGCAGAATCTTATCCAGTCTAAAAACCACAACAAGTTTTTCAAACTCGTGAATTCCTCTCTATATACCAAGATCTCGGTACCTATCATTCGTAATTCCACCGGTCTATTATGAGGTGAATCTGCGAAGTAGCTGAGGTTTTTGCTGAAGATTTACCACTTCTTTTTCGGAGGATCATTCTGGGTCACCTGATGGAGGGCAATAGGTCTACTTCCGAACTCAGGACTAAAAACATTTGTTAGATCAACATCATCAATGAAAAATTAATTATGCTGGCCACGTGACGGAGAACTTAGAGAACGATGGCAAGGTTTTCCTGGCATGTGTTAGGGGCATGAGTTTTTGGGCTAGAATTCGATTGAAACAAGCGTTTGGTATGTTCTTATTTATGGGCATTTGATCGGTCCATAGGGAGTCCAAGGAGTTTTAGTGAACGATATTCGCAATTTCTTGAAGTTGCTATTGAAACTGAATTAATGCAATATTTGTTGGGAACCAAATGCCAACAATAATTTTGTCCATTGTACAATGAAAACGTGTCTTGAAGCACAATAACTTCTCTAATTTTGAAAAAGGTATTTATTGACTCAGAAGTGTTGATTTCATAAACTTTGCCCTCTAATTTCAAATAACCACATGCCGCCACTTGTCTAGAGATATATTCCGTAAGGCTTCCTTGGAAAGACGAAGGCGGAAATGTTGAGCAATCGGAGGTGGTTACATTGAAAATTTGTTGTATTTATTGCTTATATAATTTGTTTTTGTCGTAATAGTACCTTGAAGGTACATAACATGATGTGTTTCATTGTGGATCTGAATTAATGATTAATAGGTACTCATCAATATTTTTCAATCATTGACAGAAGAAACTTTCCTGAATTTTCGATTACACTTCATTTCGACGAATTTGCTCAAAATTTTTCAATGGGAGAATATAGAATAAAGAAATTCGTTCGAAAAAACTAGTTCTTTTTATAGCCAAATGAATATTTCATCAGATATCGGTATGAAAATATTCTTTTCGAATATATCCCATTCGAAAAAAAAATTTCAAACCGATATCTGATAGAATATAGGTTTTCGGAAAATATTATTAACGTCATATTCCACGTGGAGTGAAGTTGCTAAGTAAATGTTTTCACAGAAATGAAACATTTTCGAGAAAAGAAAAGTCACCTGAATTTTTCGAGAATTCAAATTTCGTAACTATGTAACATGTAACGGTGTTATATATCGACTTTGGGTTTTCGCCATTGAGTTTCCAAGGAAACCCACAGGTACCGATATCAGTTTTCGTATATCTAGTACAGAAATACGACTTCCCCTCCCCAAAAGGGTCCACCCTGCACATACATATTTCTATTTCATACAAAAATAGAAGAAACATCATCTCAAGTTTTCGCAGAATAACGTGAACCTGTATCGAAATATAACAACCCTCACGAAACCCTTCCACTGAAAATTAAGTCTATTAGCATCAGCGGTATCGCCATCCTTGGAAATTTTGTTTCCGCTCAATTTTTATCGCTAAATTTTAAATGAGCCTGCATTAACCGATCTTCTGCATCAGCGTATATTTGTTTGTTTACGATGCAACGGTTACGTCGGAGAAAAAGGGGGAACGAGCAGCAGTCTTTTTCTGCTCGCCATAATCTTATCAATTATTAAACAGCCAACTTTGAAGTAAAACGATAATTTATCCCTGGGTAATAGGAAAATAAAAGGGTACCGCCTCCCTCGTTCTTTTATGAGTCGTATTTAAATCTTGACGTCGTAATAAAATTAATATTTCTTATGTCGTGCGACAACAGATGGTCTTGTCATTCTTGGGTTCAGATAAACGAGCATCTCAGATTTTGATTATTTGATCCGATCATTCGGCGAATTTATTTATTTGAACGTCGAATATGAAAGTGAACAGGATTTGTGTTTTGTTCAACATAATTTTACCCCTTGTTATAGAATCAATTGTGGATTTAAGATTGATTAAGTCATCTAAATAGAAAAGTATGATAAAGGTGTAATTGCAATCAGGGCTCTAGCTTTTCTGCCGCCCTTGCAAAAACACAAGTCAGCGCCCTTGGAGGTTTGGAGTTTTGTACTAAGCGGAAGCGGAGGGAGTAGGGGGATGTATATGTATTCAGAGATTTTAGTTTTTATAAAAAGTATTTAAGGGAAGGAAAAATGTATTATGTGTGATTGTTTTTTATGGATTCATTTTTAAATAAATATAAATAGTTGATTTGACGTGGAATATAATGAACAAAATGAACAAACTGACAACCAACTGAGTGAACTAAATATTTATCTAGATTATAAAAGAACTCAAACATAAACTAATAAATAGAGATATTATAAAGCTTCATTAGTCACATTTCATATGTAATAAAAATAATATGAACAATATGAATTTTCATATGGTTTCAGGTACTTCTGCTCAGTTTCGATTTTATAAAATTTCCTTTATTTCTTTGGGATGATTCTTGAGAAAAAAAATCAGATGATGCGGATGAACCATTATTTTTAGTTCGAATGCGGCTACGCATTGTTTGTTGTGGTATAACAACAACAACAAACGAATAGATGTTGCAAACATTTTGATGCAAAGATGTTTAAGAGTAGTGAATTTGATATAAAAAATCATTTGTGAAATTCGTTCAGATTGAAAAGAAATATTTAATACATTCTACTAGGAATCCGGATTTCTCGGAAAGAGTAAAAAATGGCGCCCTCCAGTATTTGCCGCCCCGCTAGAGCGGGCCCTGCGGTTGCAGGTTAATCTGCAGAGTTTCGACTTTATGAAAAGCTCGAATATTTTGTTTTTGTTCTTCAAGATGATTGAGTAAAACAATCGAATGATGCGGATGAACCATAATTTTCAAATTCGAATGCGCCCACGCCCAACACTAGTTAATTTGATATAAAAAATCATCTGTGAAATTCGTTGAAATTCAAAAAAATTGTTTAATCCATCCTTCTAGGAATTCGGTTTTCTCGGAGAAAGAAGAAAATGCCTCCCCTCAAGATTTGCCGCCCTGGCAAAATGCCGGTTTGTCGGCCTCTCGAGCAGGCACTGTACACAATACCAAACCCTAAATTCTATTATTCACATTGTGATTGTAGACCTTATTGAACTGCTCAAGTCCATGAAAATTAAAATTGTTTATTATACCTGTCAATTAACTGTCCTCGTCTATAGCACTCATATTTTCACCCACCGGTTGGCACCCCGACCTCACCCAGTCGAAATCGTCACATACCAGTATCAAGATCAAGTCATTGACACCCATTGCAACTTTATAACTAACACAGCGTCTTTACGCAGCAAGGTGTAGTTTTTATACTTTTATACTATACTAGATTTATCACAAATTAAATATCAATGTATCAGATACACAGGGTGTTTCATGAGTGGTTGGCCATAGCCTAATGGTGAATCCAGATCTTTCAGAAAAGTTCCCGAAATGAATGCTCTCGAGAAATTGTCGAAAATATGCAATCCAAGTAAGAATCAAAATCCTTATTTCGATCCGAGCCTTATTTGGCGATCCTTCCTCACAAGTTTACGGGGACTTGAAGAAAAAAAAATAGATAAGTGTGCCATTCAAAGTGAAAACTGAATTCCTTAGATTGAATTATGTTTTTTTCATGGCAATAACGACATTTCGTCGTGTTTCGGAGAAAACTACGTAACTCCATTTTTTCAGGAAATGGTATTTTGGTGCAATCAAGTTTTTTCAAAAAAACCTTTTTCCTCTTCAAATAAATAAATAAAATTACATATATTTTAATGAGACAAATAATGTTTAAAAAAGTTGACTTTGAAAGTGTTTTTTGTTTGTCCTATAAAATTTTGTCAAATGGAGTTACGCAATTTTATCTTGAAGGCGACGATTTCTCTAAGTGATGTAAAAATGAATTCATGAATTTCATCTATAAAAATCAGAAATTTGAGTGATTCGTCCGAGACTCGATGAAAATCCATAGCATTCACTTAGTATTCACTTATCAACTCAGTTGACAATTTTCACTGATTGAAAGTTCAACAAAACCACTACACGTGTTTTGCCATGCCATGGCTTCATCAGGTGACGAGCTATCTCGTCACCTGATGAATAACAATGGCTCACAGTTTGGACGGAATTCTTTTAAATACACTCAATATGAAATATTTGACACTGTAATTATCTGAAGTCATTTCATTTTCTCTCTTTATTATATTATTACCGAAAACGATCGATTGCAGTGTAGAATCATAACATCGAATAAAAATTGCGTAGGTCCTCCGTCGGTTGTCCAGTCTCTCTTGAAAACTGTTCCACATAATTGAATAAAATTTGGTACATAATCACTAGCTATATGGTTCATATCCTCCCAGTTCAAGAATTCGATCCAAAAAATCATCAAAAAAGGCTCAAAATTGGGGGTTCAAAAATCAAAAATTCGTTGCGGGAAAAGCATACAACATAGAACCATAAAATTATGAAAATGTGTCGGTATGGTGTTACTTAATCAGTGCTTTCTAGGGCAGAGCTCCTACCCTAGTATATAAGGAAATTTTATTTTTTTATAGAAAATAAGTGGAGATAACCACAATACTTGATTTTAATCAGTTGGGATATTCCCAGATTGATAATCATATAACCATTTCAATGAATTTCTCACAATCAATCAATAAATGATTAGGAACTGCAACCCAGCGACGAAAACCCCAGCGATCTGAATGCATTCTTCGAAGACGTTATGAAATTCAAAAAGGCGTTCAAAATGATACGAAGAGCAGCTGCCGAGACTGACGCTGATAACTCAATGTCAAGGGATCGAAGAAATAAAGACATTGATGAATACGTATATGATGAAGAGAATTTTGGGGCTAGTAATAAGAAACTGCATAAGGTAAGTTATCCCAAAAAGTCATACCATTTGATAGGTCCGTAAGCCAATGGATATTTCAAAATGACCACAATTTGAGAGATAAATAAATCTTGTAGACTTTTATTGAATAAGAACAAGAAAAGAAGAGAATAGATAACAAGGGAGAGGTTGAGTTCAACATTTATAATAATTTTAATGATAATAACTTTTTTCAAACGTACAGAAACAACGTCATATTTCGACTGACAGGATCATGGAAAAGTACTACTTCTCCTCCACCCTAGGAAAAGTGGTTACTATGTCAACGATGAATTACATTTCCTTACACCGTAAGGAAAAATGTAATTGACTATCAAAATTAATTTTGCGAGACAACAGTAACTAGGCAAACTTTCTATTGATCACTCAATTATAACGATCGTGAATATAAATCTCCAGATTTCAATGAATTTCAAAGCGTTTAAAAAAAAATAACATATTCCATTCGGAGGAGAAGTGACTTTTCCTCCTTATGAAATAATATACTATTAAGTATATGTATATGTGAAAAGCGCTTTCTATATCTCCAAGAAAGGATTATGAAAATGGGCTTAGTAACTTTGAGATAATTATAACTTGTAAACATAACCTTCTTTTCATGTCCTTCTTACATTGCTGTTTCTATTCGAAGGCCAATATGTTGAGCAACATGTACACTCCACAGAAACATAATTAAACCAAAGGTTTTGTAGGACGTTTTGGTTTTCTTACGACCAAAGGTGAAATTCTCACAGTTTTATGAGTTGATTTTAAAGTTCTTAAAAACCCTTTCGACGTTATTTAATCAGGCTGAAAAAATCTCAAGTCCTTCTTATTATTTCAGAGCTGACAATCAAGAATACATCAGTCAATGTACTTTTAGACTTTTATTATCTTCGAAATGGTGTTTCTGTTGATGATATTATCATCAACAGAAACACCATTTCAAAGATAATAAAATAGGATAGGATAGAGGGATGGAATAGGATCTGTTTAAAAGTCAGAGACTCTGACTTTTAAACTCCTTCCCTTCCCTTCCAATCTGAGAAGCATAACCAAAGAAATAAAAATTCGAATACGGGCCCAAAAGATTCATCTAAGTTAGGAACGAATACATAGTTTGCATATTGCTCTTCCTCGATGGTTATTGCAGAAATGTTCAATAAAATGTGATCCCTTGAAGCTTTTTCGGTTCAGCTCAACATATTTGAACATCCGTTACATTTAGTAACCACGTCTTTTCAGTAACAATCTTCGGACAACTGGAATATTTGGTTATATAGCACCACTTTAAGAAGAGGAAGCGCGATCTTCGAAAATTGTCCTAATCAGATTAATTATATTTGACAGATGTCAGGTTATTTCAGAGAGCAAGGATCATTGATCGAGTCAACCCGACAAGTTTTTCAGTAAAGCCCTACAAATTATGTAACCAAAAATTCGATTCAATTACAAATCTGATAAGTAAAACATCAAGTTGCCAAGTTGTTTTAGCTCTTAACTGAGCTGCGCCTATTGTTCTGCGGTACAGAAGCGTACATAAGCGGGCTAAAGGAATCTTCGCTTATGAGATAAAACGGCGAATAAAACTGTCGTGATAGCAATATACCAGAACTGCAAACCAAAGGCCCATTCAGAATTCAGATGGAGAGAGTTTCTTGACTCGAATGTACAAATATCGAAAGGATATAGGAAAACTCTCACCATCTAAACAATCACGTTTATCATCTTCACGAGGGCGTTTATGGCGGTTATTGCGTACGATTTCTTGTCCCAAAACGTGCGAGAAATTTTCTGCATCTAAATGAGCCTTACCCAGGAAAGAAATTTATGTTTCTACTGATTCTTTTTGAAAAAAAATCCCACAATGTTATCTGCCTCAGAGGAATACTGCGAAACTAAAACTAAAATCAAAAGAGCCGCACAGGTCGACAATTGTGTCCTAAAACTTCAACGGAATGGGGTCCTACAGCGGAATTTCCATGCATCTTTTGAAACATGATTTACAGCTCATTCAGTCAATCCGCCAATGAATTTTGAAATTCCTTTGCGATTATAATAATAATAACGTTTATTCTCTTCAAATTTTGAATTTTGAATTCTGAGTCTATTCAATTCAGATTTTTTTTTGTGATTCCTTCTATTGCATTCCATTATTTTGATCTTCAAATATAATCAGAATTTCTTCGGAAAAGAAACATTTGTACAGATATCCATCAAAACAAAAGATTTTTCATTCTCCTAATTTTGGTTTATTTTCATCATTAAATCAATGTTCTTTGCAGGAGAAGTATTCACCTAGTGTCGGTCAAATATCTCCTCTACACAAACTGAATAGACCATTGAACGATATTTATCCACACATTTATAAGGACCATTCTGATCAAGAGTACGTAGATAAATACCTCAATAATTTCAATTTCGATAAAGGTCTTCGTTATCGACGGCAACTAGCAGAAGATGTTGAAGTTGATCCTAAAAGCACTAAAGGCAATATAGATGTTTTCGGTAAGTAAGAACAGTGAAGTGTTTATGAAACGAATTCTATTTTTACTGAAATTACAGGTAAAAAAACAATGATTAAGTCCAATAACAAAGCAGAATTATTAGAAAATGATGCTCATGAAGCACTTATGACCATTTTCAGCCAATTAGGGAAATCAACACATCCCGAACATGAGAGAACCACACCAGGTTCGAGAGTGGAACTTCCCGTATCCGAGACTTTGGATTTGAAAAACACTATTGATGAGCCAGTTAATATAATCTTAACAACAACTAGATCTCTGGCATATAAACCATTTTCAATAGGAGAAGCAGACATATCTGTGGCACCACAAAAGGAAAAAAGTAAGAGGGAATTGAAGATTGACATAATTAAAAACGGCAAAAAAGTGAAAGAATATTCTTCTAATGACAACAAGAATGAAAATATACCATATGATCAACCTACTCAGGCCAGTTTCACACTGAATATTCTTCAGCCTTCTAAGATCAAAAATGTTTATGAAAGTAAAACAGAGCATAGTGTTATTCAAGAAAACAAATTGAGCAGAACTAATGGAGATCATAGAAATTCCGGGAAAGTTGAAGGTATAGATTTACCTAAATCGTCATCTGAAATGAGAGGTGCTTTCATACCTACCGAGTTCGTGCAAAACATGCCTAGACTTGTGGGAAGTATTATTGATGAAATTCAGAACAATTATCGAAGTTATCCCATATTAACAAGATCTCAGTTCCAAAATCGATATCAATATCGACCATATGTGGAGACTGTATACTCTCAAGATCCTAGGAGTATGTATTATGCCAAAAATTTGAAAAATCTGCTTTATAATACACCTTACTACAGACAGATTATCCAACCAAATATAGAAGAAGTAAATAAAAGAGAGATGCAATCTCAAGATAGCAGTAATCAGTACTTTTCTAGGAGTTTGAAATCCATAAATGATGCAGCAGATGAGCCTCCTAAAAATAAACGAAATATTCAAGAGATTTTAGGCATGGACAATGAAGACGACTATATTGAAGATCTAGCTTTCAGAACTGAATCATCCACTACCGGTAGGATAGCTGATGAGGAGGATGAAACCTTGTCTGAAAGAACTTTCGTGAAGTCGAAGAAATTGAAGACAAGAGCCACCACAATTAATTCTGCTGAAGATCTGTACTTCTCCACATCAACACCTCTCACAGTTCTAACGCCATCAAACCTTCTTCTCAGCAGTTCAATTACCAGTGCAAGAACTGAAAAGAATATTGGTTCTAAGCGAACTAGAACGAAGAGGTCAAAAAAATATCGCAATATAAAGAGACGAAAACTCCTGTCTCGTTTGAGGACCAGAAGCAATTCTTGTTCTGGAAGCGATAGGGCTAACATAAGAAAGATATTCAATCAAATTGATGATCAGGACATCAAAAATGGGAGAGATAATTTAAATGGCCTAATTTATCCTAGGTATAGAAAACAAAGATGTAATATCCCTCTAAGAAATGCAGTGAATGTTGATGAAAATCAATTCGAAACTAATGGAAACCGTCAAAATATCAAAGATGCTTCGTTCAATGGACTCAAATTTTTTAGTTCATTCAGGAATCCAAGATATGAAAAGAAAAGGAGCAATACTAAAGATAAATATTCATTTCCTAGTTATAATTGGGATATTAATTCAGAATCTTTGGATCCTTCAGAAATGTATCAAAAAATGAGGTTTTTTCATTTCCGTCCATATACAGCGAGTTACCAACAATCTAAGGATTTTCGTATTAATGAAAATAGAGATAGCAGACAAAATGCAGATCTCAAACCAAATTTTGCATTATACACAAGAAGAAAGAGATGTTGCAATTGTAATTGCAGAAAATTAATGACCAAGTCCAATTGTGGAACTAACGAACACTTCGTGCAGAAAAGAGACGTCATTGACGGTGTAGATGATGATGAGGCAAATGAAGCAACAGAAATCTTGGAGAAACGTACCGAATCTGATTACGGAGAAGAGCCAGATCTATCCGAAGGTCAAAATTTCAAAAAACATTCTAAATTGAAGAAGTATAGTAGAGTGATGTCCCCAAGTAAAAATTTCGAAGATAACTATGAATATGAGGAAGTTCCTAATAAGAGAAATAATTTCCTTGGATTCAAAAAGAGCTGTTATCCCAAGAAGAAATGTAAGAAAAAGAAGTTCAAACTAAAAAAAACTGATCATCATACTTGTCAAGTATCATTCAGAGACAGACTAGCAAAACTCAAGAATAAACTCTTCAGTGGTCAATCAGATGAGGCAGAAAAGGCTTTACACGATGAAATTTCTTACAGTGGCCAATATGAAGATAACAGAAGGTCAGAAAGACAATCGGAGCCTACCCGCTTGAAAGAACAAGATTATGGCTTCACTGGACCCTCAAGGAGAATAGAATCGGCTGTGGATTCAGACAATAAAAGACAATGTTGTAATCCTTGTTGTAACACATGCGATTCCTGCTCACCGTTGTGTTTACCCTGTCAACCATTTCCTAATCCTTGTCCATGTTCTTGTGAGCAGTGTCCTTGTGACCCTTGTCCTTGTTCTTGTGAGACGTGTCCTTGTGACCCTTGTCCTTGTGACCCGTGTCCTTGTGATCCAAGTCCGTGTGAAACTTGTCCTTGCCGACCTTGTCCTTGTGATCGTTGTCCAGCGGACCCGTGCTCCTGTGGAGATCCTCACCGTCCATGCGATACTTGCCCTTGTCCTTCGGCATGTTTATCATTTCCGAGTCCTTGTTTTCCTTGCCCTTGTGACCCCCCCTGTCGGTGCTCAATACCAAGGCCATGGGAACCAAAACCTTGTCCTTGTTCCTGCTCATGTTTGAGTAAAATGGTAACGGACACAGGAGAAACGGAAAACTTGGAATCTCGAATAAAAGAAAGATGTCCCCCTTTAGAGTGTGAGCCTTGCCCCTGTCCATTACCTTGTCCTTCTCCACCTTGTCCCTGCCCATGCCCATCACCTTGTTTCACTCCTTCTGAAGGAAAAGAAAACGACAAAACGAATGGGGATGACTATTCAGAAGATCATATTGTTGGTGAACGTTCACCAGATAGCCGTTTGAAGTCAAATCTGGAGTCTTCATTTGAATATAAGAGGGAAAACAAAGATGTCAATTCACATTCACTGAACCAACGTTGTTTCCACATTCCTGATTGTTCTAAACCATGCCCAGTTCCGTGTTCTAATCATGTTTGTCCATGTCCAAATCCTTGCTCTTGTCCTTGTCCTTGTGAGCCTTACCCTTGTCCTTGTGAACCTTGTCCATGCCCTTGCGATCCATGTCCTTGCTCTTGTGAACATTGTTTATGCTCTTACCCTTGCGAACCTTGTCCATGCCCTTGTCCTTGCGAACCTTGTCCATGCCCTTGTCCTTGCGAACCTTGTCCATGCCCTTGTCCTTGTGAACCTTGTCCATGCCCTTGCCCTTGCGAACCTTGTCCATGCCCTTGCCCTTGCGAACCTTGTCCATGCCCTTGCCCTTGCCCTTGTGAACCTGGCCCATGTCCTCGTTCTTTTCCTTGTGAATCTTTTTCTTCCAGCGCAACATTCGCAGAACCAGCGGAAAATGAATTAAAAAAAATCGGATATCGTAGTTCTAAAGTAAATCAAGCTGATCTAGATAACCATTATCTCAAATCTCGTTGTTCTATTCCTTGTTGCGATCTTCGTCCTTGCCCTCTCCCATGTTCTTGCACCTTACCTCTACCTCCTTGTCCTTGTTCATATCCATGCCCCCTTCCTTATCCCTGTCCATGCCCACAAATACATTATTCTTCTGACAGAGACAAGGATGAACAGAAAAGGAACAACAAAAAACGAAGATCTTTCTCACCTAGCGCATCATCCGCAAACCCTGCAGAGAAAGAATTCAATAAAATCTCAGAGCACGTTTCTGAAGTTAATGGTCAAGCCAATATAGATATACATGATGTTAAATCTCGTTGTTCTATTCCTTGTTGCGATCTTTGTCCTTGTCCACCTCCATGTACTTGTACCTTCCCCCTACCTCCTTGTCCTTGCCCTTGTCCATGTCCTATGCCTTATCCCTGTCCATGCCCGCAGGTATATTATTCTTCTGATAAAAATTATGATGAAAATAAAAGCACCAAAAAAAAAAGGAAATCTTTTTACCCAAGCGCATCACTAGCAGAACCTGTAGAAAATGAATTCAACAAAATCGGAGAGCACGGTTTTGAAGTAAACGGTCAAGCCGATCTAGATATACATGATCAAAAATCCCGTTGTTCTATTCCTTGTTGCGATCTTCGTCCTTGCCCTCCTCCTTGTTCTTGTAGCTTGCCCTTACCTCCTTGTCCTTGTCCTTGTCCGTATCCATTCCCTTTTCCTTGTCCCTGTCCATGCCAGCAGGTACAATTTTTTTCCGACGGGGATGATGATGAACAGAAAAGGAACAGAAAAAAAAAGAGATCTTTTTCTGCAAGTACATCATTCGCGGAACTTGCCGAAAATGATTTCAACAAAATCGGAGAGCACCATTCTGAAGTAAACAGACAAGCCGATATAGACACACATGATCTGAAATCTCGTTGTTCCCTTCCTTGTTGCGATCTTTGTCCTTGCCCTCCTCCATGTACCTGTACCTTGCCCTTACCTCCTTGTCCTTGCCCGTATCCATGCCCTCTTCCGTGTCCCTGTCCATGCCCGCAGGTACAATATTCCTCTGATAGGGATGATGAACTGCAAAAGAACAAGAAAAGGAGATCTATTTTTTCGAGCTCATCATTTGCGGAAAATGAATTCAACAAAATTGGAGAGCATGGTTCTGAAGTGAACGGTCAAGCCGATGTAGATACACATGATCTGAAATCTCGTTGTTCCATTCCTTGTTGCGATTTTCTTCCCTGCCTTCCCCCATGTTCTTGTACCTTGCCCGTACCTCCTTGTCCTTGTCCTTGTACTTGTCCTTGTCCTTGTCCTTGTCCTTGTCCTTGTCCGTATCCATGTCCCCCTCCCTATCCCTGTCCATGCCCACAGATACATTATTCTTCTGAAAGGGATAATGACGAACAAAAAGTGAACAAAAAAAGGAATTCTTTCTCTTCAAGCACATCATTCAATGAACCAGCAGAAAATGAATTCAACAAAATCGGAGAACAAGGTTCTGAAGGTTATGATCAAGCCGATCTCAATATACATGATCTGAAATCTCGTTGTTCCATTCCTTGTTGCGATCTTTGTCCTTGTCCTTCTTGTTCTTGTACTTTGCCCCTAACTCCTTGTCCTTGCCCGTATCCATGCCCTCTTCCTTATCCATGCCCTCTTCCTTATCCCTGTCCATGCTCGCAGATACAATATTCTCCTGGAAGGGATGATGAAAATAAAAAGAACCAAAAGAGATGGGGATCTTTTTCTCCAAGCGCATCATTCGCAGAACCAGTAACAAATGAATTCGACAAAATCGGAAAGCGCGGTTCTCAAATTAATAGTCGAGCGGATTCGGATATACATAATCTAAAATCACGTTGTTCTATTCCTTGTTGCGATCATTGTCCCTGCCCTCCTCCATGTTCTTGTAGCTTACCTCTACCTCCTTGTCCTTGCTCGTATCCATGCCCTCTTCCTTATCCATGTCCATGCCCGCAGGTGAATTATTCTTCTGACATGGATGGTGATGAACATAAATGGAACAACAAAAGGAAGAGATGCGCTGGACTCTTGTATACCTCGAGTGTTCATCCCCCATTGCCATCTCCGTATCCATGTCCACATCCTTGTCCAGATTCCCCACCTATTTTAGGTCCACCTACTAGTCCAGGTCCACCTCCTTCCCCTTGCCCACTTCCTTGCCCATGTCCTCTTCCCTGCCCATTCCCACTTCCTCTTCCATGTCCACTTCCTTGTCCATGTCCACTTCCTTGTCCATGCCCACTTCCTTGTCCATGCCCACTTCCTTGTCCATGCCCACTTCCTTGTCCATACCCACTTCTTCTTCCATGCCCAATTCTCTGTTCATGCTCACTTCCTCATCCACAATCCAGTACAGAATCGAAAAGGAGCCAAGAAAGTAGCTTTCATGATCTAAGGGAACGTTGTCCCCTTCTCTGTTGTGAACCGATGCCTTGTCCTTGTTCCAATTCATGTCCTTGTCCTAATCCATGTCCATGTCCCGATCCATGTCCCAATCCATGTCCATGTCCCAATCCTTGTCCTTGTACCAATCCATGTCCATGTCCTTGTCCCAATCCATGTCCATGCCCTTGTCCCAATCCATGTCCTTGTCTTTGTCCTTGTCTCAACTCTCTTTCTTCCCCAAAAAAAAGGCAATTTGAAATTCCAAAATTTCATAGAATTGTGGAACGTTCTGAAAGTTCTTCCACTGATGATCCTTCATCTCATATGATGGAAGAAAGGGGGGCAAATTTTTGCGATTTCTGTACATGTCCATACGATCCTTATAGTTGTTCCTGTCCATGTCCATCTCCTTGTCCTTGTCCTTGTGATTCATTTCCATGTCCATCGCCCTGCCCAATTCCATCGCCTTGTCTGTGTCCATCTCCTTGCCCGTGTCCGTCTCCTTGCCCATATCCGTCCCCTTGTGAATCATGCCCTTGTCCTTGTGAATTATATCCATGTCCCTGTGATCTCAGTCGGTGCCCTATGCCATGTGAGTTTCCTTGTCCTTGTCCATGTCCATGTCCAAAATTTCATGAGATCAAGTGTCGCTGTCCTCCCCTTTGTTGTGATCCCATTTCCTATCCATGCCCTTGTCCGACCCCCATTTTTTGTCCCTGTCCATATCCTTGTCAAATGCCTTCCCCGTGTCCTTGTCCCTGTTACAGAGGGGAGGAAAAAAACGACAATGAGAAGATACATGAAATAAGGGACAGATGTTCATATTCCTGTCCAAGTCTTTGTCCAGATCCCTGTTCTTGTCCATGCCCTGATTCTTCATGCTACCCGTTGCCTTGCCCATGTACTTTTCCATGCTCATTTCCATTGCCAGGTCCATGTCCATGTCCATGTCCATGTCCTTGTATAACAGTTCAATCTGATATTCCAGATATTCTGCGATATCATGAAATCAAAAATCGATGCTCATATCCACCTTGCCCATACCCTCTACCTCAATATCCCTGTTCTTGTCCTAGCCCATGCCCATGCCCATGTCCGTGCCCGTGTCCATGTTCCCCTATTCGTTTGAGTTCTGACGAAGAAAACACTGCTCAGGAAAAAAATATGAACTCGCAAAATACACTAATATGTGATACATCAGAATCCAAAGAATCGGAAAAAGGTGAAGATCATGAAGTTGTGAAACGCTGTTTCCCCAATTATCCTTCATGGCCCGGTACATATCCACCTTGTGCAGATCCATGTCCATCCCCATGCCCATCGGGTCCATCATTCCCTACTTGTTCCCCATACCCATCTTGTCCTTCTCCTTGCCCTTCGCCTTTTCCGATTTGTTTTACTCAGACATGTAAAACCAAATCATCTGAAGAGAATATTGATAATGTGGATTTTCATGGGAGAGATGAGCGTGCCTCCTCTCAGAACCACAGATTATTTGATAGCAATATGAAACGAGATGAATCCGAATCCACGGACTCAGAGTCAAATTTCCCGAAAATTGAAGGATCGCATGATATTAAATGTCGTTGTCCCTATCTATGTTCACCTTCATGTATTTTGAATCCTTGTGATTCATGTCCTTGTCCATATCCTCCTTGTCCATACCCTCCATGTCCATGTCCTGCATCTTTTCCCCCATGTCCATGTCCTGTATCTTTTCCTCCATGCCCATGTCCTTGTCCGGCATCTCCTCCACCTTGTCCACCATGTTCTACGAGTCCATGTCCATTGTTATATTGCTGTACTTGCCTAACATCATCAAATGCCGAAGATCTAGGAGAGCATCTTATAAGAGCAAGGAGCTCTCATAATCAACCAATGGATGTAGAAAACATCAAAATGTCAAATGAATTGAATGAAGACGAACTGCTCGACAATGAATCAAGAAACGTAAGAGAAGATTGCCCCTGTCCAAAGTATCAACTTTGTCCCTGTCCTCGGCTATCTTGCCCGTGTCCGAAACACTCTAATGATGCTGTTTTGGATGATACTCTCATTTTCAGAAACCGGAACCAAGAATCGGAAGAATTAAAAAACCAGAGGTCCAGTTTTACTGACGCATCTGCTTTTCGCTCATCTATAATTCCATCATGTCCTTGTTCAATACCTATTTCTTATACTTGTACACCGCCTTGCCCAAATTCATGTACAATATCCGGTGCATGTCCAAGTTATAATTTCAATTCATCACCGCATTCAACACAAAATCGGAACTCTCTACACAGCTCAAACAAACGTTCGTGTAATCCATGTTCGAATGGATACATTTGGATAGACACTCATTGTTGTACTCGTCCAGAAATACCATCTACTTGCCCAGATATCGTCTGTCCACCATGCCCACCTCGACCATGTACACCACCTTGTACTCCTTGTCCTAAGCCATGTCAAAAGGGTTCAACAAGTGAATATGAACTCCATCAGATCATGAAGCGGAAATCGCTACAATATACAACGTCTACTGAGGAAAATGAAGGATTGAGATTCATAAAACGATGTCCTCCCGCATATCCAGAACCCTGTACTTCACCAAATTGTCCGTGCCCTTGTTCTTATCCAACACCTTGTCAATGTCCAATACCTTGTCCGTTTCCATTACCTTGTCCGTGCCCAAGACCTTGCGATATGAATGAAGACAAACAGGAGGATGCTCATGAAGTGAATGAACGATGTTCACCTTGTCCATGTACTTTCCATTGCTTCTATTCTTGCAAAACGTGTCCCTCTCCCTGTGATCCTTGTCCTTTTCCCTGTGATCCTTGTCCTTTTCCTTGTGATCCTTGTCCTCCTCCTTGTGATCCTTGTCCTTGTCCTTGTCCTTATCCTTGTCCTTCTCCTTGCGATCCTTGTCCTTGTCCTTATCCTTGTCCTTGTCCGTATCCTTGTCCTTATCACTTTCCTGGTTCCATGCCTTGCAGGCGACAAATTCAAAATCCATCACCGAATCACCCATTGGGTGAACGTTGCGTTCTCGGACTTCTGCACATTCCATCCCCTTGTTCGCTAAAATGCAATCCCTTCGGCTCCTGCAGTACATGTAATCCTTGCGGTCCTTGCGGATCTCTTTGTGGACCTTGTGGGACTTATGATCCTTGTGGCCCTTGTGTACCGTGCAAAAGTGGATGGCCTTGTAAACGAGATAGTAAAAAAAACGAAAATCATAAGATCAAAAAACGAAGTCCTTGTCCCTATCCGTACGATCCATGCTGTCAAATTTGTATTCCTTCTTATCCTGAATTCACTTTACCAAATCGCTGGGGAATCTGTAATTGCGCTCCGTACCGTGATTGCAATCCAACGAGTATTCCAGGACCCTTTCCATGTCCAGAAATTTGCTGTCATATTCCTGAACTATGTCCTTTACCCTGCTCATGCCACTTTCCATACTCCCCAGTACCTAATAGTCTCAATTATGGAATACCATGTCCTTGTACATATTTGAACAAAAGATGTTGTCCTTTTTCCGTTTATTTTCCAGGGCCGTTTCCTAATCCCGAAATATGTTGTTCTATTCCAGAACTGACTCCATTACCATGTTGTAGTCATTTACCCCATTTTCCAGTTCCCTGTACTGTAACATATCCAATACCTTGTCCATGTTCATATCTTGGAAAAAGATCCATTGCTTTCATTCGGTATAGATCATGCAATGTACCGTGGTTTTCTCAAATCTCCTGTCCAAGTGTATCTAAGCAGAATACGTTCACTGTTTCTGATTCCAGTAGATTGAAACAAGAACCTCAAAATGAAGTTGATCTCACTAGTTTTAAATTTGATAGACGATCCTATTTCGAAAATAAAAATCATAACCAAAAATCTCCTAACACTGAACGTAGTATCGTGAATGAGGTCAGTCGTTTTAAGCGTAACTGGCGTTGTCCAAAGCTATCCATGGATTGTTCTTATCCCAAAAAATCACGAAACTGCTTAGATTGCTGCACCGCTCCGTATTGCATCGAATCTATCAGCTTCAATGATCCGTATTCTTGTTTTGAACCGGTTTGTCAATCAACTTGTTGTACTCCATGTTACAAATGTTTTTGCGGTTGTGAAGAACCCCAACCTTGCGAAATTGAACCTTGTTGTCCTGACCCCTGCGCTGTAATAGAATCTACTGTTCAATGTGATCAAGAATCTGATATGCCCTGTCCTCCTTGGTATTGGAATTGTAATATCATTGGTCCTTGTAAAGCTAAGTCTAATTGTCGGGACAAACAGGTATCACTTCAGAGGAGATCGAACGTTCTACAACCTGCAATCATTTTACCTTCTACAGCATCCGCTTCTGATCTCATTGCTAGTCCAAACTTCATAATCGATACCGGAGAAAAAGAAAAACGTAAATGTCCAAAACCTTGTGAGCCTCTGCCACCGTGTCCAGCCTGCCCACCTCCTTGTCCGTTGCCATGTGATGATACGACAAATGATATGTTGGCACAAAAAGCAAGACAAGTGAATGAATATCTGAAGAATCAGTATCTAAGCGGCCGTTACACGATGGATAACCAAGTCATCCCCAGAAACCGAAGGCAGTTGTCATCAATCGACAATTCAATTCATTCGGAATATCCAGAGAAGGAATCTTTAGACAGACAGGTGAGAAGACCCCATGGTATTCCCAAAAAACCTCCTAATAAAAAACTGCCACAACAGAATGAAGATCTCAAATACTTGGAGAACCTCATGGATGATAATTCTGCTGAAGAATCCCTGGAACCACATAACGTCTTCAAAAGAGGGAATATTGAGGAAGATGATATTTGTCAAATTGGAAAAATAAGTCGTCGGAATTGTAATAGTCAAAGAGATGAAAATACAGAAAGCTGTAGCAGAAGCGAACTCAACCCGGTAAGTTGTGACACATATTTGTATATTTATGTGTTCAGAGCCACGACACGATAATACATATCATATATGGGCACACGTGTAATAATTGATTGATGGCATGTTCGCATCTCGTTGCATGCCTTTAGCTGTGTTCGGTGGTCTACAGGAAAGTCGGAAAGGTTTCTGTTGCAACAGTCAGGTGGCGTCATGACCAGAACCATAGAAACCATAGAAAATTATAACTTTGTAATGGAAAGGCCTGGGGACTTGAAATTTTCAGGATAGGTTTGGATCTTTAATGTTGCGGTCACTTTCATCAATGAGCATAATTAGAAAAGGGGTTCCGTAAATATGGCCGTTTGAAATTCAGTTTTCTTGATAATTTCAAAAATGGATTTGATCGTGACGAAATTCTGTATTTGAATCGAGAATGGTATATCGGAGCTGAATTTTTTCAGATCGAATGATCGAAACCATAGAAACCATAGAAAATCATAACTTACGAACGGAAAGGCCTAGGGACTTGAAATTTTCAGGATAGGTTCGGATCGCGAATTTCGCGGTCACATTCATCAATGAGCAAAATTAGACTAGGGGTTCCGTAAATATAGCCGTTCAAACAATTTTTCTCCTGATAATTTCGAAACAATTTATTGGATTGGAATGAAATTTCGCACATAGATGAAGAATAATGTATTCAAACTACGTGGGAAATTTTGTCCAGATCGCATTACCAAGACCATAGATACCGTAGAAAATTCTAGCGAATTATCGAAAAAAAATTGGTCACCTGAAGCACTGACGTGAAGTCTTGATTTTTGCCTTTGTTTTAAATTTACTTTGACAGCTGTCAAAATCTTTCCAATTGTTTTCTAGAACTGGAGAATGCGAATCTAACTACAAGGTGGATGAACGAGCGCTCAAAAGCTCCTGACTTCACGGCAGTGCGTTTCGTCATTTTTCCCACATAGAACCGCTTCTGAACTGATTTTCTACATAATTCATTTCATCCTTGCCTTACATGTACCGCCAAATTTCAACATGATATTCACCGTCGTGAACATCTTACAACTTACCACAATGTTTCAATTCGAACAGATCCGTATTTTCCGAATTATTGAGAAAACAAATTAAGATGGTCATATCTACAAAACCATATGGCAGATTTCGCCCATTAACAAACTTAACCAGCGCGTTCAGACCTCAAACGTTTCATAAAAATTTCAAAGCTCTAGGCCTCTTTTTTCGAGAGTTATCGCGTTCACGGATTGACGGACATAATTGAATTTGACCCCGAATTCTTCATCTGTCAGCTCAATCTAATCGTTTGAGACTTCTAGGTCTAGGTTCAAGCGCGCAAAAGAGCCTATTTCCACATCGAATTCATCATCTGAAGGCCAAAAAACCCGGAACCATGGTCTGCAATTGCGATTAATGAACTTTACTTGGATTGACTTTTTGAATAGCTTGGCCATGAGAAGCAATTATTCTTCGTTATGATTGTTTCCATATATTTATATATGTTTTGCCTCAATTTTACTTTTCCAGGAAGATTTCATGCTTCTGCGAAAGAAGAGCAACAGCGAATATCAAGATATGCATTTTGCCAAGGAAATCGTAGAAGCAATAATGAACAAAGTCAATAAAAATACAAATCTCAAAATCAAAATAGGAAATGCTTTGAATAAGAAGAGAATATATGAAACGGAAAGTGTGAGTATTTTTTTCCAAGGAAATTACAGCTCAGTTTCGGCCGACTTCTAAACACAATTTATTCATCGGCGGCAAGTATTTCGGTTGTGATATGCTGAAACACGTTGAGTTGTGATTATTATTGGTTACCGTTTCTTTGAGTGTTTTCCGAATATTTATGACATGTTTAGGATTTGACGAAAAGTGGATATCGCTTCTCCGGAAGAACAAAGACGCAAATGCCGATCAAATTTTCAGGAAACGAGTTCAACGGAATGGATCTTACGTTGGTACGCTGAATTTACGCGATACGAATCTGTATTATAATGGACTTTCTATAAAGTGAATTTCATTTATTTGAGATGGTGCTACTTTTTTTTCTTACTTTAAACGGTAATCAAAATTCATAACTCAAAATTTTTCGGATTTGCACTTACGTCTTTGTTCTTCCGGAGAAGCGATATAGTATAAGCGACAACCCGATACAAATGAATAATAACTATTATCAAGTTTTGATTTATTATTTCCACAATTAACCTTTGGAGTCGTTTCTTGAATTTTGAAGCCTCCGAAATTTTCACAGTTCATGTGGTTTTGGGTAGTCTAGAATCTAAAGATCGCTGCAAATTTTATACAATTGCTTCAATTTTTATACAACCAGGATTTTTCAATCTAGACTTCAAGAACTACATAATAATATAAATATATCAATATACCGAATGCAGCCCAGAAAATAGTCTTCTGTGCCATAAGTTGCAACTCATATAGTTCAGAAGTCATCATTATATACTGCTCCACTGCTCCACAAAAGTTCGGAAATTTTGTGACCGTTTCAAAAGTTGCCGATTCTTGTCCACCAAATTTATGAGTAATCAAATGTTTTCTCCCTTATATCTGAATGGTTTTTCTGCTCCTCGTTTCCCCGTTTGATACATTTTTCAGTTTCAGGCAAGTTCTTGTCGTTTGCGTTTTAAAGAATTCTGGATCAGTTATTTTTTTACGTTCTTACAGTCAACTTTGATTCAAAATCCGATAATTTATTTTGCCAATTATGCCTAGACTTTAATCTAGTGTGAATGAAGCCAAAATGGCTATTGTGTGATCGATGCGGTAATCAGAGAGAGAGAGAGAGAGAGAGAGAGAGAGAGAGAGAGAGAGAGAGAGAGAGAGAGAGAGAGAGAGAGAGAGAGAGAGAGAGAGAGAGAGAGAGAGAGAGAGAGAGAGAGAGAGAGAGAGAGAGAGAGAGAGAGAGAGAGAGAGATGTTGTGAATTTCTTTCCAGTTAGTGAAAGCGTAATTTTCCTGCTCGTCCATTGATTTCGAGAAACTAGAAACGTGACCGAAAGACTGTGGAAAGTGGACGCCCAAGATCTACCACTTCTGTACAAGATCCGTTTCTGACTGTGTCTACCCGTAGAGAGCCTTTGAGTACTTGTCGAATCATGCATAAGCGGCTTTTTAACGCTTCTGGTGTTTTGGCTTGGATTGAAACAGTTCGTCGAAGACTTCGACATGTTAATCTACATTCTCCACAACTTTTGAAGAGAACTAACTCGAAATCATATGTGACTTCGATTGGAATGGGCCAATGAGCACGTGAATTGGAACTATCGATGGAGGTTTCCATTGTTTACAGATGAGTCGAGATATAGACGGTTTTCGAATAGTCGGTGTGTTCGGATATGGGCCAACCCTCTGGTGCCCAGAAATCGCAGATCGGCTCAGGAGGTTCATCCGTTCCGATGTAGTACAGTTACTGTTTGGGTAGGCAATGGACGTACCGAATTGTTGGTGCTTGATGCTACCATGAATACATAGAGCCAGTCATTGACAATATTATTCCTTCGTTTCATGGATGATAATGCAACACCCCAGAATTGTGGATGAGGCTCTAGAAATACATGGTATTCCGCATTTTGCCTTACCCTCTCGGTCAGAAGGGGGAACATATTTCATGGATTCTGGGAGCACTTACGCTTCCAAGTATCGGATAGTAGAGTATATGTTATCTTTCCTATCTCTCATATAATTTCTTATTATTCTTCAAATTCGAGCGAGTTTCCTGCTATTTTCATTTTTGAGGCTAACTCTTCGTGTCATACTCTGTCGAAGACCTAGAAGAACAAGCCCTGTGACTTGTTTATTCTGCAATGCTTGCGCGATATATTCGGCCAGCCTGACTAATTGATGATCGGTCGAATTTTCTCTTCAGATCCAGATTGTTTGGCAGTTGTAATATTCAATTCGGTTTCTTCATTTTAACAATTTGCACTTACTTTATCCTCTACTTTTCCTAGTGCCGCTAGTAAACTTAAGGGTCTATAGTTCTGTGGGAACTCTCTCTATTTGACGTATTTATTAAAAACAATTACTTCTGCTGTTTTCCATCTTTTCGGAAGGTGCTCAGGTCGCATTATACATACAAATTCTTGATTGTCTCTCATTTCTGTTGGTGGTTCTTTCTTCAATTCTTCGTTTTCTGCTACTTCGTCTTCGAGTTCTTCATTATCGTCATCTTCTTTGAATTGATCCTGGCTTCACCAATCGGCAAGTGCTTCTGTCTTTTCATATTCTTCCGGTGCTGTTTGGTCTGTCATATCTATGAATCTCATAATGAATGAAATAAAACAGTAGGCATTTAGATTCGTTTCTTCCAAGGAAACATAAGGTTGTTTTCCGCTAGTATTCCATCTATTTCAGATTTTCGGGCCGTTTATTTTTTATGAAACGATCTTGAGGGTGTTTTTATGTAATTTCGTATAATGCTGCAGTTTAGATTTACTATTAAAGCCTGAAGTTTCTTCTATATCTATTCCTCGAACTTCAAGATTATTCTACTGAAAATCTTTCCAGTGTATCTTCCGAGGTCATCTACAGCTCCTTGCTGTTTCATGTTGGCATCATGATCTTTTCTTGTCCAATTTGCTTCTTTTCTATTTGGTTGTTGTTTTCAGCAGTTTTTTGATATTTGAATCCTATTCCACAGGTATGTTTTCAAAGATTACTTCTTCATTTTGAGAAATACATTTTTGCCACTTTCTTCCTTTTTGTCCCCAGCTCCTCGTAGCTTTCCCTTGTGGCTAGCTGGATGGCTCGTTACTTCTCAGATAACGCAAGTTGCATTTCTGCTCTCGCCACACTTGTCAGCTCACAGTTTTGACTGTTGTGCACTCCTGAGCATGGGAAGGTGTCTTTGCTGTCCGAGTCTATATCGTTGTTATGGGTAACACTGACCAGGTCCTTCTTTTTAGGCTCCTCTACAATACAGAGATTGTAGCAGTAGCAGACTCTCCATCCATATTTGATGAAAGATTCCGCAGTGAGGGTTCTATATTTCCATCTTTAAGGAGTTTTGGGATGTAAGACCTCAGTTGAATCGATTTGAGGGTGGTGATACTCATGAAGGTTTTTCTTCGATATCTAGGGTATGATTCATATTATTACTCACCTAACACTTTCGGTTGAATTGTATAAAGTAAGGTAGTGACATACACATTGATTTTCGCCGAATCGTCGGAAACGATAGAACGATTGCCGATTAGGCATATAATATCTTTCTGTAGTTGAGCTATCCTTTGTATATGCCTAGCGGCCTTCAATAATCACGTCATAGTTCAAACCAAAGTCTGACTTCCTCTAATGGTGAGCTGCTTTCTTCTCGCGGAAGGTAAGCAGAGGCTATCACGTTGAACTCATTGCAAACTAAAATGGTTTTGTAGTATTTTTCCTCTCATGTAGCCGTTTGAGTGAAGAAAATATAGCTGCAAAAATTGCTTGCATGAATTGAAACCCTTCAAACATTTTTGGATGAATTCAAAAAGTTGATCAACAACTTTCAAAATGTGTTTCAATAGGCGTATGTGTGTTTGGACAAAACATTCATCAATTTCAGAAATGACAACAAGATCTGATTTAACAACAATTTTTTTATGTTTCAGAATCAAAGAAATTATGCCAAAGTTTGTAGTTTCGAAGAACGGGCAGAATACGAAGAGGCGAAGAACTTGCTCAGATCCGTGTCTTGCGTACTGAACAAACTAGTCAAGAAACAAATCGAAGAAAAACTTTGCGAGCGACTCCCAAGTCACCTAAAAAATTTCTTGAAACGAATAGTGAGACCTCCAAAGCATAGAATCAGTCAACGACACGATGACAAATACCACGAAGATACTTTTCTTTTCAGAGCGTCATGTCCCCCTGCAAAATTAGATCCAGATCTTAGAAGTCAACTTGAAGTCAACCTCGTCAAGTTATTAGATCGATATAAACAGCTTGACGAGGATTCCAGAAAAAGAGCAGCACCATTAAAAAGTTACATAGCTAACCACCTCGATATGTTGAAAAAGATTGACGATGACACATATGATACGGAAACAGGAATGGTTTCTGACAACTACGAAGAATCGAATGATCTTCCTCAAATGCACACAAGAAGAAGTTCTGATGAAATAAAGGAAGATAGTTCAATGAATACCAGAACATCTTCCAATAACCTAGATATGATGGAGAAAGACCTTGAAAATCTCGGTCTGGATAAGAAAAGAAATTCATTTCAACAACAACCATCTTTTGGTTTGAACACTTTCAACCCTGTTAAAATCGCAGAGGATAATAATTTCATTGAGCCTAATACAAGAAAGAGAAATATTGATCACTCCGAAAAATTCAGGAAAAAACGGAAAGTTGCAAAAAAAATAGAAACAGAAGATGATCTGACATCTGATAGATATAAGAAATTAGTTGAAGCAACTGAAGAAGTACGATTCAAAAGAAAGAATGAGGAAAAAATAGGGGAAGCATTTGGCAATAAAAAAGTAGATGAAAATGATCCGGATACCAAAGAACAGGATGATGAAGCAGTAGCTTTCGAAACGCCCCTTGTTTATAGAAAGTAGTTTGTTCTGTTATTGTTTTACTCTGGATTTTATTTAAGATACTGTTTAAGAAGTATTTACTTCCTATGGCCAGGCTTCATATTTTTTATTTTTATATTTATATTATCATAAAGTGTATAATGACTGTTATGTTAATTATATATTCATAAATAATGTTGAGTTTCATTTTAATAAACCACCGAATAGAGGAATAGGGACAGTATGAACGTAAAGCCATGCATTCAAGTAAAACATACTTCATCCGGCTGTGGAAAGAAGTTTCTCTCACATATTAAATATTATGAGAAAAAGGTGACTTTTTTGACGAAAATATATCATTTGCATCTGAAATCGCGGCTGTATGATTCCTAAAGAAAAAAGCCGACCTATTGGTCTTTAAGCAGGTATTAATAGATTTTCCTTCTTAGTAATATTTGAGTCTGGCTTTTTACGTTGGAAGAGGGATCATAAGAATGCTATCTTGAGTTTATTCAGAGAGGTAAAGTTGAGGGAGTATTTTTTATTTCTTCCAAGTTTTGTAATCATCCTCATTGTGCACTGCAAACCCCCTAATACCCTTTGGCCAAAAAATGTCAATGTCATTTTCTTTCTCATTCTATAATTCATTGTGCTGATTCGAATTCTAATCATATTATGTAGGGCTATGTAGGGATAATAATGGTTGAGAATTAACTGAATTGAAGATAATGACTTCCATCTAAGTTTAAATGCGAAAGATAGGATTACTTTCTATTCGTCAACATAGATCCATTCCATTTTATGCAGGGAATATTTTTGATATCAATGCATCTTACGTAGATTTAATTTCAAGAAAGCACTTCGGGGTCAATTCAGGAATAAAATTTGTAGTGATATCAGATAATAAAAATGTTTATTCGCAAAATGAATACAATCTAGGTTATAAAGTTAAGAATATGAATAAAATACTTGTGCGTGATATAGCCTTAACATAATAGGTGTAGATACATTATAATGTTTGTTCACCCAAATAAACATAGTAAGTTGCAGAGGTTTTTTTTAGGTGTGCATAATCAATTATGCTTATTTTCTAACCCTTCCACAATACAAAACAAATTACATTCTATAATTTAGTGTCAAAGCAATAAGTGAGTCATGCATTCGTTCATTTATATATTTATCTATTTACATATAAACCTATCATATATTGTCAAAAACGGTTGAGTTATAAATTTATCAACTGGTTCATATATTCATTTATTTGAATGTTATCTATTTATAAAATCATTCATCTGCATATGAGCTTATAGTCTAATGTCCAAACAAATCGGGTGAGTAATAAACTTATTTACCCATGTCCCATTCATATATTTCTTTATTCGCATGTTATTTAGTGTCAAAGCAGGTGATTTATAAATTTATTTATTTCTTTATTTATATATTTATTTATATGCTAGTCTTGGTTTATCAACATTTCTACACATCTGCGACCCTTTTGTGTCATCCAAAATTTTATTTTGTTTTTGAATTGTTTAAAATATTCGATTTTTTTTCTCAGATCTTCAGGAATCTTCGCATATATAGTATGCGCGAATCGAGATATTCAAATGATCTTAGGCCTATTTTCTTTTTTGATCTTAATGTTCGGTAAGTACCTAAGTAGTATCTTCATTTCTAATACAAGCATGGTCCTTTTTGTTTAGTTTAATTTTCCTTTCAAATATGTTAACTTTTATTTTGAGTGTATAGAGCTGCCTTGTGTCTAAAATTTTGGATGGCTGATATAGTTGATCACTCGGATGTGTACTTCTTTTCCATGATTTATTTTCATATCCATTTCTGAATAACATTCAAGTTTTTCAGATCTTTGTCGTTAAGTCCACCCCATCCCAAGTTTCCATAATTAACTTGAGACTGAAACAGCGCATTGAACAATGTTATCAAGTGCTTAGAGCTATTAAAATATTTCTTCATAATTTTGAACTTATACAGAAGACCTCTTAGTTTTTGAGCTCTCGTACTACTCACACGAGGGCTATATCATTTCGTCACGATGTCTGTATTTTTCGAATTTTGAGCCGAAAATGGTCTCAACCGTCTATGTTCGACTCACTGATGACGAATCCGTCGGAAAATTTGAGTCTGTCCGTCCGTCCGTAAGCACAATAACTCTTGAACGGAACAACCTAAAGACTTGAAATTTTCAGTGTGGGTTCAGTTCCCGAATGCCTCTGCTCAGTTCGTAAATGGGCCAAATTCCACCAGGGGTTCCGTAAATATGGCCGTTCAAAGTTTTGTTCCCCTGATTACTTGAAAACTACAGATTTGATAAAGATGAAATTTTGCACTCGAATGGAGAATGGGGTGTTCAAAGCTACATGTGAAATTTTGTCGAGATCGCATGACCAGAACCATAGAAAACATAGAAAATTGTAACTTTTGAACGGAAACGCCTAGGGACTTAAAATTTTTAGGATAGGTGTGGATCTCGAATGTCGTGATCACGTTCATCTATGAGCAAAATTATATTTGGGGTTCCGTAAATATGGTCGTGTGAAATTTAGTTTTCTTGATAATTTCAAAACTACAGATTCGATGTGACCAAATTTTGTATACTAATTGAGAATGATATATTCAAGCAACATTTCTCCAGATCACATGACCACAGAACGATAGAAACCATAGAAAATCATAACTTTCGAACGGATAGGCCTAGGTACTTGAAATTTTCAGGATAGGTGTGGATCTCGAATGTCGCGTTCACTTTAATCAATGAGCAGAATTATATTAGGGGTTCCGTAAATACGGTCGTTTGAAATTCTGTTTTCTCGATAATTTCGAAACTACGGATTCGATCGAGATGAAATTTTGTATTTTAATCGAGAATGATATATTGAATCAATATTTTGTCCAGATCGCATGACCAGAACCATAGAAACCATAGAAAATTGTAACTTTTGAACGAAAAGGCCTAGGAACTTGAAATTTTCAGGGTGGGTTTGGATTGCGACTATCGCGGTCACGTTCATCAATGAGCGAAATTAGACTAGGGGTTCCGTAAATATGGCCATTCAAAATATTTTTTTCCTGATAGTTTCGAAACTACTGATTGGATTGAAATGCAATTTTGCACCTAGTTGAGGAATAATGTATTCAAACTACGTGCAAAATTTTGTCCAGATCGCATCACCAAAACCATAGATAACGTAGAAAATTCTAGCGAATTATCGAAAAAAAAATTGAACAGCTGAAGCACTGACATGAAGTCTGGAGTTTCGCCCAAGTTTCAGAATTTTTTTGACAGCTGTCGGAAATTCCTTCAATTGATTTCTAAAACTGGAAAATGCGAATCTACCTACAAGGTGCATGTACGAGCGCTCAAAAGGTCCTGACTTCATGGCAGTCCTTTTCGTAATTTTTTTTTGAGTGCTCGTACTACTTACACGAGGGCTATATCATTTCGACACGGTGTCTGTATTTTTCGAATTTTGAGCCGAAAATGGTCTCAAACGACTATGTTCGACTCACTGATGACGAATCCGTCAAAAAATTCGAGTCTGTCCGTCCGTCTGTATACACGATAACTCTCGAACGAAATGTCCTAGAAACTTGAAATTTTCAGGGTAGGTTCGAATCTCAAATGCCGCGGTTAAGTTCGTTACTAGGCAAAATTCGCACAGGGGTTCCATGAATATGGCCACTCGAAATTTTGTTCTCCTGATTACTTCGAAACTACAGATTTGATCTAGTTGAAATTTTGCATTCAAATAGATAATGACGTGTTCAAGCTACATGCAAAACTTCGTCCAGATCTCATTTGATTGGAATGAAATTTCGCACATGGATGAAGAAAAATATATTCAAACTACGTGGGAAATTGTGTTCAGATCGCATTACCAAGACCATAGATACCGTAGAAAATTCTAGCGAATTATCGAAAAAAAATATTGGTCACCAAAAGCACTGACTTGAAGTCTGTATTTTCGCCTTATATTGAAAATTTGTTTGACAGCTATCAAAAATTTCCTCAATTGGTTTCCAAAACTGGAAAATGCGAATCTACCTACAAGTGTATGTACGAGCGCTCAAAAGCTCCTGCCTTCACAGCAGTGCTTTTCGTAATTTTTTCACTAGGTGATTGATGTTTTCAGGTTTGAAGCAATCATTACCCCAAGATAATTAATCATTTTTTTCTATAGAATCTTCATTTCTGAACCTCAAGATTTCCCATTTGTCTCAACCCAGTACCTAACATACGACGAAAAAGGCATGTATTTAGTCTCATCAAGGTTCAACGTTTATTCGCTGGAAACCATTTCTGCATCTGTCTGAAATCTTTTTCTGCTTTTTGTTTCAGATCGTCACATGTATTTGCTCTGTAGTGTAAGTAAGTAATCATCTGCAAAACTCCCCATACTACCCCCACTCGTACATTTGAGTAAACTATTAATATATACCACGAACAGCAGTGGAAAAATTACGGTTCCTTGAGGAACGCCGTAGGTAAACATTTTTGAAGAACTCTGATTTATATTCATATCTACAATCTGCAGGTGCTTTGTTAAATATCTGCTAAGTTGTTCATAACTTGCTCAGCAGAAACCATAGTTCCACAATTCACTTAGTAGCCTTTCATAGCAGATGATGGCTTTGGCAAGATCCACGAGCATACACAAGCCTGGAATTTGTTGATTCAGGCATTCGCGAATTTTTCCAATTAGATCACCCATAGCAGGAGTGACCAACTTGATGAGACTCAATATCGACTTTCTACTGACGAAACCCTCCCATATCTACCAGTTTCGAAATTGTCAAATTTTGAAATGAAAAGGTACCTTTAGTTGAGTGGACAAATATAAACGTATAAGTTTAAAGAAAAGTAAAATATAGAAACATAATCAATCGATCGACCGTACCTAGAACCACGTGCGACCATTTGCGGCTGACCTATAGTCTAAATCCGTATTCGCCTTCGTCCAATATGCCACTATGTTCCAGAAAATTGATCATTTTTTTTTCAAAGTTTTTTCCATTATTTTAGACAAGTTTTAAATCAAGGAAATCGGCCTATAATTACATATTTCGGTCTAATCTTCACTTTTATAAAAGTGTCTTATCACACATATCTTCAATATATCCGGAAAAATGCCGTTTTCGAAGCAATAATTCATAATATATAGGAGAGAGGTTCAGAGATTTGTGTTTTTACCTGTTTCAATATCTCTGCACGTACACCGTCTATTTCTGGTGACTTTTAATATTTCTATTATATTTTAGATTTCTTTCGGATCTGTAGGAGCCATAAAAAAGTTTTATATTAAAAACTATCCGTTTCATAATTTTCAGTATTTGGAATATTCTCGGCATATCGTTCCCCTACAGTACTGTGGTGCTCATTGAATGCTTCCGCAATATCTTTTTGATTTTCTAAGGTCCCATTTGTTGTTTTTATATCATGAATCTTCGTTACAGGTTTTACTTCATTACATACTGTACTAACAAAGGCCCACACAGCTTTTTGTTCGGATTCATTTTTGGGCGCTCGTACCACTTATACGAGGGCTATAGCACTTCGTCACGATGTCTGTATTTTTCGAATTTTGAGCCGAAAATAGGCTCAAATGACTAATGTTCGACTCACTGATGACGAATCCGTCAAAAAATTCGAGTCTGTCCGTCCGTATACACGATAACCCTCGAACGGAATGTCCTAGAAACTTGAAACTTTCAGGGTAGGTTTGAATCTCGAATGCGAATTATCGAAAAAAAATTGGTCACCTAAAGCACTGACGTGAAGTCTTGATTTTCGCCTTACTTTGAAATTTTCTTTGACAGCTGTCAAAATCTTTCCAATTGGTTTCTGAAACTGGAGAATGCGAATCTACCTACAAGGTGCATGTACGAGCGCTCAAAAGCTCCTGCCTTCACGGCAGTGCTTTGCGTAATTTTTTTTATATAGTTCGTTAAAATATTAATAAATGTTCCAGTAATTGAATTTGCGTCCGTTTTTGAACACATTTCTTGCCATGTTTGAGTCAATAAGACTTGTTTGAGTTGTTCATAATTTATGTAAATCTTTTCTTTGTTCTTACTTTCTAATTGTTTAGGTTTTCCAGTTCTATCGCCAGATAGCATAATCGGGTTATGGTCAGTTATCGAATAGTCTAAAATATAAGTACTCTTTGATCCCCCTCCCTTAACATAAAAATGATCGAGACAAAAGGGACTTGCTGTTTTTGTGCACTTGTTTATGAAAGATATAAATCCAAAGGTATTCATAGTATTTTTGTATTCCTCAACGAAATCCTCACTTGACAGAATGTTTATATTAATGTCACAAACTTTTACGAGTTTTTCAGCTGAGAAATTTTCTAGGTAGTTGTAAAAGCCTTGATTGAACCTCACATTGCTGTGGGGATCTATACAAGGTGTCTACTTTTAAAAGGGCCAACCTTCAGGGGGAGATCATACATAAGATTTGCAACAAAAAATGTCATATAACACATGGTAAAAATGTTGACGGTTATTCTTCAATTTAACATTTCTTGATTTCACGAAATATTTCAAGTTTTTCCATAAAATCAATTATACTTCAGTTATCCTTAGAGCCTCTTCAGATTTGACCACATTTTTGGAAACAACATTTCCTACAAGATGAGAATTTCTGTCTGCTGAAAAAATTCTTATTGCGGGCGTGGTAAGGAGATGAATGTAACAATTCTGAAGTGAACAAAACGAATCATATTTTTCCAATGGTTTTATCGATGAAAAATCATTTATTATGGACATGTTTTCTTTCCAGCAAAAACTACCCCATTTAGTGTGCTTTCGAATGACATATCAACTTTTGTGCTTGCTGCTTGTCTTCTGCCCTAATATCATGGCTAACAAGATAACAACGAATAAGTCGAAATATTCCAAACCTAATTTTGCTCTACTTTGAAGCTCTTTATGATTGAATATTGAAGTTATTTTCATGGAAATCATGAATTTATCTGTCGAAATATTTTGAATGAACAAACCAAATTTCAAAAATACAGATTCTATGAAAATATGTAAAAAAGGTAGACTAATTCTACTTATAACAATCGTTCGAAATGTCCACTTCAATACATTTTGCACATCGTTTTCGCACTGAATCTACAAACCTTCGAAGTTCACAACGTTTCTGACGCATTTCTGCACAACACAAATTTATTCTGTCGATCAGATCCTATCGAGTCTGAACGCGAATTTGACATTTCTCGATTTCACGGAATATTTCGAGTTTTTCCATAAAATCAATTATACTTCAGTTATCCTTGTAGCCTCATCGAAGTTGACCATATATCTGCAAACATCATTAAATTTGCTACAAGATAAAAAATTTCTGAGTGCCAAGAAAATTCTTATTGCAGGCGTAGTAAGGAGATGAATATCACGATTCTGAAGTGAACAAAACCAGTCATATTTAGTCATATTTTTCCAATGGCAAAATATACCTCATTTAGTTGGCTTTCGAATGACATATAAATTAGGTAATTACTTAACTTGACTTCAGGCCAGTGCTTTTCCAAATTTTTTTGATATCATTGAAGTATCTCAGAGTGGACTAGACCAATGAGTCAATTTATAGACGTGAATCGACGACATGTACCGGTCCTATTACTCCAGAATAATCAGTGTCCTTTCCGCCGAATAAATCTGTTATTCATCAATTATTGTTGTTGTGCGATAGGAACCTCAAACTCGGAATACCACATGGCGATCATGCTAATTCCTGATATCGTTACATGGTGATCCTGCCAGTTACATGGGAAAGTGTGTAGAAGAGTGGTCCTGGTAAAAAAGCAGTATGAGATCCCCACACGCAAACCTACTAGTTGAAATGTAAGTACATCATATGGCAAGCCGCGTCCTGTAACATAGTACATCACAGGTTTCCACCCATCGAACATGCTGCTTGTTGCACACTATATATACTCCGTTTAAGAATTATTGACATCTCGGTTGGCTGTGAAAAATCGAATTTAAGTTGGTAATAGACTATTCAGTAATATTTTGGGTTGCTGAATTCAGGTTGGTATAGGAATAACACTAACGTTACCCATAGAAATCTTGCTTTGATGATTTTATCGAAGATATTGGTGAATATGTAATTATAAAAATTTGCTCTGAATTTGAGTATTTTTTGTCTTATGCTATTAAAATGGCTGGAATTGACCAGGATACATCACGCCTAACAAGAGAACGCCAGGAAGTTTGTCGGTGTTACTTCGAGTTTTTCAAAGTATTGGCATATATTTCCGCTAGTGTTTCAGGTAAACTGTTATTCACCGTCTCAAAGTGTATTCTGATTGATCAATGTCTCTTAAATTTTCAGATTTCACCAAGCCCTGTCCGTAGAATATTAGCATGTTATTATAGCCTGGAATTAGCAGTGGAAGAAAACCTGTGCGATATGATTATTCCTTCAAAGAGACATTGAATGACTTTGTTTTTGCTAGAATTAAAAACAATGAATATATCAGTTTAGATATTCTTTTCGAACTGGCCAAAGAGCACCTAGATTTCAATTGATCGAAGTCACCATTATATTATGTATATCATAAAAAAAATTGGATACAAATACAAAAAAGTTGATCGAAGGAAAATTCTTACTGATAAACAGAAAAATATAATAAAAATAGTACAATATTGTGATAAATACCGAGAATACATGGAACAAAACGTAATATTCATTTATCTAGATGAAACTTGGATATTCAAAAACGGTATTCAAATTTGTCAGTGGACACTAGAAAATAATCCAAAAGGTATGCCGAGTATATTCAAGGGTAAAGGCAGAAGGTGCACTATTTTGAATGCTGGAACAATTGATGGATTTTTACCTGGATGTGATCCGATTCTTGACAGTAGTATTAATGATAAGGATTACTATGAATGGTGAATTATTTCATAAATGGGTTATTGAGATATTGAAACCTTCCATGCAAAAGGATGCCCATCAATAAAATTATGTCAGCTTATTCAATAAACACATCCAAATCACTACACTATGTGGAAACAAAGTTTTCAATATTTTTATCTTTGCCCTTGTATCATTCATAGATATTTTAAGTTTATTTATTATACTTATACTGTTACCAATTCAAAAGTATACTGAATAATTGTAAAATTTCATGTCAAAATTCTTCATGTACTACATAGATTCTTAATTTTTGTTTCTCTCTTATTTTAATAATAATATATATCGCACCCGTCGTAGACCAAGGAGACAACTCAAAAAAGGTCCATTTTGTGTTAGTGACGGTATTGAACTCAGGAAGTATCCCTTTTCTTACGTGCAATATCAGAATAACTCTAGTTGACCTCTCCGCCACATAAGAGACTGTTCGTGAAAAAAGGTAAGATTTCAAATTTTTTGGAAAAACAGTGGAATATTCCACCACAATGGGAAAAATTGCATTAATTGAATATTGGGTGCTAGAGTTATAATGTTCAAATGGATTGCTGCAGTTATTACGAATGTTCATGTTAAATTGAGTAAGTACACAAAAGTATAGAACGAAAACTTCGGTAAACCAAAACTTCAAATACGATTTCCCAACAAAATCAATTTTTGAGTTGTCTCCTTATTCTACGACGGATGCGATATTATATCGAATGAAACTGTTTGGGTAAGGCATCGTAGATCTTTATGCACATGTATTTCACATTATTCTGTGCTAGTGTCAATTGTTGCCTCGGGTATATATAAGGATCAATTTTCCAAGTTGGGTTGTTGTTCAGAAACGGTTCAAATAGTTCTCTGTGGCTTTGTAGGAAGATAACATACTTCAGCACATATATTGCTGTTAACGTCAGGATTTTATTTCTTTTGAAAACATTTGTACAAGTCTCTCTATATTTCATTCTATACATAGCTCGGATTGCTTGCTTTTGTGTTCTAAATATTTTTTTCCGATGTACTGTTTCCCCAGTAAACAATGCCATATGAAAGGGTTGACTGAAAATTGGCTGTGTATAGGAGCTTCAATGTATCTTGTTGGATAAGGTATTTCATACTATTGAGGGTGTAGATTATGGGGGTGAGTTTCCTGTTCAAGTTTTCTATTTGGGGGTTCCATTTCTTAATATATATAACGTTGAACCTGAATTCCCATTTTTAAACTGCAGTCGGAATATTCCGGCTTAATTATTAATTATTCGATAATTCGTATAATGAACACTTTTCTAGGTTATATTTATGTTTTATTTCTATTATTAAAACAGTAACTTTTTTATAACTAGAAATAAAGCCTCGACTGGACGTTCATGGCCTGCTTCGATGTCAATAATTCTTAAATGGACTATATACTCCGTTTAAGAATTATTGACATCTCGGTGGGCTGTGAAAAATCGAATTTAAGTTGATAATAGACTATTCAGTAATATTTTGGGTTGCTGAATTCAGGTTGGTATAGGAATAGCACTAACATTACCCATAGAAATCTTTCTTTGATGATTTTATCGAAGATATTGGTGAATATGTAATTATAAAAATTTGCTCTGAATTTGAGTATTTTTTGTCTTATGCTATTAAAATGGCTGGAATTGACCAAGATACATCGCGCCTAACAAGAGAACGCCAGGCAGTTTGTCGGTGTTACTTCGAGTTTTTCAAAGTTTTGGCATATATTTCCGCTAGTGTTTCAGGTAAACTGTTATTCACCGACTCAAAGTGTATTCTGATTGATCAATGTCTCTTAAATTTTCAGATTTCACCAAGCCCTGTCCGTAGAATATTAGCATGTTATTATAGCCTGGAATTAGCAGTGGAAGAAAACCTGTGCAATACGATTATTCCTTCAAAGAGACATTGAATGACTTTGTTTTTGCTTGAATTAAAAACAATGAATATATCAGTTTAGATATTCTTTTCGAACTGGCCAAAGAGCACCTAGATTTCAATTGATCGAAGTCAACATTATATTATATCATAAAAAAATTGGATACAAATACAAAAAAGTTGATCGAAGGAAAATTCTTATTGATAAACAGAAAAATATAATAAAAATAGTACGATATTATGATAAATACCGAGAATACATGGAACAAAACGTAAAATTCATTTATCTAGATGAAATTTGGATATTCGAAAACGGTATTCAAATTCGTCAGTGGACACTGGAAAAGAATCCAAAAGGTATGCTGAGTATATTCAAGGGTAAAGGCAGAAGGTGCACTATTTTGAATGCTGGAACAATTGATGGATTTTTACCTGGATGTGATCCGATTCTTGACAGTGGTATTAATGATAAGGATTACTATGAATGGTGAATTATTTCATAAATGGGTTATTGAAAAATTGAAAGCTTCCCTGCAACAGGATGCCCATCAATAGGATTGTGTCAGCTTATTCAATAAACACATCCAAATCACTACACTACGTGGAAACAAAGTTTTCAAGGATATTTTTATCTTTGCTCTTGTATCATTCATAGATATTTTAAGTTTATTTATTATACTTATACTGTATGGTACCCTGTACACATTCCCTCTGCTAATACACATGCTATATTGTTCCCAATTCAAAAGTATACTGAATAATTGTAAAATTGCTCATCAATTATAATATTTTCAATAATTCATGGATAGTTTCAATGAATGAAAATAAAAATTGACTTTCTTAAAGTATTCAACACCGAGCAATAAATAATTCACAAATTGGTTCATATATTGATAGTTCGGTACAAAGTTCATGTCGAAATTCTTCATGTACTACATAGATTCTTAATTTTTGTTTCTCTCTTATTTCTTAATACATTATAACGTTTATTCCAATCCATTCTTTTGGCCCTGTGCTTGCGAAGTATCCAAAAAATTTTTTTTGTTGCACCACTAGCTACCTGCTAGAATTCCATTAATTATCCTTCTTAAATCCTGACATAAAATGGTCCTCTTATAGTTATATGGTTAGAATTTTGCAAGATTTCCAATACCAATAAATATTGCATGGTCCTGAGTGAAAATAAATATTTATTTGAATGATCTTCAATTTTCCATGGTTGACTTTTACATGAGATAACTTCATATGAAAGCATTCCACGATATTTTTGCGCTTTCAAACCTGAATTCCCATGTTTGAACTGCAATCGAAATATTCCGGCTTAATTATTCGATAATTCCGATAATTCGTATACTCAACACTTTTCTAGGTTATATTTATGTTCCATTTCTATGATGAAATTTAGTTACTTTTTAGTAACCAGAAATAAAGCCTCGGCTGGACGTTCATGGCCTGCTTCGATGTCAATAATTCTTAAATGGACTATACCTACACACATTTCGTCCGCCGCACAGACAACATGCAATTCGCAATTCTCTCAATAAGCGTTTTCTCCACAGTTTTTCAATTCTTTGCTGCAAGTCTGGAACTGGAAACGAAGAAAACTTTCTTTCTACATAGGACACCAGAACTTCCTTTCACAAAAAACTTTGTAACAATTGGTGAATTCATTATGGGCAAATTTATTAGAACACCAGTTTAAGGATACATAATTATAAGAATAATGCGAACGCTCGTCCTAGAATTTTGTCTACTCGTCCAAAAAAACAGTATTTTCCGGAGTTGTTACGTAAATTGCTATTTCCTCCGAATGGAATATGTAATTTTTTTTTTCAAACGTTTTGAAATCTGGAGATCCAGCTTTAGATAAGACTTATATTTACGATCTTTATAATTGAGTGATCAATGCAAAATTGTATACAATATAATAAATTATATCACATTCATACAGGGTCTCTTCAAAGGTGAGGATTTTTTTTTTGACAGCTGCAAGAACTCATGAAAAAATTCACCAGGGTCGAGTATTCCGAAATCATAGTTACCCGTGAATCTGAGAAATTCTCAGCCCAGATATGGTTCGTATTGATCTATATGTGTAGAATTATCAGCTGTCCGTTTTCAGTATAGGTACGGGAAATCACCAATGATGCATATGATTTTTGTAAGTTAATTATTTCCTATCTCAACCCCTGTGATTTCTTCCTTTGGGGTCATTTGAAAACATTAATGCGTTTAGTTTAGTACGATGAGGCGAATATGTGCCAAAGAACTAAGCATTGAAAAGGCTTCTGACATTATTCCATGAGCAAACTGATGTGAGTTGCTGCATGTAAAATGAATTTTACATGCAGTCTCTATCACATTACGCCGGGCAAGATTTTGTGCACATCAAACGAATGGTGACCATTTCGAACAATTTCTGTGATCTCAGAAACGATTTGCCATAATATCCTGCTAAAATTTTGTGTCCACATATGAGACATCGATTAAATGAGTTTTCTAAAAATTCAGATCGCTAGCGTTGAGGAGACAAAATGAACAAGTCGGAAGATCACAGGTATTCAATGAAGTTTCTACCGATAATTATTTCAAACTTTGACGGAATCATGATTCCTCTTCAAGCTCGAGAGGGTTCCAGGGCTGAAAGAAATAAAAAAACGAATCCTTACACGTTTCCTCAACACCCACGTGCAGTTTCCATCAATTCCCGATCAATTATGGAAAGTTGTAAACGATATTCCAATGCAGCGCATTTATATTCCTCATTCCTTCTAGAATGGAATCGAAATTGATAATGGAAAGATTATCAACGATTTTATATGTTTTGTTTCAGATTTTCAAGTTTTTGGAACCAAAATTTCTACCTCGATATTATAGAGGTTATGAATGAATACTTTCTTATATAAATATGGTATATTCATACTTGAAAATGGAAGACTGTGATGACTTTTAGAAGATTTACTTGCCCTATGATATTTTTTTCGAAGTTTCCAAACATTTCCCAATGTTTTATTTGACATAACAATTGAGGTATGATCAATAATGAAAAAATTATCATTTAGACTTTTTGGGTCGTTGATGTTGCCATAGCATTACTTAAATAATTAAATTGAGACACCAATAAACCAACGTTTTCCTTATAAGATGTATATTCAATATAATGCGGTGATTCCATCATTTGAATTTCGAGAAAATGAGTTTTTTGATATATTCAGTCACACATCTTGCCTAGCTGTCAGAAAATTCTGAAAATGCGAACCTACTTTCTTTGATTACTCTTGAGAATTTTCGTGAATTTTTTTTCGATATGTCAGTTATGACAAAAGTTACAACATGTCAATCATAATGGACATTGTGAGCTAGGTGTAAAAAAAATAATTTACAAAATTAAAGAAAAAACATATATATGTATGAAAATCATACAATTAAACAGGTGTGTTTATTTTTGAGCGCTCGTACTACCTACACGGGGACTATATCATTTCGTCACGATGTCTGTATTTTTCGAATTTTGAGCCGAAAATGGTCCCAATCGACAGAGTTCGACTCACTGATGACAAATCCGTCAAAAAATTTGCATTAGCCCGTCCGTCCATCCGACCGTATACACGATAACTCTCGAACGGAACGACGTGGAAACTAGAAATTTTCAGGGTAGGTTCGAATCTCGAATGCCGCGGTTAAGTTAGTTATTGGGCAAAATTCGCCTAGGAGTTCCGTAAATATGGCCGCTCGAAATTTTGTTCTCCTGATTACTTCGAAGCAACTGATTCGATCGAAATAAATTTTGCACTCAGATGGAGAAGGACGTGTTCAAGATACATAAAAAATTTTGTCCAGATCGTATGACCAGAACCATAGAAAATTAAAACTTTGTAATGGAAACGCCTAGGGACTTGAAATTTTCAGGATAGGTGTGGATCTCGAATGTAGCGGCCACGTTCATAATTGAGCAAAATTAGTCCAGGGGTTCCGTAAATATGGTCGTTTGAAATTTAGTTTTCTTGATCATTTCAGAACTACGGATTCGATCATGACGAAGTTTTGTATTTTAATGGAGAATGATATATTCAAGCTACATTTTGTCCAGGTCGCATGACTAGAACCATAGAAAATTATAACTTTCTGGAATATGCGAATCTACCTACAAGGTGGGTGAACGAGCGCTCAAAAGCTCCTGACTTCACGGCAGTGATTTTCAAATTTTTTGAAAATCGAAAAAACCATTCCGATTCTCAACCAAACACAAATAAACCTCAAATTTTTTGAAAAAACTGGAGATTCTCCCTTACAATGCTAATGCTTTTTCGTCGTCTATTGGCCGCATCATAATCCACAATCATCTGTACATGTTCTTCAGCTTTACATGTTTCTATTCCCATTTCTACTAATGCATCTTCTTCTATGTCTTTGTTGAATTTGGTTGAATTCCTCGAGGTCGACAACCATATTGTATCATTCTCTTCATCAGACATTCCTAGAATTATTGAATTATCGACATCCATGAGATAGTTTAGAATAAGTTAGTGGTGTCTGATAACGATTTTTCTTACTCGTAGATGGCACACCTTCCATCTTGCTCGTTCTTAGAAGAACGAAATTATTATATAATTATTTTCAGAAACTATATTAAAATAAAAAGATGACGTCTGAGATATTAATAAAATTAATCAGACGGACGTTTCAAGCAATCAGTACATGATTGGGTCAATTCATTGAGACCAGTTAATAATTTGGAATACAAATAAATGAGGGCACAATTGTGATCAAATTAATGAAAGTATAATAGAATACTATGAACCTTGATTCTCTAAAGGTTATAGGTTACTATGGCTCTTTACTCATTTCCTCAATAACGAGAGAAAATCATAAAACAGAAAAATAATTATTTGAAATTGTATTCCACCAAAATAATTTACAATATATACAATACAAATTATGGCATGATGAAAGATCAATAAACTGGCCCATCATCTAAATTATCATCTTCATCATTAAAATAACTGTCCCCGTTATCAAAATAGTTGTTGCCATAATCAGTTCCATCGTCTATTTCATCATCCATTTGCTCCTCTTCTTGAATTTGTTCGTCATCTTCATCCTCAGCATTAGGTTCAGTTTTAACCTTATCGATATCATAGGAAGATTTATTCTCTAATTTCTCCAAACCCTCTAATCTGAAAAATAACAAGAAATTTGAGTATGGAGATCGCCTGTTCAGTTGAATATGAATATAGATTCTCCTCTCCTTCAATGACACAGAAAATGACTTTCAACAATAAATTTGGAAAAACCTAATGAGCCGAAATAATTTTGACATTTCCTTTTAATCTTTTTCACCTGAATGTGCTCCGATTAACGTTTTTGGAAAATTGTTTTTAAATATTATATTATTATTTTTATACAGGGTTTTTTAAAAGGTGAGGCTTTTTTTTACCAGCAATAGAACTCATCAAGGTAAGTCATTATGCCAAAAATCGTTCATATAAAATATGCACCAGGACCGGGTATTTCGAAATCAAAGTTACCCGCGAATCTAAGAAATTCTCAGCCCGGATTTCACTTAGGTTCGTATTGATATCTAAATGTAGATATCACCAGCGGTCTGAGGTCGGTATACGGGAAATCATCGATGATGCATATGATTTTTGTGAGTTTCCGATCTCAACCCTGTGATTTCTTCGTTTGGGGTCATTTTAAAACATTAGTATATAAGTATGTTGAGGTGAATAGTGCGAAAGAAGCATTAAAAATGCTTGTGACATTATTTCGTGAGCGATGTGATGTGAGTTGCTGCATGTAAAATGAATTTTACAGATTTGTACAATCTTATTATTGGTTCAAAATCATCCCTTCAACAATCGAAAATCACAAAGTACTGAAGATATTTATTGGCACATTTTTGGGCCCTATTTTATATTAATCCTACTTATGAGGCATCGATTCAATGAGTTATGTGGAAATTCAGCTTTCCAACAGTTCCATGTTTTGGCAAACGTAAACAATTCAGAAGATCACAGATAAAACAAAGCCTAACAGAACACCACCGGATCTCCTAACTCGCACAAGTTCTGAGCTTATGGGGGCCTCACCGTGATCTAGGAGAGTCGGGATACGAACATTGAAGATAAACATAATCGTAGGCGAGATTTTAGTTCTTACCTCCGTGTAAACATTATGATGAGATAATCTAACGACACCATGCAATAGTTACGAACGATTTCTCGACCCAAAAAGTGCCAGTGGCTCTCTTCATCTAAATAGGCCTAAACTCTTAAAGAGACTACCTCCAACTGGGTAAAAAAAAAATTGCACTTCGCCCAACGCCACTCCGATGTGTAACCAGCATAGCACGCTTTCATTTCTAACAAGCATTTAATTGATATACTCACTTTTCGATGATATTGTCTTCTTTTTTCACAACCTTAAGTTTTCTTCTAGCTTTCAATTTTGGACGTAATTCACTAGGAAACAATCTCCAATCATGAACTATCTCTTTTGCAGGAAGTTCAAGTTTTTCTTGAACATCATTCGATGGCTCTGGCATTTTCATATAAGAATAAGACAACTGCATGAAATTTGCAAAAGCCTGCTTCAGTACTAATGCATAATCCAAATCCGGGGTGGACTATGGGATAAAGAAAAATAATAACTTTATTATCAACTGACTCATTATGAAATATAAATTACCAGAAAAAATGAAAATTGGTTTCCAGAAAGGCTTTAACAGCAGAAACTAAAGTTTTGATTGGATATATTCGAGAGTTAGGTATTGCTACACAGATATAAAAATTACGAAAAGCACTGCCGTGAAGGCAGGAGCTTTTGAGCGCTCGTACATGCACCTTGTAGGTAGATTCGCATTTTCCAGTTTTAGAAATCAATTGAAGGAATTTTTGACTGCTGTCAAAAAAATTCTGAAACTTAGGCAAAACTCCAGACTTCATATCAGTGCTTCAGCTGATCAATTTTTTTCCGATAATTCGCTAGAATTTTCCACGGTATCTATGGTCCTGGTGATGCGATCTGAACAAAATTTTGCACGTAGTTTGAATACATTATTCCTGAGCTAGGTGTATAATTTCATTCCAATCCGATCAGTAGTTTCGAAACTATCAGGAAAAAAATATTTTGAACGGCTATATTTACGGAACCCCTAGTCTAATTTTGCTCATTGATGAACGTGACCGTGAAATTTGCGATCCAAACCCACCCTGAAAATTTCAAGTTCCTAGGTCTTTCCGTTCAAAAGTAAGAATTTTCTATGGTTTCTATGGTTCTGGTCATGCGATCTGGACAAAATATTGCTTCAATATATCATTCTCGATTAAAATACAAAATTTCATCTCGATCGAATCCGTAGTTTCGAATTTATCGAGAAAACAAAATTTCAAACGACCGTATTTACGGAACCCCTTGTATAATGTTGCTCATAGATGAACGTGATAACGACATTCAAGATCCACACCTATCCTGAAAATTTCAAGTCCCTAGGCGTTTCCGTTCAAAAGTTACAATTTTCTATGGTTTCTATGGTTCTGGTCATGCGATCTGGACAAAATTCCACATGTAGCTTAAACACCTCATTTTCCATCTGAGTGCGAAATTTCATCTCGATCAAATCTGTAGTTTTCAAGTAATCAGGGAAACAAAACTTTGAACGGCCATATTTACGGAACCCTTGGTGGAATTTGGCCCATTAACGAACTTAACCGAGCCATTCGGGAACTGAACCCACACTGAAAATTTCAAGTCTCTAGGTTGTTCCGTTCGAGAGTTATCGTGCTTACGGCCGGACGGACAGACTCGAATTTTCCGACGGATTCGTCATCAGTGAGTCGAACATAGTCGATTGAGACCATTTTCGGCTCAAAATTCGAAAAATACAGACATCGTGACGAAATGATATAGCCCTCGTGTAAGTAGTACGAGCGCTCAAAAATGATTCAAAATTTGCAAGGTTCGGTTCGAAAGTAATAATTTTCTATGGTTCTGGTCGAGCCATCTGGACAAAACTTCGCAAGTAGCTTGAACACGTCAGTCTTCATCTGAATGCACAATTTCATCTCTATCGAATCAGTAGTTTCGAAATAATCAGGAAAACAAAATTTCGAACGGCCATATTCACGGAACCCCTAGGCGAATTTTACCCATTAACGAACTTAACTGAACTCATTAAGAAAATTTCTTGGTCGTTCCGTTCGAGAGTTATCGTGCTTTAGGACGACCGGCCGGACGGACAGACTTGAATTTTTCAAGGGATTCGTTTTCAATGAGTCGAACCTTGTCGATTAAGACCTATGTTCGACTCACTGATGACGAATCCGTCGGAAAATTCGAGTCTGTCCGTCCGGCCGTCCGGCCGTAAGCACGATAACTCTCGAACGGAACAACCTAGAGACTTGAAATTTTCAGTGTGGGTTCAGTTCCCAAATGGCTCGGTTAAGTTCGTTAATGGGCCAAATTCCACCAGGGGTTCCGTAAATATGGCCGTTCAAAGTTTTGTTTCCCTGATTACTTGAAAACTACAAATTTGATCGAGATGAAATTTTGCACTCAAATGGAAAATGAGGTGTTCAAGCTACATGTAAAATTTTGTCCAGATCGCATGACCAGAACCATAGAAACCATAGAAAATTGTAACTTTTGAACGGACACGCCTAGGGACTTGAAATTTTCAGGATAGGTGTGGATCTCGAATGTCGTGATCACGTTCATCTATGAGCAACATTATACAAGGGGTTCCGTAAATACGGCCGTTTGAAATTTTGTTTTCTCGATCAATTCGAAACTGCGGATTCGATCGAGATGAAATTTTGTATTTTAATCGAGAATGATATATTGAAGCAATATTTTGTCCAGATCGCATGACCAGAACCATAGAAACCATAGAAAATTCTAACTTTTGAACGGAAAGGCCTAGGAACTTGAAATTTTCAGGGTGGGTTTGGATCGCAAATTTCACGGTCACGTTCATCAATGAGCAAAATTAGACTAGGGGTTCCGTAATTATGGCCGTTCAAAATATTTTTTTCCTGATAGTTTCGAAACTACCGATCGGATTGGAATGAAATTATGCACCTAGCTCAGGAATAATGTATTCAAACTACGTGCAAAATTTTGTCCAGATCGCATCACCAAGACCATAGATACCGTGGAAAATTCTAGCGAATTATCGGAAAAAAATTGATCAGCTGAAGCACCGACATGAAGTCTGGAGTTTCGCCTAAGTTTCAGAATTTTTTTGACAGCAGTCAAAAATTCCTTCAATTGATTTCTAAAACTGGAAAATGCGAATCTGCCTACAAGGTGCATGTACGAGCGCTCAAAAGCTCCTGCCTTCACGGCAGTGCTTTTCGTAATTTTTAATTTTGCGGTCTAGTGTACTATATTTAAGAATATACTAGAACGGCTAGACGTTCAGCCGACGTCTATTTGTATGTATATGTTTTCGACGGATTCGAGTATATTGAATATTAATCAAAAACTTACTCGTCTTATCCAACAGCCCTATGCAGGGTGTCCCAGAAAGTACGGACAAGCGGTAGTAGAGCACAAAATGAGCTATCTGAATCACCCCCATGTACCTCATACCATTTTGCATAGCTTTCGAGATCATATCTATTTTTTTCGTTTTTTTTTACTCCAACTTGCAGGAAATAATTGGTCACAGAGGAATTAAATTTTTAGATAAATGGTTGATCCTTTTAACAGAATTCGGTAAGTAGTGTGCCTCTCTGACGACAGAACAATTTTGGTCAGATCTGATAAACTTGCGCCATAAAAAATTGTTGAATGTCGAAGATCGTTGAAAATTCCAGGCTTTCAAATTTTTATAGGGCGATAAATCTTGAAATTTTCAACCGTCTTCGAGATTCAACAATTTTTTAAAGCGCAATGTGATCAGATCTAACCAGAAATTTTTTGGCGTCATTAAAGCACCCTACTCAGCTAACTATGAAAAAAACTATCATTTATCTCAATATTTTTTGTGTGTACCAATGATGGGTCTTGTAAATCGGGGATCGTCAAAAAAACCCGAAAACTACGCAAAATGGTATTAGGTATATTGGGGTGATTCGGATAGCTCATGGGGTGCTCTACCTCTGGACTCCCGCTTGTCCGTTTCTGGGAAACCCTGTATATTGTTTGAGGAAGTTTTTAGGATGAAGTAATTGAAAACAGTATTGTAGATTATGGAAAATCTTATTCCAGACAATAAATGATGTAACTCAATAATAAACCCTAAAGACATACCTCTAATGATACTGGGTGCCTGTGGAGAGGTATATAGAGTGGCGGAGGATCTGAAAGTTGCGAGAGTGGTTCATTTCCTATAGCTCCTAGAGCATTTAACTGGTCCCTATTGAAGGTGCGTTTTGCTCCACGACCTTTTCCTCGGCCTCTTGATGCCATTTAAACTTATTTGGCAATTTCTAAATTCTTCAATTTATCACGCAAAGTCCCTGCTTCACTTTGCTGTTCACTGAATTCTATCTGAAATGTTGATAACTTCAGAAATATAAAATTTACATAGAATTGAGAAAATTCATAATGAGATTCATCTTCTGCAGGTGCCTTTGAGGCTACGTTCCGGTAGCCGCTCACAGCGAAGAGAATTTCTACTGAATCTGGTCAGTCTCGTCACTCGTCGCGATGGACAGGCCAGCATGCTTCCACTCCGCCGACGGGTATGAGAGAGAAAGTGCAAGTCAGTTCTAGTTCAATATTGGAATACTCATCATCACAACGCGAATTTATTTCCATTCTTGCACTGTTCGATTGGACAGTCAGGCTCTCTTTCTTGTGCATTGAAAATCCTATACGTCCGATGAAATTTTCCAGACCGGTATGTATATAGAATGGAAATTTCGAATGATGAATATTAACAACTGTATTATCTTTGACTCAAGGTGCAGTAATAGAAGCAGATACTATGACAGATGAAGTCTTATCTGCCTCGGTATTCAATGTGGTAAGCGAAAACATTCAGTAGATTGTTAATTTACTTAAAATGTTTAAAATGAGGCTCATTGGCTAGATATGGTAAAACAGAAACTCGAGAGTGTGGAGGGCCAATTGCTTACTTTTGAATTGTAGGTGGATGAAATCTCTGAATCGAAGGAAATCTGCACACAAACATTATGATAAATTGGACACTAGATGGAAGATTTTTACCAAATCAATATACAGAAGCAGCTTTCAGAGAACTAAAAAATAGAGTCAATAATCTGAGAAATAAATTGATGAACAGAAATAACAAAAGAACATTGCTCAACAGATGAACACTTCGCTACGGTTGGGGTGAGACTGGATGAAAATATATCAAATTTGAAGAACAAGAGGTGCATATTTCAAACCAACAGAAAGTTGAAATAAACAACATAGTTTTTAATATGAAAGGTTATGCTGCACCAGGCCCAGATAAAATTTATTAACAAGATTTAAAACTATTCTCAATTATGGGAACAAAGATGGTTCCCATGATTAATAAAATATTGCAAACAGGTGAATACCCACCTGAGTTCAAATCAGCAAAGATAACGCCAATCTATAAGAAGAAAGGAAAAATTGACGATGTAAATAATTATCGTCAAATATGTTTACTGAAAACTTTTTCAAAAGTTGTGGAAAAAATAATTGAAATGAGGTTGATGGATTTCATTATGAAGAAGTTTGGGTTTGATCCTCAACAGTATGGTTTCCAGAAGCAGTGCAATACTCAGAGTAACATAGTTGATTTGACTGAATATATTTGGAAGGAAATTGATGAAAATATGTTTGTAGCAGTTTTTGTCGATCCGCAGAAGGCATGACTTGGTGGATTTGGAAATTCTTCTGGATAAGCTTTATGAAAAGGGAGTGAGAGGTGATTGTTATAGGTTAATGAAAACTTACACATGCGACAGAAAGATCTTCACAGCAGTAAATAGATGTGCAAGTTTAGTATAAAGTATAAATGTAGGAGTTCCTCAGGGGACTGTACTAGGGTCGCTGGAGTACTTATTATATGTCCACCGTATAAGTAAGTTGAATTTAAAATCAAGATATTTCATGTTTGCCGATGATTGTATTGTCCCATACTAATCTAAGTGATTTAGAAGAATACATTTACACTAACCGGGATTTGTATTTCGAATAGTAGTGCCGAAATAAGGTGTCCATTAATGTTGAAAAAACCGTATACATGATATTCAATCAGAAAAAGAAGAAGAAACTTATAATAAAAATGAAAATAATTGAAATAGATTCGAAAGAAGTGAATGAATACAAATATTTAGACATTCGTGGAACCCCACCTTTGATATTTGATAGTATGTATATCGGAAAAATGCCACCAAGGCAAATATAGCAAAAATTCAGCGAATGCAATATAAGGTCATCAAATCGATATTTGGGTTTGGGAATTGCACATCTACAAAGCTTATTTATGACATCACAAATATTTTAGACAAACAAACTGAAAACCATGGAATGAGTAAAACATGTGTACAATGTCAAGAATAGCTGTTTGAAAACAAATTATACTAAATTAACTCATGTAGCTGATTGTCACGAATATCCAGAAATAAATTGAGAACATTTTTCTACAGGACTAAAAAATCACAAAATAGTCAACTCCATAACTGTATTGCTGCGTATAACAACATACCACAGGAAATCACTAACAGAAGGACATCAAGACTATGTGCCATAGCTTACAAGACTATCGATTTGGGGCGATTTGTAGGGAATTGACGGGAAATGAAAAGATGCAGGGAACATTCATTTGCGACGATACACTTAAATAAGCTAATGATTTCAATGACCATCTTATCGAAGTTACACAAAATTTATTAGTTGGTTGAAACGATGTCCCTTTCGTCAACAACATTCCAGATAACGATAAATCGATGTTTTTTGAAACCTATAAATACAGAAGAACCCATAGAATTATCTAAACATTTGAAGAATAAACAGTGTAGCGGTTATGATGAGGTACCTTGTAGTATCGTAAAGGTCTCCATCAGTATATTATCGGATGTACTATGTTCTGAGGGGTCTCACAGAGACCTAGGAGAGTCGGGATATAAACAATAAATAAATAAATATCATAAATAATTCGATGAAATGGGCAATATTTCCAGAGCAATTAAAGTTCGCATTAATAATTCCACTGTTCAAGAAAGGTGATTCACTCGATCTTGGAAACTATAGACCAATAAGTTTATTACCCTCATTCTCTAAGATCTTTGAATTGGTGATGACTTCTAGATTGCTCTATTTCATTAATATGGATAATTTGTTTGCATCTACAAGTTCTGCAATTTATAATTCCGTTGATACTTTCTTGGACAATTTAAAAAATAAAAACTTATCACTGGAAATGTTTATTGATTTGAACAAAGCATACAATTGAGTCGTTCATGAAATTTTGCTGTCAAAACTTCATTAGTATGGAATAAGAGGTAGAGCTAATGATTGGATACGATCCTATCTGTTGAATAGAAGACAACAAAACAACAAGTGGTTAACGGAGGTGGTAATGAAGCAAAATCATGAGTCCGGTCTATCAATGTAGGTATAGCACAGGGCAGTATTGTGGGACCTATTCTATTCGTTATATACATAAATGATCTTCTTTTTCCATTAAATGAATGCTCCATCACCAACTATGTGGATGACATCAACGTTTCAATCATAGGTAAAAATCCATCAGAAGCAAGTGAAAGAACTAAAACCACTTTTTGCGAGATCAATGATTGGTTGATGGATTGACTATAAATCATTCAAAAACGAACCTTATGATGTTCAGAACTAAAAAATCGCGATTTTCTCCTCCGGAAAAGTTATATTTGGCAGATGAAGAAGTTTATTTTATGTCCAGTGCAAAGTTTTTGGGGATTCATATTGATGAGTTTTTAAATCGGGATACTCATATTGATAATACTTGTATGAAATTAAGTATCATAAATTACGGAATAAAAACTGTAGCTTGTTATATGAATGAAGAAACCATATATATTGTACCATGCTAACTTTGAAAGTGTCATGAGATATGGTATTATTTTCTGGGGTGGTAATTCTAATATAAAATCTGTATTTATTTCATAAAAGAGGGTAATCAGGTCCATTTGTAGAATGAAGTTTAGGAATTCTTGTAGGGGAAAATTTAAAAATTTGTATATTTTGATCGTCTATGGTTTATACATTTACGAATGTTTGATATACATGTTCAAGAATAATAATAATTTTATTGCCAGTGGTAATCATAATTATAACACAAGCACACTAGATTTGATATTTCCTCAACATAGGTTAACAATGATGGAAAAAGGTCCATATTATATGTGTATTAGATTCTATAATAAGTTGCCACTCATTTGAAAAGTTGTGATGAATTGGTTGGATTTAAGATATTGATAAAAAATTTGTTAATTCAATTGGAACCGTATTCTTTGGGGGATTATTTGGATTCTGAGGATTTGTTTTGATATGCTGGTTTATTTTGTAATATTGAAGTCATTTCATTTTTATGTATATCTGTATGTGAAATTTGAAATAAAGAAGATTACTCACTTACTTATCTGTAGGGATGAGATGAGAGGGGGACGAATAATTTGTTCGAATGATTTTATATCCTTGGCCCTGTTTCCTCATTTTTAAATTGTTTTCTAAGACTGTTACCAGTATTCGATACCGTATTTGAAGTCAATGATAAAGATTTGTTGTTATTGTTATTATTATTACTGTAGTTTAAAGAAACCTGCCTGACGACTAAAAATTTATCTCTTTTGATGTATGGGACACAGCTATTCATTAATATCCATTGGTATTTTTTACCTTCGAAAGTTTAACCTGCATTCTCAAGCATTGTTATGGATAATGGGTATTGAAATATTGTTGATTCATCTGATTCAGCTCTAAATACAAGTAAACAAATTGATGATTTTTTTCAACCTATTCCAATAGGAATGATGTCATATTGTATTACAGTTGACACAATTTATTGAACCTACAAATTTTTTGTTGCAGTGGCTGCATACATTCTGAACAACTTCTAATTTATACATCTTTTTGGCTGAGAATACACATTCTTCGTCTCCACTGATGGCACCTTGATACAATTAAAGTTTTGCGCCTCAGATAGATAATTTGCAATGATTTTTGCCTCTCACAGGAATGAAATTGTGCAAAATCTGCTTTGTATTTTGGAGGATTAACCTTATTGACTCCCCAATTTAGAGTGAAAGGGTTGTCAGGTTACTGACAGACCATAAAAGAGATCTGGGGAAAACTAATGCAACTGAAGAGAAGAGAGATTGACTTCAGCATTCATTGAAGACGTTTTCTTAGAGATTATTTCATTTGACCTCTGAATATGTTTGAAGTGTTAGATTTTCAGCTTCATACAATTTTGAATTATTCATTTCCCCCAAACAAAATGTTTCTAATCTAAGAAGATTGAGAGCAGTAAATTTCTTATAAAAACAGTGGGTCTACAAAATAAAATCATCATAATCTGGGGTAAACTTTTACGGATCAATAATTTCTTCTAAAATGAGACGTATACTCACCAAATCATAAATTACTCTGATAAAAAGAGAACAACTGGGACAAGACGCAATTTCTTCGCCAGCGAGAAGTTCTTCCTGAAAGCGAAAAAAACGAAATAATAAAGAACAATTATTGCATATCGACTTGAGGTTACCTTTGAGATTTGAAATTTATCCCCGCAAGGACACGGGTAATAATAAATTTCCTCTTCTTCGTCAAACTCGAAATCTTCTATTTCGATTTCGTCGTGGAAAATACTCATTTCGTCATTGCCTACAATTTATCCTGAAAAAACTAACCTATAATATTGATGAGGAACAACAGAAAGCATAACCTTAATCTTAGTATTCTTAGTACTCTCTGTGCATCGTGCACCGACTATTCATAATATTCATATAACCATAACCAAAGAGTTGTTACTTGGTTATTCTTGGTTATGACTCTTTGACGTCTTTGATATTTGCGATTCCAAAGGCCCCCAGCCGGCTAAATCCCGAACCTATAAAACGAGTATTGTTTTTATATTTCGCGTGCTTTTAAGCCAGATATTCTTATTTTATATCCAGGAACCAGGTATTCGTGTAGTATATTCAGAAATTTTTATCGTTTTCTGAGCAGAGTAATTGGTATTGAAAAAAAATAGTCGGTAAGGTATATTTATATCAGTGTTATTCACTAAGTTATTGAATTTTAGGTAACAAGTTTGAGTCCAATTATCTGGGGCAAGTTTGACTTGATTTGATTTGAAGTAATTTAATCATTATCAACAAGAGTTTTATGAAATGGATCTTCGTATTTCAAACGACTGTGACTTAATTTTTCTGTAATAAAGGAAATAGGACAGAAAAAATAGAATCATTTGGTGAAGTCTGAATGAAACGATTTTGTTTTAATACTATATAATTATGAACATAAAGTTAAGGAAATTGGATTATATAACAACAAGAACTAGAAGTAGAAAAAAACAATTTAATATTATAATTGTGTTTACAATTGTAATTGTTGGGTCTTCAATTGCTCCTCGAGGAAAAACCAAAACACGGCTATACATTTCCATAAATTTACAGGAACGGGAAAATGAAAATATATTCTAAATTTCTGTGGAAGAATCCAGCTCTAGCCAACCAGAACAATTTCATGGAGTATTCCTGTCAGAAGGGCGTTGGTTTGAAGTGCCATTATTTTCAGTAGCACAGCCAGGGGGATGGGGTGTCTTTGGGGCTGCAGCCCCCTCCAAAGATACAAATTCTTTGATTAAATTTAAAAAATGGTTTATTATATGAAACTGATTTATAAACTAATAACGAAATAAATAATAAATAAATGGAAGAAGGTAATGTCGAGAAATACAGACACAAAATTTAGTACCACTTTCTGAATGTAGTATACTGTTACTTCCGAATATATTCATATGTCTGAAAATATTGTATACGTTACCAGTGTCAACTGCCACTCCGGAAGGGACATATCGTCGGCCTAATTCGTTAACCTGCTAAGTCCATTTTTTGGTCAATTTTACTTTTTGAGCTGATCATAAAGTTCAGATGATTACCTACCTTATGGCATAAGAAATAGGTCGATATCAGTATTCAATGTGGTAAAAAAGCCGTGCACGAAAAACTGCTTTGTACTCAATAGCGAATTTACACGTAGAAAACCTGCTAAATCCCATTGGGGACTCAGTTTTGTACTGACGCACGAAGTTAGACAATGTTTTGATCGAGTTTTCATTTGCATAGTGTTAGTGAAGGCCAAAATTATAAACAAGTCAAGTCTCTTTTGTTCTATCATTTAAGATATACACTCCCGTGCAAGAAAAAAACAACAAGTTAATATTTTTTTGTGAAATTTGAGGTCTCGTAGTTTCTTTATTTTTAACCCAATTTTCAAATTTTTTCAGCAAACTGTAGATAAATTAATTAATTTCATCTTGGTCATTCATTCTTTTGTTAAAAGATGGCTTATAAGTCATTATACAGTGTTAATTAGAAGTTTGTTGTTGAACCCTAATTTTGAAACATCGTGTGGAATAATTTTGTGGTCAAATTCTTTCAAAATACCAATTTTTGTTGAGAACTATTCCTTTCCAACATTTTTTTTTTGATTCATGCCTTTGAGTGCTCTAGTTTATTTTCAAGAACGAAATGAACTTGTCATCAACGGTTTACTTCAAGAATTGTGATTTTTTGAAGAGGTGAATTGGGGGAGGAAAATTGCACAAAGGCTGTTGCTCTTGTTGAAGATGAACGTAATTATAAATATGTTGCCAGAATTCTTCATGTTCATCGCTCTACCGTCAAAAGAGTAGTCGAAGCTTGCAGACCAGTAACTGGACCCAAATTACTTCAGCGTCATCGAGTAGCTTTACTGAACATTTACATTGGACTTACGGCAACGAAGCAATGTTCTTTTCACTGACGAATCCAGACTCACATTCTCCAGATGGGTGAAAAAGAGTATGGAGAAGGAACGGAGAAAGATTTTTTTTTTCTTAAAATTGGGTAAACTGTTGTTCGGGGTTCATTTTCCTCTTGAGAATCAACTTGGTGCACCTGAAGACATGAACCAAAAAACAAAATGTTGAAAATGACTGGTTCTTAACCTAAATTGGTATTTTTAAAGAATTTGACCGCGAAATTATTCGACAGGATGTTTTGAAATTAGGGTTTAACAACAAACTTTTAATCAACCCTTTATAATAACTAATAAGCCAACATTTTACAAAAGACCGAATGAGTGAGTTGAAATTAATAATTGTATCTACAGTTTTCTGAAAAAATTTGAAAAATGGACTAAAAATAAGGAAACTACGCACGTCGGTATATTTTCATTCAGTGTTACGTTATGAAAGCAATGGATCCATTCTCTATAAAACTTTTACTTTTTTTAACTTTTTTTTATAAGGATGACTGGCAACTTTCACCGCAGAGAAGGTCTTCACGATTTCATCCTTGTGAGACTAGTGATTTAACGCAATTGCACCAAAATCGAAGCAAAATCACTCTTCGGAAAAACTGCTATATCCTCAATCGAATGTAAACTTCATAACGAAGAGCTGCTAAGTGATTATTTTCCTGATTTTTTCGAACTGTGCTCAAAATATTCCAAAGTTAAAACATACAAAATAACAAGAATCATTATAGGAGCCAAAGGGATTTTCAGAATCTTTACATGTAAAATAGAAAAGATTTCTTTCAGTTTTTTCTCTCTCCTGTAAACTATGCCAAAATGGACTTAGCAGGTTAACGAATTAGGCCGACGATATTCCACCCTTAAAAGATTGAAAACGTAATTAAGGACTTGGGAAGCACAATAGGAACTGAGAGAATGACTGGACTTGCTCTGTTGAATATACAGGGTGTTTTTTAAGGTGAGGCTTTTTTTGGCAGGTGCTAGAACTCATCAAAAGCGATCATTTCGTCGGAAGATGATCATATAAAATATTCAGTGCAAAAAATATTGGTCATCAATATCTTGATCCCTGCACTCTGGATAAAGGTGACCATTATCACCTCAGAAATGATTTTACCAGTACAGTACCTACTGGTTTTCCGACATTAGTCCTGGTTAATCATTTAACACAACCAGTACACGAATGGGTGAATTTTCGATGAAGATTTGTAAAATTTGGGCGAGACTGGTCAAAATTCATATTGTCCTGGTTTCAGGTTAGAAAAAAATGGTCACTTTACTCTGTATGGATCTCTCTGTTAGGAGCCATATGCATGCGATGTTTGTTTTCTCGGCATTCATTTATCGCAAATTCGATTTTCTTTCAACTTCTATTAGGAGATGTTTTCTGAACGGTATTATTGTTAAGTTCAAATTGAGGAGATGAAAAATTACTGATTGAAAAGGATCACAAACTCACCTATAAAATAAATTGATCCGAATTTTTTACAGAAATTGTTCGAAATTGTCACCATTTGTTTGATGTGCACAAAGTATTGCCTGGCGTTATTTCGAATGGTCACCTATACACTAATCTTTTCAAAAGACCCCCAAAAAAAGGAATCACTGGGGATTAGATCGGAAAACTACGCATCATATAAATTAATTCCCGTATACTGACCTCGCACAGCTGGTAATATCTGAAAATTTAAATATCAATACGAACCTAATAAAGATCCGTGCTAGGAAATTCTCATATTCGCGGATAATTTTGATTTCGAAATACTCGGCCCTGGTGAATATTTTGAATGAACGATTTTTGGTATATCGACTTATTTTGAGTTCTATTGCTGGCCAAAAAAAGCCTCACCTTTGAAATTACCCTGTATATTATGATTTCGAATTTAATATTGACGACGTTTTAGATGTATTGGGACATCTTAATAGGAACATCTGAAAGAAGGCTGAATATTTAATATTATCAAAAAGTACGAAAAGCACTGCCGTGAAGTCAGGAGCTTTTGAGCGCTCGTACATCCACCTTGTAGGCAGATTCGCATTTTCCAGTTTTAGAGATCAATTGAAGGAATTTTCGACAGCTGTCAAAAAAATTCTCAAACTTAGGCGAAACTCCAGACTTCATGTCAGTGCTTCAGCTGACCAATTTTTTTTTCGATAATTCGCTAGAATTTTCTACGGTATCTATGGTCTTGGTGATGCGATCTGGACAAAATTTCGCACGTAGTTTGAATACATTATTCCTCAGCTAGTTGCAAAATTTCATTCCAATACAATCAGTAGTTTCGAAACTATCAGTAAAAAAATATTTACGGAACCCCTGGTCTTATTTTGCTCATTGATGAACGCGACCGCGATATTCGCGATCCAAACCCACCCTGAAAATTTCAAGTTCCTAGGCCTTTCCGTTCAAAAGTTACAATTTTCTATGGTTCCTATGGTTCTGGTCATGCGATCTGGACAAAATTTTGCTTCAATATATAATTCTCGATTAAAATACGAAATTTCATCTCGATCGGATCCGTAGTTTCGAAATTATCGAGAAAAAAAAATTTCAAGCGACCTTATTTACGGAACCCCTAGTATAATTCTGCTCATTAATAAACGTGAACGCGAAATTTCAGATCCACACCTATCCTGAAAATTTCAAGTCCCTAGGCCTTTCCGTTCGAAAGTTATGATTTTCTATGGTTTCTATGGTTCTGGTCATGCGATCTGGAGAAATGTAGCTTGAATATATCATTCTCCATTAGTATACAAAATTTCGTCACGATCGAATCTGTAGTTTTGAAATTATCAGGAAAACTAAATTTCAAACGACCATATTTACGGAACCCCTAGTATAATTTTTCTCATAGATGAACGTGATCACGACATTTGAGATTCACACCTATCCTGAAAATTTCAAGTTCCTAGGCGTTTCCGTTCAAAAGTTACAATTTTCTATGATTTCTATGGTTCTGGTCATGCGATCTGGACAAAATTTCATATGTAGCTTGAACACCTCATTCTCCATTTGAGTGCAAAATTTCATTTCGATCAAATTTTAGTTTTCAAGTAATCAGGAGAACAAAACATTGAACGGCCATATTTAAGGAAGCCCTGGTGGAATTTGGCCCATTGACGAACTTAACCGAGGCATTCGGGAACTGAACCCACACTGAAAATTTCAAGTTTCTAGGTTGTTCCGTTCGAGAGTTATCGTGCTTACGGCACATTTTCAGCTCAAAATTCGATAAATACAGACATCGTGACGAAATGATATAGCTCTCGTGTAAGTAGTACGAGCGCTCAAAAAGGTCTAACCTCGTAAGGGAACGAGAGTAATATCAATCGATCATAGACATTTCAAAAATTAAATATTGAGAAGTTATGAATTCTTGAATTGGATTGTTCATTGATTCTTTGTTTTATTATTCCTTCCTTCTTTTATTTTTTTCTATCTTTCGTATATTTCTTGTTTCATTATTAATTGCTCAGTTCAGCCCCCCCAAAACAAAATCCTAGCTGCGCCACTGATTATTTTGATGGAGGTATAAACACCTTCACCATTCAATTTTCCATTAATTATTCCCACTTAGATGAGATGCCTACTATTTAGCACTTGTTCCCCCTCAATATATGATCGACTATTAGGTGTAGCTTCCAAATAATTGAACACTGTCGTCAAACCAAACAGTATTTTCCTGTTATTATCAATTTCGAAAAAATTAAAATTGAAGAAACCAATTTGTTCACCTAAAATCAGTAAACTTGACACTGTACTATCAATAATGCAATCATTCACTGAAAAGTCTTCACAAAATCGAAGAAAAACCTGAAAAACTCCTAAAATAATCCGTTTCACCACAATGAATCCCGAAAATGTACTCGTTTTCCTCCATGTTTGTTTACAGTTCGCAGTGCCCTCATCGGTTGTTGGAATCGCCAATAACATAGACGAAATAACCTTAATATCGAACTTTAAAAAAAAAATTATAAAAGCCCTACCGTGAAGTCAGGAGCTTTTGAGCGCTCGTTCATCCACATCGTAGGTGATTCGCATTTTTCAGTTTTAGAAACCAATTGAAGAAATTTTTGGCAAAATAAGGCGAAACTCCAGACTTCACGTCAGTGCTTAAAGTGACCATTTTTTTTTTTCGATTATTCGCTAGAATTGTCTCTAGGGTCTTGTAGTAATGTGGAAATGCGATCTAGACACGTAGTTTGAATCTTATGATACTCCCCTCTCAATTTTGTATTGTGAAATGAAATGAATAGGGTAAAGATGGCCAGCCGGGAGAGATAGACAACAGCTAAAATCTCCAGAACTGGTCGTTCTATGGCGCTGCTTTTCCTCCCCAGCGATCTTCTTCTATGTATGAGCAGGACCCTTGTGTTTTCGAACACGTCAAGGTGATATTAGAGCAGCCAGAAAATAAAAATACTAGCGCGTCCTTGTGAAATTATTCAATAGTTTCTTACTGTCTCCTACTGTTATTGAGTGGAAGAAAATTTATCGGTGATTTTAACGTATTAGGTGGGTACGATAATCAATCTATAATTCTCACCTCCAAAACTTGTTAAAAGCATGCAGTGAATTATTTTTTTCACGTGGCCATCTCTCCCTAGCATTCGGGAAAGATGGCCAACAAACTGTAGGGGTAGATGGCCTTTTAGTTTTCACGTCTTTTTTTTTACAGATTGTCGTCCCTTCGAGTTTACATCGGAAAACAACAGCTCCCGAAAAAAAAGAAGATTGGTTGCATTTCTAGATATGCCAGATGTGCTTTCATGAAAATTGCTCTTCTTTTGTGAATACTTGTCCAAACTGTCGTAAAACCGCGTTCAAAAGAAGAAAAATAATTGTAAAGGAAGAATATTTTATTTCACCCTTATAAAAAGTTTGTTATTCCCATGTTTTTTTTAGTTTATTTTCATTTTTATTTTGTATGGCCAACTAACCCCACTGAACTGGAATAGGTGGCCACATAACACTTATATTTATAAATAATAAAAAGGGAATCCTAAAAGTATTTTGACCCTATTTATTAACCTACCTGTTTGGAAGATAAATAAGCTATTGAAATAAGAATATCATATAATCCTAAACATTATAAAAAACTTGCAGGCGCATACTTTGCAAAACGGTGGCCATCTCACCCCACTTTACTATAGGTGTCAAGGTTTCCGAAAAAAATAAAAAATATTGATATCTTTTTATTCGTGTTGTGATGCGAATACACTCTCGGATTACATTTTCCTAAATGGTTCACTTTATAAGTTATAAAGCTCTTAAACTTTGTTTGAGGTTGAAAATCTCAGCAAAAGATAAGAAATATGATCACGAAAGGACAAAGTGCCCATTCACAATGAACGTAAGAGGCGTAAAAGGTCGATTACATGGAGCGAGTTTACAAGCTGCTAGTGAGCGAATTTAGAAGCGAGCGAGTCGTCTAGTGCAAATCTCCCCTCTGCTAGTTGGCTAGTGAACATGATTACACCGGGCGAGTTCGCTAGTAGCTTCTAAATTCGCTCACTAGCAGCTTGTAAACTCGCTCCATGTAATCGACCTTTAAGACGTAACTCAAACGAAATTTCAACGTAAAACGTTAGTACCCATTCACAATGAACGTAAGACGTAACTCAAATGCAATTGAAACGTGAAACGTAAAGTTGAAATATAGGCTTTAGCATGTAAGTGTCCACAACACGAAACGTAATATTTACGTTTACATGAGGTTTGCGTGCAAAACATAGATTCCTTTATCAATGGTGCATACGCAAGCAAAACGGAAAATTGAACTCATCTCAACCTTACCTTTTACGGTAAAATCTAGGGATATTTTCTGGGTTTTTGAAGCAGAACAGTTCTGATGTTGAAAATTACCAAAGTCATAAGGATCTTAGAGATGGAATCTAACAAGCGTTCATTCAAATTCTTGGTCAAGAGTGCTGTTTAATTCTACTGAGTTGAAGTTTAGTGTACAAAACTTGTGCGCAGTAGATTGGCGTGATATTTCACACTAGAATTCGCAGAAATTTAATTGTTTTAATGAAATATGCACATTTTTAACTTCTCTAGCTTAGAAACATACAAAATAACCACTTAGCACAAACAATTTTGACAATTCGTTGGATTACCGATTAACCTGGAAAAATAAAACATTAGACAGTAACTGAGATATGCTGTAGATACACCTAATTTTGCATGTGGTAAGTGAAAAATGCGTTTCAAGTTACGTTCATTGTGAACGCCATAATAATTACATAAATATTACGTTTACGTTAGAGTTACGCTTACGTTTATTGTGAATGGGCACTAAAGTTGGCTTAAGCATGCACTGTAATGGTACTTTTATGCGGTAAAGCTATTACCGACATAACAGTTTTCTATTGAAAACCGCAAAAGATCGTGATCGTATAGTGGTTGGGTATGCATCCCAAATTACGATTGATTCAATAGAAAATATTGACGGGAAGATAGGAAATTCAAAACACATATTTTTAGCACTCCAAACAAGAAAATAACAAATTTCGGAGTACCAAAAGGTGGGGAGTTCCCCTAGTTTCCTTATCTCGTTCAAATACCGTTGATATACAAGTAAAGGGTATTCATAAATAGCAACAAGTTGACTGGTGAGAATTCTCCCATATGATGTTTAATGATGGTTGAGTAAATTAAATGCTGCACTAATGACTCCTTAACCTTAATAGGTGATTATGTGAGGAACCTGTGAGGTGTTCTTCTCAGGGATCATCAGACGATGATGATCTCCCACGATGAGAAGAGGGGGAATGCGACCAGTCTTCTTATTGATATATATTCCACGGCGGATGAATAGTTAAATAGATAGTTAGCTCAATGTTGCGTCTACGATAGCTGTCTCCCTAAGTAATAATCCCATCAAGGATTATGTATAACTGATAATAATGAGTGAAGAGTGGATCTAAAGTTCTCAACCAGGTGAGGCTCTATTCCATGATACAGTTGATCACTGATAATTAAAGATGAAAATGACGCCACTGAAGCTGCTTATGAATATCCTTAATATTAGCTAAAAACTACAACGATTACATATAGTATAGAGTTATTCGATTAGTATCATTTAAAGAATATTGCATAACCTAGATATAATTAGAAAAGGTGATGATTAAACAATTATCCTCACCCTGGTCAGTTAGAATCTTTATATAATATTGAATATAAGTATATAAGTATAAAACATGAACACAAAGAATAAACAAGAAGCGAATAAACATGGTAAAGTATTGAACAGGAATAAAGAGTGAACAAGACATGACGAAACACGTGTTAAAATACGTTATCCTATGAACTGCAATAGTTCCACAGTTAGGAACATTAACTAACGTTGAATAGAAATAACTCACTACAAAAAGCAAATGGAAGTTTTGTGGATCAAAACAAATTACATGAAATAAACGCATTGAATAAGTAATGGAAACAGCTGAATAAGAGCGTAGAGAATTAGAAAAAGCGTAAATATAAATAATGAGACGTGCCTGTTCCAATCTGAATCTGTTATTGTTTGGTTTCATGTTGCCTGTTCCTAATGTACCTATTCTTTTACATTTGATTATTCGGTTTGGTAACAGAAACAGTGAATCGGTGGTCGGATAATATTGGAATGATTGAATTGAAGATTGAGTGATTGAATATTGAATGAATAGTTCGAAGTTCGAAAAGTTAACTCAATTACTTAGTTTTTCAGTGGTGTTCGCAGAGAAGATAGACTTGTGCTAATCGAAGAATTTACTACCATCAAAGTTTCGAATTTTTGGTGGTTGTTTTGAAATTTCGAATGCAATAGATAATCTATTACTACATAGGATTTCATAGATGCGATTGATTGGATAGTTCGAACTCCGAAAAGTTAACTTGAATACTGCGTTCGCAGAGAAGAACGACTTGTATGAGTCGAATAATTTGCGATATTGGAAATTTCGAATTTTTGGTGGTTGAGTAATCGGATTTATGAAATTGCGAGTTGTGAATAGAGACAAATATTAGTTTGTATCAATTAGGTAATAAAAACAGGATATAAAAAAATCACAATCACAGAAAATGGAAAAAATAAGGACAAAAAACAGAACACAAAAAACAAAAACTTTTCTAATTTTGCGGGCGATCTTCTTCAGTTCTTCCGACAAAACTCTCAACGCTTGACAAAATAAAATAGTAAAATTCACCCTAATTGGCCTAATCTTCCTAGTTCCTATTCGTGTACATGACCCAAACTAGATCGCAAGCGCAAAAATTAGACTCGGTCCTCATCATTCTTGAATCATAAATATAAAACAAGAAATAAGCATCTGTTAAAACTTAAAACAAACCAGCAGCCGAGATCCATGCTGCAGACTGGTCCTGTACGTGACCTACGTCACTGTTCTCTGAGACGGGGACGTCTATTTAGGAAGGAATAGGAACAGGATCGGAAAACGAGCCCATTCCTACGCGACGAGTGTTCTAGATATGAATAACAGGTTACCAAAAGAACAGGTACGAGGAACAGGTTCCCGCTTAGGAACGGAAGAGGTTGGAACTATTTCCTGAATTTACCTGTTCCGTCCCATCCCTACCTCGAAGTTGTCAAAAGCCCTCGAGTGTAACTATCCGAGACCACAGATCTGTTCTTTTTCGGCGAAATCTGCAATAGGGAAAAATCACGTACCGCGAGATGGCGCTGAAAATCACAAGATGTCGGGCCGAGATAGGCTCAAAATTATTTTGTCATTTCCTTCTCCCATATCAGGTTAATCAAATATTTTTTATAAGATTGCGGAGTTAATAATAATGCCTGTGATAGTCGAGATAACCACTTTGGACATTTTTGATTATGTGGGTAAATGTGAATGTGAATAATGTGATAGCAAATGACCACTAATATTATAGAAAATTATTGAACTTACGGAAAAAAAAATCATGTTTCAGGAAGTGCTTGCTGCAATCTAACATATTCTTTGAGATGCGTTTCCCAATCTTCAAGACTGTCTGCCATTTTTTAACTGCCTTGGGATTCAACGGGAATGTATGCAAAGAAATCGTATTCCCACATTACCTCTTACAATCCGCTGCATTTTCAGCTCGTATACAGTTTAGTTGAATTCAATGAAAATTTGATATGATAAGCAATAGTAAAGACCTCTTCAAATACTGCAATTTCAATTAGCTTGTTTAGTTTACCAAGGGCGGACTAGGTTGTACGTTTTAATGCTTACATTTTTAACAGCCTGTATGATAAGGAGTTAAAAAAAACAAATTTGGATACCTTGAACATTGAGCTGAAGAAAAGGTACTCCTGTTCATTACCGATAAAATGAACCGTTTTCGAAAAAAAAAATAATAAAAGTAATTTTTTTATTTCTATTAAAAAGAACCATGAATTCTAATTTTTTTTTGTCTGCAACAAAGTGTGATACAAAAGTTATTTAAGGAACAAGAAAGTTATAGTTTACGTTATTGAATCCGACAAAATTACAAAGATTCTCAACAGCGCAGTTTTGGCCCAGAAAGGCACCTCAACAAAAATACATACATTTCATTGTGATGTGATAAGAAACAAATTTTGTCGGATTCAATAACATGAACTTAAAATTTTTTGTTCCTTGAATAACTTTCGTATCACACTTTGTTGCAGACAAAGAAATTAGAATTCATGGTTCTTTTCACTAGAAATAAAAAAATAACTTCTTTTATTATTTTGTTTTTCGAAAACGGTTCATTTTATCGACAATGAACAGGAGTACCTTTTCTTTAGCTCAATGTTCAAGGTATCCTAATTTTTTTTAACTCCTCATCATACAGGGTGTTAAAAATGCAAGCATTAAAACGTACAACCTAGTCCGCCCCTGGTAAACTAAACAAGCTAATTCAAATTTAAGGGCAGTATTTAAAGGGGTCCTTACTATTGTTTATCATATCAAATTTTCATTAAATTATATCAAGTAGTTTAAAATTTATTGAAGTAAAATGAATTTCCAGTGGCGTCATTTAGGAGGCCGTATCTCCGTAGGGAGGGCCGCTAGGAAAAAAAATTAATGTCATCTTATTCTTTTATGTTTTATTTGAATCCGAGAGATTTCCCACATTTTCCCGGACATCCTGTATATATATATGTGTCAATAAGTGCTTTCCAGCGACCATCTGGGGCGCATCGGGTGCGCTTCTGGAGTGTGCCACACCCATGTCTGACCGTTCCACTACTACTCGCGGCACTCGCGCTACGGTCCACTGTCCCCTTTTGCAGCATGCACCACTCTAATTTGCTGGGATTCAAGCCCTGAAAGCCGTTCAACACCAAACTCGTCATATTTGCCGTTTTGTTTATGTTTTTTTACAGTTTGGTTTTGGCATGTTCCCGTGATAGCGAGGGCGGGAAGCTCCAGTGCTCCAAGCCACTGAGTAACACACAACTGGCTGACAAGCCACTAATGTGTGTTGTGTCAAACTCGCTTCGACGTTCGACGCCGAAAAACGTCCTTGATTCCACGATACACTTACTTGTGTATCGTGCTTGATTCATGTATGAATCTTTGAGTATAGTTTATTCTATATTCTATGGTATGAACAATTGAACAGCTGCTTTTTGTTTGGTCTTTCGACGTTGTTGTCAAATCGATGACAGTTGTCAGAAGTCAGAACAATAATCCTATTTTTCTTTCTTGTTGTACCACGAAGGTGAAGTTAAAAATAAACCTTCGTGGGGCTTTATTCGTTTCAATTCTTGTCACATAACATTTTATTTTTGATAAATGATATATACTTCATTACTTCATAAAGATTTCTCAGTGTTCGAAATTTACTCAAATAAAATATCTAATGAGTAATAGATAATCTTGGTTGTCTCAATTCGTGCTTAAACGAATTGGGAGAGAAAATGACGAATTCAATATTAGTATCTTTCATGATCTCCTCGAAAAACGTAATATACCTAGTGAATCAACATGATATTCCGAAGTGCCTAAAAGTGGACGACCATTCTATTTGAGGTGAAGATATTCCAAAACACAATAGATTTTACAAGACTATGAAGTACTCTATAGGAAACAAAATGTTTGTGCAGCAAATCGATGATCATAATATTGAACAACAACAAAAAGATGAAACTGATAGATTGCCGTCTAATGATAGAGTCTCTTATTGGGATATAGCAGGTTTTGTGATATCTATAGCAAGTCATATAATAGATGTTGGTTTAGATTGTAACTTGGCTGTGAGATATTATCTTAGTGATCAAAAGGCATATTTTATCACAACTGTAGCATTCATTTTGATACCAGCATTAATAAATACAGCATTTAGTATCCGAATGTATATGCTAGATGAATCTGAAGAAATGAACAAGAATAGAACATTGACACAGCGTTGCACCAATAGGGGTGTGTTATTTTTGATAGTTCTTATATTTCAATTAGCGCCAGTATTGAGGTACTTTGATGCACTCAGATATGCAAGAAAATCTAAAAAGGCTGAAAAATTAAAAGATTATGAAAACCAAAGAAAATATTATGAACTTATGGTTAAGGAGGATTCAGATGTTGCCTTATTGAGAGTGCTAGAATGTTTTTTAGAAGCAGCTCCACAACAAATTTTACAAATCACAATAATATTCTTCAACAGAGGACAGGATTTTGGTAAAGACACATTCACATGTAAGTTAATTTCAAATCATTGACTCTTTTGAGTAACATATTATTGAATGTTCTAGTCTTCCATCAGTTACTGTCAATTGGGAGTTCTTTTGTCAGTATGGCCTGGTCAATGGCATCTTATCATAGATTGCTGAGGGTGTCACAGAAAACTAAAAATAACATATCTTGGATAGGAACTTTTGTTCAATTCATGTGGCATTTCATGGTAACAGGTAAATTATAAAGATTATGTTTGCTTTGAAACAATATACAGTACAGACTCGATAATCTGGACTAATGAAAACACAACTAAACCGGATTGAAGAAACATCCAGATTATCAGATATGATTCTTGGAAAGAAGAATGATAAACCCAAAGTGGTATTTAACATGTTGACAGCCAACTACAAGATAACTTGTAGTTTGCGTTCTCTTCTGGGACGCCGACTACGAGTTATCTCATACTGTATTTACTTGCCATTTTTTTGCTGCTACGATTGAGCTCTTGCAATCTAATTTTTTTCGAAAGCGGTTCGCGCATCTAATGATTGAGCTTTAGGGAAGCGACAGGTTGAAGCTTGTCTGCGTCCGAATTCTCTTAGTTCGCTTCCGCAAAGAGATTTTTGTTACAGAAGTAAACTACAAGATAATTCGTAAGACCTTTTTTCCAAAAGAATACATTCTTTATGCTTTTTGATGATCACTATGCACTAGAAATAGGGTTTTCAATAATATAATAATAATAATAATGTGATAAAATCAAATTGTCATTTTTGGCCCGATTTCTGAAAATTGCCGCGGCAGTCAACGTGTTGAGGATTTATAGAAACATGAAAAGATTATACATACAATATATAAACAGGAATCAAGAATATAGAATTGTTCCATTTGCGGATATTTGGCAGTTTTTAATGTGTTCCTCGATCCTGGACAGATCTCATAGTTTGAAATAAACTCAAATAAAAAACTATTGTATTAGGTGGGCTAAGAAATTGGCAAAGAAACTTATCGTTGGATTTTTTCTTTCTCGTTTTTGAGCGCTCGTACTACACAAGGGCTATATCATTTCGTCACGATGTCTGTATTTTTCGAATTTTGAGTCGAAAATGTTCTCAATCGACAGAGTTGGACTCACTGATGACGAATCCGTCGAAGAATTCGAGTCTGTCCGTCCGTTTACACGATAACTCTTGAACAGAACTACCTAAAAACTTGAAATTTTCAGGGAAGGTTCGAATCTCGAATGCTGCGGTTAAGTTCGTTATTGAGCAGAATTCGACCAGGGGTTCCGTAAATATGGCCGTTCGAAATTTTGTTCTCCTGAGAACTTCAAAGCTACTGATTCGATCAAAATGAAATTTTGCACTCGGATGGAGAATGACTTGTTCAAGCTAAATGCGAAATGTTTTCAAGATCGCATGACCAGAACCATAGAAAATTATAACTGTGCAATGGAAAGGCCTAGGGACTTGAAATTTTCAGGATAGGTGTGGATCTCGAATGTTGCGGTCACATTAATCGATCAGCGAAATTAGACTAGGGGTTCCGAAAATATGATCGTTTGAAATTTAGTTTTCTTGATAATTTCAAAACTATGGATTTGATCGTGACGAAATTTTGTATTCAAATGGAGAATGATATATTCAAGCTACATTTTTTCCAGGTCGCATGACCAGAACCATAGAAAATTATAACCCTCGAGCGGAAAGGCCTAGGGACTTGAAATTTTCAGGATAGGTGTGGATCTCGAATGTCGCGGTCACGTTCATCAATGTGCAAAATTAGACTAGGGGTTCCGTAAATATGGCTGTTTGAAATTTAGTTTTCTTGATTATTTCAAAACTACGGATTCTTTCGTGACGACATTTTGTATTTTAATGAAGAATGACATATTCAAGCTACATTTTTCCCAGATCGCATGAGTAGAACCATGCGAATCGACCTACAAGGTGTATGAACGAGCGCTCAAAAGCTTCACGGCAGTGCTTTCCTCAATTTTTTTTGTTTATGTTTTATGTATATATCCTGATTCACCTAGATGTCCGTGAGATCCCTCATAAGCTCAAAGCTTCTGCGATTTAGGAGACCGGTTGTGTTAATATTTGAAAAAGTGGAAGTACCCACTCCATATTTTGCCGCTAATTTTTTATTCGGGGTTTCCTTATTTAACTGCTCAAGAATTCTATATTATGTATGTATGAGAGAACAACCAATAGAATTTGATCTGATTTTTTGGATATCAACCTATAAAGTCCCACGCTTGGATTTTCAGAGATGTCTCACAAAGACTTGTGAGTGCAATGATAAAAATTTGAAAAGCACAAACGTGAAGACGGGAGCTTTTACGTGCTTGTTTAAATTCATTGCCAAAGCGAGCACCCATAACTAATCTATTGCCTACCGAGACTATAGAATCAAATATGTACATATCATGAAACTGACTAAAAACGTCAATTTGACAAATACTTTTATTTTTATAAACTTCGAGAGATGAAATCACCAAGTATCAAATTTTCTCAAAACGTGGAACAGTTCAAAAGCCTGAATTTCTACGCATTTTAATGAATTATCCTCAGGGAATTTCACATGAACCTTCGTGTCGTCATCTCACAACTAAATGCAAAGTATCGATTCAGTCGGATCGGTATTTTTCGAATTATTGTGAAAAAAAATTCAGATTGCTGTATCTATCGAACGTAACCTGAAAATTGGAAAACTTTCTTTTCTTTCGAAAGTCATCGTGTTTACGGGCGTCCCGCCGGACATAATTGAATTTCACCACGAATTCTTCATCTGCAAGTTCAACCTAATCCTTTAAGACCATTGTCGGCTCAAAAATTCGAAAATTACATACATTTGGTCACATTCTTGTTCTTAGAAACGAGCGCGCATAAAGACTTCTTTCAAATAAATATTCATTTTCCATTTCATCTTCCAAGATTTAAGATTTTATGAAATCCAATTGACAGATGTGGAAAATTTTCACAATTATTTCAGGACGAAAGTGAGGATTTCCATTAAATTATTGTAGAACCACTCTTGTCAAGGCATAGTACAAATAGGAATGCATCCCTGTTGATGAGAGTCTTATCGTAGCAATCTTCTTCAAATCTTTTCTGAAATTCGTTCGTAGTCTATATATCTTTTCAATATCCTCTCTTCTGGCCCTCGGCTATGTCCTTTCAAAAAACTGCTTCTTTCTAACACAATTCCATAGTTCTGGACAAAGTTCTAGTTCTTCAATGAACGTCGGAAGGCTTTTTCCTCCGCGCATACGGGAGAGACGTCAGATATTTTTTCTCTCCTTGCCCCGCTTCAAATTGTTCCGACATCATTCCGAATTCACTTACTATTCATTTTCGGAAAAAATGTGATTAACGTTTCCTACCATATCGCAGCATGGATTGAGTATCTTTTGCCAATACTATTGACGTCCACCCCTAGACCCTCAGTAATATTTACAATATCCCTTCCTTTTTCGAATATTGACGCTCCAAGATCAGAATAGCTAGTGCTCATCAATATCGTCCGTCAATACTCATTTTTTCAACCTACACGGTCAATATTATTGTCGATATCATACAAAATTGTCAATAGTAAAAAAAAATAAAAAAAAAATATCGACAATTTTTGACCAAACTTGGCAATAATATTCATAGATAAAATATATTAGTACTAATAATTTATTTATTTATGGTAACATTCAAGTACCAAAAGGTAGCAATTGATTAAAAAAATTCAGAGAAAAAGAATGAAATATAAACATAATGTCAGATGGAACCCAACTGATCAAAAATATCGAAAGTTCAAGAAAATAAGACTGTAATATTAATCTCACCTTTTGGATATCAGCTTTGAAACGAAATGAGCTACAAAATCGGATAATTCTGGAACTGTAATTGGGAAATAAAAGCATCAAAGTATTTCATGGTATTTGTTTGTCCATACAAGATTAAATCAGAGAAAAAACCATTTTATGGCACTATAGCCAACAATAATTTTTGAGCGCTCGTTCTACTTACACGAGCGCTATATAATTTCGATAATGTTCGATTCACTGATGAGGAAAAAATTCGAGTCTGTCCGGCCGGCCGATCGGCCGTATACAGAGAACTTTCGAACGGAACGACATATTTTCATACAATTTCAAGCTACCAGCCTGAAAAAGTTGATATGCAACTCTCAAGGTTGCCCCACTAATGTTTTTGGTACTACTAACAGTTTGATGGCATAAGCAGTTTTTCCAAAAACAATTTTTTATTATGTGAAAACAAAGGAAGATCACATCTTGAATTTTTCGAAAATAGAGATCAGTTTTCCTCTCTCTTGGCTCTCAAGATTCCTTCATTGACACCTAATTTGGGTCACCTGTACAAAATATAATCTGGTGGTTTTTACTTAAAAGTGGGGGGTTTTGATATGACGCCCTCTTTTACTAATTTTCATAATTATCGATATGTTCCCATGCAGAAATACTAATAATTTTTTTTCAGTATCTAGAATTTTGTGCATAAGTGTTATTGCATCGATGTATCTGGAAGCTACAATACTAGCCATATCTTTTCACTGGTTCATAATGATGATCTGGCTCCTATATATGGATCAAGAGAATAATTTTTGCAACAACAATCAGTGCTGCAGCATAATGTTTTACTCAACATTCAGTACAGTTTATATATTCACTTTTGTAACTTTACATGAAGGTCCAACTGGAAAGAAATATTTTTTTTTCTATAGTTTATTGTTTGCGGAAAATACTATTGCCAATTTAGTGTGGTATTTTAATGCGCCTCATGAAATTGAGAAGTTGATGTACTATAAACCAATTTTCTTCCTGAATATTATTCCATATGTGGCAGGATTAGTATTCATGATTTTATATTACAAGTGTTTTCACCCCAGTACTGGTTATACCAGTAGACAACTGGTGAGATTAGGAAAATGAATGTAAAAAATTGTTTTAATCTATTTAATTGTCATACATCATAGGTGAAATCTCAGAAATAAAAGTCCTATTTATTTATTCATTAAATCAATCAATTTTTTTAATTGTGTTTCACTCTGAATGGTCTTCAGAATTCTCTTTAATGTAATGTATTTATTCTCTATGTAGTCTATATTTGATATTATTCTCTCATATTTCATCATTTACTGATGTTATCTTTAATGATTTTTTCCTTCATGAGAAGCTTGCAATGATCTCTCGGCGGAGTCACATTCCGCATAAGTAACATCACTTTTATTAAAATTTCTAATAAATTGAAAACATTTTTTTTTGTATAATGATAATGTTTTTATCATTGTTTCCTAATGTTTATGTATGAAATGATGAACTTCATATCCATTGCGTGAGGCGGACCGTCGAGTACTGTTCGTGGTAAGGATGGGTGAAGCGACTCCACCTTTGTAGCGGCCACGTCTATATCAAGTGCGTATCGACCGCGGCAGAACGATCATTATGGTCGGCACAATTATTGATGGACTGAAATCCCTCGAACTCATTCGAGATGGGTTCTATTACGATAAGTGTCTTTCTGGAAACGAAGATCTGGATGAAAACATCAAACAATCGTCCCAAATAATGAGCAAGTTTTATGGAGGGATAGAATCCCTCTGCCTCGCGCGAAAACACTGCTCCACTAAGGACACCCTCGAAGCGTATTCCTCCGACGAAAAAAACATTAAGCTCGTGCTGGAAAAGCGCCTACATCTACGGCACCGGCATCGCTAATGTTTGACGGTGAATGGAAACACGATTCGAGGGGAATCGTATAGATATCAACACCACGAGCACTGCTCGACATTCTGCCTGGCGCAACGGGAACGCACCTTAAAGACAAGATTTTTATCAACGAAGTGAAACCTATGTGTTGTACGCTGTAGAGGGTGGTGTAGGGTGTTGATGCTTTTTTTGGTTCATACATGGGTATGTACAAACATATAAGAGATGGAAATTCTGTCAGGAAAAGAATTTTGGCGACCAAGATATTTCTGTACATGAATCCTGAATAATGCATCCTAACGGAATTTTTTACGATATTTTATATTTGGGACACAAATTGACACATAATATTTTTTGCCAAAATGTCTACTATTCAGCTTATAGTAGGTACATTCAGCTATTCATGCGTTATTGAGATAATCTCCAAATATCGGATTTTTCACATTATTTATAATATTGCGATTTCAATACATTAGTATAATGAAATATCACAAAAAATGTCAAAGTCAAATACCTATGAAAAAAATTGTTTCAATTTTCTTCAACTGTTGATGATACGCCAGGTTTCTTATGTTTCATGCACCGTAGGTCCTCGAATTTTACTTTTTTGTAATGAGCAAACATCAGTTCTCTCAATTCCAAGCTATGAGCAAAGTCTCTTGTTTCACATACAACCTTCACCTGAAACAAGAGGGGCTTTTTCAAATTTTTCTCACTTGTGCTAGATTGTGCTACTACAGCAAAATAATTTTTTCATCGAGCAAAATGACGTCGAACAATCAGAATAACAAGTACAAATAGAATGAAAACATCCTTTTTTAGATGGAAAATTTCATAACATTTGAACAGTAATAAATAATCAGATTTTCCTACTTAGGCTGAGTTGCGCAAGCCTAGACGAATAAAAACTTTCCAAAACCTTTTTCCTACTAGCGTTTTGAAAGTATTACTTTCAACACGCATTGACGTTTGGAAAGTAGCACTTTCCCAAATGAGTGCGGAAAGGGAATAGCAGGATTTTTTCTCCGCACGCAAATATTAAAGAGTAGCGTCAATCATAGAATTTTGACATGTCTCTATGAGCTGAGCGCACGAAATAGTTATTGTCCAGATTGTCCTAACAAGTGTGGAACGTGATACTTTTCCGCAAGAGACTGCAGAATGCAGTCGAGTGCTGAAAAGGCACTTTCCACATGAGTTAACACTTTCACGGATAGTTTTCGTCTTGATAATGACGTCAGCAAAACTTTTCGTCTTGAAATTGACGTTATTAGAAATTATTTTGCCTACAACCGTGCCACACTGTTTTTATCGCCGAAAGTATTACGTTCCCGCACACTCATCGGACAAGTAACGAACTTATGCGTGCGGAAGAGGAATAGCAAGGAGAAGTTTGGAAATATGCTTTTCCCACGAATTATACATACTATTTTTTCTTCGATCGTTGATTTACATCTAAAAAATTAATTAAAAAATATTTCATTCAAGATGTAATCAAGTAAGTTTAAATAGGTTTCTCTATTATCTATGTTCATATTGAAATATAGAAGTGGTAACCATGGAAATATCTTTGTTATGACAAAAGTAAAATAACTTCCAAGCCGGTTTTGTTTGATTCGTTGTATTTTATAAGGAATTAAAAAAGAATTAGTAAACATGAACACTGATAGTGATTATTTGTTACCTTGCACGCCTTCTGAACTAGTGGAAGCCGCGAACGCGGCTTCACTTAATTTACTTCCGGCGAAATCCAGAGAGAAGTATGAACTTGCTTACCAACGCTTCATGGTTTTTTGCAGAAAAAACAACAGTGTATCCTTTTCTGAGAATGAACTTTGTTTCATTTTATTGTAACAATCCATTTGTAACATTACCGCATGCTACAGCGTGCGGTAAGAATATTACCGCACTGTTATTTTCTAATTGCTTAGCAACTGCCCACTATTCTGGAATGTTGAGCTTTGCGCATAGAAAACAGGTCAAAATGGTGTCAATTTTCCCACGATCGCAGGAAAAATAATTTCTGATAACGTAAATTCCACGACGAAAATTTTTGCTAACGTCATACGTGAAAGTGTTTCATTTACGCTAGTAGGAAAACTTTTGTCCTAACTCATGTGGAAAGTGCCTTTTCAGCACTCCATTGCAGGCTCTTGCGGAAAAGAATCACTTTCCACACTTGTTAGGAAAATAACTATTGTAGGTTTGGTAAGAATATTATTCGAATTCTACATACATTTGTGCGAACTAAAGATATTTCGCGGCTTTGCAATGAGTCAGTTAATTGAAGGAAGTCGAAATAGGTAAACGAACACAGGTTATTGGTACGTAAATCAATGAAAGCTCATAATTTTCAGTCAACAGTTTCGCAATCATCGTAAAATCAGTAGAACAGCTTCTACTTTAAAACAAACTTTGATTTTCCATTACTCACCTCAACACTAAAAACATCAGAAGTGACCCAAGCTCTCTCATGTATCACGTCCTTTATCGATACCCCAATGTTTCCAATCAGTTTGCACAATTCTGAAATTCCCCCAGGTCTATCACTAACAGTTGCTTTGAATTTCACTAATCTCCCATCAGCAGCTAGACCTCTTTCCAAACATCTCCCTAAAATTGTGGTATCAATATTGCCTCCACTGAGTATTAAAACTACCCGTTTTCCTTTGAACTCGTCGAGTTGTCCTGAAAGAATTGCTGCGAGTCCACAAGCTCCCGCGCCCTCCACAATGCATTTTTCCATCTCAACCAATCTGAGGATGGCAACAGCTATCCATTCCTCCGGCACAATCACCATTTTATCTACATAGTCTTTGGCTGTTTGCCATGCATTGTAACCAACTTTAGGAACAGCCAAACCATCTGCCAAGGTTCCTTCTATCTTTGTTTGACTTGGTTGTCCACACTCTAATGCCTTGGAAAAACTTGCACATCGTTCTGGTTCTACACCCTATTCAAAACAATTTTCGATTAGTTGTGTTGAAATAAAAACTGATTCAATTATTACAATAATCTTTATTTTCGAGCTCAAGGCTCTAACTGCTACTATAACCCCAGCTAAGAGGCCTCCACCTCCAGTTGGTACTACTATAGCGTCTATATCGTCCACTTGTTCCAATATTTCTAAGGCTATAGTTCCTTGACCTGCTATTATGTGAGGATGATCATATCTGCAAGTGAATTAGATAATAAGACAAATAGAATTATGATAATTATGACCGCAACGGAAGACGACAGACAGTCGTCAAGATTATGGACATGTGCAACGGAATTGTACTGCCGAATTTCGCTGCCTGGAATGCGAGGGTGCTCCTCCAGCAAACTCTATCGAATGCCCGATAAAACGAATCAAACAAATTTCCAGATAAAATACACGAATTCATTCGAAGAAATAGAGAACGAATAGAAGAAAACAAAAACGGAAAAGAAATAGGAGAAGAATGACAACAAACAAAACACAGAACTAGCCGGACTACTCTTGGAAATAGCAGAACTAAAACCAACGGAAGAACAGTCGAACAAAATCATAGGACTGATAAATAAAACAAGAAACAAACACGTAAAGAAAAAACGGGACACGAACAGAAAAACAAGAACAAGAAAACAATTTAAGATGTAAAATCAGCAAGTTTTCAATGATATCATGAAACAGTAATGGCATTTGTACGAAAAAAGTTGAAGTAAATATCATACCCTCACAAAAACTATGAAAAAATTTCATCTCGATCGAATCTGTAGTTTTGAAATTATCAAGAAAACTAAACTTCAAACGACCATATTTACGGAACCCCTGGTATAATTTTGCTCATAGATGAACGTGATCACGACATTCGAGATCCACACCTATCCTGAAAATTTCAAGTCCCTAGGCGTTTCCGTTTAAAAGTTACAATTTTCTATGGTTTCTATGGTTCTGGTCATGCGATCTGGACAAAATTTCACATGTAGCTTGAACACCTCATTCTTCATTTGAGTGCAAAATTTCATTTCGATCGAATCCGTAGTTCCGAAGTAATCAGGAGAACAAAATTTTGAACGGCCATATTCACGGAACCCCTGGTGGAATTCTGCCCATTAACGAACTTAACCGAGACATTTGGGATCTGAACCTATACTGAAAATTTCAAGTCTCTAGGTTGATCCGTTCGAGAGTTATCGTGCTTACGGCCGGACGGACGGACAGACTCGAATTTTCCGACGGATTCGTCATCAGTGAGTCGAACATAGTCGATTGAGACCATTTTCGGCTCAAAATTCGAAAAATACAGACATCGTGACGAAATGATATAGCCCTCGTGTAAGTAGTACGAGCGCTCAATAATTGCAGTTTCAGCAAGAATAAAATAATACACAAAAATAATACATGGGTACCTATTCGAGAAAAAAACCCAGACACAAGCAGCAAAATTTTTATAAATTTTGGAATTGTTAACGACGCGAGAGCGGAAGAGAAAATGATTAGGCATGTTGGCAGGAAAAGTGCTTATTACCTTTTGCACGAGCGACATAAAATTTTTGTTCCGATTTTGAACCTTATTTTCAATTCACAAAAAACAAAATTTGCCAGAATTTCGTACTCGCAGATGAAAGAGATAAATAGAAAATAATGTGCATCTCAATCTGGGTGGCAAGGAGAGGGAGCGGTACCAGATGATTTATGACACCCAGTGCTACGAGCGGCGAAAAAGTATCTATTTGTTATTATATAAGGGACAAAAGAAATGATGACACACTGCGGAAATGTAGAAAAATGCATATAATTTTTGGATAATTCATTGTAACGTGACTAATATTCCAATGAAAAAATCGATTGAATACGTACTATTTACGCTATATTATAAATTCTTATTGGTTCAGCGCTGATTTAAATACTTCATATAAATAACATAGAATTCATTCAAAAATGTCACATATTAAGTTCTTTTCAGCTATTTCAAACGGGGTTTGCTGGTCAGCGCTTAGGGCCCCCCTAAGCACGGGGGCCCCGGTGCACTGCACCGGTTTGCACCTATGTAGTTACGCCACTGGCTTTGGGCAGATATGCAGAAAACAATTAAAGATGATTGTATCAACAGAAGAAACCCAGAGGAAGATCAGACATATAAGATATTGCAATGACCCTAAATATTATGGAAAACATGCTAATTGAAGTTATCAACGACACCACATCCAACCACCACTCAATCAGAATCACATCAGAAGGGAAAGAAACCAAAAAGAAAATGAGAGAAATCAGAGGTATGCAAGATCTAGAACAGAAAATAACAGATTTAGGAGAATTAATGAAGAAAGCAATAGGAAAAACAACGACAGGAGTATATTATATAGTCGATATGAAAAAAAAACTATCGGATAAAATCAAAGACCTCATTAAAATGAAGAACACAATAAGACAAGAATACCAAAGTTAGAGCTGAGAATTTATAATTACAAAAAATTGAACGATAAACTAAACAGTGTCACGAATGAGAACCGCCCACCATGGAATATAACTGAAGAGCGAAGAAATGACTTATTTTGTTTAGTGAGAATAATCTGCTGCTGAACAAAATGTGTCCAAATCAATGACTAACCCTGTATAAATAGAAGTTAGTATCAAAATCAAACATTTTTACCCATTAACGTATGTTAATCCTTGATTTTGTGCTATCTCGACTGCTTTTTTTGTTGCTTCAGCCATATCCTTCCCCTCAATTATGACATTTGCTTTCAATTCTCTGCATTTTTGAATTTTCATTATCGGTGCTATCACAGGCATAACAACTGTAACTGGAATGTTGAGCTGTAATCCATGGTAACTTATAGCTAGTGCGTGATTTCCAAGTGAAGCTGCGATGATACCTTTTTTTCTCGTTTCATTGGACAACATTAACAGAGCATATCTCGCACCCCTTTCTTTGAAACTGAAATGAAAGAAGAATTCACCCATGTTTTCGTTCGAAGAAGTGTATTTTCCATTTACCTTCCTGTATTTTGGAGGAAATCTTTTTTGAGATAGATATCCATTCCTGTCATATCCGAAAGATGTGATTTCTGTGAAAACAAACAATTTCATTAATTTCGAAAAACGTTCACATGATGATATCTAAATTTTACACGGAGTCACCAATGGATGATGGATTTCGAGTGATCAAATAAAAAAGCAAAACTGAATAATGAAGAAACCTGAAAACCTTCTCTTCACAACCTCAGGGTACGAAACCATAAAAATTAATGTGTGTAGAGTAGAGTATTGAAATTCTAATGATGGTGGCAAACAGATCGCGAACCTAGGCAAGTATCTCAATTGATATTCAATCAAGTCATCAAAGGCGACAGAAGGCGTGGGCGACAGCCCAGGGCCTCGAGGTTCGAGAGGCCTCGCGGCCCAAAGCGGTACCTGCGGAATTTTGACCTTTTTGACATATTTCGAGTTGGATCAAATTTCGATATTGATTGATGGATTGTACCATTAGTTTTTTAATTGGACAGTCCGTGCAATATCATTCGGTTCTTTTTCATTATTTCCGTCGGCAAAATGCAGAGGGTGAATTCGGTTGCTCACTCAACTGCTGAGTTAAGAACCCACTTTCAATAGAACGCTTCAAACAAACCAGGTACATCAAAAATAGATTTAGGATTAATTCTGTTTCTCTTTAGTTTACGAAAAGCTACGGTAAATGTTCGGTGTTATGACGCGTTTTTGAGCGCTCGTACTACTTACACGAGGGCTATATCATTTCGTCACGATGTCTGTATTTTTCGAGTTTTAAGCCGAAAATGGTCTCAATCGACTATGTTCGACTCACTCATGACGAATCCGTCGGAAAATTCGAGTCTGTCCGTCCGGCCGTCCGTCCGTAAGTTCGATAACTCTCGAACGGAACAACCTAGAGACTTGAAATTTTCAGTGTGGGTTCAGTTCCCGAATGCCTCGGTTAAGTTCGTTAATGGGCCAAATTCCACCAGGGGTTCCATAAATATGGCCGTTCAAAGTTTTGTTTCCCTGATTAATTGAAAACTACAGATTTGATGGAGATGAAATTTTGCACTCCAATGAGGTGTTCAAGCTACATGTGAAATTTTGTCCATATTGCATGACCAGAACCATAGAAACCATAGAAAATTGTAACTTTTCAACGGAAACGCTTCTCGAATGTCGTGATCACGTTCATCTATGAGCAACATTATTCTAGGGGTTCCGTAAATATGGTCGTTTGAAGTTTAGTTTTCTTGATAATTTCAAAACTACAGATTCGATCGTGACGAAATTTTGTTTACTAATGGAGAAATATATTTTCAAGCTACATTTCTCCACCAGAACCATAGAAACCATAGAAAATCATAACTTTCGAACGGAAAGGCCTAGGGACTTGAAATTTTCAGGATAGGTGTAGATCTGAAATGTCGCGTTCACGTTTATCAATGAGCACAATTATACCAGGGGTTCCGTAAATACGGTCGTTTGAAATTTTGTTTTCTCGATAATTTCGAAACTACGGATTCGATCGAGATGAAATTTTGTATTTTAATCGAGAATGCTATATTAAAGCAATATTTTGTCCAGATAGCATGACCTGAACCATAGAAACCATAGGAAATTGTAACTTTTGAACGGAAAGGCCTAGGAACTTGAAATTTTCATGTTGGGTTTGGATCGCGAATATCGCGGTCAAGTTCATCAATGAGCCAAATTAGACTAGGGGTTCCGTTAATATGGCCGTTCAAAATATTTTTTTCCTGATAGTTTCGAAACTACTGATCGGATTGGAATGAAATTATGCACCTAGCTGAGGAATAATGTATTCAAACTATTCAGACCATAGATACCGTAGAAAATTCTAGCGAATTATCGAAAAAAAATTGATCAGTTGAAGCACTGACATGTAGTCTGCCGTCTGGAGTCCCGCCTAAGTTTCAGAATTTTTTCGACAGCTGTCGAAAATTCCTTCAATTGATTTCTAAAACTGGAAAATGCGAATCTACCTACAAGGTGCATGTACGAGCGCTCAAAAGCTCCTGCCTTCACGGCAGTGCTTTTCGTAATTTTTTCTTCAAAAATGCTACTGCTGATGAGGGATTTTCGGAAAGAATGGCTTTCGTCATAAATAGGGGTACTAACGAATGTTTACATTATATTTTTGCTATTCCCAACTCCACAATCCTGTATTTCTCCCATATTTTGTCAGAATAAGTGCCGTTTGATTTTTGAGCGCTCGTTCTACTTACACGAGGGCTATATCATTTCGTCACGATGTCTGTATTTTTCGAATTTTGAGCCGAAAATGGTCTCAATCGACTATGTTCGACTCACTGATGACGAATCCGTCAAAAAATTCGAGTCTGTCCGGCCGTCCGGCCGTCAGCACGATAACTCTCGAACGGATCGGCCTAAAGACTTGAAATTTTCAGTGTAGGTTCAGATCCCAAATGCCTCGGTCAAGTTCGTTAATGGGCAGAATTCCACCAGGGGTTCCGTAAATATGGCCGTTCAAAATTTTGTTCTCCTGATTACTTCGAAACTACACATTCGATCGAGATGAAACTTTGCACTCAAATGGAGAATGAGGTGTTTAAGCTACATGTGAAATTTTGTCCAGATCGCATGACCAGAACCAGAGAAACCATAGAAAATTGTAACTTTTGAACGGAACCCCCTAGGGACTTGAAATTTTCAGGATAGGTGTGGATCTTGAATGTCGTGATTACGTTCATCTATGAGCAAAATTATACAAGGTGTTCCGTAAATATGGTAGTTTGAAATTTACTTTTCTTGATAATTTCAAAACTACAGATTCGATCGTGACGAAATTTTGTATACTTATGGAGAATGATATATTCAAGCTACATTTCTCCAGATCACATGACTCGAACCATAGAAAATCATAACTTTCGAACGGAAAGGCCTAGGGACTTGAAATATTCAGGATAGGTGTGGATCTCGATTGTCGTGATCACTTTCATCTATGAGCAAAATTATACTAGGGGTTCCGTAAATACGGTCGTTTGAAATGTTGGTTTCTCGATAATTTCGAAACTACGGATTCGATCGAGATGAAATTTTGTATTTTAATCGAGAATGATATATTAAAACAATATTTTGTCCAGATCTCATGACCAGAACCATAGAAACCATAGAAACTTGTAACTTTCGAACGGAAAGTCCTAGGAACTTGAAATTCCCAGGGTGGGTTTGGATCGCGAATATCGCGGTCATGTTCATCAATGAGCAAAATTAGACTAGGGGTTCAGTAAATATGGCCGTTCAAAATATTTTTTTGCTGATAGTTCCGAGAATACTGAGCGGATTGGGATAAAATTCTGAACCTTGATGAGTAATAATGTATTCAAACTACGTGCAAAATTTTGTCCAAATCGCACCACCAAGACCATAGATACCGTAGAAAATTCTAGCGAATTATCGAAAAAAAATTGATCAGCTGAAGCACTGACATGAATTCTGGAATTTCGCCCAAGTTTCAGAATTTTTCTAAATTTTTAGTGTTAGAAAACGATAAATATCAATTATAGGTTTACATCATTCAACCATAATTGATAAAAGGTCATTCACCAACCAGTAAAATTCACAAACTTTGTTTGAAAAGAAAAGTAAAGGTAGGTGCTAAGGTTTTTTTACTGATGAGGAATATTTTTAAAGGTTTCAAAAACCGCCAGGCCCTTAGCGTGATAGAGATAACCGGGAGGAAATGGGTATTTGGCCAAGCAAAAAGGCAAAAAATACCTAAATCAACATTTTGAACCTTTGGTTTAATCTATGAATTGAGCGTGATCACTTTCATCTATGAGCAAAATTATACCAGGGGTTCCGTAAATATGGTCGTTTGAAATTTAGTTTTCTCGATCATTTCCAAACTACAGATTCGATCGTGACGAAATTCTGTATACTAATGGAAAATGATATATTCAAGTTACATTTCTCTAGATCGCATGACCAGAACCATAGAAACCATAGAAAATCATAACTTTCGAACGGAAAGGCCTAGGGACTTGAAATTTTCAGGATAGGTGTAGATCTGAAATGTGGCGTTCACGTTTATCAATGAGCAGAATTATACAAGGGGTTCCGTAAATGCGGTCGTTTGAAATTTTGTTTTCTCGATAATTTCGAAACTACGGATTCGATCGAGATAAAATTTTGTATTTTAAACGAGAATGATATATTAAAGCAACATTTTGTCCAGATCGCATAACCAGAATCATAGAAACCATAGAAAATTATAACTTCCGAAGGGAAAGGCCTAGGAACTTGAAATTTTCAGGGTGGGTTTGGATCGCGAATTTCACGGTCACGTTCATCAATGAGCAAAATAAGACTAGGGGTTCCGTAAATATGGCCGTTCAAACTATTTTTTTCCTGATAGTTTCGAAACTACTGATCGGATTGGAATGAAATTTTGCACCTAGCTAAGGAATAATGTTTTCAAACTACGTGCAAAATTTTGTCCAGATCGCATCACCAAGACCATAGATACGGTAGAAAATTCTAGCGAATTATCGAAAAAAAATTGATCCGCTGAAGCACTGACATGAAGTCTGGAATTTCGCCAAAGTTTCAGAATTTTTTGACAGCTGTCGAAAATTCCTTCAATTGATTTCTAAAACTGGAAAATGGAAAATCCACCTACAAGGTGCATGTACGAGCGCTCAAAAGCTCCTGCCTTCACGGCAGTGCTTTTCTAAATTTTTTAATTGGTAATTAATGAAGAAACCACAGTTAAGGCGCCGTCGCCGCCGATACAGACAATGTTTTTTCGAGTAGACATATTGGCTACCTCTCGAAATTTGCAAAAATCTCGAAAAACTAAGCTTTCAATAGGTTTTGTCAGTAAGCGAAGGCGCCTCTTACCTACAAATTTCTGAACAAATTTTTCCAAGGATTTACAATTTATGTCCTCTGAAAAGGATTCCTTATTTGTTTCTTTTTTCGAAAAAAAACTTTATAGAAGTTGAGGAAGGTCAGCGCAACAAGCGCCTATAAGCCCCACTGGGAGCAAGCGCTTGTTATAAGAACAACACTTGGAACTTTGAAATAATATGGCTTGTTTTATTGATTCATCAACTTTTCATATGAATTAACTCCCAAATTTTTATGTAAGTCTGCAAGTGTAATACTCGCTCTTCAAGGAGATTTCAAAATTGGTATGAAATACAGGAAGTTGCGGTTGCATTCAAATAAAGTTGATGCTCAAATATGGATCGTCTTGTGTTTCGAGTTTATAGTAATTGATTTCAAAGTTTTGTGCTAATAAAAACCCTTTGGTCAAAACGCAAAAAAAAATGAATTTGATAAGATGAAATACCAATTGAATAATCTTGAAAATGAGAGATGACGAATGCTATTCATAATTTTGATACATAAGATAAGTGAATATATAATAATTGTAATATATTAGGTTAGATTACACTAAAAGTGATATCGAATGTATATGATAAGTTAATGCTACTCACTATACATTGCGTTAGATTTATCCCACTTCGAATTTTATAAGCTGCTGAAGTTATATCTTCGAAACTTATTGTGGAAGGTTGGTCAGGATTGCAAAATGGATCTTCTGCAAAGTCATCCATTCTCTAGAAACAATAATCATATAAATCACTCCTGTTGGTTATCACACAGATTATATTCGTGTGAAAATATTCGGAAGGTATAGTGTAATCATTAAATAGAAAGTAATCTGACATTAATAACTTGTTCGTTTTGCAAATGACCTATGATCATCAGCACTGATGGTACTCGAATAAAAATCAACACTTACGTCTGAATTGCATTCTTCTTCGAGCAAGTAGTTTTCCATATTTCTGTCTTTCTTTACTTATCAAGTGAACTAGTTCATAAGGAAATAAAAGTGGTCACATTTAACCTTTCATCTTTATCAATATTTACTTCAGTAGAAGATTACTAATTATTTCGAAGCAATGGTCAGTTTGAATGGCTCTAAATCAGAGGTGGCTCGTGAGAAGAGACAAGGGAGGCTGGGCCTTTAATGTTTTTTGCTGTTGTTCTCTTCTCAATCAAAATAGTTTTGAATACAGATTCTTGACATAATTTTCATAAAAAATGAATATACAATTTCTCTTTTGCCTGAACTTGCTACGAACCATGTAATGTATTCATAGCTTGCACGACGCTATACTCCTTCACTCCACAAAAAATACGAAAGTGAAATGCTCGGACGTTCTAACTTTGAATTATGCATATTGTAACGAACTTAAGCCGGACCTGTCACGTTCTAGAACCGAACACGGCGACAGTAGGGACCGCGAATCTTCTAGACACTGTGAGACGTTCTGGAGACATCGCGAAGCTTCGCGAGAGTTCCCTCCCAATACATAAATGACCATCGGCCTGAAGCAAAGGCAGTGCTGTACGAAATAGCGTCAAGATAAATCAGATAATAGTGTGTAAATAAATTAGTGCTCGCCTAGTGAACAGTTGGTTCGCGGAAAATAAACTGCTTGAACCGTCAACGTAAAACAGGCTGGTTTTTCGTTCAAAGACAAAATGATGAGAAAAGTGCGACTTGTCGAATTAAAAGTCGCTGAGTTGAAACAGGAACTGAAGGAAAGGGAACTGGAAACAACGGGTAAAAAGGCAGTTCTTCAAGAAAGACTTGCAGAAGGACTTTACAAGAAGGTGAGGACCCCGAAATATTTTTATTTGAAGTTCCCGTAATTTATTTGGGTTCGATAATGAATAAACTTGAGGAAAATTCAAGAACTCTGGAAGAAAATTCTAGAGGCTTGAAAGAAGATGTGCAAAAAAGTTCTAGAAATTTGGAAGAAAAGTTTCAAGAGTCTACTAAATCCTTGAAAGAAGATCTGCAAATAACTCTAGAAAATTCTAGAAATCTGGAGGAGAAGCTCCAAGAAAATTCTAGAAACCTCGAAGAGAAGCTCCTGGAAAGCACGGAAGTTACGCACAGCAATAGGGGAGCCAGCTACTGTATATGGTGAGCTACCAGTTGAACTGGTTTTAGGCAGCGCTAAAGTGAAACATCAAGCACTCGTAGCGGACATCGAAGACGATGCAATCATTGGAATGGACATCATGAACTCCAGAGGGGTTTGAGTTGAATTTCAAGGAGAGGAGCTGGTGCTTCATGGAAGAAGTGAAGAGAAGATCTGTGTCTTATTGGCAAAAGATGTAAGTGTACCTGAAAGGGGCCGAAACATTGTGGAGGTTCGCCTGGACGGCATGGCAAGCAATGGAGACGTGATCATGTTCTAGCCCAAACCCCATGATGAAAAGGGATTGCTCTAGGGAAGACCTGGCTGCGTGCTGACAAATTGGTGCCGGTAAGGAATAACAATTATTTCCTAGTGACCTTAAAAAAGGGAACAGTTTTGGGGCATTGCTCGTCAGTTTCCTTTTTGTGTACTAGATACGATTAGCCAGGCCAATAACCTTCCAAAAGAATTGAAAAAATTAGTTGCTCTCTTTTTCAACTATCTAAAATCAGATCAAGTGCTCAAACTGGGAAACTTGGTCAAGAAATACCAAGATATTTTCGATACCGGACTAGGAAAAGGAGCTCGAACTAATGTGGTTCAGCACAAGATTGATACTGGGGACGCCAGACCGATTCGACAGTCAGCTAGGAGAATTCCTCTTGCCAAGAAGGAGGAGGCTGACAAAATAGTCAGTGATATAGGGAAGGAAGGAGTTATCGAACCATCTGATAGTCCATAGTCCCCTCGAGTCGTACTGGTGAAGAAGAAGGACGGATCGACACGTTTTTGCGTAGACTACCGTCAGCTAAACAACGTCACGAAGAAAGACGGTTACCCTATCCCGAGAAAAAAAGATACTCTGGACAAGTTGACTGGTTCCACGATATTCTCGACCCTTGATCTGAAGAGTGGATATTGGCAGGTAGAACTGGCTAAAGGTGATCGGGAAAAGACTGCTTTCCCCATCGGCTCAGGATTGTGGCAGTTCACCGTTATGCCCTTTGAATCGAAAGTGTTTCAAGAAATGTGTCAACTACTGAACATCAACAAGACAGGGTACACGGCGCTTCATCCGCAGTCCGATGGAATGGTGGAGCGGATGAACAGAACAATTAACTGATACTTGTCCAAGGTTGTATCTTATCAAAAATACTGGGACCAGCATCTTCATCTGTTCCTGATGGCCTATCGATCTGCAGTACATGAATAAACTGGACAAACCCCTGCTAGTATTGTGATGGGCCGAGAACTGCGACTCCCATGTGACCTGCAGTTTGGGATTACACCGGGACAAGACACTGCTGGAGAGGACTATGTCAGCAACTCGAGACAGAGTATGGACGATATTCACGAACGAGTCCGGTTAAACATCCAGAGCGCCAGCGATAGAATGAAGCAGACGTACGACATCAAGGCCGAGGTTGGAGGGTTTCAGGATGGTGATCTGGTTTGGTTGCACAGCCCCAAATGTAGTTGTGGACTATCGCCGAAGTTGCAGAACTCTTGGGAAGGTCCGTTTAAAATCATGAAAAGGATAAACGACCTTATCTACAGAATATAGAAGCCACCACGAGGAAAACCAAGGATCGTCTACTTCAATCGATGGAAATCACAACCAAGTTCGTACCTTCAAACCACCAAAGGATGGGATGACATACCAGAAGTTTGAGTCCTTGTATTCAAATGGACAGAAAGTGCTACCTGAGGTAACTAGAGAGTAGCCAAGAGGCGTATTCAAGATGCCTGCTAATTATGCATTAGCACACTGCATGGCAGAAGATCTACGAATATCCAGGGGCATTGCTGTTGTGTTCTTCAAGAAATTTTGTCAACTACAAACACTGCGAGAACATAATTCAGAAGTTGGAAGGGTGCTACATGAAAAACGGCAAAAGCAACATCTCCTGCCTAGTTACCAAGAAGAACTCCCATAGTAAACCGTTTTATGAGGATGTCTGGAAGAGTCTCACCAAGCTAAGAAACACTATGGTAGACCAGAATCAGGTGAAGCTAGCAATTCGTAAATTGTCCTGTGCTCTCGATGACTGGAGAATCATAAGGAGTATGTTGGAGACAATATTCAAATCCAGCGGCATCGAGATTTTGGTTTGCTGTAATCATCTTCCACGACCGTGGAGTGTCATTTCCATCGAACTTCGCGATGCAGATATGGAGAGTCATGCAGGTATCGTCACACTCCGAGGATGAAATTTCGGAGCGAAATGTCTTCAAGAAGGGGGCAATGTAACGAACTTAGGCCGGACCTATCGCGACTGCCCTGCTTTCTAGACGCAACCTCGGTGACTGGAGACGGCGATGTTCGAGTGGCTTCTAGAAGGGTGAAGGGTCGGAAAGCAGGCCTTCCCGAGTTTACTAGAAAAAAACAGAAATACAACGGACAATATTAATGGACATCGACCCGATACAGTTTAGTATAGGACTACATAGCGTCAAGATAAATTAGATAGTGTGTAAATAAATTAGTGTGTCAGTGAAATGTAAATAAATCAGTTAAGAATTTGGACTATTTTCATTACAGTATTAAGTCCATCACGGACACCTACTGGATATACGGTATGGACATATTTTATATGGTCCGTATTATGTCCATCACGGATACCTACTGGATATCCGGTATGGACATTGTACATAAATTGGGCAAACAATGGATATACAGGGTTACAGGGAAAGTCGTACTGAATATTGAAGGAAGTTATTATTTAGGTCATTTCTGATTGATTTGGTTCTATAATATGGTGTCCGAAACTTAACAGTTATGGAGATATGGAGTTTTGAAGGTTTTTTGAGAAATCTATTATCTTTTATCGATTTTTTTCGGATTGGAGCTTTAGGTGCCGTTTTTGAGCTCTCGTACTACTTACTCGAGGGCTATATCATTTCGTCACGAAATCTGTAGTTTTCGAATTTTGAGCCGAAAATGGTCTCAAACGACTATGTTCGACACTGATGACGAATCCGTCGAAAAATTCGAGTCCGTCTATCCGGCCGTATACACGATAACTCTCGAACGAAATGTCCTAGGAACTTGAAATTTTCAGGGTAGGTTCGAATCTCGAATGCCGCGGTTAAGTTCGTTATTGGGCAAAATTCGCCAAGGGGTTGAGTAAATATGGCCGCTCGAAATTTTGTTTTTCCGATTACTTCGAAACTACAGATTCAATCGAAATGAAATTTTGCACTCAGATGGAGAATTGCGTGTTCAAGCTACATGCAAAATTTTGTCCAGCTCGCATGACCAGAACTTGGAACGAACCATAACAATTTATGGCGCCCGACGTGGGGCTTGATTAAGGTGACTATTGGTTCGAATAAGGTGAATAATTTGAGATTATTTTTCATTACCACACAACATTTTTTTTTTTTATTAAATATTTGCATTATCTGTTTCAAAATGGAAACAAAGAGTAAAACTTTGTTAGGGGAAAGAGGTGATGAAGTAGATGAGGCACAAGGAAGTGGAGAAGAAAAGTTGCTTCAATTTTCCCTGAATTGAACAAATTCCCAAATATGATGATGAAGGTATTAATGGAAATGTATTTGAACAATTACGAAAAGCACTGTCGTGAAGGCAGGAGCTAGATTTTAGAAATCAATTGAAGGAATTTTTGACAGTTGTCAAAAAAATTCTGAAACTTAGGCGAAACTCCAGACTTCATGTCTTCAGCTGACCAATTTTTTTTCGATAATTCGCTAGAATTTTCTACGGTATCTATGGTCTTGGTGATGCGATCTGGACAAAATTTTGCACTTTTGAATACATTATTCCTCAGCTACGTGCAAAATTTCATTCCAATCCGATCGGTAGTTTCGGAACTATCAGGAAAAAAATATTTTGAACGGCCATACTTACGGAACCCCTAGTCTAATTCTGCTCATTGATGAACGTGACCGCGATATTCGCGATCCAAACCCACCCTGAAAATTTCAAGTTTCTAGGCGTTTCCGTTCAAAAGTTACAATTTTCTATGGTCTCTATGGTTCTGGTCATGAGATATGAACAAAATATTGCTATAATATATCATTCTCGATTAAAATACAAAATTTAACCTCGATCGAATCCGTAGTTTCGAAATTATCGAGAAAACAAACTTTCAAACGACCGTATTTACGGAACCCCTAGAAGAATTCTGCTCATTGATGAACGTGAACGCGACATTTCAGATCCTCACCTATTTGGTGAGGGTGGTTTGGTGGTGAAAATTTCAAGTCCCTAGGCCTTTCCGTTCGAAAGTTATGATTTTCTATGGTTTCTATGGTTCTGGTCATGTGATCTGGAGAAATGTAGCTTGAATATATCATTCTCCATTAGTATACAAAATTTCGTCACGATCGAATCTGTGGTTTTGAAATTATCAAGAAAACTAAATTTCAAATGACTATATTTACGGAACCTCTAGTATATTTTTTCTCATAGATGAACGTCATCACGACATTCCAGAACCTCACCTATCCTGAAAATTTCAAGTCCCTAGGCGTTTCCGTTCAAAAGTTACAATTTTCTATGGTTTCTATGGTTCTGGTCATGCGATCTGGACAAAATTTCACATGTAGCTTAAACACCTCATTCTCCATTTGAGTGCAAAGTTTTATCTCGATCGAATCTGTAGTTTCGAAGTAATCAGGAGAACAAAATTTTGAACGGCCATATTTACGGAACCCCTGGTGGAATTTGGCTCATCAACGAACTCAACGGAGGGATTTGGGATCTGAACCTACACTGAAAATTTCAAGTCTCTAGGTTGATCCGTTCAAGAGTTATCGTGCTTACGGCCGGACGGACGGACAGACTCGAATTTTCCGACGGATTCGTCATCAGTGAGTCGAACATAGTCGATTGAGACCATTTTAGGCCCAAAATTCGAAAAATACAGACATCGTGACGAAATGATATAGCCCTCGTGTAAGTAGTACGAGCGCTCAAAAACATCGTAGAATGGAAAGTGACAGTACTATGTAGTAAAGTGACAGTTCTATGTGATAAAATTCCACTTTATTAAACGATTTTCAATTTGGTAAACTAGCACATTAGCGAAAGAATAAAATATCAAATGAATTTACCAGAATGTCGAAAATTCATTAAAAACTGCAGAGAACCTCTCACCTCGAGGCTTAATAAGGTGACTACCAAACCTGTAGGTTTTAACGTTAGGTTAGGTGAACCCACCTGTTATTATTCAACCACCGAACCACCACCCTTTTTCCGAAAACTTTCATTCTTCAAGACGCACAGAAAAACCTGTTAACCGAACACAGACTGTTGCGAACTATGAGGGAAAAACAGGTACCGCTAGATGGCGCTGAAAATCACAAGATGTCGAGTCGAAAAGGGCTCAAAATTATTCTGTCTTTCATAACAAGTGAATCAAATATTTTTTTAAATATTGCGGAATAATAATAATGCTTGTGAAAGTTGAGATAACCACTTCGGACATTTTTGGTTATGTGGGTGAACGTGAATGTGATAGCAAATAACCACTATATTATAGAAAATTATTGAACTTACAATAAAGAAAAACTTCTTTCGGGAAGTGCTTGCTGCAAAGTAATATATTCTTTGAGATACGTTTCCCAATTTTCAAGATTGTCTGCCATTTTTTAACTGCTATGGGATTCAACGGGAATTTATGCAACGCATTTTCAGAAGAACTATGTGATGAGCATTGAGGAACAGAGCACATTTTTCGTGATCTTATTCCCACATTACCTCTTACAATACGCTGCATTTTCAGCTCGTTTACAGTTTATTTGAAACAATTGTCCATAAATTATCATATAAATATATCACTTGCAATACATAAATGACTTAAAATCATACAAATGTTTCACACTTTTCCCATAATATAAACACATACACGTCAGTTTGATGTTCACCTCTCGGGTATTTCAAACGATTGAATGTAGATGTCGCCCACTCCGTGATTCTTCCTTATATAGTTGGTGGGCTTTGAATTCGGGGTTTCGAGTAGGATACTGTGAAACATCGTAGATCAGATACCAGTTATGTACAATGTGGGTATGGCTATGGTGGTTTAGCACGGTTCCACCATTGACTGTTGGGTGAACAATTAACCTCAGGTGGCGTAAGGACACAGTCAAGGGCGGATCCAGGTTGTCTTTCCGGGGGGGCACAAGGGGCTGAAGGCAAACAAATTTTCTAAGTATAGTCCATTTAAGAATTATTGACATCGAAGCAGGCCATGAACGTCCAGTCGAGGCTTTATTTCTAGTTACAAAAAAGTTACTGTTTTAATCATAGAAATAAAACATAAATATAACCTAGAAAAGTGTTGAGTATACGAACTATCGGAATTATCGAATAATTAAGCCGGAATATTTCGATTGCAGTTCAAACATGGGAATTCAGGTTTGAAAGCGCAAAAATATCGTGGAATGCTTTCATATGAAATTATCTGAACTTATCGTTCATACAAAAGTCAACCATGGGAAATAGAAGATCATTCAAATAAATATTTATTTTCACTCAGGACCATGCAATATTTAATGGTATTGGAAATCTTGCAAAATTCTAACCATATAACTATAAGAGTACCATTTTATGTCAGGATTCAAGAAGGATAATTAATGGATTTCTAGCAGGTGCAACAGAAAAAAATTTTTGGATACTTCGCAAGCACAGGGCCAAAAGAATGGATTGGAAAAAACGTTATAATGTATCAAGAAATAAGAGAGAAACAAAAATTAAGAATCTATGTAGTACATGAAGAATTTTGACATGAATATGTACCGAACTATCATTATATGAACCAATTTGTGAATTATTTATTGCTCGGTGTTGAATACTTTAAGACAGTCAATTTTTATTTTCATTCATTAAAACTGTCCATGAATTATTGAAAATATTATAATTGATGAGCAATTTTACAATTATTCAGTATACGTTTGAATTGGGAACAATATAGCATGTGTATTAGCAGAGGGAATGTGAACAGGGTACCATACAGTATAAGTATAATAAATAAATTTAAAATATCTATGAATAATACAAGAGCAAAGATAAAAATATCATTGAAAACTTTGTTTCCACGTAGTGTAGTGATTTGGATGTGTTTATTGAATAAGCTGACATAATCCTATTGATAGGCATCCTTTTGCAGGGAAGGTTTCAATTTTTCAATAACTCATTTATGAAATAATTCACCATTCTTGTAATCCTTATCATTAATACCACTGTCAAGAATAGAATCATATCCAGGTAAAAATCCATCAATTGTTCCAGCATTCAAAATAGTGCACCTTCTGCCTCTACCCTTGAATATACCGGCATACCTTTTGGATTATTTTCTAGTGTCCACTGACGAATTTGAATACCGTTTTCGAATATCCAAATTTCATCTAGATAAATGAATTTTACGTGTTGTTCCATGTATTCCCGGTATTTATCACAATATCATATTATTTTTATTATATTTTTCTGTTTATCAGTAAGAATTTTCCTTCGATCAACTTTTTTGTATTTGTATCCAATTTTTTTTATGATATAATATGATGTTGACTTCGATCAATTGAAACCTAGGTGCTCTTTGGCCAGTTCGAAAAGGATATCTAAACTGATATATTCATTGTTTTTAATTCTAGCAAAAACAAAGTCATTCAATGTCTCTTTGAAGGAATGATCGTATCGCACTGCTAATTCCAGGCTATAATAACATGCTAATATTCTACGGACAGGGCTTGGTGAAATCTGAAAATTTAAGAGACATTGATCAATCAGAATACACTTTGAGTCGGTGAATAACAGTTTACCTGAAACACTAGCGGAAATATATGCCAAATCTTTGAAAAACTCGAAGTAACACCGACAAACTGCCTGGCGTTCTCTTGTTAGGCGCGATGTATCCTGGTCAATTCCAGCCATTTTAATAGCATAAGACAAAAAATACTCAAATTCAGAGCAAATTTTTATAATTACATATTCACCAATATCTTCGATAAAATCATCAAAGCAAGATTTCTATGTTAGTGTTATTCCTATACCAACCTGAATTCAGCAACCCAAAATATAGTCTGTTACCAACTTAAATTCGATTTTTCACAGCCAACCGAGATTTCAATAATTCTTAAACGGAGTATATGTACTGTGATTAGGGATGGCACGGAAAGAACGGAACAGGTTATTGGGAATAGGTATCACCAAACTGTTCCAGGAACCTGTTATTTACAAAGAACGGAACCTGTTCCGCAGAACAGAAACTAATATCCATGCGGCGCGGCCACGGCGTCCCTCGTTCGAAATTCACGTAACTGTTCCAGTATGAATATTATGAATGTGTTATTGTTTTCGTGTTCACGTTGCCTGTTCGTAATGTACCTATTCTTTCACATCTGGCATTTGGTTTGGTAACAGGAACGGGAAGCGGTGAATGGGTAGACGGTCCAGATAATATTGGAATGATTGATTCAATATTGAACGAATAGTTTGAACTCCGAAAAGTTAACTTGGAGACTTTTTTCTACAGTGGCATTCGCAGAGAGGAACGACTTGTACGCGTCGAATAATTTGCGATATTTAAAATTTCGAATTTTGGTGGTTGTTTTGAATTCAGCTGATAAATGTTCATTTCGCTATTATTGGTTGTTATAAGACTATATCGGATTTCAGAGATGCGGTGCCAAAAGAATAACTTGTTTTTGAATTATTTGGGCATCTTCCATGGTTTTTTGGATTTAGTCTATCCAACGTTTCGGTCCGAGTAATCGGATTTAACAGAAATTGACAGTTATGAATAATTAGACAAATTATATGATAACGAGTTTGTGAAAAAATTCCCGGACATCAACCTTCCCCCTCCCCTTGGATCCGCCAGTGGACACAGTAGGGATGTGCCATACACTCTAAAGTACCGGTTTTTTGTACCGAATCGTACCGATTCTTGAGAACCGGTCCGACTGAATACCTCTGGTGGAAATACCGGTACACGGAATATTGTATCGAATTGTATCATATTTTTGTAAATAAACATACAGATTTCTCCGTATTCATTTCTTCATACAGATGAATTGAGAGAATAAGAATGTTTATCATTATCCTCTGACGGCATTATTACAGTCACAGGTCTTTGTTACAAGTTGGGATGGACCAAATCTATTTTTTTTTTGTTATGAATGTTTGAGTTTCAATTTGAATATTTTTTCAATTCAATTTTATTGAAAAATATATATATCTTTTTTTTATCATCCGGACCTGACGGATTTCAAACAGATTACTTTCGGAAATTCGAAATTCAAAATCAGTACAGAACAGAAGCGATACGATACTGCCAGAAAATTGCGGTATCATGTACCGAATCGACTGATGAAAAACCGGTACAAAATATCGAATTCTGAAGTCCAAAGTACCGGTACCTTGAAATATTGGATTGGATCGCGCATCCCTAGGACACAGTAACAAAGCCTACACTGAACACAACCGGGTCTCCTAACTCGCACAAGCTCCGAGCTTCTGAGGGTTCTCACAGAGACCTAGGAGAGTCGGGATTTAAAACAAAAATAAATAAATAAATACAATGGAGGAAGAATAAACCCACGATACAAAGAAATATTTGTATCATTGAATAAATAATAAACCATGTGCCGCTTTCGATTTGGAGTTTCGGAGAAGCTCGGTTTTTGTTGTTGCACGATCGCTTTTCGAAGCAACTCGAACGCGCTAATGTCAGTGTTTCGTGCACTGGAGAGCTCAGATAGCCAAATCGAAACTATCGAAAGCTACAATCTACAATGGTTGAACACCAAAAACGCTCATTACCCAGAGATAACTATCTCTGCTTATCCTAAACTTCATCATATTAGTCTATGTTTATATTTGATATAATGTTAGGTTAATTTTTAACTTGAATGAATTAAACATCGTTCCGCAAAAAAGTCCTTCAAAATGAGGTTACTGAGTTATCTCTTCGCTGCTAGAACTCCTCAGCGCGAACCAGTCCCATTTCAAGAAATATTGCCTCTAAAATTGAAACCAAAAGTATCTGGAAAAGGTGACAAAACTTCAGAAGTATATTGCCTGTATGAAATGTCTGTAATGATGGCTTGTTTTAAGACTAATGAGTTCAATCAAAACCTATGCTCAAATGAAATAGAGAATTTTCAACAATGTTATAACAAAAGTGTAGTTATTAAACAAGGAAGGAAAGAGAAGGAAGCAAAAGGTATTTTGATTCCTGGAGAAAAGAAACTATCACCTAAACAAGTGAATACATTATTGAGGAAGTTTCCTCAGATTGAATAGATTTGTAAATAAATATTAGAATTTAGTAAATTATTCAGGTTCATCAGGTTTTTCATTATTCTGAGAAATTGATTAATATCCCACAATTGATTTTATTTCCTTTGGATTTTTAAGTATGATTACAGATATCATTAGCATTAGATAATCCTTATTTTAGCTCTTTATGAAAACAATTGATGATAATTGTAAGAACTTGATGCATGAAATCACTTATTATGTTCATATTTCCAGTTAGTAATGAATGCTACAGGAACTGCTCCATTCTGAATATTGACAGATAAGGAGGTTTTGTGTTGGGTATCAGATTGTTTATTTACTGATCGTTTATCCTTCACAATGCTATTGGACATACTCATGGATACGAATCTTTCTTTCCCCAGATATTCGATTAATCTTCCATATCATATGCAGTAATGAGTTGGACACTTCAATATGGTTTGAAAGTTATGGATTAAACTGGTCAATGTTAATGTATTAATTTTCCTTCGAATTTGTTGAGCTTATTGCTTAGTTCTCGAAAGAATATCTTTAAAGCATTTGTGTGAAGTATATTCGATATTAATTTATCAGAGGTTCAGGAGATTGATTGGAGTAACGGAACAGTAAAATGAGATGCAGAAAATGCAGCTAGATTATAATTTTTATTAATATCGAGAAGATCAACAATTATGAAATACTTGTTAACTATCGAATCGTTGTAGAAAATGTGAAGTATTCCTTTTGTAAACGAAGTTACATAACTGGAGAAAGGCTACAGGCGAGTGCATTTCATTTATACAGGTTAATCGATGTCTGTAACAGAAAAAAAAGTTGGAATACTGTCGAGCATTTCTCAGTTCTGATGATACTAATGAAATGATGTAATAGTCAAATTCTAATAAGAATTCGTCACTGTAATTTAGAATATCGTTAAATGACTTTTAATATGAATAATATTTCTTCAAATTTTATGTGAACTTTCTTATGATATCATTAAGGTGTGCTTTTTTTCTTTGCCAAATATCTGTAATTTTTTAATTTTGAACCGAACGTCTCAAACGATTTGGTTGGACATGCAGATGAAGAATTCGTGGTCAAATTCAATTCACGATAAATTGCGAAGGAAAAGGCATAAACTATTGAAATTTTCAGGGTACATTTGATGTCTGAATGCCCCTTATAAGTTCGGGGCGAAATCTGCCGAAGGGTCCCGTAGATTTGATTGATTGATTCAATATGTTTTCTTTACGATATCGGCCAAGGCGTGAAAAAATTCGAGTCCGGCCGTCCGTATACACTATAACTCTCGAACGGAAAGAACCAGAAACGTGAAATTTTCAGGATAGATTCGAATCTCGAATGCCGCTGTTGAGTTTGTTATTGGGCAAAATTCGACTAGGGGTTCCGTAAATATGGCCCTTCGAAATTTTGTTCTCCCGATCACTTCGTAACTACTGATTCGGTCGAGATGCCATTATTGTGCAAAATACGACCAGGGGTTCCGTAGATATGGCCCTTCGAAATTTTGTTCTCCTAAATACTTCGAAACTACTGATCCGATGCAACATGAAATTTTGCACTCAGTAAGGAATGACGTGTGGCTACATGCAAAATTCCGTGAATATGGTCGTTTGAAATTTAGTTTTCTTGATAATTTCAAAACAAAACTACGGATTCGATCGTAAAGTAATTTCGTATTTTAATGGAGAATGATATATTCTAGCTACATTTTTTCCAGATCGCATTAACAGAACCATATAAAGCATAGATAATTAAAACTTTCGAACGGAAAGGCCTAGGGACTTGAAACTTTCCGGATAGGTGTAGATCTCGAATGTCGCGGTATTTATCAATGAGCAGAATTGGACTAGCGGTTCCGTAAATATGGCCGTTCGAAATATTTTTTTCCTGATAATTTCGAAACTACTGATTGGATTGGAATGAAATTTTGCATATAGATGAAGAATAATGTATTCAACCTACGTGCGAAATTTTGTCCAGATCGCATTACCAAGACCATAGAAAATCCTAGCGAATTATGGAAAAAAACCATAAGCACTGATGTGAAGTCTGGAGTTTCGCCTTAGTTTGAATTTTTTTTCAAACAGGTCCCGTTCGAATCGAAAAAATTGAAGAGCACCGTCTTAAAGTCAGGAGGTTTTGAGCACTCGTTCATCCACCCTGTAGGTAGATCCATCTTGTAGGTGGATGAACGAGCGCTCCAATTTTTTAAGCTTTCAATGCATTTGCAGTAGTATGGCCTTCATTGCCTCGAATCTTGTGGACGCTTATCGGGTCAACATATGGTGCCAAGAACTAGGGAGTTCAAGAATTCTTTATTCATAAAAGTACCTTATCATCTATTCCAATCATTCAAACGATTGTTGAAACTTAATCGAAGAGACTAACTTCTCAGCTAGCCCCCGAAGATCAGAACACATCTCCTTCTGAATTTTCAGCCTTCTTCGACTTTTTGAGAATCTGAACGACTCATCGCCAGTCCCAACCTGCTGCAGCTATACGATCTTCTTCCGCTGTTGATCATACTCATCTTAGGATTGCCCTTTCAACCTTCGACGGACAAATATAGCAATGATCGCAATTCATCTAATTGTTCGTCATTGAAAATTCCTCTCTTCGAGAGGTTCTGAAGTCCACAAGTCCACGCTTAGTGTTGAAGCTCTTGCTCCCATTGCCGGACTTGCGTTGACTGCTCCCAACTATCGTCATGCTTATACAAACAGATGTCTAGCGCATATGTTTCTGAACAATCTGAACCATATTTTTGAGTTCCCAAGTCAGCTGTCACTTCCTTATCTTACCTGAAGAGCTATGTCATCGGCCATGCAATGCTTTACATGTCCTCAAGGTAGTGTCCATCATTGATTTGTTCGACTAACTTTCGTTTTACAAAATTTTTCTTTCGTAATGTTGATCGATTTTGCCACTTAGCAATTGTGAGTTTTGGGGAACTCTTCGGCGATTTATCCCAAGCCTACTTCATTCACCATCTCTAAGCTAGTCCAAATCATCCCCTACGAGCTACCATGCCTCGTCGTACATCATCTTCTCGCCCAGCCGCCTTTTTTGCCGCCAAAGTCGATTGTTCGTTCTGCAAGGCTGATTAATCTATTCGACAATTGAGTCTGTCCGTCCGTCCGGCCGTAAGCACGATAACTCTTGAACGGAACAACCTAGAGACTTGAAATTTTCAGTGTGGCTTCAGTTCCCGAATGCCTCGGTTAAGTTCGTTAATGGGCCGAATTCCACCACGGGTTCCGTAAATATGGCCGTTGAAAGTTTTGTTCCCCTGATCAATTGAAAACTACAGATTTGATCGAAATGAAATTTTGCACTCAAATGGAGAATGAGTTGTTCAAGCTACATGTGAAATTTTGTCCAGATCGCATGACCAGAACCATAGAAACCATAGAAAATTGTAACTTTTGAACAGAAACGCCTAGGGACTTGAAATTTTCAGGATAGGTGTGGATCTCGAATGTCGTGATCACGTTCATCTGTGAGCAAAATTATCCTAGGGGTTCCGTAAATATGGTCGTTTGAAATTTAATTTTCTTGATAATTTCAAAACTACAGATTCGATCGTGACGAAATTTTGTAAACTAATGGAGAATGATATATTCAAGCTACATTTCTCCAGACCATATGACCAGAACCATAGAAACCATAGAAAATCGTAACTTTCGAACGGAAAGGCATAGGGACTTGAAATTTCCAGGATAGGTGTGGATCTGAAATGTCGTGTTCACGTTTATCAATGAGCAGAATTATACTAGGGGTTCCGTAAATACGGTCGTTCGAAATTTTGTTTTCTCGATAATCTCGAAACTACGGATTTGATCGAGATGAAATTTTGTATTTTAATCGAGAATGATATATTAAAGCAATATTTTGTCCAGATTGCATGAAAGAAAATTGTAACTTTTGAACGGAAAGCCCTAGGAACTTGAAATTTTCAGGGTGCGTTTGGATCGCAAATATCGCGGTCACGTTCATCAATGAGCAAAATAAGACTAGGAGGTCCGTAAATATGGCCTTCAAAATATTTTTTTCCTGATAGTTTCGAAACTACTGATTGGATTGAAATGAAATTTTGCACCTAGTCGAGGAATAACGTATTCAAACTACGAGCAAAATTTTGTCCAGATCGCATCACCAAGACCATAGATACCGTAGAAAATTCTAGCGAATTATCGAAAAAAAATTGATCAGCTGAAGCACTGACATAAAGTCTGGAGTTTCGCCTAAGTTTCAGAATTTTTTTGACAGCTGTCGAAAATTCCTTCAGTTGATTTCTACAAGGTGGATGTACGAGCGCTCAAAAGCTCCTTACTTCACGGCAGTGCTTTTCGTAATTTTTGTTTATCAATGTTGAAATGAAATAGTTACATTGACGTAATACTGATATGATACTTTCGACCGATACCTCCTCGATACTTAATTTCAAAGTATCGATACTAAAAGTACTTTGTATCGGTGAAAAGTATCGAGTATTTACTTGTATTTACTCGTATCGTTTCATCCCTAGATTAACCTGATTATTCAGATCAGTGTAGTGTTGGGCGATACTTCGTAAAGTATCGATACTCTGGATCGTATTATATCGAATCAAGTAGTATCGATACTGAAATCGTATCGCTTCGAAAGTATCGATACATCAAATATCGATACATTAAATATCGGATTCTTTCGTGCTGTAAAAAAACAAATTTTGGGACTTCCATGAATTATGTTTTGTTATATTTTCGGTTTATCAAAACTGTCCTGACGTTGTGTAGCGGAGAATTTCCGAGGAAGTTTATGACTGTCGTAAAATTATTGTCGTGTGTCGGTCTCGTCCCCTAATATAATAAAATACAAACAAAATACTCATCTTTCTGTTATAGAATTGGAGTTGCTTCTCATTAATAACAATCTCCCTTTTCATTTCGATAATTCCCTAAAAAAATCGAAACACGAACAATTTGTTGAAACGATCTGAAATATCTAATCAAATTCATATTAGATTGCTCATTTATTTTGAGTCTTTCTGAAGTTATGAATTCAACATTATTGTTATGATGAAAAATGAATGAATGAATATGAAATCAACCCGTATTGTTTTATTCAAACCCAGATACTGAAGATCAAAGTAGATTAATGAAATGCATATTTTTGATTGAAATTACCTTCACTAATATTGAATTTTTTTTAGACGAATTTATGTCAGAATTGGATATTTTTGTGTATATTTTGCGTTTCGTTCTTGAATGTGTTTTTTAAGGGCTTTTCGAGTTTTTCAAACGACTCGTACTTTTGAGAGATTTCTACAAGAAATCTTTAATAATTCGATACATCATCTTAGGCAAATGGATATCGAGCAGTTCAGTTGTTAGAATTTGCTATCCAAATAGTCCAAGTAGGTATTAATTACATAACATACTTATTCAAATAATACTGCCTATTGCCTGTGAAATGGAATTCCAGATGTGGCGAAGCCATAAAAATGTTACAACTTGTAACCGCTTATGGTCCTTTTTCATATTCATTGTTTAGAACAAAATAACGGAACGATTTGAGTTTTCTGAATTCACGTGTCTGGTGCTTAGAGCTTGGTTGGAAATTTATATATATTTATCTTTACATTTCATTCTTGTTTGAACAAACTTAAAAGACGGGATAATGGTCATTTCGACTATCCAAAGTATTCAATACTTCTGGTTATTCTAGAGTTTGTTGTCGATCAATGTTTTCGTTGTTTTTCTGAAATAGATAGTAGGTTTCGATATACATAATACGATCCAGAGTATCGATACTTTACGAAGTATCGCCCAATACTATGTAACTAATGTTAGGTGAAAGCACAGTCGATAACCTGACGAAGCTTGTCAATTTTTTCCACCTAATATACAGATAAAGAGTTTTTATTTTTGTCTGCGGAGTTAATTTTATGGTTCGATAATCAGGAGGATTCTTTCGGATATTTTTACGGATGCGTCAGATTTTTTCGAATTTTTTTTTGCTTTTTTGCGAAAAATTCGGATTTTTTGGTGGAACACCATTGGCAATACTGCCACATACAGAAATGTATTGTTATGCGAAATCCGAACATAAGCTTCGGAAAAGAAGCAAGCAAATTTTATTTTATTGTTTCGATACTCGACCACCGATACACGCCATTAATATCGATACATCTTGGTATCGGTAAGTAAAGTATCGATACAAAATATCGAATATCGTAACGAAAAGTATCGATACAGTAAAATATCGATACGTATCGCCCAACACTAGATCAGTGTTGCCGAGAAGCCTTTTGAGCTACCCTAACCTAAATATGGATTATTTACGATTGCGATTTGAAAATCATAGAGCAAAAAAAGTTAATAGGTTATAGGTTAGTTAGAGTCATATTATGTTTATTGTAGTATTTTCAAAGTTTATTGGCGAATATTAGGCATTAGAGTACTTTTTACTCAGTTACTCTTTGTCTTTGATATGAGTATATCCGTGTCTAAACTTTGGAGTGCTCGTTCAACCAGATTTTCAAGGTCTTTATGCGATAACTTTCTCCAAGTAAAATCAATAACCTCTGGAATTCAAAGAGACGACAGAAGGTTCAGTTGCCAACACTCTTCAGAATTGCAGACAAAAAAAAAGAAAATGGTAAATCATGGGTTTCTAATTGGAATTAATGTTGATATTGTATTTTCCAGGCTGATAAATTAACTGATCAACAAAGAGATACTCTCTTGAAGGCACTCTTGGATCAAGGATGGACTATGGTTAAGGACAGAGATGCTATTCATAAAGAATTCATCTTCAGTAATTTCAACCAGGTGACATTTTCTCAAATAAAATTACCTGTATTACTATTAAATAGTGTTGTTTAATTTCATAGGCATTTGGATTTATGACGATGACAGCTATGATGTCTGAAAAAATGAACCATCATCCAGAATGGTTCAATGTTTATAATAAAGTTCAAGTAACTCTTTCTACTCATGATGTTGTTGGTTTGAGTATCAGAGATATTAAATTGGCCAACTTTATGAATTCTGCAGAAGTTAAGATTAGTGACCAATAAATAAAATCATTCGTGCATACATTCTTTCCACAATATAAGTGTTATAATGTTTTTTTATATTTTATCATAAAATGTCCAAGTTAATATAAATAGTTTCACTTGACTTAAAAAAGAAAATACTCAATATGAATTCAACTTTGTCCATAGGTCAGTCTCAGGCAAAACCAAGAATGTGAAGGGTCAGGATGATTTTTTAATAATTCCATTTCCTTATTATCATGAAACAACATCATTCATGAGCTAAGGTTTGATTCGATAAGTATGAAACCTGGCTTTTGAATGCCAAAAGTAACTTAAATGATTGCGTTAAAATCAGAAATTTGCATAGTTATGGTTTTGCCTTGCAAACCAAGGCATATGTTTACTAGAGACTCAATCTGAAGAAACATGTGCTTCAGAAAGGCAAGTATAAATTGATATACTTATGAAAAAATTACCTATAACAAGAATCACGACTAATGTCAAATTAATAACGAGCAATATTAAGTTGTCAAATGTCTTTAGATTAATTCCAATGAATTATTTTGTGGATTCTCAACGGATATATGATTCAACCATTTTCGAATATTCATCTAATTTAGTTCAGCTCTTGTAGCATTAATTTTGGAAGTTGTCAAGAGAACTGAAGGAATGATGCTGAATTAAACCTGTAATACTGCAGATCCTGTAAGCTTGCAGTCACAGATTCATACATTTCATTCTGAAACGGTAGAAGGATAGGTATCAAGTTATTTTTTAAAATTTCAACTTTTGAATTTCGTAGGCAAAAAGTCCAAACTGAAAGAGAGGTGAGATAATGTTGAAGGGCGCCTAGTATACCCAATCTCACAAACAATAATTAGAGGTATATCTTAGCTTCATAAAAAAAGTGATCAAATATTTCGTACTAGGTACCATAAACCGGACAATGAGATTATTTGAGGTTAAAAATGGGAAGAATTTAAATTTTCTGTTATTCGATATACCCTTTTTTTGGTAGTTTTGTATTCGATGATATATCATATTATAACATCATGTTATGTATTTTACAATTTGTAAAGATTTGATGTTCTATGGGGTTACGTGTATTGATTTGTTGGCCTGTTTTATCAAGGGTTCTCTTAGGCTCAATTTCCGGGTAAGGGGTGGTTAATTGAATAAAGAATTTTTCCGTTCTACGTGTAGACTTCTGTACCTTTATACTCTCAGGAAGTATAGATAAAATAGATTTATTTCCAGAAATTTTCAGAATTTATTTTTGAGCGCTCGTACTACTTACACGAGGGCTATATCATTTCGTCACGATGTCTGTATTTTTCGAATTTTGAGCCGAAAATGGTCTCAATCGACTATGTTCGACTCACTGATGACGAATCCGTCAAAAAATTCGAGTCTGTCCGTCCGTCCGGCCGTCAGCACGATAACTCTCGAACGGATCAACCTAGAGACTTGAAATTTTCAGTGTAGGTTCAGATCCCAAATGCCTCGGTCAAGTTCGTTAATGGGCAGAATTCCACCAGGGGTTCCGTAAATATGGCCGTTCAAAATTTTGTTCTCCTGATTACTTCGAAACTACAGATTCGATCGAGATGAAACTTTGCACTCAAACGGAGAATGAGGTGTTTAAGCTACATGTGAAATTTTGTCCAGATCGCATGACCAGAACCATAGAAACCATAGAAAATTGTAACTTTTGAACGGAACCCCCTAGGGACTTGAAATTTTCAGGATAGGTGTGGATCTGGAATGTCGTGATTACGTTCATCTATGAGCAAAATTATACAAGTTGTTCCGTAAATATGGTAGTTTGAAATTTAGTTTTCTTGATAATTTCAAAACTACAGATTCGATCGTGACGAAATTTTGTATACTTATGGAGAATGATATATTCAAGCTACATTTCTCCAGATCACATGACTCGAACCATAGAAAATCATAACTTTCGAACGGAAAGGCCTAGGGACTTGAAATTTTCAGGATAGGTGTGGATCTCGATTGTCGTGATCAGTTTCATCTATGAGCAAAATTATACTAGGGGTTCCGTAAATACGGTCGTTTGAAATTTTGGTTTCTCGATCATTTCGAAACTACGGATTCGATCGAGATGAAATTTTGTATTTTAATCGAGAATGATATATTAAAACAATATTTTGTCCAGATCTCATGACCAGAACCATAGAAACCATAGAAAATTGTAACTTTCGAACGGAAAGGCCTAGGAACTTGAAATTCTCAGGGTGGGTTTGGATCGCGAATATCGCGGTCATGTTCATCAATGAGCAAAATTAGACTAGGGGTTCAGTAAATATGGCCGTTCAAAATATTTTTTTGCTGATAGTTTCGAGAATACTGAGCGGATTGGGATGAAATTCTGCACCTTGCTGAGTAATAATGTATTCAAACTACTTGCAAAATTTTGTCCAGATCGCACCACCAAGACCATAGATACCGTAGAAAATTCTAGCGAATTATCGAAAAAAAATTGATCAGCTGAAGCACTGACATGAATTCTGGAGATTCGCCCAAGTTTCAGAATTTTTTTGACAGCTGTCGAAAATTCCTTCAATTGATTTCTGAAACTGGAAAATGCGAATCTACCTACAAGGTGCATGTACGAGCGCTCAAAAGCTCCTGCCTTCACGGCAGTGCTTTTCTAAATTTTTTTTGTTGATCTCATTTCATATTTCATTATTATATTATTTCAAAGTCTTAATTATAACACTGTGATTTGACACATGTTTATATATTTATTTTGTTGTTTTTTTTTTTCACTAACTCTCGAATTTTAATTGCCACGTTCTTATGAATCCAACACCTTCTTAATCGGAAAATCGGCAAAAAAATTAAATCTGGATGTTTTTCAGCGCTTGTTGTACTTACACGAGGGCCTATATATCATTTCGACACGATGTCTGCATTTTTCGAATTTTGAGCCAAAAATGGTTCGACTCACTGATGACGAATCCGTCGAAAATTTAGAGTCTATCCATCTGTCCGGCCGTATACACAATAACTCTCGAACGGATGAACGACCTAGAAACATGTAATTTTCAGGGTAGGTTCAAATCCCGAATGCCGCGGTTGAATTCGTTATTTGGCAAAATTTGACCAGGGGTTCCGTGAATATGGCCGTTCGAAATTTTGTTCCCCTGATTACTTCGAAACTTCGATCGTGATGAAATTTTGCACTCAGATGGATAATGACATCTTCAAGCTATATGCAAAATTTTATCCAGATCGCATGACCAGAATCATAGAGAATTATAAGTTTCGAACGCAAAGGCCTAAGGACTTGAAATTTTCAGGATAGGTGTGGATCTTGAATTTCGCGGTCAGGTTTATCAATGAGCAAGATAAGACTAGGAGTTCCGTTGATACGGCCGTTCAAAATTTTTTTTTTTCTGATAATTTCGAAACTACTGATCGGATTGGAATGAAATTTTGCACATAGATGAAGAATAATGTATTCAAACTACGTGCGGAATTTTGTTAATACCGCATTAAATTTTGAGCCGAAAATAGTCTCAATCGACAAGCTTCGACTCACTGATGACGAATCCGTCGAAAAATTCAAGTCTGTCCGTCCGGCCGTCAGCTCGATAACTCTCGAACGGAACAACCTAGAGACTTGAAATTTTCAGTGTGGGTTATGTTCTCGTTATGCAGTCGAGGGATGGTGAATAATACACTAATCACTAAACAAAAAATAATTTCGTTTTTAATTATACGAACATACAGTTACCTGAATCAATTTTGCAAATTCTTAGTGCCGGTCCAAAATTCAATATCCCGGTTCATTCAGGTTCCAAATATAAATTGAATATCAACATAATTAAAGACTTTGAATACATTTTGAACGGTCAATCAGTTTTTTCTGAGGAAACAAAAAATGACCTCAGATCCTCTTTCACTAACATCACCACAAATCATTGCAATAAAATGAAAAGAAATAACAAACAGAACAATTTATTCTTGACTAACCTTATTGCAACAAAAAAATTTCTTCAGGATCATCCTGAATGCATTGTATCTAAATCAGACAAGGGAAACAGCACAGTTTTCATGTATAGGGATGATTACATGACAGCCATGAGTGAATTAGTAAATGATGAAACTACATATAAGAACCTCAATAAGGATCCAACCTCTATTTTTCAAACAAAAAGTAACGAGTTAGTAAAAGACCTTTTCAACCAACATATAATAAGTGAACACACAATGAAAAAACTTAGAACACACAACTCCTTACCACCAAGAATGTATGGACTGAGAAAAACGCACAAACCTAATCTCAGCAAGCGACCTATCGTCAGTTGTTTAAATTCCCCCACATATAACTTATCCAATTATATTCACCAAATTTTATCTCCTTGGACTACAACTTTTGACTATAATGTGAAGAATTCATTGGAGCTTGTTGAGTTTCTGAAAACAGTGCGGTTACCCCCCAGGCTATGTTTTGGTGTCAATGGACGTCGTCTCGTTGTTTACCAACACACCGAAACAGTTGGTTTTGCGCGTTATACAGGAAAATTGGTCACATATCGATACCTTTTTGCCAAACTATCGTAAGCCTCAACGTAGTACGTTGAGGCTTACGATAATTTGGCAAAAAGGTATCGATATATCAGCCTACACAGAATTAAGTAGAACTATGTTATGTAGGATTATAGATTTCATTTTTGACTCCAGTTATTTTACGGTTAATGGACAAAGTTATCTACAGATTGAGGGCACTGCGATGGGTAACCCGGCGAGTCCTACCATAGCCAACATAGTGATGCACTATGTCATTTTTAAATGTGTTGAAAAACTTACATTTATAATACCGGTTTTGAAGTTATACGTGGATGATACAATCCTAGCGGTTCCTTATGATAAAATAGATGAACTTATCAATACATTCAATTCTTTCCATCAACGAATTCAGTTCACTTTAGAGAAGGAAACACAAAATAGAATATCATTTTTAGATGTCCAACTTATCAGACAGAATGATGGATCAATCTCAACCAATTGGTACACCAAACCAACTTCTTCAAACCGGGTTCTTAATTACCGTTCACACCACCCACAAATACATAAAAATAATACAATCAAGAATATGTTGTTTAGATGTTACAGTCTCAGTAGTAGAGAGTTTTGGTCAGCTAATGAGAACAAGATAAAAAATATTTTAAAAACTAACAATTACCCCAGAAATTTAGTGAACAAAACTATGCATCTCTATAAAAGCAATTTTATTAAAACTACTATACGAAATGAGGAACAGACTGAAGGCCATAATAACATCTATTATAAATTTCCATACATTGAGGGATTATCCGAAAAGATTGAAATTTTGATGAAAAATCACTCCACTAACATCAAGCTTGCTTTCTATCCGCTCGCAAAACTGGAGAGAATATATACAAAATTGAAAGATTCTCATCCGAGATTGATGACCTCTAAAGGTGTGTACAGACATGCTCCGAATATCGTACCGAACCGCGTCGCGTACCCCGCGAGAGCGAATCAAATTCACGAATTCAAATTGCACCTCTACGTGCGATGAATTTGATTCGCTCTCGCGGGGTACGCGACGCGGTTCGGTACGATATTCGGAGCATGTCTGTACACACCTTAATGTAATATACCAAGTTCCATGTAAAGATTGCAACCTGTCGTATGTCGGCATGACCAAACAATACCTGAAAAATCGTATACGTCAGCATACATATGATTGCAAAGAAAATAACAAAGATAAAAACGAAAAAACCGCGCTGGCTTTACGCCACTTCCAAAAAAATCACAATTTTGATTTTAATGAAGTAAAAATTTCAGATAAAGAAAGTAACTATCACAAAAGGTGTATTAGTGAAATGATACACATTTTCGTAAACGACACAGTTAATGTTCGAACAGACACTCAAAAATTGAGTATAACTTACAACAATTAAATGCGAGAAATCAACAAAAAATGAATTAGCGTCGTGGGAGATTCACAGCAACAGGTTTGGGGAAGAAGACGAGACAACAACGATCAGTACCATATTAGCCGAGCTAGGACAACCACCACATACGGTTGACAATAATTTTATAGATCTGACGAAAAAATAGTATTCATGTGCATAGTCCCAATGAGATTAAATAAATTCTGCCACATCTCAATACACTCGACCGAATTGGTAAGTTTAATACAGTAAAAAAATGAAATAACAAAAAAATCAAAAAAACAAATTCCACCTGAATGTGAGTCGTTTTCTCAATATTTTATAGATTGTTGTGTTGTGTTATTGTAACCAGACTGTTCATTTGTCTAAATTTTAATAAACATTTTCAGTCCTGAAGAAGATCCCAAACAGGATCGAAACGTCGACAGTTCAAAGAGAGTGTATTATTCACCCCATCAGCAGTCCTGAAGCCAAGATCCCCTTTCCTCTAGTTAATTGCAAGGACGAGATTGTTTGATACTCAAATCAAGGTTTATTGGTAACATCTAGGGACTCTGCTCTAGCCAAGATGTTAATATGTATTTATATTCAGGATAAACATGTTTACATATTTACTTCCAGTCAATTGTATCATAACAACCTCGAGAATCGATAACATGATCGATATAATATGCACATAGATGAAGAATAATGTATTCAAACTACGTGCGGAATTTTGTTTATACCGCATTAAATTTTGGGCCGAAAATAGTCTCAATCGACAAGCTTCGACTCACTGATGACGAATCCGTCGAAAAATTCAAGTCTGTCCGTCCGCCCGTAAGCAAGATAACTTTCGAACGGAATGACCTAGAGACTCGAAATTTTCAGTGTGGGTTATGTTCTCGAATGCCACAGTTAAAAACGTTAATGGCCTGAATTCCTCCAGGGGTTCCGTCCGGGTTTGTCCAGATCGCATTACCAAGACATACCACACATAAATCTAATTATCGAAAAAAAAATGGGACTGGGACCCCTTTATGTTATTTGGTTCCACCGGGTCCAGTTCGGGGACGACCCTTGCAACACCCTAGAGGTTATTCCACTGAGTAGCCCAATTGGTACTCCCAAGTCGTCAGTCAATATATCAGCTGACTGTTGAGACCATACACCTCGCCAGGAGAGGGTGCATGATGTGACCCTCACAGATGAGGCCGGCCTACAAGTCAGCCTGGCGACTTTGTCCTTAACCGGATCGATATTATACTTGCCGATCTTCAAACTGTGGGCCAGGTCAAGCGGCTGCGCGCCTGACACGACCTGGGCTTCTACGACCCACACATCGCGCTCCCTCATGACAACCAGGTCAGGTTTACGAACGCCCTCTGATGTTCGTAGGCGCGGTTCGTTGTGCACCACGAGCCCCTTATTTGTGAAGAAGCCAGAGAGTGTCTTGCACACGGCATTGTGTCTCATGATCCTTCCGCCATGAGTCCGGAAGCAACACTGGATTACGTGTGCCGCTGTCTCGGTGCTAGTACACCCAGCCCTACAATTTATGTTCGTGTGGGCTGTTCTCCGAACCCTCGTCGTGCGTACTCGGGTTGGCAGACTGTTGACATGCACATGATGATATTAGCGATAAAGTGCTACTGCGTAGGCGATCGCGTTTATCGGATCGCCTCCGACATTGTACTGTAACGTACCCAGCTAGGGTAGGTTCGCTCAATCGTTATGCAGTTGAGGGATGGTGAATAATACACTAATCACTCAAATCAAGGTTTATTGGTAACATCTAGGGACTCTGCTCTAGCCAAGATGTTAATATGTATTTATATTCAGGATAAACATGTTTACATATTTACTTCCAGTCAATTGTATCATAACAACCTCGAGAATCGATAACATGATCGATATAATATCAAACAATGATTAATATCAATACCCTTGTAGTAAACACATTAGTTTACGTTTGTGGCACGCTTTGGTGACCAAGCAAGGTAACAGATATTGCATCTCAAGATCGCTAATATACAGGGTGTTCATACTGATACATACTACACCTTCCCCCTTCGAAAGAAAAAATTTTTCTATACAAGTTTGTATAAAAAAAATTTTTTTTGACTTATCTATAGCTTAATATCTATATATACGTTATACATAATTTTAATGGAACTTACATATACAAAGTTTTAATACCTAATCTAAAATTTACATCAGTCTTTTAATTCTAATCACTGGTTAATAATCGTTACTCGTTATGAAAAATACGGTTTCACTCTGTTCTTGTGAAATTCTTTGAGTTTGTTCTTGTCCGTTTTCACAATAATGTTTGGGTTTCGCACTTCCACTATTTCGTAGGAACCGTTAAATAAGGGGTCAAGTTTATTGTCACTGTTCTTATTATTCAAGAGCACCTTATCTCCTACTTTATAGTTCATTTCATTACAATTTCTGTCGAAATTCTCTTTTCTTTTTAATTTTGTCTTCACCAAGTTTTCTCTAGCATCTTTCCATGCCGTTTGCAACTTATATTTTAGTTCTAGAGGATAGTTGTCAAAATTGTAGATTGGATCTACTTGGCTTTTTAAATTTTGTGGAAATCTACTAGGTTTTCCGAAAACAAGTTCGTGAGGAGTATAGCGAGTTGAAGAGTTCACGGTATTGTTGTATGCAAAGCACCAATATGGAACCCAATTACTCCAGTTGTTACTTTCCTTAGCTGCGTACATACGAAGGAAAGCTCCTAAGTGTTTGTGCGAATTTTCAAGCGCACCTAGTGTTTCGTGGTGATAAGCTGTTGAATTGAATTGCTTTATTTTGAGCAATTCGCACGATTCACTAAATATTCTTGATAAGAATTCTGTGCCTTGGTCTGTAACAACTTCAGAAGGTATACCATACCTTAAAACAAAGTTTTGAACAAAAGATTTCGAAACTGTTTCTGTCTCTTTGTTTGGTAGTGGGTAACACTCTACGAATTTGGTCAAGTCGCGTTGAATAGTGAGAATATACTTATTATTTCCGATATCTGTAGGTAATGGACTTACGAGATCTGAAAAAACTTTCTGAAAAGCAGACGAAGCTGTGGTGGTGATTGCCAAAGGTTCCTTCCTAGGTAAGGAATGTTTATGACGTTGACAATCGTCACACTTCTTTACAAAATTTTCAACGTCAGATCTCAAACCATTCCCGAAATACTCTCTTTTTATATTATTGAACATGCGTTCGATACCTGCATGTCCACCAGTTGGAAGCATATGAAAGTCGTTCAGAATCATTTGCCTTAATTCTGTGTCTTCTATTCGCGTTACATCTCTTATTATGTTAATCTTTAAGGATGTTCCTAGAATTTCATTTTTTCAATTTGTCAACATATTCAAAAATTTTATATTGCTAGCTAGCTTTATGAGGAACAATTCTAATATATTATTTTCTGCGCATATTTTTTCCAGTATCCTCAACGATGTACCTAAGTCGTACGCTGATCGGATGTCTTGGTTAATGAAAATAATTTGTGAATTTACATTATATATTGAATTCTCATTGTAATCCTCTGAATGTTGATTTTTCAAATTGAGAAATTCTTTTTGAGCGCTCGTACTACTTACACGAGGGCTATATCATTTCGTCACGATGTCTGTATTTTTCGAATTTTGAGCCGAAAATGGTCTCAAACGACTATGTTCGACTCACTGATGACGAATCCGTCGGAAAATTCGAGTCTGTCCGTCCGTCCGGCCGTATACACGATAACTCTCGAACGGAATGTCCTAGAAACTTGAAATTTTCAGGGTAGGTTTGAATCTCGAATGCCGAGGTTGAGTTCGTTATTGGGCAAAATCCGCCTGAGGGTTCCGTAAATATGTCCGCTCGAAATTTTGTTTTCCTGATTACTTTAAAACTACAGATTCGATCGAGATAAAATTTTGCACTCTTATGGAAAATGAGGTGTTCAAGCTACATGCAATTTTGTTCAGCTCGCATCACCAGAACCATAGAAACCATAGAAAATTGTAACTTTTGAACGGAAACGCCTAAGGACTTGAAATTTTCAGGATAGCTGTGGATCTCGATTGTCGTGATCACCTTCATCCATGAGCAAAATTATACTAGGGGTTCCGTAAATATGGTCGTTTGAAATTTAGTTTTCTTGATAATTTCCAAACTACAGATTCGATCGTGACGAAATTTTTTATACTTATGGAGAATGATATATTCAAGCTACATTTCTCTAGATCGCATGACCAGAACCATAGAAACCATAGAAAATCATAACTTTCGAACGGAAAGGCCTAGGGACTTGAAATTTTCAGGGTGGGTTTAGATCGCAAATTTCTCGGTCACGTTCATCAATGAGCAAAATTAGACTAGGGGTTCCATAAATATGGCCGTTCAAAATATTCTGTTCCTGATAATTTCGAAACTACCGATTTGATTGAAATGAAATTTTGTACCTAGCTGAGGAATGATGTACTCAAACCACGTGCGAAATGTTGTGCAGATCGCATCACCAAGACCATAGATACCGTAGAAAATTACGCGAATTATCGAAAAAAAAATTGGCCACCTTAAGCACTGACTTGAAATCTGTGCCTTAGTTTGAAAATTTGTTTGACAGCTGTCAAAAATTTCCTCAATTGGTTTCCAAAACTGGAAAATGCGAATCTACCTACAAGATGCATGTACGAGCGCTCAAAAGCTCCTGCCTTCACGGCATTGCTTTTCGTAATTTTTTTTTGAAAGCGGTCTTAACTCAAAACTTTCTGCTGGACGTTTTAACACTTCGATAACAACAGGTGATCAATCCTTTTGCCATCGGAGGTATTCGCGATAAGGCATCTGCTTCTTCTAAAATAAAACGGAATTTGGTTAATCCACTAGAAGGATTAGTCAGCTAATTCAGTGGTCGATGATCGACTACGATTTCAAATTTCCGTCTATATAAACAGTTATTGTTTACCGAATGTTTCGCGAACTGGTGACCCCGACCTTGCTCCTAGTTCTTTTTTGCTGAATTGAAGCACTATTTCTGCGGTCACGACCTCGATGTGAATGTTTATACCTTTCGATTTAGAATTTCAATCAGATCTTTCTTGAAGCGATTTCCTCGATTCTAAAATTGAATCTTCTATGACTCTTTGGTGAGGACTTAATGGTTTGAGAAAATTTGGTTCTGTCTTGACAATTTCATTCAATATGTTGAATTAATATTCTAACTTGAGTTATTCGTTCAGAGATTTGCTGACTTTATCGGCCCGTTTCCTACGTTCCCGTGACTCCTTCTTGATATTATCAAGGAATCGTTGGGACACATCACTTAATTTGGTTAATAGTTCATTATATACCATGGATAATCAGATATAACCAAAGAGAAAATTTTCTTACGGTTTGTTTCACACTAAATCGTGGTGGCCTTCTTCTTGGGGTGCCTTGGGTAGGGCGTTGGGCTTATTGTTGCCTGCCATCTTGGCTTGGCGGTGAAAACCATTAGAGCTCGACTGCACAGGACTGTTCTGCTCATCTCGGCTTGGCGGTGAAAAACCATTGGTCCTCGACTGCATAGGACTGTTCTGCTCATGTCGGCTTGGCGGTGGAAAACCACCATCCCTCTGACTGCATAGGACTGGCAGGATCGCCATGTAACGTACCCAGCTAGGGTAGGTTCGCTCAATCATTATGCAGTCGAGGGATGGTGAATAATACACTAATCACTCGTCAAAGGTTTATTGGTAACAATAATGTCTCGGGGAATGTTCTCGACCTGATCCTTAGTAATAGTTTTACGATAAATGGTTTGAGAATTTCGGATCATCCCCTGATGTCGGAGGACCCATGTCACAGCACACTTGAGTTTTTAATTGATGTCCCGATGTGTTTCCAAAAGAGTATGGGTAGTTCTCGCGGGCGTAATTTCAATATGGCCGACTATGATGCATTGAATGAGGCATTGGGTTCAGTCGACTGTTGATGAATCCGTAGATAGATTTTATGGTATTGTCACTGGTCTTCTGGATGGTTTCGTTCCGCCATTACCTAGATACTGCAGAAAATACCCGTCTTGGTTTTCACTCCCCTGTATAAAGGTCCTTAGGGAAAAAACTAAGTTCCATAAACATTGGAAAAAATACTGCAATGATGTTGACTATTTGACATACAGGATTCTGAGAGGACGGGCTAAATATCTTATTCGACAGGATTACGGAAGGATTATTGAGGGTGTGAAAACTGGCATAAGACAGGACCCAAAATCATTTTGGCGTTACGTGGGTGGCAAGAGAAACTCACCTTGTGTACCTGATTGTATTAAGACTTCAAACGTCATTCTTACTGATCATCAAAAGATTTGTGATCTGTTCTCTGAATACTTCGGGTCTGTATTCTTGCCTTCCGGTGACGGAGATTCGGCTGAGTATCTTGAGACACCTCTACATATAGGAAACTACACATAAGTCGTACCAAGAGAAGGGAGAAGATCATGGCTATGAAAAGCGTGGGTCCTGGTCCTGATGGAATTACTCCTTCATTTTTGAAGAACTGCATGCAGTGCCTGATAGAACCTTTCTTTATCCTCTTCAATAGGTCTTTGGTGGAGGGCTGCTTTTCTCGGAGGTGGAGACTCTCCAACTTGGTCCCTGTTTTTAAATCCGGTGACAAGAATGTTTTGGAGAACTACAGGCCCATCTCTAAAGTGTGCGTGATTGGAAAGCTCTTTGAGGGAATCGTGACCGACTTTTTGTTTTTTGATGTGATGAACATATTGAGCGTTGAACAGCATGGGTTTGTGAAACAGCGGTCGGTTGATTCTAATCTGTTCACATTTGTGGAGTATGTGCTGGGATGCATGGACTCTGGATGTGTGGTTGACTCTGTGTATACGGACTTCAGTAAGGCCTTTGATAAGATTGACCATTCAATCATGATTTCTAAGCTGGCTGGGATGGGCGTGCATGGGAGTCTCCTGAGATGGTTCGAGTCTTATCTTAGGAATAGGTCTCAGAGAGTAGTATTGGGTCAATTCCGTTCCAAAAATATTCCCGTAACATCGGGTGTGCCTCAGGGCTCACATCTTGGTCCCTTGTTGTTTATTCTGTATGTAAACGATATTGCTACTTGCTTCCAATTTTGCAAATTTCTCATGTACGCTGATGATCTGAATATATTCCACTCTATTCGCTACCCTGCAGATAGATTAAACATGCAGGAGGACTTAAATAGGTTTGCCTTATATTGCGAGAGAAATCAATTATTTCTCAATCTTTCCAAGTGTTGCTCCATCACTTTCACTAGAAGATCTGAGAGAATTTTGCCCTCCTATGCTATTTCCACCCATATTATTTCAAATGTAGATGCTGTGCGAGATCTTGGGATTACTCTGGATTCTCAACTGCTTTTTGACCAACATATATACAACATTACCAAAAAAGCGAATCGCATGCTTGGTTTTATCTTAAGAACCTCATCTGAGTTTGGGAGTTCCATGGTGCTGCGTACACTCTACTTAGCATCCTGAGTTTCGGTTCGGTTATCTGGAACCCACGCTACGGAATTTATATCGATAAATTGGAAGGTGTTCAGAGAAGATTTCTCAGATGCTGTCGGGCACGTTTTTTCCCCTCTATGTTGGAGTTGACGGAGATGTACCGCCAGATGAATTTGATAACACTTGAGGATCGCAGAAGAATGACTGACGTAATGTTTGCCCACAAGCTCGTTAATAACAGATTAGATTGTGTCGATATAGTTCATCAGGTTAGGTTTGTTGTCGCACCCTATAACACACGACACGTGAACACTTTCTTCTTGGAGCAGGCTAGTACTTATTATTTCCTGTATTTCCCTCTGCATAGAACAATGAGGACGTACAACTATTTGTCTCGGTTGACAGGGTTGCACATTTTTGCTGACAGATTGAACAAGTTTCGAACCATCATGTTTCGGTTTTTCCAATTTGCACTCTTTCAACAATAACGCTGGTTGAGTTGACTACATCTTCGAAAATTCAATATAAAAAAAAAAAAAAATTGTTATACTTTTTACTGTTTTAAGTTATTGTCTTACTTTTATTTTTGCTCGATGTATTATTTAGTTATTGTAAATGCCATATGTGGATATTTTTTTGGGTTCGTCCTGTTTGTATCCCAAAGAGAAATAAAGAAAAATAAAATAAATACTATTTTTGTATGTCTTACAGGACCAATAAAGATTATTATTATTATTATTATTATCCGGTAAAACCTGGGGATGTAACCCTAAAATACTGAGATGAATGTATGTCACGATTGTGAGACCAATTATAACTTATGGGGCAGTGTCTGGTCTGCTAAGACAGGGCAGACAAGCACGAGGAAAATACTCGACAAGATACAAAGGCTGTGATGCTCCAGTGATGCAAACGCAGGCAGTTTGCATGGAGCTATGAGAACGTGTCCGACAAGAGCAGGTCATCACAGATCTCACTCCTCTACATCTAGTGATCGAAAGGGTAGCCCATGAGGCTATCCTTAGAATATCTTGGGAAGGTACAGGGAATGAGAGAATTAAAAGTCAGGGAGCCTGGTCCTCTCTGAACGCATCTCATCAGCGAACCTGCCTAGTGATGTTATGATTAAAATAGTAAGCATTGAGAAGAACTTCAACACTATGCTATGTGAAAAGGAAGAATGGGAAAAGGAATACACTACCCAAAACTTCAAAGTGAATACCCTTAAATGGTATACAGATGGTTCTAAAACCACGATGGGGGCCGGTGCTGGAATATACGGGGCAAGAACCAAGTGCACACTATCGTTAGGCTCATACTCGAGTGCCTTTCAGGCAGAAATACTTGCAATCGAAAGATGCGTAGATATAAACCTGGAAAGAAACTATCAAGGATGTGACATTTTGATCCATTCTGATAGTCAAGCTGCTATCAAAGCACTGAACTCCTATAGCATTGACTCGAAGCTGATATGGGAATGCCGGAGGAAACTTAATGAAATAGGCAAGAACAATAAGGTCTCTTTGGTCTGGGTTCTTGGTCACTCAGATATCAAAGGAAACGAAGAGGCCAATATACTTGCCAGAAAGGGAGAACAAACGCCACTTACTGGCCCAGAACCTTTCTGTGGCATAGGTAAATGCACCTATAAGAAAGAGTTTCTGGAGAAGGAAGATACTGAAAAAGAAGCACTCTGGAGGTACCTTCCAGAAATGGATCATTCAAAAAAGTTCATTCGGAATTTTGAAAGCTCAAGATCCAAAAAGTATTTGGATATCAGCAATTATAAGTTACGCCTACTCACTGGCTTTCTCCAGGACATTGTCGCCTTTGGAAGCATAAACTGACGAGTGAAGATTTTCTGGTGAAGAGGAGGAAACTCCTGTTCAGCTGGTTACAGAATGCCTCGCCATTGCAAACCAGCGCAAAGAGCGTCTTGGACAAGAGAATTACAGGAGGAATGAGGATCTAACCTCCTTGAAACCCTCTCAGATACTGGAGTTCATTGGAGCTCTGGAGCTGGAGGGCGAGCTGTAGGTAGCGCATTTCCGAATACGGCTCTGATGGGGGGCACAATAGACCTTGAGGTCGCATTGAAATGTAACCCCATTCCTAACTATCAACTATTAACTACCCATCGATGTTATGGCTAGACTGTGTCGAATGTGCTAAGCGGGCCAAGATAATAAGTCTTTATGACAAACAGAAGTAGACGACAAAGAAACTTTGTATTGTCGATTGAAGGAGTCTTTCGGTAGGGGGAAAAGACGCAACGTCAGTTGACCATGAGAAAATTTGGCAGAAAGAATTTAAGAACGGGGGTGTACTCAAGCAATGGAAGTGAGGGGCACTACGAAAAATGTCTACTCAGGAATTAGGTTTGTGAAGAGGAAAAAACTTCACCTTTGGGGGACTCAGAAAGAGTAAGAGGGAGTTGCTGGATATAATCGACGGGCAGCAGTTCGGGGTTATTTGAAGGTACCAAGAAGGGTACAGAACTTGTAGGGTCGGTTCGGTTTTGTTTTAGAGTCCGGTGTAGAGACAAATCGAGGTAGTAACCCGTGATAGGAAAGTACCTTTGGTATTTTCGGTCGAGAAGTGTTAGAGTCTGTATTAGGGACAATTCGTGATAGCTCGTGGTAGAAATTTCAACTATGATGCATATGATTTTCGTAAGTTTCCGATCTCAACCCCTGTGATTTCTTCCGTTGGGTCATTTGAAAATATAAGTGTTTAGTTTAGTACGGTGAGGTGAATAGTGCGAAAGAACTAAGCATTGAAAATGCTTGTGACATTATTCCATCAGCAAGCTGTAAAACGAATGTTACATGCAGAAACCATCACATCATTGCGCCGAGCAAGATTTTGCACATCAAACCATGGTTGCCATTTAAAACAATTTCTGTAAACAATTAGGATCAATTTTATCAGTGAAAACTTTGAAATGTTACCTCCTTCACGAATAGTTTTGTATGTGGCAGAGAGGCCAACTAGAGTTATTCAGATATTGCACGTACGAAAAGGGTTGCTTCCTGAGTTCAATACCGTTACTAACTCAAAATGGACCTTTTTGAGCGCTCGTACAACTTACACGAGGGCTATATCATTTCGTCACGATGTCTGTATTTTTCGAATTTTGAGCCGAAAATGGTCTCAATCGACTATGTTCGACTCACTGATGACGAATCCGTCGGAAAATTCGAGTCTGTCCGTCCGGCCGTCCGGCCGTCCGTCAGCACGATAACTCTCGAACAAAACAACCTAGAGACTTGAAATTTTCAGTGTGGGTTCAGTTCCCGAATGGCTCGGTTAAGTTCGTTAATGGGCCAAATTCCACCAGGGGTTCCGTAAATATGGCCGTTCAAAGTTTTGTTTCCCTGATTAGTTGAAAACTACAGATTTGATCGAGATGAAATTTTGCACTCAAATGGAAAATGAGGTGTTCAAGCTACATGTGAAATTTTGTCCAGATCGCATGACCAGAACCATAGAAACCATAGAAAATTGTAACTTTTGAACGGAAAGGCCTAGGGACTTGAAATTTTCAGGATAGGTGTGGATCTCGAATGTCGTGATCACGTTCATCTATGAGCAACATTATACAAGGAGTTCCGTAAATACGGTCGTTTGAAATTTTGTTTTCTCGATAAATTCGAAACTGCGGATTCGATCGAGATGAAATTTTGTATTTTAATCGAGAATGATATATTGAAGCAATATTTTGTCCAGATCGCATGACCAGAACCATAGAAACCATAGAAAATTCTAACTTTTGAACGGAAGGGCCTAGGAACTTGAAATTTTCAGGGTGGGTTTGGATCGCAAATTTCACGGTCATGTTCATCAATGAGCAGAATTAGACTAGGGGTTCCGTAAATATGGCCGTTCAAAATATTTTTTTCCTGATAGTTTCGAAACTACCGATCAGATTGGAATGAAATTATGCACCTAGCTCAGGAATAATGTATTCAAACTACGTGCAAAATTTTGTCCAGATCGCATCACCAAGACCATAGATACCGTGGAAAATTCTAGCGAATTATCGGAAAAAAATTGATCAGCTGAAGCACCGACATGAAGTCTGGAGTTTCGCCTAAATTTCAGAATTTTTTTGACAGCTGTCAAAAATTCCTTCAATTGATTTCTAAAACTGGAGAATGCGAATCTACCTACAAGGTGCATGTACGAGCGCTCAAAAGCTCCTGCCTTCACGGCAGTGCTTTTCGTAATTTTTTTTGAATTGTCTCCTTATTCTACGACGGGTGCGATATATACAGGGTTTTCCTTTCAACTTGTTCTATTAGAAGTATTTAGAGAACAAGTGAATATTTCGTTTTGAAATTTTAGATGGAGCCTTGGGGATGAGGGAACTCTTCGCCTAAAATATTTTCGAGTCGACAGTGTTGCCACATCTATCTTAAACGCATATCTACTTTCTTATTTCAATAGAACTACCTATATTTTTATTTAGGTATCGATACAATACCCAATTCCCAGTATAACCTACAAAAAAAAAATTCTCTGCCAAGCACTGTTGCCAAGTTATGCACTAATTCTTGAAATTCTTGACATCTGCATTGCCAGTTTGGAAATGCAATATCTCGATTATTTTATATGCGAACAAAACCAAACTCAGCAGTCTTATAGTAAATAATCCCAGCATCCATATGGTACATTCGGTATTTTGATGAATCGATAAGTTTTTCGAAGATTTTGCTCCGAAAATGTGGAACCTAAAATCGAAATATTTCGAGATTTTCAAATGAAAACCCCACATTTGTTTTACACCATTCGATTCGAAATAAAAAATTATTGGTAACCAATTAATTATTTTGGATAGGTTTCGAATGAGATGAAAACTACTGAATCATTTCAGTATTTATAGTCATGATCTATGGTCCTGTTTACGATTAAATAGATCTGTGACTATGAGGTAAATTATTGAAATAGATCCTATGGTTGAGATCATAAAAAGTGTTCGATGATTATGGATGCCCTAGAAAAAAATGTTAATTGTTAATCAAACCTCGATTCTGGTGGTTTAGTTTGTAGCATTTTTTGATTCATCGGTTGCAAGATTTTATTCATTTTCTGATAACATACATAATTCGATCAATTTCATTTTTATATTGAGAAAACAATTTGAAGGATTATTATGTTAATTGTTAATCAAACCTCGATTCAGGTGGTTTAGTTTGATCTATCGCTTTACATTATTTCATTAAACTGATATGCCTTCAAATTGTTTTCCTCAATATAAAAATGAAATTGATCGAATAATGTTTATTATCGAAAATGAATAAAATCTTGCAACCGATGAATCAAAAAATGCTACGAACTAAACCACCAGAATCGAGATTTGATTAACAATTAACATTTTTTCTATGGCATAATCACAGATCCATTTGATCGTAAACAGGACCATAGATCATGAGTCATGACTATAAATACTGGAATAATTCAGTATTTTTCATCTCATTCGAAACCTATCCAAAATAATTGATTGGTTCAAAAGAAGACTACCAATAATTGAGCGCTCGTACTACTTACACGAGGGCTATATCATTTCGTCCCGATGTCTGTATTTTTCGAATTTTGAGCCGAAAATGGTCTCAATCGACTATGTTCGACGCACTGATGACGAATCCGTCGGAAAATTCGAGTCCGTCCGGCCGTCCGTAAGCACGATAACTCTCGAACGGATCAACCTAGAGACATGAAATTTTTAGTGTAGGTTCAGATCCCGAATGCCTCGGTTGAGTTCGTTAATGGGCATAATTCCACCAGGGGTTCCGTGAATATGGCCGTTCAAAATTTTGTTCTCCTGATTACTTCGAAACTACAGATTCTATCGAGATGAAATTTTGCACTCAAATGGAGAATGAGGCGTTCAAGCTACATGTGAAATTTTGTCCAGATCGCATGACCAGAACCATAGAAACCATAGAAAATTGTAACTTTCGAACCGAAATGGCTAAGGACTTGAAATTTTCAGGATAGATGTGGGTCTCGAATGTCGTGATCACGTTCATCTTTGAGCAAAATTATACTAGGGGTTCCGTAAATATGGTCGTTTGAAATTTAGTTTTCTTGATAATTTCAAAACTACAGATTCGATCGTGACGAAATTTTTTATACGAATGGAGAATGATATATTCAAGCTACATTTCTTCAGATCACATGACCAGAACCATAGAAGCTATAGAAAATCATAACAATCGAACGGAAAGGCCTAGGGACTTGAAATTTTCAGGATAGGTGTGGATCTGAAATGTCGCGTTCACGTTTATCAATGAGCAGAATTATACTAGGGGTTCCGTGAATACGGTCGTTTGAAATTCTGGTTTCTCGATAATTTCGAAACTACGGATTCGATCGAGATGAAATTTTGTATTTTAATCGAGAATGATATATTAAAACAATATTTTGTCCAGATCGCATGACCAGAACCATAAAAACCATAGAAAATTGTAACTTTTGAACGGAAAGGCCTAGGAACTTGAAATTTTCAGGGTGCATTTGGATCGCGAATATCGCGGCCACGTTCATCAATGAGACTAGGGGTTCCGTAAATAAAGCTGTTCAAAATATTTTTTTCCTGATTATTTCGAAACTACTGATTGGATTGGGATGAAATTTTGCACCTAGCTTAGGAATAATGAATTCAAACTACGTGCCAACGACACTGACATGAAGTCTGGAGTTTCGCCTAAGTTTCAGAATATTTGTGACAGCTGTCGAAAATTCCTTCAATTGATTTCTAAAACTGGAAAATGCGAATCTACCTACAAGGTGCATATACGAGCGCTCAAAAGCTCCTGCCTTCACGGCAGTGCTTTTCTCAATTATTTCTTTTAAAACTTCAAATTTCCACTAGATTTGTTACCCATTTTATTGCTATTAAATAAGTTATTCTCCATCATATAAAACATGTGGGAAAATTTGTTTAATTTTCTTAAAAAATGGTTTTTCGGTCCCCTGTAAAATTTGGTTTTATGCAGTTACAAGGTCCTGCTCTGATGCCGACGATATTGTCATTCAATACCCGAATAAAAAATTATTCATATTCAATCGGGACAGACTTGGCTTTAGGTGTCGATAATTGTAGTGTTTACCCTATATCTGATATTTATATGAATACATATACCTACATATAGTCCGTTTAAGAATTATTGACATCTCGGTTGGCTGTGAAAAATCGAATTTAAGTTGGTAATAGACTATTCAGTAATATTTTGGGTTGCTGAATTCAGGTTGGTATAGGAATAACACTAACATTACCCATAGAAATCTTGCTTTGATGATTTTATCGAAGATATTGGTGAATATGTCATTATAAAAATTTGCTCTGAATTTGAGTATTTTTTGTCTTATGCTATTAAAATGGCTGGAATTGACCAGGATACATCGCGCCTTACAAGAGAACGCCAGGCAGTTCATCGGTGTTACTTCGAGTTTTTCAAAGATTTGGCATACATTTCCGCTAGTGTTTCAGGTAAACTGATATTCACCTACTCAAAGTGTATTTGATTGATCAATGTCTCTTAAATTTTCAGATTTCACCAAGCCCTGTCCGTAGAATATTAGCCTGGAATTAGCAGTGGAAGAAAACCTGTGCGATATGATTATTCCTTCAAAGAGACATTGAATGACTTTGTTTTTGCTAGAATTGAAAACAATGAATATATCAGTTTAGATATCCTTTTCGAACTGGCCAAAGAGCACCTAGATTTCAATTGATCGAAGTCAACATTATATTATATCATAAAAAAAATTGGATACAAATACAAAAAAGTTGATCAAAGGAAAATTCTTACTGATAAACAGAAAAATATAATAAAAATAGTACGATATTGTGATAAATACCGAGAATACATAGAACAAAACATAAAATTCATTTATCTAGATGAAATTTGGCTATTCAAATTCGGCAGTGGACACTAGAAAATAATCCAAAAGGTATGCCGAGTATATTCAAGGCAGAAGGTGCACTATTTTGAATGCTGGAACAATTGATGGATTTTTACCTGGATTTGATCTGATTCTTGACAGTGGTATTAATGATAAGGATTACTATGAATGGTGAATTATTTCATAAATGGGTTATTGAAACCTTCCCTGCAAAAGGATGCCCATCAATAGGATTATGTCAGCTTATTCAATAAACACATCCAAATCACTAGACTACGAGGAAACAAAGTTTTCAATGATATTTTTATCTTTGCTCTTGTATCATTCATAGATATTTTAAGTTTATTTATTATACTTATACTGTATGGTACCCTGTTTACAAGCTATATTGTTCCCAATTCAAAAGTATACTGAATAATTGTAAAATTGCTCATCAATTATAATATTTTCAATAATTCATGGACAGTTTCAATGAATGAATATAAAAATTGACTTTCTCAAAGTATTCAACACCGAGCAATAAATAATTCACAAATTGGTTCATATATTGATAGTTCGGTACAAAATTAATGTCAAAATTCTTCATGTACTACATAGATTCTTAATTTTTGTTTCTCTCTTATTTCTTAATACATTATAACGTTTTTTCCAATCCATTCTTTTGGGCCTGTGCTTGCGAAGTATCCAAAAATTTTTTTCTGTTGCAGCACTAGCTATCTGCTAGAATTCCATTAATTATCCTTCTTGAATCCTGACATAAAATGGTACTCTTATAGTTATATGGTTAGAATTTTGCAAGAATTCCAATACCAATAAATATTGCATGGTCCTGAGTGAAAATAAATATTTATTTGAATGATCTTCAAATTTCCATGGTTGACTTTTATATGAACGATAAGTTCAGATAATTTCATATGAAAGCATTCCACGATATTTTTGCGCTTTCAAACCTGAATTCCCATGTTTGAACTGCAATCGAAAAATTCCGGCTTAATTATTCGATAATTCGTATACTCAACACTTTTCTAGGTTATATTTATGTTCTATGATGAAATTTAGTTACTTTTTAGTAACTAGAAATAAAGCCTCGACTGGACGTTCATGGCCTGCTTCGATGTCAATAATTCTTAAATGGACTATAGTTATATTTCCGAACATTCGAACCCAGGTGAAACATTTAATTAATGTCAACCAAGATGACAAGATGATATCCAATATCAGTGTTTTATTTCCCCTACATAAAATATGAAAAAAATATGGTGGTTATTCCACCAAATAATCTAAAACTAAAAACGCGGTAAGGAAATGCAGTTGAACTTTTTGCAATAATATTTCTTTGACATAGTGGTATTAAATATTAAATGCAAAACTAGAATTTTACTCTGAACATTGCTACGACTAACTTAAACCATGGTTCACGAATATAAGTAATAACTCTAAAAACTCACAGCTACATCAAAATACACTTTTGAATATTACTGAGTAGAATTGCAGTCAATGGTAAACCTAAAATGGATATAAGCCGACCAATAATGCAATATAGTGCATTGTTGATCCAAAACTTGATCATTTACCCACATCATTAAAAGGTAACGTAAGAAAAGGAAAATATGAAATGAGCAGTTAGTTACTGTGCTTTCTGGCCAACTCGTTCATCCTCTTTGTGTCATTCTTGCCGAAATATAGAAATGTATTTTTCCACATTACCCTCTCTTCGATCCACAAATACGAAATCAGTTTATAGTTTATCCGAATTCAAATTTCAATACGTTGAAATGGGAAAGATTACGTTCAAAAAACATTGCAAATTGCAACAGCCGTGACGCCAAATCAAGACACCGACATCGAACTATGTAATAAAAAATAATAACATTTTGTGTTCTGTTCTTCTGTTCTGAGCATTCTGACGACGTGAACAATAACAATCTCAAACCGCAAAACCGCATGGACTCAGCATACGTTGATTCTCTCAACCAATCACAGCAAAGCTATCCCGTTTGTTCTACGTAGTTGTTTCTACTGTTTCTAGTTGAAAACTTTCATTTTCAAGTTGAAAATTATGAAAAGCACCGCCATGAAGTCAGCAGCTTTTGAGCGCTCGTTCATCTACCTTGAACGTAGATTCGCATTTTCCAGTTTCAGAAACAATTGAAGAAATTTTTGACAGATGTCAAAAAAAATTGGAGCAGCTCTCTGTCAATTAAGCCAAATCAGCTGTTACAGAAATATAAGGATTTTCCATTCAATAATTCGTTGTGATTTAAAATTGTTCTGGTTATGCGATCTGGAAAAAATGTAGCTTGAATATATCATACTCATTAAGATACAAAATTTCACCACGATCGAATTCGTAGTTTTGAAATTATCAAGAAAACAAACGACCGTATTTACGGAACTCCTAGTTGAATTTGACCAATAACGAACTTAACATTCGAGATTTGAACCTAACCTGAAAATTTCAAGTTTCTAGGTCGTTCCGTTCGAGAGTTATCGTGTATACGGTCGGACGGACAGACTAGATTTTCTCGAAGGATTCGTCATGAATTGTGACGAAATTATATAGCCCTCGTGTAGGTAGAACGAGCGCTCAAAAAGAGTCGGTGTTTTCAGGGAAAATAGTTCTTTTATTATTTTTCAGTGAAAAATATTCATGATTTTCAGTCATCTGTTACTTGTAAGTTATTGTTCAAACGTTGCTATCTTAGTATTTTGGTCTTCCAAACCACTCTTAGTACATAAGTTAACCCATTAAAGTCTGAGGTTTATAACATTTATTAAAATTACGAAAAGCACTGACGTGAAGTCAGGAGCTTTTGAGCGCTCGTACATCTACCTTGTAGGTAGATTCGCATTTTCCAGATATAAAAATCAATTGAAGGAATTTTTTCGACAGCTGTCAAAAAAATTCTCAATCTTAGACAAAACTCCAGAATTTGTCAGTGCTTCAGCTAATCAATTTTTTTTCGATAATGCGCTAGAATTTTCTACGGTATCTATGGTCTTGGTGATGCGATCTGGACAACATTTCGCACGTAGTTTGAATACATTATTCCTCAGCTAGGTGCATAATTTCATTCCGATCCGATTGGTAGTTTCGAAATTATCAGGAACAGAATATTTTGAACGGAACCCCTAGTCAAATTTTGCTCATTCATGAACGTGACCGCGATATTCGCGATCCAAACCCACCCTGAAAATTTCAAGTTCCTAGGCCTTTTCCTAGAAGTTATGATTTTCTGGGGTTTCTATGGTTCTGGTCATGCGATCTGGACAAAATGTTGCTCCAATATGTCATTCTCGTTCAAAATACAAAATTTTATCTCGATCGAATCCGTAGTTTCGAAATGATCGAGAAAACAAAATTTCAAACGACCGTATTTACGGAACCCTTAATATTATTCTGCTCATTGATAAACGTGAAAGCCACATTTCAGATCTACACCTATCCTGAAAATTTCAAGTCCTTAGGCCTTTTCGTTCGGAAGTTATGATTTTCTATGATTTCTATGGTTCTGTTCATGCGATCTAGAGAAATGTAGCTTGAATATATCATTCTCCATAAGTATACAAAATTTCGTCACGATCGAATCTGTAGTTTGGAAATTATCAAGAAACCTAAATTTCAAACGACCATATTTACGGAACCCCTAGTATAATTTTGCTCATAGATAAATGTGATCACGACAATCTAGATCCACACCTATCCTAAAAATTTCAAGTCCCTAGGCGTTTCCGTTCAAAAGTTACAATTTTCTATAGTTTCTATGGTTCTGGTGATGCGAGCTGAACAAAATTTTGCATGTAGCTTGAACACCTCATTTTCCATTAGAGTGCAAAATTTCATCTCGATCGAATCTGTAGTTTCGAAGTAATCAGGAAAACAAAATTTCGAGCGGCCATATTTACGGAACCCCTCGACGAATTTTGCCCAATAACGAACTCAACCGCGGCATTCGAAATTCGAACCTACCCTGAAAATTTCAAGTTTCTATGACACTCCGTTCGAGAGTTATCGTGTATACGGACGACCGGACAGACTCGAATTTTCCGACGGAGTCGTCATCAGTGAGACGAACATAGTCGTTTGAGACCATTTTCGGCTCAAAATTCCAAAAATACAGACATCGTGACGAAATGATATAGCCCTCGTGTAAGTAGTACGAGCGCTCAAAAATGAAAGTTGTTGAAAATTTCAACTGATAGCCGGGATTTCAACTGATAGCCCAGCCTCTTCGGCTGCTTTGGCATTAGCATTCAGCAAGCTCAACTTGTAATCTACTCGTCTGACAATGTTTATCTGAACATCATTTTATATAATACATATTTATTATTATTTATGTATTATACACAATGATCATATTGTAATTAATAGTATTTTACAGATTTCTTCGTTCTCTCCTTATGTGGTTGGATATTATTTGATACGAAGATTATTCTAATATGTGAATTGAATTATATATCAAATTTTTATACCATTCTAGTTAGTATTGAACACGACTATGTGGTCTATTTCAAGGAGAAAAAGTTGGAAATTATACTTCAAGGAAGCTGTGTGTTTTAAATAATAAAATAAACTCCAAACCTGTTATATTAAAAATTGATCAGAAAAAATAACACAAATTTCCATATTATTCGACAATTGAATTTCAATTCAAAATAAGGATAATATGTCTAGGGATACTTTTCTGAATATCTGGTAGACAATGTAGCTTCATTGTTATTTCTGGAATTTTTTTGTCTATTGAAAATACTTTCAATCCCTGAGCTCATGAGGGGTCTCACAGAGACCTAGGAGAGTATGGGTATAAAACATGAACATACAAACGTACATACTCCGGGGGAATTGGCTTATGATAAGATATTCACAATTTCCAATTAACTTTCTTACTCAAATCTTGCAGAGATGTTTTTTACAAGGACAATAATTATATGATAACAGAAACAACCAGGTTGAGAATGTTATTATGTATTATATATTTCATATTCTACAACGATCAATGAACATATTGGAATAGATGAATAGAATATCAGAGCAGTATGCAGTCAATGCACTGAAAAAATTTACCCATTCCTCCAAATAACCTATGAGAAGCAACAGAGCATTATTCTCCAAGTACACAACTGAAACTGATTCATAATTGACATAAATATTATGCAATCTTCGACTTCTTTATAGTATAGATAACAATCCAAAATACATCCACGTTGACCTAGATTTCCCTTCTCTGGGTTTTGGAGTCTTGAGAACTATTATAAGTCTTATTGATAATCTCAACCATTTTATAGAATTCTTCATCATCCAGTGCTTTTAATTTCAGGATTGTATCCTCTAGAACTCTTTCCTTTGTTACACCAGCAACAGGTTTGCTTGCAGGCATTTCCTGCTGAATATTGGACAGACGTTTAGATTGCAATTCATCATTATGACCAACATGCGTCTCAATATATTTAACCGCCACTCCTGAAAAACAATGAATGAAAAAATGTAATGCGGTGGGTATCATGAAAATTTTACCAGAACTGTTAATTTTAACAGAAATTCTGGATGGACATAGTCCAGATATCTTTATACTACCTCCTTTCTTCATTTTGCGTTGGCTACACTGACTAACAAATCCTAAAAATAGTATATTTGAATTTCATCATTGTAATTCAGCTCTTTAGGTACCAACCTATAGTATTACTACGATTGCAATTATAGTATATGTATTCCTCAGCAGGATCAGTCTTTACTGATCGTTCTAAGACATAATCTACATTCCTATTAGAAAGAGATCGCCAAGTCTCGAAATCTATCTTGTTGGAAAAATGATGGGTAGACTGTTGAATCGTCAAAGAATGAATTTGTTCCAAATGGCTTAACAAGTTATCGTGGGATCCAAATGATATCTTATCGTCATCAGAGCAAAGTGGGCATTTAACATGCTTTGATATTTTTCCTTCAAGTGGTTGATGATCGTGGATCTTTATCAGGTGCCGGTTTTTGTTCGACACACTTGAAAAATTTTTTCCACATACGTGACAAACGGAGTGTTCACTATAAACAAATAAAATACAAGCAAATGAATGGGACATTGAACTTCTAACTCACTTTTGCTGGTCCATGTTTGATGTTCTGAAAATTTAGCAATCAAAATTGCTTATTCAAGTAGATTGGAAAATCTAAAAAAAAACTGAATTTCACAATCCGTGGATCACTTCAAAATAAGAATTCAATATTTCTGAGTCACTGAAAAATAATAATATCGGTATGAATTTCTGAAATGAAAAATATCAAATATCTTAGCACAACAGAGCGGGTAACTTTGAACTATGCTTTTTGCTTCGAACTTCGAATAAATAACAATTCATTCATTCATTCAAAGGCGGGAAAGGATTTAAGGATTTATTGACATTTAGTCATAGATAAATAAATTCTTTTTTTCGTCTCTTTTTTTCAGTGTCCGATTACTGAGACCATCCACACATTTCAAAATTATCTGCTGATTCCATCTTTGATGGGTCTTGGCGACCTTGGCGTGACCAATAACCAGCAGGGTTTCTTGATGCTTGATTTTTATTTGTTTTTAATTTGTGTTCTTAACCAAGAACTTAACTATTGGGAAAAATCACGAACCGCTAGATGGCGCTGAAAATCACAAAATGTCGGGCCGAATGATGATCAAAATTATTCTGTCATTTCTATCTTCCATAACAAGTAAATCAAATATTTTTTATAAGATTGCGGAATTAATAATAATGCCTGTGAAAGTCGAGATACCCACTTCGGATATTTTTGATTATGTGGGTGAACGTGAATGTGATAGCAAATGACTACTAATGATAGAAAATTATTGAACTTACGATAAAAAAATCATCTTTCAGGAAGTGCTTGCTGCAAGGTTACAAGTTTTTTGAGATACGTTTCCCAATCTTCAAGATTGTCTGCCATTTTTTAACTGACTTGGGATTCAACAGGATTTTATGCAAAGAACTTTCATAAGAACTATGTAATGAGCATTGGGGAACAGAGCACATTTTTCGTGATCTTATTCCTACATTATCTCTTACAATCCGCTGCATTTTCAGCTCGTATAAAGTTCATTTGAAACAATTGGCCATAAATTATGACCTAAATATATCGCACCCGTCGTAGAATAATGAGACCACTCAAAAATTGTCTTTGTTGGGAAGTCGTATTTGAAGTTTTGGTTTACGAAGTTTTCGTCCTATACTTTTGTGTACTTACTCAATTCAATACGCTGAACATTCGTAATTACTGCAGCAATCCATTCGAACATTATAACTCTAGCACCCAATATTCAATTAATGCAATTTTTCCCGTCGTGGTGGAATATTCTACTGTTTTTCCAAAAAAATGGAAATGTTACTTTTTTTCAAGAACAGTCTCTTATGTGGCGGAGAGGGCACTAGAGTTATTCTGATATGGCACGTAAGAAAAGGGTTACTTCCTGAGTTCAATACCGTCACTAACACAAAATGGACCTATTTTGAGTTGTCTCCTTATTTTACGACGGGTGCGATATCACTTTCGATACATAAATGACTCAAAATCATAGAAATATTTCACACTTTTCCCATATAAACACACACACGTTAGTTTGTTGTTCATCACTCGGGTAGTTCAAACGATTAAAAGTAGATGTCGCCCACTCCGTGATTTTTCTCTATTGAGGTTATAGACGGAAAGTTTCTGTCTTTTCAGGATCTATAGGAAGGATTAAACAACACAAGGGATGTTAGTACAATCCGCTGAATTTTCAGCTCGTATACAGTTCATTTGAAATAATTGTCCATAAGTTATCACCTAAATATATCACTTTCGATACATAAATGACACAAAATCATACAAATATTTCACGCTTTTCCCATATAAACACACACACGCTAGTTTGTTGTTCATCACACGGGTAGTTCAAACGATTAAAAGTAGATGTCACCCACTCCGTGATTTTACCCTATTGAGGTATAGACGGAAATTTTCTGTCTCTTCAGGATCTATAGGAAGGATTAAACAACACAAAGGATGTTAGTACCCAGCAGACTTCACGTTCACGAGTATACAAATTCATTAGGTCAACCAGAATTTTCACAAGCTTATGTTTGACGTCGACAAAAAATGGATTATCAACTTCATTAAAGAATATCTTCAATAGTTATTTATGTATCAAGGGTACTAAGTAGATGATTATGCCCTGAGGGCGACATTCTTACGAAGCCGAGGGCCTCTGGCCCGAGGGTTCGTAAGTCGCCCGAGGGTATATATCTACTAGTACCCGTGGTGCATACAAACTTTTATGTCACAACAGTTCGTTTTGAATAATTAATATTTTGGATGCCATCAATTTGATTTGCCAATTTTTACCTGCGACACTACCTTGACATCATTATTCTCTCCGTTTTTTTTGTTAGGGAGATAAGTGTTAAAATTTTTAATGTGTCAAAGTCAAAAATCAAAAATGGAACAGAACTTTGAAATTTCCGACGAAATTGCAAGAAAGGCTGAGAAGGCAACGCAAAATTTGTTATGGAGAAAATGCTGTAGAAAACATTAACGAAACTGTGCTGTTGGGGTACTTTAACCCTGGAACTGCACACTTAGTTTCTGAAACATTATCTGCACACTTGGGTCTTAGAAACCTGTGGCTTTTTTTGTCGAAAGGAAGAAAAATTTGAATATTTTTTGATACTGGAATATTATTTGAGGTTGAAGAGAAGTATACAAAAAAAAATTATAGAAGCACTGCCGTGAAGTCAGGAGCTTTTGAGCGCTCGTACATCCACCTTATAGGTAGATTCGCAATCTCCAGTTTTAGAAATCAATTGAAAGAATTTTCGACAGCTGTCAAAAAAATTCTCAAACTTTAGGCGAAACTCCAGACTTCATATCAGTGCTTCAGCTGACCAATTTTTTTTCGATAATTCGCTAGAATTTTCTACGGTATCTACGGTCTTGGTGATGCGATCTGAAGAAAATTTCGCACGTAGTTTGAATACATTAATCTTCTGCTAGGTGTAAAATCACATTCCAATCCAATCAGTAGTTTCGAAATTATCAGGAAAAAAATCTTTTGAACGGCCATATTTACGGAACCCCTAGTCTAATTTTGCTCATAGATGATCACGACATTCGAGATCCACACCTATCCTGAAAATTTCAAGTCCCTAGGCGTTTCCGTTCAAAAGTTACAATTTTCTATGGTTCTGGTCATGCGATCTAGACAAAATTTCACATGTAACTTGAACACCTCATTCTCCATTCGAGTGCAAAATTTCATCTCGAATCTCGAATCTGAAGTTTCCAAGTAATCAGGAGAACAAAACTTCGAACGGCCATATTTACGGAACCCCTGGTGGAATTTGGCCCATTAACGAACTTGACCGAGGCATTCGGGAACTGAACCCACACTGAAAATTTATAGTCTCTAGGTTGTTCCGTTCGAGAATTATCGCGCTTATGGCACATTTTCAGCTCAAAATTCGATGGATACAGACATCCTGACGAAATTATATAGCCCTAGTGTAAGTAGTACGAGCGCTCAAAAATTACTCATGATATTCCACTCTACAACAAAATATAATCCTTTGAACTTGAATTTTAATTTTTGAACATTCAACATAAAATATTTATTCAAAAAAAAAATAAACTCTGAATTCAAAATATCAACAGTAAATATTCATCTTTGATATTGCTTTTAATAAAAAAAAATGTTTTTCTGCATTATTCCTTAAGATCTTTCTCATCCAGCATAACTTAGCCCTATGCTCCATGCAGTACGCTCTACGACAAATTGAACAAAATGAATTTGTTTTTCTGTCCTTTCCTTTCTCGTAGAAGCGCCATTATTTTTTTTATATCCGTAATTCTACCCCAGTAAATGGACGACGGTTTTCGCTACTTGTTGATGCCATTATTGAAAAAATAAAAATTTTCAGATGGCACAAAAAATTACGTAAACGTCGCACTTGGGTCTGACGTACCCAAGCTCCTATTTATTCGATTATTCCAGCTTGTTGTTCTATCCGAATGCAGCACATGATACACACTCCAACTCGGCCAATTGTACACTGAATTTACGTAAATTGGTGTCACTACTGTCACTACCAAACCCCTTATGCGCATTTGGCAACGTGAATAGTAACGCTCTGGGTCTCTGAGACCCAAGTGTGCAGTTCTAGGGTTTGATCTATCCGAAAAATTTTCCCCGAGCTCTCTGTGGGCTAAATACTCGATGATGAAAAAGACTTTGATGGTAAATAAGAATATTAATATTTGTAATTTTCACAAATTATGCGAGTATTTAAAGCAAAAGTCAAAAGGGTACCAGAGAAAATGTTATAAAATTTATTCATGAGGCACCAAATGAAACGTTTTTGATGAACAAGGTAGCATTATTATTTGGTGTATTTGGTGGATGTCGGCGACAAGAACTTGTAAATATGTTAGTCACACATGTGGAAAATAGAAAATCAGTCTTTGTTGTAACGGTGCCCGAAACCAAAACTGACAAAAAACGAGTTTTCACCATTGTTGCTGAAAATAGAATGAACAGTTTGAAACTTATAAGAGATTATATTTATTTGCGGCAACATGGCTGCTCATAAAAGACACTATTTTTAAACTACAGACAAGGCCGCTGTACTGTACAAACTGTTACACATAATAAATACATTTGGGAAATTTCCCTGTATTATTGCGAAATATTTGGGTCTGAACAACCCCGAAAAGTACACTGGTCATTGTTTACGTCGAACGTCAGCAACTCTTTTAGCAGAAGCTGGAGCAAGTATGACTACGTTAAAGCGCCATGGTGGATGGAAGAGTGCCACTGTTGGTGAAGGATATTTAGAAGACAGCATATCCTCAAAAAATGAGGTTTCGAGGATGTTGGCAGGCGTACCATCTGGATCTCGCATTTCCTTACAGAAACTAGAGACCCAGACAATGAATCATGAGTCCACCTTTGCTGCAGGAAGTTTTGGCTATCAGTGGAACCTTCCAGAATTGCCAATTCTATGTGAATCCAACCAAATAATATAAAATGTAAATTCATATTTTGTTAATGAAGAATAAGTTAATCGAAAACTGTTTATTGCCCGCGCGGGCCATAATGTGTACTTTATGCCCGCACGGGCATAAAGTAATCCATTATGTAGATTGTATCTAAGGTATAAAAACACAATGATGTACATGTATGACATAAAATATATAACCTCCTATATATTACGGGGAGTTGTATTTGATTTTGTAATACAGATGTTATAGGTCCGAATACAATTTCCATATGTTGGTCTGATTGTTATCACACACAAGGAAAATGTGAAATATGTCTCCTCCACAATGGCATAAGGGGGATTGGGTTACTCCAATTTTGTTTAAATGTACTGGACTTGAGCAAAGTATTCACATTATTCTGTTTATAGTTGTTATGTACTTCCTTGTAGGGTGTACTGTACTAAGCCATGGTTTATTTTGCAGAACATTTTTACTCTGCATTTCTGCATAGAGAGTTAACCTTTCTGTAATCCAACATTCAAAAATTGAGTCTTCCACCTCTCCCAAGCAGTCTCTTTGATGGTCAGAGACAACCTTGGACAAGTAGCGGTTGATTGTTCTGTTCATCCGCTCCACCATTCCACCGGACTGCGGATGAAGCGTCCTTGTCTTGTTAATGTTCAGCAGTTGACACATTTCTTGAAACACTTTGGATTCAAAGTTCCTGCCTTGGTCTGAGTGCAGCTCCAATGGGATACCGAATCGACATATCCACTCTTTCATCAAAACGTTGGCGACTGTTATAGCTTTCTGGTTGGGAAGGGCATAAGCTTCGGCCCACTTACTGAAATAATCCATTGCCACCAGGATGTATTTATTTCCATGGTCTTATTCGGGAAACGGGCCGGCAATGTCGATGGCGATTCTCTCGAATGGGCTGCCTACATTGGCCTTTGGTCGTATTCGAGGTCCATTGCTAGCAGCACATACAGCGCACTTTCTGCACCAGTCCTGGACATCATCTCGACAACTAACCCAGTAGAACCATTGCCTCACTTTCTGCAAGGTCTTCTTCACCCCCAGATGTCCTCCGGCGACCCCGTCATGGATTTCCCGAAGCACTTCCTGTCTTCGAAACCTGGGTACCACTATTTGGCGTCGGTCTTCACCACCATTTTCGGACTCCAACACACGCTTCAGTACCCCATTTTCCAGAGTGAAAGAATTCCATTGGGCCCAGTAGGATTTAACGGCTGGCGAGTAACCTGCAATTTCCTGCCATGATGGTCTTCGATTGCACTTCCTCTAGCTGATGACTGGATCTTTCTCTTGGTCTTTCTGAATATTGCTGACATTCCAGTCGTCATCTACCGCCCTGGTTCTACAAAGTTTTGCTACATTCTCTTCTGCTCGTCGGCAATGAGAACCGTCATCTGGGCATTCGCTACGCACGTGTACTATTTTTCCACTATTCCTGCATTTCATCGGTCTTTTCTCAGGTAACACTTCCTTGCTCACTTTCCTTATGGCAGCTTCCAGATCAGCAGGCTCCTGCGAAACTTCCTCGTTCGTTCGGAGTTTACCTTGACCTCTGCAGTACTGCTTTGCTGCTTCGAACTCTAATGACCGTGCCAGTGCGTCTACGAGATGTGCTGGTCGGGCTAAGGTCAATGCTAGTCTAGTTTCTTGGTCACGAAGTCCATCTAAGAATGGTTGAACCGCCAATCGCTCCATCACGTTCCCCGGTGTGGCCGGATATGCGAAACGTAGCAGGCGTGCAATGTCAGCTTCGAATTCTTGTAACGACTCGCCTGATTTCTGGTAACGATTTTTCAGCTGAGAGTGGTAAACGTGTTCGAAATGGGCCTGGCCAAATAGTAGTTCCATATGTTCAATCAGCTGATCATAGTCCCCCTGTTCTTGAGCTGTGAGGGTCTGCAGAATATCTGTCGCTTCTCAACGTAATGCTAGTGTGAGTACAACAGCTCTTTCTTCAGCATCCCATTCGTTTGCTTTGGCCGCTGCTTCAAATTGACGGCGGTAATTTGCCCAAGGAGTTTTTCCGTCGAACTGGGGCGGCTTCATGGAAAGCTTCTTAATTCCAGAATTGACCTTTATATCCTGCATACCCTTCTTCAGGTCCAGCTTTGAATTTTCGTTGACCTTGTGCGTGGTTTGCGCAGCATTGACTCGTTTTTCCAGCCTCTTAATGGTTTCCCTCATTCTGTCCATTTATTCCTCGAATCTATCTCTGCCTCTACTCTTTCTTCTACACCTAATTTTCTGTTTTAGGCCCTCCGCGCTTTCCAGGAGCTTCTCTTCCAGGTTTCTAGAAAATTTTCTTCCAGAGTTTCCACCAACTTCTCTTCCAGATTTCTGGAATTTTCTTCTAGATCTTTCAAAGATTTGGTAGTCTTTTGAAACTTTTCTTCAAAGATTTTCGCATTTTCCTGAAGTTTCTCCTCCAGGCTCCTTGAGTTCTCCTCGAGTTTATTCATTATTGAACTTAAATCAACTCCGGGAACTTCAAATAAAAATGTTTCGGGGTCCTCACCTTCTTGTATAAGTCCTTGTGCAAGTCTTTCTTGAAGAACTACCTTTTTACCCGTTGTTTCTAGTTCCCTTTATTCCAGTTCCTGTTTTAACTCCGCGACCTTCAATTCCACAAGACGCACTTTTTTGGTCATTTTGTCTATTTTACGTTGAAAGTTCTATCAGTTATTTTCCGCGAACCAGCTCACTACGCGAGCACTTATTTATTTGAAAATCGCACTTCTGACACCAATGTAATGAATATTGTCCAAGTTCTTCTTAAAATAATTCATTTACAGTTCACTAATGACACTAATACTAATTTATTTTTCAACACCCAATAATTTATCTTTACGCAAGTCCAATTCTGTACTAACTCTCGCTCGGGCCGATTCATATAGCGTTTCATATAGCGCGTCATAGGCTTCTGGAATACTCTGGTAAGTCTAGAAATGTGTGGAAACATCTAGACGCGACCGGTCCGGCATAAGTTCGTTACAGTATTTATTACATAAATATGAATATTTCATTTTGTTTTTTCAGAATTTGTTTTATTTTTATGCATTTCATTTTAAATGTGTATTTCAATGTTTTCAATGAAAAAATGTTTCCATAAAAATTTGTATTATTTCGAAACTCTTACGGAAATATATGACTAGCATTATAAAAAAAATTTTATAAGAAAATATGATGGATGAAAAAAAAACCAAGCAAATGGGGGGGGGGGGGGGGGCGCTGTCTAATATAATGCCACAGGCGCAATAGTAACTAGATACGGCCCTGCCAAGTCCTGCTCTGTCTTCAGCCTTGGATGCATCGGTAAAGATTTTTTTGTAATCTGAAAATACTTCACTACATTTACTTTGAAAATACTGATTATTATTTTCGTCTTTATATAGTTCAGACTCGAAGAATTTGATTTTAAAAAAGTGAACTCCCAATTAACTCTGATAGCAGGGGAGCTAGATCACTGCTGGAATAGATGTTTTCCGGATTCGAAATTATGTTAAACGATTCGATTAGTTGAGGTTTCATTGCGTCGGTCCAAATATGAAGCAGAGAGAACAGGAATTTCAGGGAACGTAGGAGAGGATTATTATCAAGTCTATACTGTTTTGACAAAAATTTAGTTGCCAGCCAAAATTATGTTGATAGAGGTGGATTTCACATATCACTCCAGACTTCATGTCAGTGCTCCAGCTGACCAACTTTTTTTCGATAATTCGCTAGAATTCTACGGTATCTATGGTCTTGGTGATGCGATCTGGACAAAATTCCGCACGTAGTTTGAATACATTATTCTTCAGCTAGGTATGAAATGCCATTCTAATCCAATCAGTATTTTCGAAAATATTTGAAAAAAAATATTTTGAACGGCCATATTTACGGAACCCCTAGTCTAATTTCGTTCATTGATGAACGTGACCGCGATATTCGCGATCCAAACCTAACCTGAAAATTCCAAGTTCCTAGGCCTTTCCCTTCGGAAGTTATAATTCGCTATGGTTTTTATGGTTCTGGTCATGCGATCTGGACAAAATCTTGCATTGATATATCATTCTCGAATCCGTAGTTTCGAAATTATCGAGAAAACAAAATTTCAAACGACCGCATTTACGGAACCCCTAGTATAATTTTGCTCATAAATAAACGTCATCACGACATTCAAGATCCACACCTATCCTGAAAATTTCAAGTCCCTAGGTTTTTCTGTTCAAAACTTACAATTTTCTATGGTTTCTATGGTTCTGGTCATGCGATCTGGACAAAATTCCACATGTAGCTTGAACACCTCATTTTCCATTTGGGTGCAAAATTTCATCTCGATCAAATCTGTAGTTTCCAAGTAATCAGGGGAACAAAACTTTGAACGGCCATATTTACGGAACCCCTGGTGGAATTTGGCCCATTAACGAACTTAACCGATGCATTCGGGAACTGAACCCACACTGAAAATTTCAAGTCTCTAGGTTGTTCCGTTCGAGAGTTATCGTGCTTAAGGACGGTCGGACGGACAGACTCAAATTTTCCGATGGATTCGTCATCAGTGAGTCGAACATAGTCGATTGAGACCATTTTCGGCTCAAAATTCGAAAAATACAGACATCGTGACGAAATGATATAGCCCTCGTGTAAGTAGTACGAGCGCTCAAAAAGGTTATTAATAATCATTAATTATGGGTTTTCAACACGGTTCCTATATCAATCCCATATTATTATTCGTACATACATTTAATAGTGAGCATAATATAAATAAATGAAAGCATAACTTACTTGGAATACCAATAGTGGGAATTGCGCCAACTGTGAGACCTCTTCTGCTTCCTGGTAAATGAAAATCTTCCGAAAAATGTTCGTGACAAACTCTACTATCGGAGTAAATTTATTTATCTAACATTTCTTGCCAATCATCCGTAAAGATGATTTTTATCCACAATTCAACAGAATGTAAATCTTTGGGAAAGCGATGTATCGTACTACTTGTATTATCACAACATTTCCTCATTTTGAAGGCACTTCATTTAACTGAAGTACAATTGAAAAATTACGAAAAGCACTGCCGTGAAGGCAGGAGCTTTTGAGCGCTCGTACATGCACCTTGTAGGTAGATTCGCATTTTCCAGTTTCAGAAATCAATTGAAGGAAATTTCGACAGCTGTCGAAAAATTCTGAAACTTAGGCGAAACTCCAGACTTCATGTCAGTACTTCAGCTGATCAATTTTTTTTTGATAATTCGCTAGAATTTTCCACGGTATCTATTATCATGGTGGTGCGATCTGGACAAAATTTTGCACGTAGTTTGAATACATTATTACTCAGATAGGTGCAATTTGATCCTAATCCGCTCAGTATTTTCGGAACTATCAGCAAAAAAATATTTTGAACGGCCATATTCACGGAACCCCTAGTCCAATTTTGCTCATAGATGAACGTGACCTCGATATTTGCGATCCAAACCCACCCTGAGAATTTCAAGTTCCTAGGCCTTTCCGTTCAAAAGTTACAATTTTCTATGATTTCTATGGTTCTGGTAATGCGATCTGGACAAAATATTGTTTTGATATATCATTCTCGTTTAAATACAAAATTTCATCTCGTTCGAATCCGCAGTTTCGAAATGATCGAGAAACCAAAATTCCAAACGACCGTCTTTACGGAACCCCTTTTATAATTCTGTTCATTGATAAACGTGAACGCGACATTTCAGATCCACACCTATCCTGAAAATTTCAAGTCCCTAGGCCTTTCCGTTCGAAAGTTATGATTTTCTATTGTTTCTATCGTTCTGGTCATGTGATCTGGAGAAATGTAGCTTGAATATATCATTCTACATTAGTAAACAAAATTTCGTCACGATCGAATCTGTAGTTTTGAAATTATCAAGAAAACTAAATTTCAAACGACCATATTTACGGAACCCCTAGTATAATTTTGCTCATAGATGAACGTGATCACGACATTCGAGATCCACACCTATCCTGAAAATTTCAAGTCCCTAGGCGTTTCCGTTCAAAAGTTACAATTTTCTATGGTTCTGGTCATGCGATCTGGACAAAATTTCACATGTAGCTTGAACACATCATTTTCCATTTGAGTGCAAAATTTCATCTCAACCAAATCTGTAGTTTTCGAGTTATCAGGGGAACAAAACTTTGAACGGCCATATTTACGGAACCCCTGGTGGAATTTGGCCCATTAACGAACTCAACTGTGGCATTTGGGATCTGAAAGTACACTGAAAATTTCAAGTCTCTAGGTTGATCCGTTCGAGAGTTATCGTGCTTACGGCCGGACGGACAGACTCGAATTTTTCGACGGATTCGTCATCAGTGGGTCGAACATAGTCGATTGAGACCATTTTCGGCTCAAAATTCGAAAAATACAGACATCGTGACGAAATGATATAGCCCTCGTGTAAGTTGTACGAGCGCTCAAAAAGTAAATGATGATTAAAATGAACGCCGGACGGTAAACGTAAAAATATGTCAGCTGAAAATAGCGACGGTGGCGGAGCTTGTGTCTATCCCCGGAACTTAAAACAAGGTTTCAGGTGGGGGTAGGGAAGTGTCCCATCTATACCTTCCCTTATCTATGCTTGGACAGTAGAAACAAATTTTACGTTTCCTTTTTTCAGGGACATTATTCTCATTACCAACCTTAACCTTGAGAATATTGCAGATATCGTCACGGAGATTTCGACGTAAAGTTTTATAGAAATCTCTCAGTCCCTATTGATTTACAGTTATCTGTATTAACAGAAATGAAAAGTCGACGAGTACCACGACCCCTCAGTGTGACCGGCTTGAACTACAATTTCGATCCCAGCGCCATCTAATTGCCATTCCAATTTTTGGTTATGTATAATTGGGTATCTTCCCAAAATACTTCAATCAACGCTTAAAGTTATATGGTTAGAATTATGCAAAATTTCCAATAGGTACCCATAAAGAATGCAATAATTATTGAATCGGGTTCGTTGGAAGGAATATGTATTTTAATGATCTTCAAAAGAATGATATCTGAACATTGGCTTTCCGTGAAAGCGTTCCAAGATTTTTCTGCGTTTTCAGCAATATATTGTGAAGTCGTTGACGTCTTTATGATAAATTTCAGCAAACTCTTTTCAACATTTTCTCAATTCTTCAAAATTCAGAGTTTCCAAGAGAAAAAAAAACCAAAATGTCGACTGAGGTTCTCATACGAACTCAACCGCTGTTTTATATGAAAGGTCAGGGTGTCAATTATTGGAAGAGAGGTTTCTACTTTGAATTCCTCTCTTCCGTTCAATACGACTGACGGCGAAGAACCATCGAAAAAGTCTAGCGTGGCTGCTGCGTTAGGAAGTGCCTCATAAATATCGGAACACTGCGTTAGTTTAAAATTATTCAGAATGCACTATCCACTACTTTTTTTACAACCGAGAACATGCTTGTACCTCTGACCGTTACCCAGTCCTTCATCTGTTGGAGGTTCAGCTAGAATGATGGTTCATATTGTATTCAACATTTCTTTCGGTGACTATAACATGTCCTAATTTTACCGGACTTCGGGATACCCATATATTATTTGTCTGTTATAGTGTTCCGTGCTATGAAAAAATAACTATTTTCATTTAAATATACAAAGTTATCTCATTTTTAAAATATAAGTTCGTATAGTATAGTATATCCAAAGGTACGAACTGTGTCGTCCGCTGGTACAATTCAGTATTGTATCTTTGGACAAAATGCATCTCTTTTGTAAAACCACCATTTCTTGTAAAATAGTGTGCAATCCTCGTATTAAATTAATTAATATTGGGGAAAAAGTCATTTCGTATTTTTCGCTCTATTTCAATGCTTTATAAAAAGTGTTTCAATCATCCAATTTAAGTCAAATACATATACGCCTTTCTGTTCGAGAACTTGTTGCCAACAAGAATTCAACATCATAATACCCGTCGTGTAGAAGTCCTTGTCCCTATTGGCAAAAGACTCGGACAACCAATTTTGACAGGCCTCTATTGAGGCCAAATTTTTACCACCAAGCGCGTTGGCCATGGACAGGAACTTAGTAGTCACATGGTGCCAGGACCGGACTATAGGGTGGATGCATAAGAACTTCCCATCCTAGGTCCCGAAGCTTCTGGCGCGTCATCAAAGATGTGTGCGGCCTGGCGTTGTCCTGATGGAACACGATACTGTTCCTATTCGCCAATGCTTGCCGCTTCCATTCAATCGTCAGCTTCAAACAGTTGAGTTGTTCACAGAAGAGGGCAGAATTGAGAGTTTGACCATGGGGGAGCAGCTCAGTCTAGTACTCTCGGCCTATCCCACCAAACACACAGTAACTCCTTCCTGGCCGTCAATCCTGGCTTGGTCACGGTCTGGGCCACTTCGTTGAATTTCGACCACGATCTCTGTCGCTCGACACTGTTATAAGTAACCCATTCTTCATCACCATTCACCATCCGCTTCAGAAATGGGTCGATTTTGTTGCGATTCGCATATGGAAATTCGGTCTATAACGTTTTTTTGCGTCAGCTCGTGTAGCTCCCAAATATCGAGATTTTTTTTCAATCCAGCGTTCTGCAAATGGTTGAAAACGTTTTATGATCGATGTTTAGCTCCTGGGCGATGCTACGATGACTAACATGACGGTCGATCTCGATATTTGCCATGATTTTATCCACATTGCGACGACAGGCCTGCCAGTGCGTGGTGCATCATTCACCTCCACCACACCAGAACGGAATCGCCCAAACCACTGTTGTGCAACAGGAATCGAAAAAGTATCGGCCCCGTATACATGGCAAATTTTCTTGGTAGCTTTCGACGCGTGTTTCCCTATCAGGTAGTAAAAATGTAAAATATGGAGAATTTCTTCCTTTGAAACCTTCATACTCGACTCTCGATTGAACTAATCAAGCGCAAAACTGTCGAAGAAGTTTGTAGTAGGTATACAACCACACCTTTACAAAGCCGTATCGTATGATGTGAAGAGACCAATAACGAACGAGATATACTCAGTTGAGAAAAAACGGCGCGAAATACGAAATTTCTTTTTCCCCAACCTAGTATTATGATGTTTAATATTTGAAACAACCTAGCCAAAGGAGTTGATTTTAGTACCTACTTAGTTTTCCAAAAAAAAATCGAGAAAACTTCTTTTTTCAAATGTCCAATGGTACACGTCTATCCCTTATAATTTTCTGATTTCTTTTGATTATTTTCTTTTTCGTTTGATACTTTTTCTTTTCAAGATTTCACAATGAAAAATCATATATGCCTTTACTAGAAATAAAGCTACATTATCATAATAATTAATGATAGTTTCATTCACAACAAAAAATTTTGAAAATTCGAACATTCGAAAGTAGGTGGTAGTATGTAAAACAATACAAGACTCAACAGAATTCATTTGATAACTATAAAATGGTTTATTAAATTCATACTTTATGTTCGAAATGTCCTCTGTTATACACAAGGCATCTATGAATTCTTCTCCGTTTGTCGCCAAATGTGTTTTTCAACATTTCTGGACCGATATTTGGTCCATATGTTCGACGAAGGGAAACTGTAGTTTTGAGAATTCACATACCTAGGAACCAATGGAAGTACTCTATACGAGATCGAATATCTATTGGTTGCACAATAGTGATTTTGTAAGGGTACACTATACTGCAGAGATAAATTTCTTAGAAACATTGGAGGATTTTGGTCAACTCGTGTTCTACGATCTTCAGAAACTTGGGTTCTTCCTGTCGATTTTCCCTTGTTGACGTTCCCAGTCTGAATAAATACATATGTTTATAACAGCTCCGATTAGGGCTTTCATAGAGGATTCTCGACTCTGAAAATCCGGATATTTCGCCAGGTATTCATTTTTCCACTTCTCTATAGAATAAATCCATTGACCTTTGGTGAATGTAGTGTTACGATAATAGGACACTACAATAAATTTGTTTTTTTTTCTGAATCATAAGTTATTGCAGATTTCAATAATTTTTACGGTTTTGGAAAGGTTGATAAATTTGAATGAGAACTGACATCAGAATAATAATGACGTTCAGTTTCGGAATTATATTACACCTATAGTTGGGAACATCAAGTGAGGAGCGGCAAACAATATTCGAAAGCAGACTGTGGATTTTTAAGAAACATCGTTTTATTTTCTTAATGGATTAGTTATAAAGGCCTATTCAATATCAATTTTCATCAAATTTACAATTCTTCTTTGTTTGAGAAATGACAAGGAAAAACAACCTTTTTTAAAAAGTCAGTTTTTCTGATCAACAATATTATAAGAAACATATTCTTGTTTACATTTTCCATGAATTCTATTGTGAACAAAATTTTAGGTTGTTTTCACGAACACTGAACTAAGATGTTTTTTTATGAATATTAGTAATAACAATAAATTTATTGATCCTTTAAAACAAAGACAATGTATAGGACAAATCAAAAGAAAATATAATATATATAATATAAAGGTACACACAATAATTACAACATACTATCGAGCAATTACTGTTCTACTATAATAAGAACTTTTTCAACCACTAGTCTATTCTGAACTCTTACCGCAGCAGGCTGGTGAATTTTATTCCCTACTTATACGCCGAATTCTCAAATTTTGTAATTCTATGTACATTCAGAGTTTCGAAAAAAATCTCTAGTTCTAATTGGCATAGATCTGTTTATTCTGTTTCAATCATGAATTGATCCCGAAGAAGAATATTTGGAATGGATCTTTGGGCAACTCCTTCCCATTTCGAAGTTCCCGTGTGGTTTGAAATAGTCAAATTCCTCAATGTTGTATCTGCTTCCTGAGCAATCTGTAATGAGCAATATTATGTTCAATCCACAACTGATAAAATGAAAAAAAATCAAGTTTTGAAATTAGTTTTGAAGCAGTTCCTTCGCAATTCTGTTTATATTTGTGTGTGTCGATAACGAACTAGTGGCAAGTGAAAATACGATATATTTTTATTCTCTAAATTTCAAATAGAAATAAAATTTCACCTTCAATCATTTGACAGGATAATTTGTCCATATTTCCTTCATCGAATGCATCTTTATTTGTAACGAGGGGCAGGTAGATTAGAGACATTGACCATCTGTATTGTTATTGGAAAGGTACTCCATCGAAATCTTCTTTTAACTCATAACCATAGAGTTTCACGTTACTGGGTTAGAGCTGGAAGTACGGCACAAAATCCATTGGGCACATTTATTATCTGGATGAATGCACTATAACAGAATAATTCAACGTTAATATTCAATTTACTAAATTGTCAGTTTTCATTTCATGATATTAAGATGCCATTTATTCTCAACTGATAAAAATATTTGTTCATAATTTTATTAAATAACATGAGAACTTATAGGAACATTTAATTCAATTGATTTCCATTGCTTATCGATGAATTATTAATTTTCGTTGAAATGCAAATAACAAAACTGAAAGTAGTAGCTACTTACCTTGTTCGGTTTGAGGAATCCTGAAGAGCCTTGCGATAATCAATTAATTATTGATTAATTTTCCCTTTTTTTCCTAACTGCTCATTTATAATGGGTATATGGAAATGTGGGTGAATATTGGAGAGGATTGTAAGAATGAATGGGTAAAAATCAAGTTGTTTTGGCGTTTCAAATATTTCAAGAACAAAATATATATTCAGAAGTGTTTTCTGATGTGCATACCTAATATATTCGAAGACACATACATTATCTCAAAATTGAAAGAAATTCTCTATAAAAAAATGGTATAACATAAAGAAGTAAGACGAAATAAGGCAATCAAAATGGTTACTATTTCTGAATATCCTACATTCGATGAGGGTCAAATTCTAGTTTTACATTATGGACTAATAAATTTGTTGATAAATGAAAATATGTAAATAGAACCTGAACCCAGTACAGCTTCACAAAAATAAAAGAGCACAAAAAGAAAAATACTGCTTCACAACCGAAGCATATAAGGTAAGGTAATAAAAATATATTTTTATAATTATAGTGGAAGTTATAACTTTTGGAATTATGCGAAACTTTATTGGATTGTTCGCTCAATAATACGCACCATGATGCTTGGGTGTGGTGGATTTGGATGGCTTATAACAAAATGGCCGTTTCAAAATGGATGGACGAAAAAAATATGGCCGTTTCAAAATGGATGGGTGTGACGTCGAGTGTTGGAAGATGGAAGACTCGACAAGTCTGGACTCGCAAAACAGGAAATGCAACCGCAGAATGATGATGATGATGACGTCTTAATTTGCCCTATAAATAAAAAATGTAATTCAGTTTCAGTTTCAAATCACTTTGAGTTGACTACGAATAAACGCACAATAAGTATTTCTGATTTTGGTATTTCAAGTTAGATCTCTTCGAATACAGGTATGTTTTTAAATAATTGAAAATCAATCTGACATAATATTTATTCTTTAAAATTATCATAGCAAAAATTGAAATGGATCTTACTTCAATCAACAGGAGCCTGACCCAAGGTGACAAACACAGCTCAGCCTGCACTATCGAGCAGTTCATCCCCAGAGTGATAGCTCGATTGAAGCGAGGTCCCACAATTCAAGCACCAGACCCTGTTAATGACACAGAGCCATCAGTGAAGCAAGTGGGACCTTCAGGCAAAAGAAGCCTGTTTGGTGAAGACCATAGATCTCTATCAGGAACAACTACCCTGTAGGGCTCGTCAAAGCAGAAACTAGTGCCCGCGTGGTCCCCTCTATGGAGAATGGATGCGTTGACATCCTCCACCATTTTGAGAGCCCTCGCTTGCCCCCTAAAGAGTCCAGCATCACGCCGTTGTCACCGTTCCCAGACTCTGAGAGCTGTCTTCATAGCTACCTCCTTCACAACCAGATGTAATGGTGGAAGACCCAGCAAACACTCCAACGCTGCCGTGGGGGTAGATCTCAGAGCGCCTGTAATACTTAGACAAGCCTTCCTCTGGCATTTCGTCATCATGATACGATTGCAGGCCTTCTCCATAGACGGCCACCACACCATTGAGGCATAGGTTAGGATAGGCCTCACCACAGCAGTGTACAGCCAGTGCATAATGTGCGGTTTGAAGCCCCATCCTTTACCAATCACCCTTCGAGTAGACCAAAATATCACATTAGCCTTATTCGTTTGGGACTCGACGTGTTTGTTCCACAAGAGTTTGCGGTCCAATATCACCCCGAGATATCGAACTTGTTCGGATAGAGTGAGCCCAACTCCACACAGACTAGGAAGTCTCATGTTGCCCGGCACTCTCCTCCTCCAGAATCATCTCTGTTTTACCAGGATTTACCGAGAGCTCGTTTTCCAGGCACCATCGCTCAATCAAACGCAGAGCTTGCTGCATCGAATCCACAATGACACTGATTACCTTACCTCTAATCAGCAGGACAAGGTCATCCGAATAGGCCACCACAGCGAACCCAGCCTTCGCCAGATCGACCAGGAGCACATTCAGGACAAGATTCCACAAAAGCGGCGACAGAACCCCGCCCTGCGGACATCCCCTTCTCGGTGTGCCCCCAATGGTCGATCCACCCAGCCGAGCAATGATACTACGAGCACTAAGCAGCGACTCCGTCCACCGACAGAGAGTAGGTGCCACACCGTGCTTGGTCAATGCTGACTGCATCACTCCAAAAGCAGTGTTGTTGAATGCACCCTCTATATCTAGAAATACAGCTAGTGTGAACTCTTCATTATGTATTCCGTCCTCAATGCGGTTGACAACCGAATGAAGAGCAGAATCAACTGACTTACCTAACTGGTACGCATGCTGGCAGGGGTGCAGTGGTCTAGCCACTTAAGCAACCTCTCTGATGTGTCTTTTTACCAACCTTTCCAGCGTCTTCACTAAGAAGGAGGAGAGGCTTATTGGACGAAAGTCATTCGCTTTTGAGTGCGAGGGTTTTCCAGGTTTGAGTATGAAAATAACCCTCGCCTTTCTCCAGGACAGTGAAATGTGTCCTAAAGCCAGGCTCGCACGGAGTATGTGGAGCAGTGGGGACGACAGCACGTCCAGCCCCTTGGAAAGAAGTGCCGGGATGATGCCATCCTCCCCAGCTGCCTTAAAACTTTCGAAGCCGTTGATAGCCCAACGTAATCGAGATTATGTAACCACTTGTGAAGCCATCTTCCAATCCTCACATGAGGCATGCCGAGGGCACTCAATTTGTGTGTTTCCATTCTCAACGAAGCCCGGAAAGTGCGCCTCTAGAAGATGTATCTCAAGCTTTCCTCCTCTGAGCATGTTTTATGCCCCGTAGGGAGCTTTAAGTAATCAATCCGTGGAGGCCCCCCTGCAGAGAGTATCCTCCTGAGCCGGTTAGCTTCAGGTGCGCCCTCGATATCACTACAAAAGCGCCTGCACGATTCTCTTTCGGACTTTCTTATAAGTCCCTTGTATATTTTCAGGGCCGGTTTGTATTCGTCCCAGTTCATTGTATTCGTCCCAGATCTCATTGCCTTGTTGAAGAGATGCCTGCTATCGCGTCTGGCATCATTTATTTCAGAGTTCCACCATTTCGTCTGACCCTTCGGTCTTCGAAACTGGGGACTGCAACTGCTATGGTAGGCCGAGATTATGGACTCCTGTAGTTTGCTTGCTGCAGTGTCCAACCCTCTGTAACGGGGTTTTCTCCGCCATTTTATGAACTTTTGCTAATTCTTTTTAGGTACAATAAATTTCCTTTTTCTCGGGCGCCAACTATATTTTCAATGTGGAAATATAGTAAACCACCAGGTAGCTACTGAAGCCGGAGACAGAGTCCGGCTTATCTAGGTTGTTAGCGAAAAAATGATGGTTTTAAATTCGAGTTATAGCAGAGGATAGTACAGCTTAAAAAGGGAAATAAAATCACTGATTGAAAATAAACTAAACAGATATATTGATTCATACACCAGAAAAACTAAAATAAACGACAATTTCTACAGCTCACATAATGTAGGAGATTATGTACAAGAGGGGAAATATCCCGAAAATACGGTATCGGTCGGACAGGTTCTGAGTGATTTCGAGTTACTAATTTCGGAGTAGCAGCCAGGAGTTTGAACGTGAAAATCAAACGCTGCACGGTGGCACGGTTACGCTCTGATGTCGGGCAAGAAAAGAAACTCAAGTGCTTTACCTTGCGACCCTCACACTGGTCGTCTTCCGGGGAATAAATGTCACTGCTCACCAAACGGTAAATTACTCCAATCTCCACACACGGCGATTGCAATTATTATCTCTCGCACGGCGGTTTCAATAATTTCTTCCACGGCGGTCTCAATAATTTCTCCCATAAACCCTGATCTCGAATAATTGAATTCCCCACACGATCTTTCTCGCCTCTCGCGGCATATGCAATCCCAAAAAAAAACAGACCGTTGCAATCGTCTTTTTGATACTTCGTGCGTCGCTTTCAGGGTATGCTACGAAAGATCCCGGAGGGTGTATGCTCGGTTGCGGCGTTTTTACGTGATTCTTAGATGAATTTCGATGGTGAGAAATCGAACTTCATTACACCTCTCGTAGTTCTAGGTTGGAGGTTAACCCGTCCCAGATTGTCGGAGAGGAACTCCAAGTATCTGAACCAGTGTGTTTTTCTCGGATTCCTGAAAATTTCCGGATCCCCTGAAGATCTTCTACCTTTAATGGTGAAGCAGATGTGCCGGTGAACAGACAAAGAGATCACCTCCGTAGCTACCCGCCAATTCTCAATATAATCGGCAATAGGGATGCTACACATAGTGATGTCGAGCACCTCCCTTCTTCTTGAAGTGATGAAGGTCGGCTCGTCACCCCTATTGAGTAGGTTTAGACTGGTTGAGAACAGGAAGTCGGCCAGAGCCTCGCCCTTCGGGTTGACACCAGAGCTACCCCACAGAATGTGGTGTGCATTCGCATCACAACCAACGAGCAAGGGCCATCCTTTCCGCTCGCAGAACCTAACAAGTTCCTCCATTTCCTTCGTAGGCGGAAGTCCTGGGGAGTCGTATGGGAGGTATGCCGAGCATACCACCAAGTTTTTTAGCGGTCCCTTACAGTCCGGAAACCGAACCGCTACAAGATCTCTGAAACAGAAATTGGTTAGTAATTGAGCCCCAACATTATCAGAAGCAAGTATACACGCCCTCGGGTTTGTGTCCTTGGGCGTGCAGAAGAGCCTGCTTCCTCGAAAGGAGAGACCCCTCACCTCCTCTAACCCAGGGCTCCTGAATCAGGGCTAGAAATGTCTGCACCTTCGCCAGCTGCAACCGGAGAATATCGGTAGCCGCTATGCAATGGTGCAAGTTTATTTGCGTGACATATGTGTCAGTAGCCATGAGAACAAATGATTATCCTCAGTCCGCCGACTGTCTCGTCGTACAAGTAGACCCCTGAGGATCTACCGGTATGTCAGCTGGTTGGGTGGAGCTCCGGCGTGGTACCCCATCCACAAGCGCCCCTCCCCCTGCTCACCAGTCTCCTGGGATTCCGGCGACGCAGTAGGAGGCACAGGTACCCCAACTAACATATGGCTCGGCGGCATGGGGCAATGCAGCCAATAGCCATATAAAGAAGATTCAAGCAACAGAGAATAAACTGCTCAGAGCAGCAATGAATATGCCGTGGTTCGTAAGAAACCAACAAATCCACAGAGACTTAGAATGGGAAACTGTCACAGATTTCTTGTCGAGTCAACACCCAAATGATGAGCTAAGAAGACTTGTTCACTAAACCCCGCAGAAGATGTGGTTAGGATACCCACCTATCACAAAAGACCCAGAGATCAACTACGTATAAACAGAAATTGAGTAATCTCAATTTAAATTATCCAGAAGAAGAGACTCCTATGAAATTCAAATCCATAGGTAACACAATTATCACCCGACAAAAATCGTGATAGAGATACGAACAAGAAGAGTCAAAAGGTTAATAGGTAATAAATGCCCGGAATCTAAAACAGCAGGTTAGGTTTAGTTAGAGTAGGTCGTGCTTCACACGAAGTCTCACACTGTTCTATCTATCGGAAATAGTTCGTCCATGAGGATTCCCCCTGATTAAAAAAAAAAAAAAAAGTTCGTTGTAAGCGTACGTTCTGCTTTGAGTCCAGAATACTCCAGAACGAGAACAGATTACGTACTCAAGAGTGGACTAGTAGAGACTGGACTAATTGTTCAGATTATGGATTGGATCGTAAATATATAACTGATGTTTTGATCGCGGCATAGACTAGCCAGTTTCAAATCTGGTAGCTCTATACATTCACCACACAGTTAAGACAAGATTGCTTTTTCATTCAAATAATGAGAATTTGCCAGTTGTGTGTATTACGTATTTATAATTCGGTTTTGTCAGCAGTCGAAGCACAGTAGTTAGAATCACGCATCCGTACCTACATTCAAAAATAAATTTATTGAAAAATATATATTTCCTCATCAAACTAATATCCTATAAAGTAATATTGAAAAAAACTTAACTTTTTTAACATAAGTCTGGACTAGAACTTGGACTGGAACTGATCTTTGGACTAGTTATTTCTCTGTACCGGATCAGGTCGGAACTGATCCATGAAATTTTTGGGATCAGCCAACCCTAACTAGAACTGCGAGCGCCTTTGTGTTTGCTTTATATTATATTATATTAGGGCTGTGTGCTGTGTCGATCGCGATTGATCGAATCACTTTGACTCGATCACGACCTAAACGAGAGCGATAGGGTCACGATTCGATCATTTCCCGGGTCTCGATCTTTTCACGTATCACGGGTCTCGGGTCGGAAAGAGCCAGCTGAGAAACGAAAAAAAATGTGTCTCTTTCTTTCTAATAAGACTAGATTATAGTAGGGAACTACTTTTTCAGTAGTGAAGTTTCTACGAGATTTGTTGCTAGATTTCTGTAGTTTTAGAAATCCACCACCAATTGTGGTATTCTTCTATAGATGACACTGATATTAGTCAAAAGTGAGTATCCATTTAGTGCTTCCTCGAATAGCTTGAATGAAATGATCGAGTCGCATGAGATTGAGCGAATGAGAGATCGTGACCGAATTTCAATCTCCATCTCTCATTCGTTCTCGATCGCTTATTCGATCATCGATCGAATGACCCATATTCTATATCAGCACCTCAGAGGTAAGGTGTGTTAAGTCAGATTTTTCCCTCAAACGACTTAACACACCTTACCTCTGAGGTGCTGATATAGATCATTTGCACCGTGACCCTTAAGGTGGGTACAAACATGCTCCGAATACCGCCGTGAACCGCGTCGCGTACACCGACGCGATCAACAAAAGTTCGCGAGTGCGTTTAGAAAATACACCGTTCTGAACTCCGCACACAGTGTTGCTTTCGTGTTTCCTTTGATGCGATAGCCCTTTAGGCGCTGGTCTCCTCGAAACGCGACGGACGACCGACGCGGAGACGCCTCCCCAAATTTTACTGCATTATATTTAATTCTCGGTTATTATGTTAACCTAAATCAATAGAATATTCGAATTTCTGGATATTCTCCAACCCAATATTTCATCACGTTTATACATTCTCCGCAACGACCGCAACAGACTCCAAAACTGAGGAGATTGCGCATCGATGCACCGTACAACAGGTATGCGAATACAGCAGACCCCATAAGTCCAGGCGCGGAGGCCCAGCTCCTTAAGCAGAGATTCACTTGAATGTAAATTTTCGCATTTCGCCCGATAGGAAGCAGCGCGTCCACTCTAAACTCGAGCTGTAAAACACGTAACGGAGGCAGTTTTCCCCTCGCATATTCGTTTAGCGCGATAGCCCGATCAACCCGAATATGAACTTCGGCCACCGGCGATCGAGGATCGGAATCACTACACCACCACCTGTTTCTGTTTATTTTTATTATCGTACCAAAGGGAACAGAACAGGGAACGATAGGTCAGTACTTGTTATTCATCTCAGCGTGTAGTTTGTGGTTTCGTTTTAGGATTGTTCGGCAAAGTTTCTAGGTAAGAGTAAGAAGGAATATTGGCTGGCTGTTCAGATTTAATATTTTATTCAGAAAAATGGAAACGGAAACCAGAAATGAAAGTTATAATGCCAGTAGGGAACTTAGAGTAACTGAAGATATTGTTGATTTCATTCTTAATAAAAAGTTCAGCCAAATGCCTTACGATGATAAAATTTTTATAAAAACTCTTAAGACCCCTCAGCCGGCTATGCCATATTTAATTGTCAATTCCAGACATAATCGTTCCTTTTGCGTTCAATGGTATAATAAATGCGAGTGGCTGACAGGAAGTACAGTTCGGAATGAATTATTTTGTTGTATTTGCCTTTTTTTTCTCCGACGATATAGAAAACAATGTATGGTCAAAATTAGGGTATTCGGATTTGAAAAATGTTCAGAGAGATTTACATTGAAAGACATACAAGATCAAAATCTCACTTAGGGGCATCAACTGAATTCAAATTATTCGGAAAACTCAATATTGTAAATTCACTTGATCAGGGTCATAGGCAAACTATAATAAATCATAACGAAAAGGTCAAAGAAAATAGGGATATTTTAAAAAGATTACTTGACGCAGTTATGTTCCTTTGTTTTCAAGAATTACCGTTTAGAGGACATGATGAAAGTTCAGATTCGGATAAAAAGGGAAATTTTAAAGAGTTATTGTGTTATGCTAGTCGATATGATTCCAAATTAGAAAAGTTTTTGAATGATGCCACTGTTTTTTCTGGGACGTCAAAAACTATTCAAAATGATTTAGTCGAAGCGGTTAGTTTTGTAGTGCAGAGTAAAATTGAGTCGGAACTACAAAATGCGTTGTTTTTTGCCTGGCAAGCAGATCAAACTGCAGACATTACATGTAACTCGCTGTTGTCCATAATTATCAGATACGTCAATAATGAGGGGAAAATAGTTGAAAGATTTGCAGGATTTTTTTCAAATGCAGGTCGAACTGCTGATTCCTTATTCAAATTTTTAACAGAAACGTTCAACAAATTGAATTTAAAAAAAAAGTTGGTAGCGCAGACGTATGATGGAGCTCCAGTAATGCCAGGTCATTCAAATGGACTGAAGGCAAAAATTAAAAACATCGCCCCTCAGGCACTTTTCACGCATTGCTATGCTCACGTACTGAATTTGGTTTTATGTAAAGCTTGCTCAGGTAGTATCAGTGAATGTAAAATTTTTTTTGCAAATTGCTTTTCTGCTTTTTTTTCAAAATCTTCTGAAGGAACAGAGGTTCTCAATGCAGTAGGGTCCAATCGATTACCATCAAATGCGGCAACAAGGTGGAATTTCACATCTAGGATTGTTTTCACGGTATTTTCAAACAGGGATAAGTTAATAGAAGTTTTTGACCATTTTTTGAACCACGACGATTTCGAACATGATCTGGTAACAATAAGAGAAGCGAGTGGTTTGAAGAGATATCTGAACGATCCAGAATTCATTTTTCTTTTACATACATTCAAGTTTATTTTCGAACACACTGACGTAGTATTTGCAATTTTACAGAATAAAAGGACGGATATTTCATATGCCAAAAAACGCCTAGTCACATTAATGAACACTCTACAAGATTTTAGAAATAATGAGATTAATTTCAATCAAATTTATAATATAATTTGAAAAGACTTTCAAACCGATGAGCCGCAGTCAAAAAGAAGAAAAACTACCTTTAATCTCTCAAATATAAAACAAAATTATCTCCAAATATTCAATGAAATTTTAGATACAATTATCAATCAATTATCGATCAAATTAGAATCAGGTTTTCATATTTAGATAAATTAGAGTTTTTCGATTTAGTGAGGAAAGATAAATTCAATTCATATTGTAAGGAATTTCCGGAATCTTCATTTGTCTCTCTATCAAATCATTATTCTTTCTTTGACCTAATAGCACTACGTAATGAATTAATTACTGTTTATGCTGACGGTGAATTATTCCAAAATTGTGAAACATCTGCGGAAATGATTTCATTTATCTTCAACAACGATTTAGTCACTTGCTTACCAGAATTTTATAAACTGCTTTGTTTAATAGTTACGATACCGGTCACATCTGCGTCAGTTGAGAAAAGTTTTTCTGCTCTTAAGCGAATAAAAATTTTTTGAAGAAACACCATCAGTCAAGATAGGTTAAATAATATATCTCTAATTTCAATAAAAAAACGGTTTATCAAACACCCAACAGCCTGCGTTTTATGAGGAAATAATAGATGTCTTCGCAAACCAAAAAGATAGACGAATACCGTTAAATTACAAAAAAATCTAGTCAAATAACACGCTTTATATTTATTTTCATAGTTAGGTATAGGTACCACAAATTCCACGCTGGGAAAATTACCCTTTCATTTTTTTATCCTGATCAGTAACAACTTTAAAACGGTTTTTTCTAATTCGTAGAACAACCTATGAGAAATTATCTTTATTTTATTTTCATTCTGAAAGAATTCTTAGTTTTTACATTTCTTCAGCACGAAAAGATTGAGAATTGTTGAGTTTTTTGTTACTTTTAAGGATATTGTTGATTTTTACTCTTTTTATGAGAATATTTGTTTATTTCTTCATTTGTTACATGCTGTTGTCCTATCCTTCACTTCTCGCAGTCCTTTGTCTCAATCCAAGCAAGAGTTCTCTACACCTCCACGTTGGTTCTTGCTGGGCAACAGGGACATGCATATGCATGAGCTTTCAACATTAATTTTTTTGACCACGTGTCAATAAGTTCATTATAATACTGAATACTTCATAACAAAAAAAATATATAAATATATATATATGCATTTCGCTGGCTAAGTAGATACACTAGTGGTATACCTATATTTTTTGCTTGGCCTCCTCTGATTGAAAGCTCACTAGCCGCCACTGAATTTTATGGGACAAAATGATTTTCATTGTTTACGACATTTTTATTGCGTTTTCCAGAAAATCCCTCAGAATTTCATATTCATAGTGCAGTGAACGTTTTATTTCCTATTCCAACTGTACTAAACTATTACTGCGATCTCGAAATTCTATTGACCCATGAGATTGATAAATAACTAATGTTAAAGGCCGACAATAAACAAGGTTTTTGAAGGTGCCCAAGTGAGCAATTAGGAATAACGATTTTCTTTGTTGCCGGTTCGCAAAATTTGTCGGTGAGGACTGTTCAATTAGGGTTCTGCAAATATAAAGATACCAATATGGGTAATTTGGAAAAACCTCTCAGTTTTCCCAGAACTTGAAAACGCAGTTTGTATTGAAAGTGGGAGAAATATTTTACCTTTCGCACAATTTTTTTTAGTAAATCAGTTTAACACGATAGCTAGGTGAAATATCAACGAACCAACTGTAGAGGATATTTCCAACATTTTTTCGAAGTGTAGTGATTGTGGTGATCTTTCAAAAAGATACTCTGTTAAAATAACATCTTACGAATTGTGATAGAAAAGATACTCGCAATATCTTTTTAAGTGTAAAGTGAACTCAGTGAACGAGATAACAATTAACATTTTGGTGAGGCCTTAAATTATTAGTTTCTCTTTGTTAATAACAATGTCAGATCTTGCAAGAAAAAGAAGCGTTATATGGGAGCACTTTCCTAAAGTTAACAATGAGTAGGCTAAATGTGAATACTGCTCAAAAATTATAAGTTATGGTGGCGGTGGTACTGGCAATTTGAATAGACATTTGAAAAAAATACGTTGGACAGTATCACTAGAGCAACCATCGGCACAAAATGTGTATATTGTCAACCCAGTAGCTGAAGCTAGTCTACAAACAGTTCAATCATGCATTGCGTCTACCAGTGCACAAACCAGCCAAAATATTTTGGCTTCAATATCTGAAGAATCGGCTGCCGCGTCTTCCTCAGGACTGTCTTCCTCTACCTCTACCTTCATTCGGCTCACAGTGGCACAACAAACTACGATTGATCAGTTTGCAAAGTCCACCAGACCATTACCAGTCGGTAAATCAAAACAACTAGATGAACAAATAGGTAAATTTATAGTGAAAGGCTTTCATTCATTTTCCATAGTAGAAGAGCCTGAATTCAGAAAAATGTATGAAATAATACTACCCACGTATAAAATACCTGGTCGTAAAACAGTGTCAGAGAAAGTTTGATTCCAAAACTTTTTCATGCAACTAGAGAAAAGTGCAGCAAATGATATCCAAGGCCGATGCGACATGCCTACCTACAGATGGCTGGACATCGCTTAATAATGTAAGTTATATAGCTCTTACATCGCATTTTATAAATGAAAATACTTTTAGGCTGCACCGAGTTTAGTGAGCGGCAGACTGCCGAAAATTTATCGAACTATCAACCTAACGAACGAAACCTTGAATTGGGGTACTTCAAAAAAAGTGATAAGAATTATAACAGATAATGCTGCCAATATAGTGGCAGCTGTTCACTTAACGAACTGGCGACATTTTGCCTGTTTTGCCCATACTTTGAATTCAACAGTTCAACACAGCTTGGAGGCTATAAAGGATCAATTGTATAAGGTAAAGGCGATAGTTCAGTATTTCAAGCACAGTTCCACAGCTCGTACTCGACTCGCTGCTTTACAAAAGCAGATTGATTTAACTCTGCTAAAACTTAAACAAAGCATGGTAACGAGGTGGAACTCAACATACGACATGCTCGAGAGATTGCTGAAAATAAAGGATGCAGTTGTCAGTTCGTTGGCGATTGAACAATCCCGCCCTAACATTTTAACTCCCGATAAGTGGATCCTTTTAGAAAAGTGTATGGAAGTTTTAAAAGTCTTCTATGAGGTGAAGAAGTGAAGTGAAGAATCTGTCTCAATTTCTAAAGTCATGGTACTGTTGAAAATAATGAAAACTCAGGCTATAAGTCAGAATGGTCCTGATCAGTTTGTCGAATTATTATCCACCCTCCGTGAACAATTGAATGAAAGATTCAAGGATTTGGAAAACAATACCTTGGTCGCTGAAGCGGCCTTACTGGATCCCTGCTTCAAAGAGCACGCATTTTTAAGTAAAGAGAAGTATGATCAGTGCCTTAAATCGATTAAAAGGAAACAACGCACATTGATTGCAAGCGAAGAGACAACAACATTACCAGAACCATTGCCACAAACTTCCACGCAGTCAACAAATGCGAACTTATGGGACGAGTTTGACGAAGATGTGGAGAAGGAGATAGTCAAAAACCCAACAGCAGCAAGTATCATAGAAATTGACAAATATTCAAATGAGCCACGAATAAAAAGAACAGGTGATCCTTTCAATGATGGCATCCGAATTTGTATATATTGATGAAGCGTCAACTATGTGTGCCTGCCACATCCGTACCTTGTGAGAGGGTGTTTTCGAAAGCTGGCCAGGTGATGAATACGAAAAGAAGCAGCCTCAAGCCTGAAAAGGACTCGCAAGTCCTTTTTTTAATCATAATTGGAATTGAACAATTTCTATTAATTTTCCTTTGGAAATAAACCATTACTATGAAAAACCTCATCAATCCTCGATCAGTTACTGTTAACCTATATTCAACAGGTACAATAAATGAGTTCTAGGTTCGAACAGAACGAGAAACGTTTGGTTTCAGTTTTCTGATATTCTGAATTTAGTAGAGATGAAACGGATAGTGAATTGGCCGGATACCGGATAGCGGATATTCGGCAATTAGCAATTGTAGCGATTAAGTGTTATCGGGCATGCGCATGATTTAGTGTTATCGCGCATGCGCATGATTGAGTTTTACGCGCATGCGCATGAGTAAGTTTGCTTCTCAGATCGTTCGTTTATTCCGTATTCCATCGTGTTCTTACTTGTCCTCGTGGTTTTATTTTAAATAAGAAATGTCATCAATAAGAAAACGATCGCCAATTTGGCAATATTTTGATTTTAACAGTGACGATAACAAGTACGCCGTATGTTTATTGTGTCAGGTTCAAATTTCTCGAGGTGGTGAAGGAAAAAAGGCAGGTACGTAAGAAGAAGGAAAATTTGGTATTCATTCACCACCATTTGCCACTTGTTAATTTTGAGTACTGAACGGATTATAATTAAAAAATACACATTTTTGACATGCGATTATAAAAATAAAAAGTATTCATAACTAATTGTGGTATGATTTTCCTTGTGTAAATAATGAAAACTTTTTTGAATTTTACTCCCCGATATCCGGCCGGATACCGGATAATCATTGATTATCCGGTATCCGGCCGGATATTCAAAACAAGGCCGGATAGGCCGGATACCGGATAGTTACCGGATATCCGTTTCATCTCTAGAATTTAGGCATTTGGTGCTTCGTGCTTAGTTGAAAATTCCTATATATATTTTTATTCGCTCAAAACGGAGAAGTGGCTTCAACAATTCAAAAACAAAGTATTGAAATACTTTCTACATGATAATGATGTGATTGTATTGAGTATTGTTCTGATTTTTAGAAGAGATATTTCTCAAGAAGTTTCATCCGGCACTTCTGGAGTGAGGAATTTGAATGATAGTTATAATGAAGAAAGGATCAATGAAGAAAGAAGTCTCGTGTGTGAATAATTTTTTTTCTGTACATTTCCACTTGGTAGTTTTATTTTTTCGCATTATTACATATTTATGAGTTCACGTTGAAATATTATATTTTTGAAATACTGAAGAATTAAATTTCAATTAAATATTTCGCAAAATATGAGTGTTTTATCTTGTAGAAAGCTCGGGAACGTTTGAAATTTTTTTTTTATTTCATGGACATCTGAATTAATTTTTCTGGGTAGAAAAGTATGATTAATAATTGGATACCCTCTTCAAATTAGTATTTGATCAGAGGGTTTTTTCCTACCGTCTCTCTTAAAACTTTAATAGATATCACTTGGCCCAGCTGAGTAGAAGATTGGCTTATGATTTTTGTTTCTTCATTGAAATTTCTTTCTAGGCTCACAATCAAACCTGGTCTACTTCATCTTTGTAGTCTACAGTCACCTCAGCAACTGATGAAAATATCAGAAAAAGGAGAAGGAGTTCATCAGACAAAAACAAAGAAAAGATGTGCAAGTTTCAGGAGTCTTGGTTAGAAGCCCCTGAATTCAAATCCTGGCTGAAAAGGTCAGAAAATAAAAAGTGATAAGTATTCATAAGTACTGCAAAGTATGTCACTGTGATATTATGAGTCACAAGAGTTTGTTAGTCAATCACTCTCAGCCGAGAAAACATAAATTAAACATGAAAAAAATTTCAAGAAATACAACAATTGATCAAATAATCAAAAATTAATCTTAATCAGCTCATGAAAATGCTGTGAAGGTAGCAGAATTGAAGTTATTTGGAATGCTTGCAAGTAATAATATTCCTTTCTTATTTATGGACACTTTAGTTCCTGTATTGAAAAGTATCTTTCCTGAATGCAAAGTAGCACAAAGCATGAAATTAAAGAGAACTAAGGCAAATGCGCTGGTGTCTGAAAGTTTGGAGAAAAACATTCTCGAATAACTTGGACAGCTTTTTGGGTACCCCAGGTGAATTTTTTTTCCTCATCATGGATGAGACAACAGATTTTTCTGTGAAAAAGCAGTATGCATTTACTGTCATCTATTTTGACAGATAGAAGAAGTGTACAAAAACTCAGTTCTTTGATTTGGTAGAAACAAAGGGCTCTACTGCACGAGACTTATTTGATGTTTTGAAGGGTAGCCTGGTAGCACGCCATATTCCCCTTCAAAACATGGTTGGCTTCTCCTCAGATACTACCAATGTAATGGTTGGAGAGCACCATATTTGGTATTTGCCCTTTTGAAAAAAAAACTTGCAAATATTGTGTGCGTGAAGTGTTCATGCCATATGGCTCATTTAGCAGTCCAAAAGCTTGTGTGGTATTACCCAAACGTGTAGAGGATATGTTGAGAAATATAGGAAGCCATTGAAGCAGGAGCTCTTCAAGCAGACAAAAATGAATGAAGAATTTCAAAATTTTTTCAGAGTGAATATCCATAGAATTCTCTCTCCCGCAAATACCCGATGGCTCTCAGTCAAGGCTTGTGTTGATCGAGTACTGGAGCACATATTAGCCTACTTCAGATCAAATGTATATAAGGATCCATCATACATCACCGAGGGCATTTTAGAAACCACGAAAAATCCTCACACAAAGGTTTATCTGGAATTCATGGCTCATGTTTTAGGCTTGATGACTGAGTTAAACCTGCTTTTTCAGACTGAAAAACCTCTGTTATACCAAGTCAAGCCTGAAATTGAGAAAATGTTGAAAACATTTTGTTCGTATTATATAAAAATGCCCATAGTGAGACAATATGCCTCTAATATTTTTAATCTGAATCATGAGAATCCTGAGTTTTGTACCTCTTGAGAAAATATATTTAGGTTTAGCGGCTAGCCAATCATTGAAGGAAATGGAGTTATTGGTTGAAGCAATATTAATTTTATTCCAGCATTGAAAAAATGACGAAAAGCGCTGCCGTGAAGTCAGGAGCTTTTGAGCGCTCGTTCATCCGCCTTGTAGGTAGATTTGCATTCTCCATTCGCATTATTACCCAGTCGATTGAGACCATTTTCGGCGCAAAATTCGAAAAATACAGGCATCGTGACGAAATGATATAGCCCTCGTGTAAGTAGTACGAGTGCTCAAAAATATTGCAGACACGACTGTTAGTACTTCTAGTGAAAAATTACCTACAGATGGAGCAGTATGTTTTTAAAAATTGTAATATATGATTTTTGATTATCAAGCTGTGATAAAAATTTCAGATCAATATTCTGGAAGATATAATAATACGTGATCTGGATCAACAAACAGATTTCGCAGTAAAAATATGTGATTCTGACATATATGACTTCCATTCGGAAAGTTTAGAGGAAACACAGGTAATTTCTTGAGTTGCTTGTTTTTAAACTATTTCGAAATAACTTTTTTTTTCAAACGTACAGAAACAACCCTTTAATGATATCTATGAACCCATTGATAATGATGATGCAGATGAAGGCTTCATTTTGGATTTCAAAGCTTTCAAGTTCAACAGATTCAACAGCTTCGAAGATCTCAGAAACGGAGATCGATGAACTGAATGCTTTTTTGCCTTCATTGGCTGAACAAATTAAAGTAGGTTAACTCTTTTGAGATCACTATGAACTGGTTATCATACGTAAACTCTCATTTCTGAAACACTCTGCTATTGACAGGACAAAAATGAGATTAGTTCAAATATTATTCTCTATGTACCACAAAGTATCACATTTTTCGATTAATTGTTATTCTAGGAAAATAAAACTGAAATGAAGAAGTTGATTCGTTGCATGTTTTGCGATGAAGATATAAATACGAACAATTTTACGCGGCACGTTCAAAGGAAACATGCGTCGAATCCGGAGGTTATCCAAATTCTTGAATTGCCGAAAAATAGTAGAGAGAGAAGAAATGGGTTCATGCCTCTGAGGAATGAAACAAATTTCAATTTATATATCAAGGGTACTACTAGGCCGAATAGAACGATTAAAAACCAAGAAGAAAAAAATGAATTATATGACCCTTGTGCATATTCGGTTTATACATCAAGTGGTATTTGAGTAGGCATGCAAAGCACTGTATTGTGAAGTCACAGGTCAAGAACAGAAACTTTTGTTCTGCCTCCCAGACACTTACGGCATGTGCGATGGACACAACTAATGTAATTTCGAAACTGAACGTTAAACATCAGGTGATATACCTAAAAACATATTCGGGATTCAAAGGCTAATTTTTCTCCTATTTTTTCAGGTTTTCGATATCATGGAGCCTGATGAGATTTCTTTTGAGGCAAAAAAAGATCTCCTCATACTTAAGACATACAAAACACCAAGTCTTGCGATGCATCTAGGAACATCATTCAAACACGCCTGTCACGAGTTGGAGAACTTAATATTACAGGAGAGTGGAGGTTTAAATGTGGCCCAAATAAATCCTCAAAAGACTGGAGAGAAGATATCTCCGACTTTATCAAACTCATAGAAAGCAGATGGACGATAGAATAAGCATCTTCAGCTAACAAAGACCTTCAAGAAAAGAAATGAAATAAGCCATTATTAGTTCCTCTAGTAGAGGACATAAAAAAATTCATAGAAGAGTCTGTGAAGCTTGCTGAGCAATGTCTTAGAGAATTCACAGATAATACTTATCAAAAGAAGACGTACACAAATTTGGTCCATTGTAGCTTGGCGCTTCTGATTTTATTTAATAGGAGAAGAATCGGTGACGTCCAATACCTCAAAATAAAGGATTATAAATGCGACCGTAAAACAGACGTTGATTTTGAAAGTGTTCTAACAGAATCTGAAAAAATGTTGACGAGCGAATATATAAGGGTGGTGAACAGTGGTAAAGGCTCTAGAGCCGTGGTGATCCTGATTCCAAAAATGATTCAGAGATTCATAGATCTACTTCTGGAAAGGAAAGAAAAATATATTCCTCCCGACAATGATTATGTTTTTGCTCTTCCTGGAAGCATAATAAAATGGGGAAAGGGGGGGTTGTTTTTAGAACTCTAACCAAAAATATGAATTTGAAAAATCCAGAGGTCATAGGTAGTAATAAGATGAGAAAGCACATTGCTACTGTAATGCAAATTTTCAACCTTTCTAAAGAGGAAACAAAGCAATTTTCCAATTTTATGGGACATACCGAAAAGACGCATGAAGAATTTTATGAGTGAGTATCATTCGTCAGTTTGTTGAAATAAAAAAAATATTGAAAATGATTTCACCTATACAGGCTGCCAGTAGACATATTCCAAACAGCCAAAGTATCCAAAATACTACTGATGATGGATAGAGGATCTCTACCGGCTGAATTCAAAGGCAAATCACTTTCAGAAATAGACGTCGATGTTGGTTTGTCATTAGTTGAAGTTGAAGAAAACGAACAAAATAATTTATCTTTAAAATTTACAGAACTTGGCCCTACAATGAATTTGGACAGTCTCTCCTCCACTATGTTGGATTGTAAATATTCTAACCATTTATGAGCTATTCTTGAGTGCTATTGATTTCAGATAATGGCGGTACAACATCAAAAAAGAAGAAATACACACAGGAGACAATTTTAGAAGAGGGTAAGAACAATGCCTTGATGAGGCCATTTAGTTGATATTCAATGTAAATCGTATTGAATTGATTTCGGAGCTCATTTCCAAAAACTGGAATTCAATATCTTGTATTTCCACTATCTTGGAGATTTTTTGGAGCGAATGAAATGAGGACTTCAATATATTCGTTACTTTTCACAGCAGGAGGATCTAATAAGATAGATATTGAGATAGCTGAAGACTGTCCCAACCCCAAGAGGAGTAAAATAATCAAGAGGGGTAAAGTTATTTCCTTGAAAGCAGAACTTTTATTGATTACAATGAAATTATTTCAGGATGGACTGAGGAAGAAGTAAAAATCTTATTGCGGGGGTCGGGCAATATATCAAAAAAAAGAAGTACCCATCCGGAGCCGAAATGAAACAGATGTTGGAGAAGACGAAAATGAAAAGGGAAGTCAAAGTAGTGAAGTCGAAACTACAGCAGCTCATGAAAATGAAATGTTCCATTCGACAAACGTTTCTTGCACTCCGTGCAATTTATGGTGTCGACGATCGTCCAGCAGAATCCACAATTCGCCTTTTGATAAACTGGGTCTGTGGCAGATCAAAAAGTTCCTGTACGTCAGCGAAACGCAAGATCTCTTGAAAATATTGCTGTAGTTCGAGCAAGTGTGCATGAAAATCCGCAGCAGTCTATTGCGCGTCGGGCTCAAGAACATGGCGCCTGTCTTCGACGACAACTTGGCTAATCCTGAGGACTCAGGGCAGGGCTACGGGCATAAAGTCTCTATGCTTACAATCCGCGGACGGTTGCCGCCTTGAAGGCCAACATTAGGGGCGTTATTGCTGAGATCGAGTCACTTTTATGCGATAGCGTCAAAAAAAATTGTGTATTCAGGATGCAACAAACCAGGCAAAGCCGCGTACATTTACCTGATATAATTTTTAAAACATAATGTAAACATATAATTTTATTATTTTATTATTTCCGACCAAGAAAACATTTTTTGAAAGAATTAATTTTATTTACAAGTTGAAAAAGTCGCTCCTAAAACAATACTGAATTTCCCTTCTCGAGAAATTATAATTCAACATTAAATTCATAAAGCTCAAGGTCACAAATATGTGCAATAAGCACTGCATCGAGGCTGGGAACGTTGAGCGTATCTCATTCTAAGAATTAATGAAATGCCAGTTGACAATATTACACCTTATGCGTTAAGGGGTCCAGGGTTGGACTTGGAATATGTAACTATATGAACTGTCATGGAAATCAGAACATGGTAATATTTTCGTTTCGAAAATTTAGAATAAAATAAATTCAAATTATATAACCAAACAATTTTCAAACATAGTAAATTCAGTAAATTCGATTGGAGTATAAATTGTTGTAACATGATATTTTCAAAGAGGGTTCTTTTTATTTGAATGGAAGAATGTAACCATGGAAATTATAAAATTAGAATTAAGCAAGCCGGTTGGAACAATTGAAAAAAACGTCAGAGTGGAGAGAGATCTTTCATGTTGTTGTTTTGAATAAAATTAAAAATTCTGATACATTCCGTTAAGAAAAACTGGTTCTTTCCGCAAAAAAGCGAACAAATTGGCCGAATTCACGTTCATAACAGCACCCCATGAAGTTGCAATTCCTAGTGATACTGAAAATATCGACTTGACTAAAAGTAAAAAGGATCGAAAGTACGGTTGGTTCATTAACAGAGAAGATAAAAGTTTTCGAGGAATCAGGACAGGTGGTCCAGCGATTGGATTCGGAGAAAGTGTCCAACTAGTTGAAGAAGTATATTTGGACAAATTCTGTGAGTGCACTCAATTGGTTTGGAACGATTTATTAATAAAGAATTTTCCATTTTGATAGGATTAGTTTGTTTGAGTTTGGTTGTTAAAATTATAAATTGTGCAAAATTTTTTTAATTGTTCACTTTAGAACCATCTTTGAGAAAGAGTCTAGGGCAAATCAATTAGAAATTGAATGAAATTCTTTTAAAATTATTATTTGGTTTCAATTATTTTCAAAATTTAAATAAATTTCATTAATTAAACAGTTGAACCATAATAGTTCTTTCTAATAAAATAAAAAAAAGATCACTATCATTCTCACAATTTGTTTTATTGCGTTACAAAGATCGAGCGCTCCCAATGAAAAACCCTTTATATTCTCATCAACACTTCAACTCTTATACAGAATCTCTCATCTCTTATATAAATATCGTTAAATTATATAATGATTTTTGACGTATTCATAGTCGCCAATTGAGGTGATGAAAATTACTGAATAAAACACAAGTGGAGCATTATAAACGTTAGAGTGATTCAAACCACAACCATCACTGTATTATAACTGATAACGGATGGTAACTCGAAACACCTTTACATAACCAGAAGTTGTGACGCATGCGAATTGACGATTGCAAACATAACCTAATCTTTTTCTCGACAATTCCCGCTCTTTCGTATACCGTTTCGGTACCTTTTAAAAATTGATTGTGTTGTGTTTAGGTGCAGAGAAAATGTCGTTCAAAATTTTACAAACTGAGAAGCCAGGAAGAGATAATCCTTCCCTAACTATCGTGCCTGAAGCTTGGGAGGAAAACGGGATCCTATATTGGCCGAAAACAAGAAAATGAGCTAGTGCTGTAAGGGATCTCTTGTCGAAACCCCAAAAGGATTGGAAACAATATCCTTGTATAAAAAAGAGGGTTAAATTTCTCTACAAATCTGCATATCGACAGCGATGTAGAGGCAACAAAGTTTGCTGGAAAAAAAGGATTGACTGAATTGACTGAAACAAAATTGAATTGCTTGACTGAAAACCTCAAAAAATCAAAAAAATAGTTATAAAGTAGGTTCAAATAATTATGTGACTTGACAATCTTTCGAATAGATGTCGATTGAGCTTGATTAGTTCATCTCGAAATACCTTTACACATTCTCGTGAAAGTAACCAATTTTGAAGAGATATGCTGCTTTTCATATTTCTTTTTTTTAGCAAAATGCAAATCAAGGAGGCGATAATCAAAATGTAATAAGACTTTTAGATGTCGAGGTCATCCAACAGTGCCGAGACAAAAATACAGGGCAGGTGCATATACAATTTGTCTCATTAATATATGTTAAGTTTTTCAATGTTCTGAATGTTATAGGATACTCCCATCACAACCTCTTGGATATAGAAAGAAAATATGTTTCGAGAGACAGGCTCAGAGGTAGGGAAGTGTGTCTGAGACAGCATAGCCGATGAGATGGCATACAACGTGTTTCAGGGTCGACGTTCATTTTTTGGCGCCAGTTCAAGGCGTATAGTCTAAAATAAGACGTGGTTAAACACTTGCGTGAGTTCTAGTGAATTCTGCAGTAGTATTTGGTCAGCGCATGCGAAGAAAGTTTATCGGGTTGGCTGAAAATTTACAGCAGCGAAAGTTTTCTGTGAACCGTTGAAAAAAACGGGTTTATCTACTCCGATTGAACAATATAGTCATTACTCAACTACTTTTGATGGAGTAATGATATATGTAAACAAACACCGTGAGTGTTCTCCCACTCACTCACTCCATAAACTCCCCTGTGTGATTGGCCGTAAGGGAACAGTCCATTATTAGTATTAAGGGGAGGTTACTTGAATAATTTTGACGTTTAATCAAATTGAGTTGATACCTAATTATTATTGTGGATATTTCGCTGAAAAAGATTAATTCAGATAGTGAAGATGAATTATTAGGTACATCTTCAGAAATAAGACAATCAGCTAATGTTACCATACAGAATTTATTGCCCGAAAAATCCCAAAACAAATATAAAGGTGTATACAACAATTTTCAAGATTGGCGTAGCAGTAAGAATATCAAGTCATTGTTGACCGAGAATGTTCTTTTGGCATATTTTAGTGAACTTAGCACTAAATATGAAGCACAATCAACATAAATAATGCATGGTTATATGTAACTACATATTAAGATTTTTAAATAAAGTTCTTTCTCTGTACTTGTATCTTAGTATTTATTGTTACAATCGTAGATATATATATATATATATATATATATATTTATGTGTAATGGTGGTTTTGGGGACTTTTTTTTTTTCCGCATACATTCCTCCGGGAGGTTATATATGGTTGATGTATACCGAGTTTTTTTTTCCAACCCCCTTTTTTTAAAAAAAAAAACATAATTTTCCATGTAATGGTGTTTTTGAGGACCATGATTATTTCAATACCTATAGTGAATAGTAGGAATTTTCCTGCATACATAGTTTATATATAAAATATATAAACTATGTATACTGTTTTTTTTCGGGAGGGCTCATTCCTTCAAGAAACAACTTTTTTTTATATAGTGGTGTTTTTCGGGACCGTTGCTGCTTTCAATAGGAACTTGGCATGAAATGAAGGGTTTTCAATGAAAGGTTCATTTTCATCGAAAGAAAAGAGTTTTTTTCAAGAGAAATCAATGGATGTTTATTTAATTGTAAAGAGGAAGGCATGCCATCAACAATGGAAAAAGTTTTCAGCCAAATGAACGCCACAGCTACGGTTGCAGCCACATTCGGCAGTATGTCCTCGATAACTTTACGAATTCCATTTTTAAGATCTTGAATCGTTTGTGGAGCATAGGCATAGACCTCATCTTTCACGTGGCCCCGAAGAAAAAATGCTTAAGGTATTAAATCACAAGACCTCGATGGCCAATTGTGATCAGCACTACGAGGAATAACACTGCCAGGAATCTTTTCTTGAAAAATTGCGATTGTTCATACACCTTTTAGGTAGATTCGCATTTTAGAGTTTTAGAAACCAATTGAAAAAAATTATCCCATCCTCTCCTGAAAATTTCGAGTCCCTAGGCCTTTCCGTTCGTAAGTTGTGATTTTCTATGTAGCTTGAATATGTCATTCTCAATTAAATACAAAATTTCGTCATGATCGAACACGTAGTTCTGAAATAATCAAGAAAACTGAATTTCATAAGAGCATATTTACGGAACCCCTAGTCTAATTTGGCTCATTGATGAACGTGACTGCGACATTCGAGATCCACACCTATCCTGAAAATTTCAAGTCCCTAGGTCTTTCCGTTCGTAAGTAACGATTTTCTATGGTTGTGGTCATGCGATCTGGACAAAATATAGCTTCAATATATCATTCTCCATTAAAATACAAAATTTCGTCCCGATCGAATCCGTAGTTTTGAAATTATGAAGAAAATTAAATTTTAAACGATCATATTTTCGGAACCCTTAGTCAAATTTTGCTCAAATGAACGTGATCGCGACATTCGAAATGTAATCTTACCCTGAGAATATCAAGTCCCTAGGCCTTTCTGTTCGAAAGTTGTGAGTTTCTATGGTTCTGGTCATGCGATCTAGACAGCATGTTGCTAGAACACCTCATTCTTCATCTTAGTGCAAAACTTCACCTCGATAGAATTAGCAGGAGAACAAAATTTTGGATGGCCCTATTTACGGGACTCCTGGTCGAATTCTGCCCAATAACGAACCTAACCGCGGCATTCGAGATTCGAACCTACCCTGAAAATTTCAAGTCGAACATTGTCGATTGAGACCATTTTCGGCTCAAAATTCGAAAAATACAGACATCGTGACGAAATGATATCGTCGGTAAATTGACAAATCTGCAAATTTAGATTTTTTGAGTTAGCTTCACTTTGGAAACCATAGCTCTAGCCTCTTGAGCGTCACATTACCCATCTAGTCCTGAAATGAAGCAAATACAGGGAATTATAGTAGATAAGGCGTTGAAAATTTCAATCAGGTAAATTGTAGTAAACCGGAGAACTTTGATCGCGGATACCTTGAAAAACCAAAATTTGCAGATATGCCACTTTGTCATTTTACCGACGATATAGCCCTCGTGTTAGTGAAACGGGCGCTAAAAAAAGGCTTGAAACACTCCTGTTGTTGGAATCCTTCATTTAAAATCCTCTGGTAACATGTTCCGTATAAATTGCCTTCATCAAACCAAGGAGTTATTTTCCGATTCCTGTCAAAAGGACAGTGTGAGAACATGAAAAATGTCGTATTTATCGCTCATAATGTAACATAAACCAACTTAAACATTTTGAAAACTTCTACAAAACTTCACACGGCCGCCCAGAGTGAAATTACTCTTCACGGTAGGTTTGGAGTCGGAAAATCTCTCAAATCTATAAATCCGATCAATTCGGTTTTTAGATGTGAAGTAATCTCGCGCAGGTTCGTGCAAAATTTCGCGAGGATCGCATAATAGAAAGAAATAAAAATTACGAAAAGCACTGCCGTGAAGGCAAGAGCTTTTGAGCGCTCGTACATGCACCTTGTAGGTAGATTCGCATTTTCCAGTTTCAAAAATCAATTGAAGGAATTTTCAACAGCTGTCAAAAAAATTCTGAAACTTAGGCGAAACTCCAGACTTCATGTCAGTGCTTCAGCTGATCAATTTTTTTTCGATAATTCGCTAGAATTTTCTACGGTATCTATGGTCTTGGTGGTGCGATCTGGACAAAATTCCGCTCGTAGTTTGGATACATTATTACTCAGCTAGGTGCAAAATTTCACCCCAATCCGCACAGTATTTTCGGAACTATCAGCAAAAAAATATTTTGAACGGCCATATTTACGGAACCCCTAGTCTAATTTTGCTCATTGATGAACGTGACCGCGATATTCGCGATCCGAACCCATCCTGAGAATTTCAAGTTCCTAGGCCTTTCCGTTCAAAAGTTACAATTTTCTATGGTTTCTATGGTTCTGGTCATGCGATCTGGACAAAATATTGTTTTAATATATCATTCTCGATTAAAATACAAAATTTAATCTCGATCGAATCCGTAGTTTCGAATTTATCGAGAAACCAAAATTTCAAACGACCGTATTTACGGAACCCCTAGTTAATTCTGCTCATTGATAAACGTGAACGCCACATTTCAGATCTACACCTATCCTGAAAATTCCAAGTCCCTAGGCCTTTCCGTTCGAAAGTTATGATTTTCTATGGTTTCTATGGTTCTGGTCATGTGATCTGAAGAAATGTAGCTTGAATATATCATTCTCCATTAGTATACGAAATTTCGTCACGATCGAATCTGTAGTTTTGAAATTATCAAGAAAACTAAATTTCAAACGACCATATTTACGGAACCCCTAGTATAATTTTGTTCATAAATGAAGGTGATCACGACATTCGAGATCCACACCTATCCTGAAAATTTCAATTCCCTAGGCGTTTCCGTTCAAAAGTTACAATTTTCTATGGTTTCTATGGTTCTGGTCATGCGATCTGGACAAAATTCCACATGTAGCTTAAACTCCTCATTCTCCATTTGAGTGCAAAATTTCATCTCAATCAAATCTGTAGTTTTCAAGTAATCAGGGAAACAAAACTTTTAACGGCCATATTTACGGAACCCCTTGTGGAATTTGGCCCATTAACGAACTCAACCGAGGCATTCGGGAACTGAACCCATACTGAAAATTTCAAGTCTCTAGGTTGTTTCGTTCGAGAGTTATCGTGCTTACGGCCGGATGGACAGACTCGAATTTTCCGACGGATTCGTCATCAGTGAGTCGAACATAGTCGATTGAGACCATTTTCGGCTCAAAATTCGAAAAATACAGACATCGTGACGGAATGATATAGCCCTCGTGTAAGTTGTGCGAGCGCTCAAAAAAATTATGAGGATAAGATATAATCAAACATCGAGTCGATGGAATTGCATCGATTATATTCGTTTGGATTTTTCTGATTGATAGTAATTTATTTCGACTGATTCAGTTTCCGAATGATTTGATTATTCAGATAATTGTTTCGGCTCAATTACTTCTCCACCCTCCACGTGATGAAACAGAAAACTGAAGTCAAGTCAGACTACTTGAAAAAAAAATTTATTATATTTTCAATCATGCAATATGCTACTACTAATTGGTTCCGAATCTAACACAAAGTTGTGAAGTAAGTTAATTCAAAATATCAATGAATATTTTCAATGAAATAAATACGTAGTTCACGCGGAATTCCTCGATGATGATAGGCGACCGTTTCTACAGTTAGACAGACATATGGTATTAGGTATTCGACGCAAGTCGGTGAAAGATCAGAAGGGTTTACTGTAGCAAGCAAATTAGCGGTCGATATTTTTCGTTAACATGCACAGCTGCATTTTAAGAAGGGCTAGTTGTAGTACGGAAGATGACTTGCGGGTCACTGGTCAAAAATATATAAATATTAACGAATGTCATTCCACAAAATTCATGATTATTGAGCAGCTATTCAACCGGGGAAAATAAAAACGATTAGTTTGAATTGAATTGTTTTGATTTTTGATTTGGAGATTTTCAGACAAATTAACTGAACGGATTCTCTGATCGTCTGTTGGAAACATAAAAAGTGAAACGTGAAGAAGTGATTCAGTTTGATATCATAAATTATATATTCCTTAGTTCCACGTAGAGTGTTTTGCTGATTACCATATATCATATACTACCCAAAAGGGGAATCAGTTGATATAAAACTGATGAGCAGCTGATCAAAAGACATTTTGTCCTCTTCGGGACAAAATTGAGTTTGATGTATTACCGGTGTCACTTTGATCGATGCTTGATGCCCATCATGTAGTGTGTAGTGTGTACCAACATTAGACCACATTTTGTCTCACCTTTATAAGAATGTGAAATTCAAACATCTCCTCGAAAAGTGTTATATTCATAGAACTTCATATTTCAAAACGCATTTTTTCAAATAGAGAGCTGTAAACTTTTGTGGTAAAAACGCGTGTTAACGGTGGAAGAAGTCAGACAATCTTCATTTTGTTCTTACGGTACAACTATAAAGCTATTTTTGGAAATTCCATCGAATCGATACCTTTATTATTCATCAAACAAATTCCAGCTCATTCTGACGAATAGTTCCCGAAATATCGAAATTCTCTTGAAAAAATTTCAAATGTAATAACCCTGAATCCACTAGACCGATTTCACCCTTACAGGATTTAAATGAGATTTATTACACAATCTAGAAATTTCAAGTTAAGACATTATAAATCGCGTTAAGTTCCTGAAATTATTAATTTGGGATGCAGAAATTTGCCTCAATGTGTGCGTTTCTCGATTTTTTTTGTCACGTTTTATTCTAAATCCTTTTTTCGATCCTGGATATCATCGATATGGGTAACACTTATTATCCTAGATTTCGAATCAAAAAACTGATTTCTTTTATGGTATGTACTTCAAAACGCAGTACCATGTGGTTGGAATAATTCAAACCCTAGTGTGCACAGCCAACATTATCACTGAAATAATTGGCTTTGCAATATAGTTTTTTCATATCTTTTCCCAAAAAACGATATTGTGCGACATAACGCTGTTTGATGAAATGCTCAAATGCAAGGATAGCTCCCGAACGTTTCGTACGTAGATTCGCGTTAGTGCTAGAGGCTCTAGCACTAGTGAAAAAAACTTTAGGCGAATGCCGCTTTTCCAATATTCTTTCGATCCTGTTCGTTCATTCACCTTGTAGGTAGATTCGCATTTTCCAGTTTCAGAAACAAATTCAAAAATTTTTCAAACTAAGACTTCACGTCAGTGTTTCAGGTGATTTTTTTTCAATTATTCGCTAGAATTTTCTACGGTATCTATGGTCTTGAGGATGCGATCTGGACAAAATTTTCCTCGTAGTTTGAATACATTATTCTTCATCTATGTGCGAAATTTCAATCCAATCCAATGAGTAGTTTCGAAATTAACAAGAAAAAAATATTTTGAAATGCTATATTTACGGAACTTCTAGTCTAATCTTGCTCATCCATGAACGTGACTACGAAATTTGCGATCCGAACCAACCCTAATAGTTTCAAGTCCTTAGGTCTTTCCGTTCGAAAGTTATAATTTTCTATGGGTTCTATGGTTCTGGTCATGCGATCTAGACAAAATTTTGCATTGTGCTTGAACACTCCATCTCCGTGCAAAATTTCATCCCGATCGAATCAGTGGTTTCGAAGCAATCAGGAGAACAAAATTTCAAATGGCCATTTTTACGGAACCCCTAGGTCGTTCTGTTCTAGAGTTTTCGAGTATAAGGACGGACGGACGGACAGACTCGAATTTTTCGACGGATTCGTCATCAGTGAGTGAAACCCTGTCCATTGAGACCATTTTTGGCCCAAAATTCGAAAAATACAGACATCGTGACGAAATAATATAGCCTTCGTGTAATAAGTACGTGCTTTCGAAAAACTGATGTGATAACTATTATTTGATATTCCAGGTTCAGCTTCATTTAAAATTTTATGTACACTATGTTGGGTGAATTTTGATTATTGAAAGGTGAATTATGAAACCTCACAATTCTATAAGATAATAATAATAAATCGTCTTCATTAGGTGAAAATTTAGCTATAAGCTACTCTTACACTTTTACCTATCAAAAAGACAATACTAAACCTTATAAATTGGACAAAATATTTCCATTCACTCAAAAAAAAAACAAAACAAAACAAAAAATCATACTATATATAATCCGAAAATGAACTTCAAGCAAACAATATTCTTCATTGAGAGACGGAAACCTGGCTGCGCAGAATCAAATCTCCGACTTGAATCCGAAAGCCACTGATGGATTTGGCCTTAACATTACATAACAATGAATAATCAAGTCGATGGATAATAATGATTACATACCTTTGCCATTCGGCCTATAATTTTTATAAAATACGCGGAATATTTGAATCAAATCTCTGTTTCATATATTTCCAGTAAACTATTACTATTGGTTGAAGTTTTATCCGTGATCGTTCTAAGCCCTCTCTTCTTCAGGTACATCATGTTAGAAGTGTCAAATCCTATAGGAGTAATGGTGTCTATGGGGACTTTGAGATACAACAATGTGGGTTTAAAGCAAATTAGTTATTTCAAGAAAGCGGGAGCTCTATCAAATTGCGTAAATTTATAATTTACGAATTTCATTTCGAAACGATTACGTCGGACTCATTAGTCATTATGAAGCGCATCTACCTATTCCCTTGAGTTTTGATAATAGGAAACAAATTTTGATAATATTCGAAAAAAAAATGTATCACTGATGTGATAAATATTTTTTGATATAATCATTTTGGGTGAATTGTGATTATTCAAATGAGAAATATGAACCCTCACAATTCAATAAGATAACAATGAAGAATCAAGTCGATAGATAATGATGATTACGTACCTTTGCCATTCGGCCTACTATTTTTATAAAATACGCGAAATATTTGAATCAAATCTCTGTTTCATATATTTCCAGTAAACTTATGTTTAGTTAACGTTTTATTCATGATCGTTCTAAGCCCTCTCTTCATCAGGAACATTATGTATTTAAGAAGTGTAAATTCTAGAGGAGTAATGGTGTCTTTGAGGACTTTGAGGTTATCTTCGTACAACAATGTGGGATTAAAGCAGATTAGTTATTTCAATGAAGCAGGAGCTCTATCAAATTGCGTAAATTTATAATTTACAAATTTCATTTCGAGATCATCTCAAACGATTACGTCGGACTCATTAATCATTACGAAGCGCATCTACCTATTCCCTTCAATTTTGATAATTGGAAACATAATTTGATAATATTAAAATAAAAATTAGTTTATAATTGTGGAGAGAACAAATTCTGGATTGTCCAATCGAAAAAAAAATTTACTACGGAGCAAAAAATCTGAATCTTTCATTAAAAATTCCCCACCTCTCAGGAATAAAAACAGTTTTGAGCATACATAGTTGGATCTTCAAATAGAAACATATTGAATTTTGTTATCTTTTCCTAACTTTACGCCGGCATTCGACGAGAATTAAGCAAAAGGAAAAAATCTATTCATGAATTGCGGGATGGTTATTCATGAACAATGATGTTATCATTTTGTCACAATGTCTTTAATTTTGGGCCAAAAATGCTCTTCAATGACCAAGTTGGATGAAATATTCTGTGTCAAAATTAATTTTATCCGTCCATCCGTAAGCAGGGTCCAAACATCCCGGATAAGTTCGTTAATAGGCGAAACCAGTCGAGTGACTCCGGAGTTATTGATTTTTGAAAGTTTTTGATATTTTTTCCCTATAATTTGGAATCTGATGATACGCTTGAGTTGACATTCCGTATTTATGTGAAAAATGATTATGGCTGTTCGTGCAAAATCATGCGATGATCGTGTAATCAGGAGATTTCAACTGGAAAAATTTCGAAATCCAACGGCCCTGACCTCTAATTGAGAGATCTTTGCAGGTCAAGAAGAAATTCTTCGTTTCTACTTCAGATATCACCGCCCCCGCACGTCCTCGACCTTGGCTGCCCCTTACTGTTCTGTTCTTTGCATTTCAACTGAAAAGATTATAACATTTTTTCCCCTTAGATATCCAGAATGTCGAGATTTTTACTAAGTGTTACCGTAACCCAACCGCCCCCGACCTGTCCTATCGGCAATTTCATATATTTTCATATTGCGATATTACGTCTTCTGTTATGTCTGTAGATCATGAAAGAAAGATATAACACTAAACAAACCGCACCCGACCATGACGAACGGTAATTTTATCATCTCATTTTTTTCTCTATGCAGTTCATGAAAAATATTCCTATTGTAGATATCACCGCCACCAAGCTAACTCCAAAAACATATCAATGACGATTCATGATTGGTGATTTGGGAGAAAATATCATACCCTCCTCTATTCTACATGAATAATACCCCGGTTATACTCAAAAAAGACTTTCACTCGATTTCCGCACCAAATGAAGTGAAAATATTTCGAGTCCCCAAAACCACCATTCCATGTTATGAGGACTGTCCCCAAAACCTACATTAGATATAAAGTGCTTGCGAGGACCGTCCTCAAAAGCACCGATATACATAAAATCTTATGAGGACCGTCCTCGTAAGCACCAAAAGTCCTCGAAACCACCGATGGGTGCCAAAAAATGTCCCCAAAACAACCGTTATACATATATATATTGATCAGTTCACAACGTTCTTCGACGTCTTCTGATTTCCAGCCTCCATTTGTCTCGGTCCTCCCATAGGTTATCCTCTATCCCCCTCGATCTCATGTCCTTAGTTATTCCCTCTCTCCAAGTCAATTTAGGTCTTCCCCTTCTTCTTCTTCCATGTGGCATCCACTCTAGGACCTGCTTCGGCAGTCTATCGTTTCCCATTCTCTGGACGTGTCCGTACCACCTCAGTTGTTTTTCTCTGATGTCGTCAGTAATTCGATGTTCAACTTTCATTATCTCAAGAATTCTTTCATTCCTCACTTTGTCTAATCTACTCTTACCCGCCGCTCTTCTCCAATAATCCATTTCCATAGCTTCGAGTGAGCGGAGAGCCTTCTGTTTTAATGGCCATATTTCACTACCGTAGGATGATATAGTTTTGACTATGGAATCGTACATTCTGTGCTTGTTGTTTTTTGAAATTGATTTATCCCATAGTATTCCATTTAGTTGCCTGATTGCTGTTCTTCCTAGGTTGTTTCGGTGTTTTATCTCCTCATCCATACTTCCGTCGTTTCTGATCTGTACTCCAAGATACTTGTATTTGCTACATTTCTTTATAACCTGCCGTTCCAGTATCAAATCCTGTTGTTCTCCGCCAATACACATATACATACTCTGTCTTACTGATGTTTACTTCTAGGCCCCACTTGTCGTACTCCTCTATAAGTTTCCGTGTCATGTACTCTAGATCTTCGTATTCTTGGGCCAAGACCACCTGATCGTCGGCAAAACACAGAGTGTAGAGAATTGTCTCACTTAATGGTATACCCATGCCCCGACATTTTCTTTTCCATATCCTGAGAGCCTGTTCTAGATAGATTTTAAACAGAGACGGTGAAAGACAGCAGCCCTGCTTCAGCCCCTTGCTCACGAAGAATCCAGTTGAAACCATTTTTGCTCTTTTTACTTGGCTTTTATTGTCTTTGTATAAATCCTTGACCGCCTTGATGAGGGTTAAACTTATATTAGTTCTTTCAAGGGCTTCCCACAGTTTTTGTTGGGATACGCTGTCATACGCTTTTTTGAGGTCCACGTAGAGTAGATGTATTTCCTGGTTTAGCGCTCTTTTCTTCTCTATTACTTGCGTAAGAGTGAACAGATGGTCGATTGTCGATCTACCGGCCCTAAAACCGGCCTGTTCTTCAGCTTTGTAACGAAGTGAATTTCGTTACTAGGTCATCCGGTATCATTCACGTAAATTTTTGCAAAAAATTTGTGGGAATTATTCAATATTTCTGACTACGAGGACATATGGGCCACCCTGTATGGTTTACGTCGATTTCTGGAGATTTTACACGGATAAATCCTCATTCCCCGTCGGGAAGTTTCATAAGTCACCCGGTATTATCGGCCTGGATTTTGAGAAAATTTGTCGAAATAATTTTCATATCGCATATGAGGCGAATTTAACGCGATCATTTAAAATCCGAGCCTATGTAGAAAAACTCTAGGATTTCGTCGCGGAAGAGATAACGCTTGCAGAAGCGAATTTTTGTATGTTGACTGGGAGTTTTTTTGGAAAACGACGCCGTTTTCGAGTGTCCGAATTACCCCCATCAAACCGACCTTATAAAAGGAGGAATGGGAAGGAATTGAGGCAATTCCGAATTAGCCGCCGTGTTTGACTATTAGAGATTTGTATTGAAATTCCGATTTATCCGCCGTGTTGAAGACTGTTAAAAAGTTGTGTTAGAGAATTCCGATTAAGCCGCCGTGTTGGAGACTGTTAGAAAGTCGTAGTAGGAATTCCAATTTAGCCGGTGTGTCTAAGATTGGTAAAAGCGTTGTTAGAACATTCAGAATTATTCTTCGTGAAAAACGTCGTTATAAATTACTGATCGAACGAGAGAATAATTTTCCCGACTGACAAGCCGCTCGAGATCGTGTCGCGCTTGTGATAATTACCGACTTTCGTTCGGGGTTATCGTAAAATCGAGAAATTGACTCTAAGCCGTTTTGTGCTGTTCGAAGTGTTTCAACGCTTGTGCAGTGTGTGCTGCCCGTACAGGAAAGTCCTAGAGCTGGTGAGCTGTATTTCCGAATTTACCTGAGTTCATTTATGACCGTAGATTATTCTTCCTGTGTTCCGTGATCGTTACTTGTAAATTCTGTAGCTTCTATTTTTTTTATCATCAGTCCCAAGAGACAATCCAGCTAAGTCAGTGCCGCCTTAGATTATCCGAGATTTGGTCCGACTTGCAATTCGAAGCTGTTGCAATCTTTGCAGCTAATCAAGCCCCTTGTTCGAATTCGTTCGCATTCATTCTGGCCTTGATTTGAGTAATTGAAATCTTAGCCCCACCGAATAATTAGTATACCCTGGCAGTGTGAAGTATCGCGTCGGTGCTTCAATTCCCCTCGAGTGAAGTTCAGACGTCCATTGGTGATTGCGGCTAGGTCTTATGAGTAATGCCTGATGAACTTTATACTTCGAGGAAAGGGGTCAATATCCTTTAGTAAGTTACCACAAGTCCGAGACTCATTTCAGTGGCAACCATCGTCCAAGTTCTAATTCTTCCACCATTGGTGGTCTTGCCTATTTTTTTTTCTCCGATTAAAGTTTCTTTTGGGTAAATATTTCACCACATGTCCGGACCGATCCACGATAGGTGGCATACGTCCAGTAATTGAAATCTTAACGTTCACCGAATAATTAGTATATCCTGGCAGTGTGAAGTATCGCGTCGGTGCTTCAATGCCCCTCGAGTGAAGTTCAGACGTCCATTGCTGATTGCGGCTAGGTCTTATGAGTAATGCCTGATGAACTTTATACTTCGAGGAAAGGGGTCCATATCCTTTGTTAAGTTGTCCCAACTCCGAGTCTCCGAGCAGTGACAACCATCTTTCAAGTCCTTTTTTTTTCCCACCGTTGGTGGCCTGGCTCATATTTCCCCGACCAAGGTTTCAGTTTTGTCAATATCCCACCCCACAGTAATATTTTGGTGGATGCGTCCCTTGCTTATTGCAGCTTCTCCACCATAGACCCCTTTGTATAAATTCTCCCGACCAAAATTGTTTGGTGGATGCGCCATGTAAACTCCGAGTTTGCTTATTAATTATATGATAATATACTCCGTCTGGACTTGGTTTCAGTCTTGACTTACATCACCACCGGTTGGTTTAGATACTGTTTAGGCAGCGCCGTGCTGTCGCTGACCAAAATTATTTTGGTGGATGCGTCATTTAAACTCCGAGTTTACTTATTGATTACCCGATAGTATACTTCGTCTTGACTTGGTTTCAGTCTTGACTTACTTCATCACCGGTTTGTTTAGATACTGTTTAGGCAGCGCCGTGCTGTCGCTGAACATCAGTAATCCCGATTTCGCGGAACACAGGTTATGGTGTCACCTCGCCGAAACTCTGGACTGTAAACTGTTGTTTGATTACCATTTTGTATGCTTTCACACTTGTTCGCATTTTGACCACGCTTATCATCGCTTTCTACATTTGCTCTGCTTATTGCTTTCTAATATAATACCTGCTGATTGCTCGCCTCACTCGTACCTCGTCCGCTTGCCGCCAACCCATTGTATATATTTTGATATTGAGAGTTATTTTTTTTGTCGATCTTAAGACTGAGAATTATTTGTTTTGTTGATCATACGACTGCGTCAAACAGATTATTATTATTGTCTTTCGTACTGTTTGCGACATTTAGGTCTAACAATTTGACCAACTAGACATTATAGTATACATAATTGGACATATCATCAGGGTGAATTTCATTTACTACCTCCATAGCCTCCTCCTTCTCGCCGGCAAAAGAAATCGATACTTGTCAATCGCTACCACCTCAGATTGGATCGAACTCTGTCTCCAACTGTGTAAAAGCTACCCGAGTTTGGACTCAGTAAGTGTCATAAGGCATTGCGACCTTATAAAACCCATCGCAATTGGCGCCCGAGTTCATTCTTAAATCAAGTTGAAGGCGATTTTTCTCAACCGGAGAAAAAACGCCGTTACAAATTGGCGCCCGAGCAGGGACCGATTTTCTTGTAAAGAATACAGGTCAAAAAGGCCTTTCCGGTATTGTAGATTATTGAGATAAAGGAGTATGGAGGTTAACCGATTAAGAGCAGACGAGCTGATATGGGAGTTGGAAGCTCGCGGCCGTCCGGCCGGCAAAACCGTCCAGGAGAACCGTATGGAGCTGCGGAAGGTGTTAGCGCAGAACGTGCGATTCTGTCCGAGAGAGAGGGACATGGAAGAGGAGTTAGGTGAGGCTGGTCGAATCCTGAGGAGTCTGGTGGAACAGGTTCAGGATTCCGATGAGGATAACGCCATCAACGAAGAATCGCGTATCAGGAGCCGACTCATCCACCTCCGGCACCGTCTCGGTCAAATGCGGCCAACTACCGTGGAAGAACAGGATAAGGCCGACGAACTGTCCGAATTGTGGAAGCAAACAGAAGAGATGCTGAAGGACGCCGTGATCCTGGCCGGAGCGAAGTCGGAGTTGAACACTCCGTTGGAGGATGTTGCTGAAGACGCAGGACGCCTTCAGAGGAGGGAAACTTCCCAACCCGAGGGAGATTGGCCATTGATCTCTTTCGAGGATTCCTCCCCGGGGAGCCAACAAGCCTCGCATCCCGAAGGGACCCACACCGTCGCAGGCGATACGGAAGGAACTCCTAACGTCTCCAGGGAGCCAGTAATTTCCAGGAGCCGCACACTACTGAACCAGACACATCTTAACCGAACCCAGCTGAACCAAACCCGGGTTCTGCAACCAGAGATCCCTGCAGGAGGTTTTACGTTAAGTTTCTTCCAGAGGTTGCATAACCGGGTCTGTGAAGCCGTCCGCCAACGATTGAACTTCACAGTTCCGTGGGGTACAAGTAGAAATGGAACATACGAGTCTCCTACACCAAGAAGTCGTCCGGCAGTGGCAGAGTCCACTCGAAGAATCTCGTTCCCATTTTTAGAACCGGAAGAGTCAAGAGCGACCAGGCAGAATACGATTTTCACCGGTGACCAAGCTGGCTCAAATGGATTGAGTGAGGTTGATCAAGGTCAAACTGAACCAGTCAACTGGACCCGGACCGATAGATCGTTCAATCATCCGCCGTCCGTACCAGTATACAAATGGAACGTTTGTTTCGACGGAGCGACCAGCGTCAATGCTTTCCTGCAAGAGGTGGAACAACTAGCAGACACTCGGAGGATTACTCGTCAGTACCTCTTCGATTCCATCTTCGAATTGTTGCGAAAGGACGCTAGAGGTTGGTACATCCCTAGAAGAGGTTCGTTCAGGGATTGGGAGGACTTCAAAGAACAGCTTCGCGAAGCTTTCCTTCCCCTGGATTACGAGGAAACCCTTCTAGAAGAAATAAGGAAACGAACTCAAGGAGAAGGCGAAAAGCTGCTGCTCTTCGTCACCAGGATGCAAAACCTCTTCCTGAAGCTGACCACCAAAAGACCTCCTGAGGAAGAGCAGGTGAACATGATCAGGAAGCGACTGTTACCAGCACTGCAGAAAGCTCTGGCGTTCCAGGAGACCAGATGTTACACCGAGCTTTTGGCCCGAGGAAAGAAGTTTGAGTTGGTCCAGTGGCACGCGGACCAGTACACTCCACCTCCAACGAACAAAGGTTTGATCGACGACCCTCATTTGGTGTACGCAAATTCCCGCCGGAAAATCCAGACTATGACCGTCCAGTATTCACCACCAAAGGTGTCGGAAGTCATCAAACCGACAGTGAATACGCCGAGACCGACGCCCCCAGTTCAGATCGGTACGACAAACCGAAAACCGAACCCAGCGCCAGCTAAAGTGGAGGAGTCACCACCACGCGATACGAGGGCCGTTCGTTTCGAGGATACCAGGTTGGGCGGCATCCAGTGCTGGCGTTGTGGGAAGACCGGGCACTTCAGGAGAGAGTGCCAATCAGCGCCGAGGTTGTTTTGCTCTCGATGCGGGAGACAAGACGTGATGTCCCGAGATTGTCGTTGTTCGGAAAACTAGAAAGGAGCCGTCTCACGGGGAAGAGACAGTTCCGCTCAACCGCATCCCCAATTAAACAACCAGCCTGCACACAGGATAACCGGCCAATCATCACCGTCTGGATTGGAGAACGACCCATAAAAGCCCTGCTGGATACCGGAGCGTCGAAGTCATTTCTGAGCAACAACGCAGCCGAGGCTTGCCGGAGAATGAAAGTGTATCCGTCCGAAATAGCTGACATGACGGCCACAGTGGCCGATGGAAGTTCAGTCACCGTAGGAGAGGTGTACGAGCCCATGATACAGTTCGGGAAGGAGAAGATCAAACCCCGACTGTACCTGGTACCCCGTTTACCGGTCGATTTGATCCTGGGAATGGACCTGTTGGCTTCCCACGATTTCAGGATTGACCTCCGTACCTCTCAATGTTTCCTGAGAGGAGAGTTGTTGGAGAGATCCGTGTCACCAACCGTTACGCCGCACAACTCATCAATCAGTTCCTCGGACCGAGAGAAAGAACGAGTACTCCGAAGGTTTCTGAAGGAGGAACTGGCAGACTTTGAAGAGATAAGAGGTCTGACCGATATGACTCAGCACGAGATTAGGGTCAAACCTGGAACCATACCGATCAAACAAAGATACCGTCCGTGTAACCCGAAGATGCAGGAAATTATGGATCAAGAGGTGGACCGAATGCTGAAAGAGGGTATTATCGAACCTTCGAGGTCACCGTGGAGTTCTTGCGTCGTCATTGTGAAGAAGGCGAACGGAAAACCCCGGTTTTGCATCGATTTCCGGGCGGTTAATGAAGTCTCCGTGAAAGATGCGTACCCTTTGCCGTATATTGCCGGAGTATTGGACAAGTTGAGACGAGCAAAATATATTTCTACGTTGGACTTAAGACAAGGATATTGGCAGATTCCCCTCACCGAAGAGAGTAAACCGGTTACCGCTTTTGCCGTGTCTGGAAGGGGTTTGTTCCAGTTTAAAGTTATGCCGTTCGGCCTTCATTCCGCCGGGGCCACATTCCAGAGGCTCTTGGACCGTGTCATAGGTCCTGAGTTGGACCCAATCGCCTTTGCCTATCTAGATGACATAGTGGTCCTGGGAGAAACTTTCGAGGAACATCTGGAAAACCTAAGGGTAGTATTCCGTCGACTCCGGGAGGCGAACCTGAAGATCAATCCGGATAAACGCGAGTTCGTCCGGAGTTCCCTCAAATATTTGGGTCATGTGATCACCAAAGACGGGATTGCGACCGACCCAGACAAAATTGAGGCCGTCAATTCCATGCAACCGCCTAAGAACGTCCGCGAAGTTCGCCGATTCTTAGGAGTAGCAAGTTGGTACCGTAGATTTGTGGAAGATTTTACAAAGATAGTCACCCCGCTCACAGGACTGTTGAAGAAGAAGCAAAGGTGGAAATGGGAAGGGGAACAGCAACAGGCGTTTGAGGCACTGAAGAGGAAACTCACTGAGTCACCAGTGCTGGCCTGTCCGGACTTTTCCCAACCGTTTACCCTCCAGACCGACGCCTCCGAGCACGGCCTCGGAGCAGCCCTGACGCAGTCCCTGGATGGACGCGAAAGAGTAATCGCTTACGCCAGTCGTACCTTGAATGGTGCCGAGAAGAATTACTCGGTGACCGAGAAGGAGTGTTTGGCGATCGTATGGGCCATCAATAAGATGAGACCGTATCTGGAAGGGTACCGTTTTACCGTGATAACCGACCACATGAGCTTGCGCTGGTTGCAATCCATTAAATCCCCATCGGGACGGATTGCAAGATGGAGCGTCTTCCTGTAGCAGTATGATTTCGAGATCAAATACAGGAAGGGCGCTTTGAACCGAGTGGCAGACGCCTTGTCCCGAGATCCGCTACCGTCCGAAGAACAGGTCTGTGTGACCGAAAATCCGATCCGATGCCCGTGGTACGTCAAGAAATACCAGGAAGTCTCGAAGGAACCCGTTGACTTCCCTGATTACCGAATACAGGAGGGAAGGCTGTACAGGCACTTCTGGAGCGCTGACGACTTCACCGAACCCGAGATGGGAACACCGTGGAAATTGTGCGTTCCAGCCGAGGATCGACAGTCAATTCTGCGAGAAAACCACGACGAGCCGTTGGCTGGTCACTTAGGAGTCGCAAAGACCATATCCCGAGTGGCCCAAAGCTACTACTGGCCAGGGATGTTTCGTGAAGCGGCTCAATATGTACGCAGGTGCCCGCGATGTCAGAGGTATAAAGTTTCCCAGCAGAAGCCCCCGGGAAAGATGCAACCGTACCAGATCAGTGAACCGTGGAATACCGTCAGCACAGACCTAATCGGCCCGTTACCCCGTTCGAAGAAAGGTAATACGTTCCTGGTGATGTTTCAAGATCGCTTTTCGAAATGGATCGAGTGTAAACCCCTTCGTACCGCAACGGGTAAGGGAGTGTTCCAGGCATTTTACGATTTAGTAGTGCTGAAGTTTGGATGTCCGAAGACCGTGATCAGTGACAATGGTTCACAATATGATGGCCGTCTGTTTAAAGGAAACCTGAAGAGTTTGGGTATCCGTCATAGATTTGCTCCGGTCTACTCACCGCAGTGTAATCCAGTAGAAAGAGCCAACAGAACTATAAAGACAATGATCGCGCAGTTTTGCGAGCAAGATCATCGCTCCTGGGATGAGCGCATAGGAGAATTGGCTTTCGCGGCGAACTCAGCCAAACATGAATCTACCGGGTTCACACCGGCATTCCTGAATTTCGGCCGGGAGGTCCACTCCCCAGAAACTAGCATTCGGCTGACAGGCACAGAAGAGGGCTCACAAGAGCAAACCGAAGAACCGCCCGTCCCAGAGGTAGACCACTACGCAAACCGTATTCAGCGACTCAAGGAGACGCGGGAGTTTGTAAGACTCCAGTTGGCCCGAGCTTTCAACCAACAGAGTCGGTATTATAACCTCCGTAGGAGAGCATGGTCATGCCGGATAGGGGATAAAGTCCTGCGCCGGGAACATCCGCTGTCATCGGCGGCAGACGGTTTCGCGTCTAAGTTAGCGCCCAAATATTCAGGACCTTATACCATTACCAAGGTTATATCTCCCGTAGTGTATGATTTGCGAGACGCGTCGGGTAAATACCTTCGCCATATCCACGTGAAAGATTTGAAACCCTTTCACGAGAGTGAATCGAGCAATGAGCAGCCCACAGTCGCGGAAAATTCGCGAGGGTTAGGTGAAAAGCATACATAATTCTAACGGTAATCCGTATTAGCCGTCCGTCTGTTTACAGGAGATGTCCGTACCTGCAGTAATCATGCCTTCCGCCTCTTCTGAGGAGGGGCCATTGATGACGCAGACGAGCGAACTCTCCCGACCGTTTAGGCAGGTCCGCGTCCTTGGAGAGGGAGGTTTCGGCCAGGTGTTGGAGATGGAGAAGGATGGGTTCAGGTTCGCTCTGAAGGTGGCGAAGAAAGACAACGTCTCCCTGACGGAGCGGCTGATGTTGCGTACGCTGAAACATCCCAACATAGTCCGCTGGTTGCTGGACTATGTGGAGAAGGGAAAACTTTGCATCGGTATGGAACTGATGGAAGGGGACCTCTTCGAGCTGGTCCAGCGTCGGGGTCCCGTTCCGGAGGAGGAGTGCCGTAAACTTATGGGCCAGGCCTTCGCCGGCCTGGCCGCCTGTCACGATAAACGCGTACTGCATCGCGATGTGAAGCCTGACAACTTCCTGTTGCGAGGACCGAGGGTCTGTCTGGCAGATTTTGGCCTCGCCTACCGTCTCCCGTTGCGGTCGGCGACCACTACCCGACGAGCCGGTACCAAACCGTTTTGGGCCCCCGAGGTGGCGAGCGGCCAACCGTTCGGGCTGTCTGCAGATGTTTGGGCGATGGGTTTGACCGTGCTCTACCTGGCCACCGGGGACCTGCCGTTTTTCCTTTCAGACTGCGAGGAGAAGATCGCCCGGCTGACCGATCAGTACGAGTGGGGGGAGTTGGCCGGATTGTCCGTAGAAATGAGGAAGATCGTAGAGAGGTTGCTGCAGGTCGACCCCGAACGGCGTCCCTCGGCCAGGTGGGGCGAAAAGACCATGAGGGTGTCAGTCATCTCGACGACGATGCCCGCACCGGCATCACCATTACCGCTGGTCCAGACGGGAGAGGGACTTCCGGAAGTGGGGACGAGTTTCGTCGAGAGCTGGAACCGACAACCGAAGATCGGCAGGACGCCAAGTTTTAGAGGGAGGCTAATGCAATTCCGTCCGCCGGGGAACAAAAACCGTATTCACCAGAGGTTGATGTTCCCCGATGGAAGTACGAGAAGGATTTGGATTCCTCGTGACTGAAACCGTCCGTCTGTGAGTTAGGCCCTGACATAGGCCACCGTTGTCTAAGGCGAATCTTGTACTTTGGGATATTAATGTCGGTTGATTTCAGGTTGAAGATGTCTATAGAAGACTGGGACCTGATAGATGCCGGGCTGGTGGAGTCCATGCCGGCCAGCTTTGATGAATTGGTCGAGGAGCAGTTCGACTCCCGGCCGAGAGAATCCCTGGAACCGCACCCATCCACACCGAACCGTACCGAACCAGCCGAGAGACCCATACCAAAGGAGGTGCCTAGCAACCCTACTAGGAAACGCCCACGATGTGGAGGACCATCACGAGTAGGGAGAACCGGGACCAGCCAACCCCAAGGACCAAGTGGAACTCCGACTCCGCCCTCAGTACGACCCGAACCACTCAGGAGGACGAAGAACACCCAATGGAAGCGGACCCGGAAGGGAACTACCGGGATGCCGAAGAGAAAGGCCCCTCAATACATACAATTGGTAGAAGGAGCCTGCTGGAGATGCGGCCTGTCAGGCCACCCCAGGAAAGACTGCAAGAACGTCGCCCGCTTGTTCTGTTCACGTTGCGGTCGCTTGGGCGTCATGTCTAGAGAATGCCCATGTCCGAAAAGGGCCCCCCAGGGGACCAGAATAGGAACCAGGTTATCGCAAGAAGCCCCACCAGACGGGATAGCCACCGTCCAGGAAATCAGGAGCAACCGACCCAAGGTCAGATCACTTGGGATCCAATGCGAGCTTCTGCGACCGGGGGCGAACGCCCAACCTTGGCCATTCGAACTTCGTCAGGGAATGATCCTGGCGGTGTGCCCGTAGAAATGTTGTAGATAACGCGGCGGCAGGCGGACGCGAGAGAAAAAAAACTGTCGTTTTTTTTTGGGAAAGTAGAGGGGTGTAACGAAGTGAATTTCGTTACTAGGTCATCCGGTATCATTCACGTAAATTTTTGCAAAAAATTTGTGGAAATTATTCAATATTTCTGACTACGAGGACATATGGGCCACCCTGTATGGTTTACGTCGATTCCTGGAGATTTTACTCGGATAAATCCTCATTCCCCGTCGGGAAGTTTCATAAGTCACCCGGTATAATCGGCCTGGATTTTGAGAAAATTTGTCGAAATAATTTTCATATCGCATATGAGGCGAATTTAACGCGATCATTTAAAATCCGAGCCTATGTAGAAAAACTCTAGGATTTCGTCGCGGAAGAGATAACGCTTGCAGAAGCGAGTTTTTGTATGTTGACTGGGAGTTTTTTTGGAAAACGACGCCGTTTTCGAGTGTCCGAATTACCCCCATCAAACCGACCTTATAAAAGGAGGAATGGAAAGGAATTGAGGCAATTCCGAATTAGCCGCCGTGTTTGACTATTAGAGATTTGTATTGAAATTCCGATTTATCCGCCGTGTTTAAGACTGTTAAAAAGTTGTGTTAGAGAATTCCGATTAAGCCGCCGTGTTGGAGACTGTTAGAAAGTCGTAGTAGGAATTCCAATTTAGCCGGTGTGACTAAGATTGGTAAAAGCGTTGTTAGAACATTCAGAATTATTCTTCGTGAAAAACGTCGTTATAAATTACTGATCGAACGAGAGAATAATTTTCCCGACTGACAAGCCGCTCTCGAGATCGTGTCGCGCTTGTGATAATTACCGACTTTCGTTCGGGGTTATCGTAAAATCGAGAAATTGACTCTAAGCCGTTTTGTGCTGTTCGAAGTGTTTCAACGCTTGTGCAGTGTGTGCTGCCCGTACAGGAAAGTCCTAGAGCTGGTGAGCTGTATTTCCGTATTTACCTGAGTTCATTTATGACCGTAGATTATTCTTCCTGTGTTCCGTGATCGTTACTTGTAAATTCTGTAGCTTCTATTTTTTTTATCATCAGTCCCAAGAGACAATCCAGCTAAGTCAGTGCCGCCTTAGATTATCCGAGATTTGGTCCGACTTGCAATTCGAAGCTGTTGCAATCTTTGCAGCTAATCAAGCCCCTTGTTCGAATTCGTTCGCATTCATTCTGGCCTTGATTTGAGTAATTGAAATCTTAGCCCCACCGAATAATTAGTATACCCTGGCAGTGTGAAGTATCTCCTCGGTGCTTCAATGCCCCTCGAGTGAAGTTCAGACGTCCATTGCTGATTGCGGCTAGGTCTTATGAGTAATGCCTGATGAACTTTATACTTCGAGGAAAGGGGTCAATATCCTTTAGTAAGTTACCACAAGTCCGAGACTCATTTCAGTGGCAACCATCGTCCAAGTTCTAATTCTTCCACCATTGGTGGTCTTGCCTATTTTTTTTTCTCCGATTAAAGTTTCTTTTGGGTGAATATTTCACCACATGTCCGGACCGATCCACGATAGGTGGCATACGTCTAGTAATTGAAATCTTAACGTTCACCGAATAATTAGTATATCCTGGCAGTGTGAAGTATCGCGTCGGTGCTTCAATGCCCCTCGAGTGAAGTTCAGACGTCCATTGCTGATTGCGGCTAGGTCTTATGAGTAATGCCTGATGAACTTTATACTTCGAGGAAAGGGGTCCATATCCTTTGTTAAGTTGTCCCAACTCCGAGTCTCCGAGCAGTGACAACCATCTTTCAAGTCCTTTTTTTTTCCCACCGTTGGTGGCCTGGCTCATATTTCCCCGACCAAGGTTTCAGTTTTGTCAATATCCCACCCCACAGTAATATTTTGGTGGATGCGTCCCTTGCTTATTGCAGCTTCTCCACCATAGACCCCTTTGTATAAATTCTCCCGACCAAAATTGTTTGGTGGATGCGCCATGTAAACTCCGAGTTTGCTTATTAATTATATGATAATATACTCCGTCTGGACTTGGTTTCAGTCTTGACTTACATCACCACCGGTTGGTTTAGATACTGTTTAGGCAGCGCCGTGCTGTCGCTGACCAAAATTATTTTGGTGGATGCGTCATTTAAACTCCGAGTTTACTTATTGATTACCCGATAGTATACTTCGTCTTGACTTACTTCATCACCGGTTTGCTTAGATACTGTTTAGGCAGCGCCGTGCTGTCGCTGAACATCAGTAATCCCGATTTCGCGGAACACAGGTTAGGGTGTCACCTCGCCGAAACTCTGGACTGTAAACTGTTGTTTGATTACCATTTTGTATGCTTTCACACTTGTTCGCATTTTGACCACGCTTATCATCGCTTTCTACATTTGCTCTGCTTATTGCTTTCTAATATAATACCTGCTGATTGCTCGCCTCACTCGTACCTCGTCCGCTTGCCGCCAACCCATTGTATATATTTTGATATTGAGAGTTATTTTTTTTGTCGATCTTAAGACTGAGAATTATTTGTTTTGTTGATCATACGACTGCGTCAAACAGATTATTATTATTGTCTTTCGTACTGTTTGCGACATTTAGGTCTAACAATTTGACCAACTAGACATTATAGTATACATAATTGGACATATCATCAGGGTGAATTTCATTTACTACCTCCATAGCCTCCTCCTTCTCGCCGGCAAAATAAATCGATACTTGTCAATCGCTACCACCTCAGATTGGATCGAACTCTGTCTCCAACTGTGTAAAAGCTACCCGAGTTTGGACTCAGTAAGTGTCATAAGGCATTGCGACCTTATAAAACCCATCGCAATTGGCGCCCGAGTTCATTCTTAAATCAAGTTGAAGGCGATTTTTCTCAACCGGAGAAAAAACGCCGTTACAGCTTCCATGTCAGAGAACTCCCCTTCGATCTTTTCCAACAAAAGTTTTCCGTATACTCTGGAAATACTACTCAGCACAGCGATACCTCGAAAGTTATCACAGATTTCCTTATTACCCTTTTTATGGATTGTTGTTAAGTAGGAGGATTTCCATTCCTCAGGGATGCTTTCTCTATTGAGACATTTTTCAAACAGGTCAGCAATACATTCGAACAATTTGTCTGTACCATTTTTGAGTAGTTCTGGGGGTATATTACCTGGGCCCAAGGACTTTCTATTTTTCAGTCCGCGGCATATCCTCCCGACTTGCTCTTTAATGACTCTTATGGGGGATCCAGTAGTTGTAAGGTGATCATTCTCATACGGTTGGTTGTACTCTGCCCTGTCTTCCGTCAAGAGTTCTCTGAAATGTTCGTCCCACTTCTGTAAAGAAATTGATGAGACAATGTCTCCCTTCTTGTTCTGCCGAACAGCTCTCAATGTTCTCCAGCTCTCTGTGCTCTTTGTACCTCCTATATATGAATTGATTTTAGCACAGGTTCTTTCCCAGCTTTTGTTTTTCTTCGCTGCTATTGCTCTATGCACTTGTTTCTGGGCTGATCTGTATTCCTTTCTGCATTGTTCTGTTTTCGTACTGAGGTATATGTTATATTTTTCCTTTTTAGCTCTGATTATTTCCTCGATCTCTTCGTCCCACCAATACGGTTTCCTTCTGATCCTCCTCTCTTGTTCTCCCAAAGCCTCTAACGCTGCACCTGTTAGACATTCTTTTATGTAATTATATTGTTGTTCCGTGGTCTCAAAATATTGTTGGGTGAGTTTGGCGTTTAATCTGGATTGGTATAGTTTTCTAACACTCTCTTGGTCAAAGCTCTCGAGGTTATATTTTTTGTTCTCCGTGATTTCCTGTCCGTTGTCTTCGGTATAAGTTATTTGACTGCTTTGAATACCGAAGGGGGTAATTTTCGCTTTGACGAGGTAATGGTCGCTTCCACATGTTACTCCTCTGTAGGCTCGTACGTCTTGGACGACCATGCGGGTTGGCTGTCGTATGATAACATGATTGATTTCAAATTTCTTGTATGTTGGACCCAGGTGAACTTGTGAATTGAGCGGTGTTGAAAGAATCCATTCAGTATTTTGAGGCTGTTATGTTCACAAATATCTATAAGTCTGCTTCCGTTGTCATTTACTGTGTCCTCTCCGAATTGACCTATTATTTTATCCTGCTGTTTTGATCCCGTTCTGGCATTGAAATCACCCAACAGAATAACATCTCTGGAGGTTCCTATTTTTGATATTTCATACGAGAGTTGTTCGTAGAATTCATCCTGCTCTCTTACACTGGAATCGTCGTTAATGGCATATATTCCAACAATTGTGACCTTATTCCCCAGCAGAGTTAGGTTTAGTTTGATTATGCGTTGGCTTATTGCTTCCCAGGAATTAACGTATCTCCTTAGATCTTTTCGTACAAGTATGGACACTCCTTGCTGAGCCCTCTTATCAGTACCCACTCCAGAGTAGAAATGATCATAAAATCCCAGATTTTCCGATCCTTGGCCCTTCTTCTTTGTTTCCGTGAGTACCACTATATCCATGCTAGAACTTTTCAATTCTTGAACAACATCATTCAGTTTGTGGGAAAGACCTTGAACATTCCATGTACCAATATTCATTATCCTTTTTCGTAGCTTGAGTCGTCTTCGTATCATCCGTCCTCTCCGAGGCTTGTTGCTGGAATTTTTAACCTTTATGATTTTTTCCGAGTATTGAGTGGTTGGCCCAATGCCTCAACCTCCAACCTGGAGGGTCGGGGTTTGATTTCAGAGTATCCTTCTCTTAGGCAGATTGCTGTCTCTATAGCTGGAGAGTTCTGCCCACCCTGCTTGTTGGTCCGCGGGTGGTATTTTATTTCCCACCTACCCGCCGATCTGCTCAACAGATCGGTTAGGGCGTTCCCCTATCCGCCACCTACAATCGTAGATAAAGTATAATATTCAACTTGCGGTAATGGTCATAACTCACTTGATGAATTACAGCACTCGCCTCCGGCTCGTGCTGCAAACTTCATCTGCGTGAGTTATGACCTACATTACCGCTCGTTAAATAATATACTATTATACTCAAGTTTCAGAATAGTATGTTAGTTTTCATCTTATCATCCATCATTGTTATTAAAAAAGAAAAGAGTGCTGGTCTTTGCTTCTGGGTGAGATGGCATACCTCATATTCAGGTGAGATGGCGTAGGTTTGCCATCTCACTCGGGCACTTTGTGAAGTTTCCTTTTCGAGTCGGAAATTTGATTATGATTGTTCGTTATCTACGAATATCAACAAGACATTCCTGGAGTGCAATATAACTCTTTGTTTGCTTTGAAAAATACCATACGTAATTTTTCGTAATGATATATTTTACCATAAAATCGCCCATAATACTCATTTGAGTAAGAGACTTTTTTTCAAAAAATCTGGAATGAATTTTTGTGTGTTTATTGGATAATTAATATGGTTTTAACGAAAACATAAAAAAGTTGGTTGAAATATTGGCCCTTAGTTGAAGGGGCGGCGTTAATGGGTTAAAAAATGTTTTTCAAGAAATCAGAAAGGGATGTTTGAAAGATGAGAGAAGAATGCAGACGAGATTGGGCTTTTTCTTGAATCACTTATGATAAAACAAGGTTTGAAGAGAAAAATGCTCCGAAGGAAAAATTAGTAAGGACAGAACTACTTCAATGGTTGCGGCAAACATTAGTGGAAGTGAAAAGCGAAAATAGCTTGTTATTGAAAAATCGAAAAACCCTCACTACCGTAAAATGCAACTGTTGGAAAGTATAGAAGTTATATAACTGGAAAAAAACGGGCTATAACACTATTAGAGGCCGTTTCAATAGTGTCTGCTGCCTGGGAAGAGGGAACACGTAAAACAATTCAAGGATGTTTTAGCCATTCGGGCTTCACTTCAACAAATGAAATGGAAGATGGAAATGATTCTGATGAGGAAGACAACTTTCCCTTGGGCCAACTTAGGCAACTTTGTATCAACACAGTATTATCAGATAATAAACTTTTGGAGCTTATGAATGATGGCATAGTATTAGAAAGACTAAAAGACTTAAATGAAGCAGATACTGTCAAGAATATTGAGAACAATGACGAGCCAGTAGAATGTAGATGAACGACGACGATATTTTTTTGTGTTCAGTGCCATAATGTGCAGAGACTCTACAAGCATTATCAATTTTGAAAAAATTTGACTTATGAAGGACTAAATGGCCAGAAATTATCGAACAGTATTTCTATGATTGACCAAAGACTGAAACGTGTCTACAATGAGAACTATAGATTTAAAGAACAAAGTAAAATTACTAATTTTTCAAGCCTATTACTGTTTATTTGTATGTGTACATACATATATGAGTTCTTCAACATCTATTTTCAGTATGTATTATAATGATCTTATGCATGTACTCACATATATTAGGTATGTACATATTTTTATTCGTTATGTATGTAGTTAACGAACTCGAAATAAAATACATACATAACTAACTGATCTTGGCATCATAGTCTCCCAAGACCTCAGCTGGCGTAGCCACATCGAGCATATTTCCTCTAAGGCCAAACAACTAACATACATGTTCTACAAAACTTTCAAGGGTTGCAACGATAGAACATTCGGTACAATATTCAAGACCTACATTCGCCCTACCCTGGAGTACGGTGGTCCTGCTTGGTGGTGTACAACAAGGAGCGAAGCTGACTTACTCGAGACCATACAAAGATGGGCCACTCGCATAGGCTATGGAACTATTCGACCCACTTACCAACAGCGAATTAAATCCATGGGACTGACAACCTTCGAGGAGAGAAGGGCTCGCGGGGACTTGATATTTTCATTCCGAGCTATGAGAGGATTTCTGGGTGATGGAGTCAGAGATATGTTCACCATCATTAGAAACAATCTCAGAAGCTATCTTTACAAACTGAAGCGGAAAAATTTCAGAACAACTTTGCGTCAGAACTTCCTACCTAACAGAGTCTTCAGTGACTGGAACAGTCTTCCCAACTCCGTAGTTCAAGCTCCTTCTGTCAACGCATTCAAGAATAGATACGACTGATGGAAGTCTGCCCAACAAGGAGGATATTAATCCCAAACCAGTTTTGAATGTGCAACTGTATACTTCTATTTTTTTTTTTTCATAGTGTATGTGTACCAACCAGCATATTTTTTTATTTTGAGTTTATAGGTTGTGAACCTCAACTCTTATCTCTACATAATTTCTTTTTATAATAATAATAATAATTATAAATCCTATTTCTGCGGTCTTCATACAAATTTTTGGATATAACGACCATCGGATATAACGATCTAATACTCACGGTCCTCTCAACGTCGTTATAACCGGTTTTTACTGTAATTTCCATATTTCAAATCTAGCAAAATGATAGTCTCCTTTTTCAGAAATATGATATTTTCAATTGAAACTAATATTCCATTTCCCCATCAAGGTTCTCAAATGAAGAAGGCTGTATCTCAATTCAATAATATGTGTTTATTCGTCCAATCTTACTAATTTTTTGGAAAAAAGCTATAGCTAATAATAAAAATTTTTGTTATTTGATTCCAGAGAATTACTTTTCAAATGAAGATTATGATTTTCTTCATTATCTAAGTAACGTGTTTCTTATTTGGAGTAAAATTGGTTTATTCGTACAATAAATGTGTATTTTTTATAATTCAAGCTATCTAAATGCTTGGTCAGACAGTACTGAATTGGAAATAAAAAGTTCTTAGATCAAGCGATCGTTTATTCCACTACATATAAACAAGCCATAATCTTGATACAGAGCATATTTCATAAGAAGAAAAAATCCTTTGTAGGTGTGCAGTCTTACAGGCGTACAGGAATCGTCGCTGCAGGGCGAATCTTGTGGCGTCTCCTACTTTTTTACAGTTTCCACAAGAACTCGAATTGAAAATGCCCAAGTTTTGACGATACAGAAAGCCTTATTGAAACAAGGAGCAAAGGTAGGTAGCTCAACCTTAAAAGTTTCGGACCTTTTATACTGAAATCTATACGGAGAGTGAAGATCTAGATAGCTATACGGTAGGAACCCCTCTGATGAACTGGCATTTGATGAAAAAATTACGAAAAGCACTGCCGTGAAGGCAGAAGCATTTGAGCGCTCGTACATGCACCTTGTAGGTGGATTCGCATTTTCCAGTTTTAGAAATCAATTGAAGGAATTTTCGACAGCTGTCAAAAAAATTCTGAAACTTAGGCGAAACTCCAGACTTCATGTCAGTGCTTCAGCTGGTCAATTTTTTTTCGATAATTCGCTAGAATTTTCTACGGTATCTATGGTCTTGGTGATGCGATCTGGACAAAATTTTGCACGTAGTTTGAATTTCATTCCAATCCAATCAGTAGTTTCGAAACTATCAGGAAAAAAATATTTTGAACCCCTAGTCTAATTTTGCTCATTGATGAACGTGACTGCGATATTCACGATCCAAAACCACCCTGAAAATTTCAAGTTCCTAGGCCTTTCCGCTCAGAAGTTACAATTTTCTATGGTTTCTATGGTTCTGGTCATGCGATCTGGACAAAATATTGCTTTAATATATCATTCTCGATTAAAATACAAAATTTCATCTCGATCGAATCCGTAGTTTCGAAATTATCGAGAAAACAACATTTCAATCGACCGTATTTACGGAACCCCTAGTAAAATTCTGCTCATTGTTGAACGTGAACGCGACATTTCAGATCCACACCTATCCTGAAAATTTCAAGTACCTAGGCTTTTCCGTTCGGAAGTTACGATTTTCTATGGTTTCTATGGTTCTGGTCATGTGATCTGGAGAAATGTAGCTTGAATATATCATTCTCCATTTGAATACAAAATTTCGTGACGATCGAATCTGTAGTTTTGAAATTATCAAAAAAACTAAATTTCAAACGACCATATTTACGGAACCCCTAGAATAATTTTGCTGATAGATGAACGTCATCACGACATTCCAGAACCTCACCTACCCTGAAAATTTCAAGTCCCTAGGCGTTTCCGTTCAAAAGTTACAAATTTCTATGGTTTTGATGGTTCTGGTGATGCGATCTGGACAAAATTTCACATGTAGCTTGAACACCTCATTCTCCATTTGAGTGCAAAGTTTCATCTCGATCAAATCTGTAGTTTCGAAGTAATCAGGAAAACAAAATTTTGAACGGCCATATTTACGGAACCTCTGGTGGAATTCTGCCCATTAACGAACTCAACCGAGGCATTTGGGATCTGAACCTACACTGAAAATTTCAAGTCTCTAGGTTGATCCGTTCGAGGGTTATCGTGCTTACGGACAGCCGGACGGACAGACTCGAATTTTCCGACGGATTCGTCATCAGTGAGTCGAACATAGTCGATTGAGACCATTTTCGGCTCAAAATTCGAAAAATACAGACATCGTGACGAAATGATATAGCCCTCGTGTAAGTAGTACGAGCGCTCAAAAAGAGCGTTCCGTCAAGGCAAATCAATATTAGCCGGTACGGACTAAACTGAAACCATATTCCACTCGTACAAGGGATCACTTTGGCACCAGAAAGAAAAAGAGGTCTTACCGAAACAATAGATCCACTTACCTAGGATATAATGCTAGTTAAACAAAATAATGTTAAGAATGAGTTAGTTTACACTAACTACCTAGGAGATTCGGGATATAAACAATAAACAAACAAAACAAAAACACTCTAGAACATTCCTAGCTATGCTTGATATATCTTCAGGTATTATAGGGTATTTATCTGACGCTACAGATCCAGGGCATGTAGCAGTAGTCTTCTAAGACTTAGGGGATTTATCACTTTTGAGCACCGCCTGGAGTAATTACACAGAAAATGTTCCTTCCATTCAGCGTATTTAGACACATGTGGGCGAATAGAGGATAGATCTTTAGATGGAACTTTGCATTGGCATTGTACTGGTACAGGCGAGTGTGCACGTGTTCAAATTTCGAGGATTTTCACTCGACCTTTGGCGAGTTATATCGTGAGGGGAGTCTGTGGGACTCCGTGTCAGGGTTAGCGTTACAAAACTTGTATGCCGCACATAATGAAAAACTAATGACAAAATGGGTTGGTCAAAAAACTGGCATTTGAATTAAGGAGCATTTACATTCGAGGCTAGAACGAATCTGTTTACCCTCGAACAAATAATTAATTTGGGACATTCTTCAAGTACCCTCTGTACTGGAGCTTCAAACTCAAGGTGGAACCCTTCTCACTAGGAAATATTGCCACATATGTCCTCCGAAATTGAGGAGGAAGACCACGTATATATGCTCGTGTAACTCGCAAAAAACGCCTTCAAATCTCACGAAAACTTTGCATAGTGTGGCTTATTGTGTCGCAGCTAGTCTGGGTGAAACATATGTTTGCCTATTTTCAGTGCTCGTCAGGTTCTCTTCAGCTTCTTCTTGCAATTTTCAGTTTATGTTTTATTTACTCCTCATACATAGGAAAATTGTGTTTCGAAAGAAATTATAAAAATTTAGATTTTATCATCTCTAGTTGTTATTAAATTCATTGTGATTTCTCTGAAGAATGTTAGATTTGGTCATTTCCCGAATACTATTTCATTTTTGAAAAATAAAAATTTTGTAACTCTTCTTCTTTTTTCTGAATGAGATGAATGATCTCCCTTGATACATAGATCATTCAGAAGTGTAGTGAAAAACTGGGGAAAAGCCTCATGGAAAAGGAGTGCATGTCAGTGTTTGCGTCAGAAAATAGGTAGTAGTTAAGGGTTAAGATACACTGTAATGGACCCACAAACATATTGTGGCAAGCGGTGTTCCATGCCAGCTTCAGGACATACCTAGATGATCTATCACTATTACCCCAAATAGCAAACGTTAGGGAATGGGTGAAGGGATCCGAAATGAATTCACTGTCGAAAGAGAGGTCTTCAGCGAAGAAACAGTTACTCTAACCAATTATTTTCACAAAGTATCGGAAATTGCACAAACTCAAATGACGACCACTTTGGCAATGTGCCAGAGTGCTTGTTTTCAAGACCGTCCTTCTCAGGAATAACTAGAAAACTCATAACACAATATTCAAAAGGTCCATCAATCCTAAGATCAGCTTCATGGGAGAAGAATGATAAGGTTATGAAAAACATAAACACAGGAAGTTTTGACATCCTAGATTAGGCCCGTCCAACATAATTTTGTGGAGGGCCAGGTTTAGTGTTTTTGTAACCATGGAGGGCCAAGAGAGATGCTCAATAGCGAAGGTTTAAGTAAGCATTCTCCTAGCTATTGAAATATGTATAATGAAAAAAAAATACAACGATATTTTTCATTTTCCATTATGGATGATTAAATAAAAAAGGTTCAGTTTCACTAATTATTCCACTCAGCTTAGGACTTAATGAGATTACTGACATACTTTTTGCTTGCACAGTGTATCTATGTCCGCTGATATTTTAGAAGTGGCTATACGCAGAATGCCTGTACGATGACTGTCTGTTAAAGTTGAAGATGATCTGGTTTTTGATTTATTATGTTTCATGCGTGAAAAAAGCTGTTCGCAAGTATATGTACTGCCAAATAAGGAATTTTTTTGGAGGGCTAACATGGCACGGTTTGGGTATTGGTTGGGGCTAATATACTTCTTGTAAAATTCAATCAATCCATTTGAAAGGCAATCATTCTCTGCCGCTTTTAGAAAAGAGTTGTTTCGTATTTCAATCAATTCCATCTGTAAGTTTAGTCCGGCGCTTTCAAATTCAACATCAAACGGATTTCGGAAGACTTTCATGTTGGGCACGTCTCTTGATTTCTGGAAGATAAGGTCTCCCAATGAACCAACTGTTTTTGTTCCAGCCGTTTCTCTAATAATATGAGCTTCTTGATGAAAGTTTGAACATGTTTATACAGCTGCGAGCCACCTCAGCCAGCTATGCAAAATTTAATTGTCAATTCCAAACTTGATCGTTCCTTCTGCGTATGATGGTACAATGAATGTAAATGTTCATTTAATATTAAGAAAGGTTACACTGAAATAATATATTGTGGCGACTCTCCGTACATCCAGAAGATGGCGATGTGGCGTAGCCGACGCTGCGCCACACCGCGAAGAATCCCGTGGTTCTCCAGTTAAGGTGCACTAGGCGTGAGGAGATATTTACTGACTACTTTCCTTGTGAAGGATTCTAGGGCTATGGAATAGTAGTTGAGACCATTCATAGTTTCAATAAAAATCAAATATGGTGATGCTTTTTCTTGACGTAGAAAAAGTATTTGATAAAGTTTGGGTCGAAGGATTGATATACAAAATGATACAACTGAAACTGCCACATTTCATCATAAAATTAATCACCTCTTATTTGAAAGAAGAAAGTAAAAATTAATAATATTTTATCTCGACCAAAAAATATTGAAGCAGGCGAACCACAAGGGTCAGTCCTTGGGCCCAGACTGTTCAATATGTACATTCATGATATTCCAGAGTTGCCAAACACGAACTTGGCTCATTTTGTAGATGCCACCGCGATATTTGCAAAGTCTTTTCATGCAACTGCTGCAAACAGATTATTGCAATATCACACAAACCTCCTTAAAACATATTATGAAACCTATAAGATCAGTCTGAATGAAAACAAAACTGAACAAATAATTTTCAACCGAACAACCAAGAACAATAAAATTAGTCCATATTTGAAAGTGAATAATAGAACGATCAGTCCTAAAAACTCTGTCAAATATTCAGGAGTAGAACTTGACTCTAGACTAAACTTTCATAAACACACACAGCAATCCCTCGGTCGGGCCTATGCAATGTGTACCATATTCTACCCCTTAATGTGCAGAAGTAGTGAATTGAATAAAGAATGCAAAAAACTGATCTACACCTCGATAATTAGACCCACAATAACATATGCTGCACCTGTATGGTGTCACCTAGAACCGACACCATTAAGGCCACTTCAACTATTCCAAAACAAAATGTTACGGTTAATTAAAAACAAAAATAGATACACACGTATAACGAAACTCCATGAATTGGCAGAAATTCCAACCATTAGAGAGTATGTCGATAAAATATCCTCGACTTTCTACGAAAATCGGAATTATGTGAACGATCACACGAGGAGGATTACCAGAATCCGACATCATAACAAAAACCCGAGGGGTAAACCGCTGGGGATGTCTGGTGTACAAGATTGGGGATGTCCAAGAGATGTCCGGGGATGTCCAGGGATGTCCGGGGATTTCCGAGGGATGTCCGGGGATGTCCGAGGGATGTCCGGGGATGTCCCGAGGATGTCCGGGGATGTCCCGAGGATGTCTAGGGATAACCAAGCATATTATATTCAATTTCTGAGTTATCGGAGGTGATTCCCTCCAGTTTTTTTTATCAAAGTTTCCTCAGCTGTAGGGTATACCCTTCATTTTGAATCAGCGTATATGGTTTATTGTGGTATGTAATAAAATCTGTGTTTCCCAATTCGCTAATTTTTAATACAGTTTATAGTGAAATAACTGAAAGACATTATTTCTATTGACGTTATCAAAGAATTCTCTCGACACTTTTTCAAATCAATTCAAACTCAATATCTCAAAAACCGATGAAGAGCTACAGCGCTAACGTGTGGATAGACATGACCGAAATTGGGAATCATAATATTCGATATATATCTATGGATCATGAACGTTATTGAAATACGGCAGGGTTCACTTTGTATAAGCAAGACTATGACAGTCGATAGAAACATTTTATTTCAAGATTAAAATTTAATATGCCCGTAAACGCTTCATTTCAAAGAGGAGCATTGAAGAAAAAGATCGAATTTTTCCTCGCATTTTTCGCATAATACCTGAACCTCTGAATATCACACAAAATTTTGTATGAAGCTCGGTTTAAAGCATAACATTGTGAACTAGCATATTCAGTGAGAATATGACGGTCAGAGAGAAACCAGTGCAGGCCCAAATCGCACAAATCTCCAGCAGAAATTCACCCATTCGTGTACTGGTTTTGTTTAATCACTAACCACTAATGTTTGAAAAACCAGTACTGTACTGGTAAAATCAGTACGGATGGTCACCTTAATCAACATAGAATCATAAACTCTTCATTTCAAACTCGATTTCAAAGATACAGGAAGTAGGGGTAATACTTTTCTCCGTCGAGGAATCGAAACATTGAAAGTAACATCTCTGGTACTTTAGAGTGTAGACCGAGCCACAGGTATGTACCAGGACACAAGCGGTTGCTGAATTTAATATCAAAATATTTTAAGGACCTATTAAACAAGATTGCATCGGAACGGTTTACGAAATTGAAACAAAAAAGGTTTAAAAGAATCTACTTCCCTATTCGTTGAAGCCTAAGGTGAGGAATTGAAATACATAAGAAACATATTTATGTAAGACTAGCAGTACCTCATGTTCGTATGTACCTCAGTGTGTGCTATGTGGCTCCGTACTAATGCGTTGGCGATTGGATCATTCGACACCAGTACGCCGAAGAGTAAACATCGTTACGACTCCGAGTGATTTCAGTGAAAGTGTAGTTTTTACAAGGGGACATATCCCCTTGTAGTGCCATTCCTCCTCAATATCACAACATGGAACAGAAAAAATTTCCAATCTGCCCCAAACGACGCAGAATCAGCGACACCGAAAATGACGAATTCAGACATCCAGGAAACGCCAAACAACCGAGACCCCAAGTGAACACAATCACCAAAACTTCTAACAGCTTTGATGCTCTCAATAATCAACAAACCGAATCAATGGAAACAGAACAACATGAAAATGTTCCTACACCAAGCACCTCCACCAAAAGCCGAACAAAAGTGAGTGCGAAGAAAATTCCTCCGATAGTAATACATGGACAGGTAAATGACCACAAAACTTTCATAAACAACATACGAGAAATATGCAGTGAAAAATTTCACGTTAAATACAGAACGTATACAACAAATTTGTTCCTGAACAACTTAGAAGACCACCAGAAAATGATAAAAGCTCTCCAACAAGACCAAACAGACTTCCACTCGTACACAATGAAGGCAGACAAAACTCATGCCTTTGTACTGTACGGACTGGCGAACAAACCAGAAACGAAAGACTTAGCTGACGAACTGGTCTCCTTCTCAATCCCTGTACAGAACATATTCTTAATGAACGGTACGAAACAACCATCTTACATAGTCGTAACTGACAACAAAATAACTTTGAAGCACCTACAAAGAAACGTTCAGGTTCTCCAATACACGAGAGTAAGCTGGGGAAGATTGAGGAACAGCAGCGAAATAATAATGTGCCATCGATGCCAAGCTCACGCCACAGCAAACTAGTGTTGGGCGATACGTATCGATATTTTACTGTATCGATACTTTTCGTTACGATATTCGATATTTTGTATCGATACTTTACTTAACGATACCAAGATGTATCGATACTTAATAGCGTGTATCGGTGGTCGAGTATCGAAATAATAAAATAAAATTTGCTTGCTTCTTTTCCGAAGCTTATGTTTGACTTTCGCATCACACTACTTTTCTGTATGTGGCAGTATTGCCAATGGCGTTCCACCGAAAAATCCGAATATTTCGCAAAAAAGGAACAAAAAAATCGAAAAAATCTGACGCATCCGTAAAAATATCCGAAAAAAATCCTCCTGATTATCGAACCATAAAATTAACTCCGAAGACAAAAATAAAAATACTTTATCCGTATTTTAGGGTGAAAAAAATTGACAAGCTTCGTCGGGTTGTCTACTGTGCTTTCACCTAACGTTAATTAGTAACTATAGTGTTGGGCGATACTTCGTGAAGTATCGATACTCTGGATCGTATTATATCGAAACCTACTATCTATTTCAAAAAAACAACGAAAACATTGATCGACAACAAACTCTAGAATAACCAGAAGTATTGAATACTTCGAATAGAATCGAAATGACCATTATCCCGTCTTTCAAGTTTGTTGTTGGTTCAAACAAAAAAGAAATATATATGAATTTCCAACCAAGCTCTAAGCACCAGACACGTGAATTCAGAAAACTCAAATCGTTCCGTTATTTTGTTCTAAACAATGAATATGAAAAAGGACCATAAGCGGTTAAAAGTTACAACATTTTAATGGCTTCGTCACATCTGGAATTCCATTTCACAGGCAATAGGCAGTATTATTTGAATAAGTATATGTAATAAATACTTGGACTATTTGGATAGCAAATTCTAACATTTGAATATCTTGATAAATCGAATTATTAAAGATTTCTTGTAGAAATCTCCCAAAAGTACGAGTCGTTTGAAAAACTCGAAAAGCCCTTAAATAAAACATTCAAGAACGAAACGCAACATAACACAAAAATATTCAATTCTGACATAAATTCGTCTAACAAAAAAATTTAATATTAGTGAAGGTAGTTTCAATCCAAAATATGCATTTCATTAATCTACTATGAATACTGTGATCTTCCATATCTGGGTTTGAATAAAACAATGCGGGTTAATTTCATATTGCAGTATTAATTCATTTTTCTTACAAATCATAACAATAATGTTGAATTCATAACTTCAGAAAGACACAAAATAAATGAGCAATCTGATATGAATATGAATAAATATCTCAGATTGTTTCAACAAATTGTTCGTGTTTCGATCTTTTTAGGGAATTACCAAAATGAAAAGGGATATTGTTATTGATGAGAAGGAACTCCAATTCTATAACAGAAAGATGAGTATTTTGTTTGTATTTTATTATATTAGGGGACGAGACCGACAAACGACAATAATTTTACGACAGTCATAAACTTCCTCGGAAATTCTCCGCTACACAACTTCAGGGCAGTTTTGATAAACCGAAAAAATAACAAAACATAATTCATGGTAGCCCTAAAATTTGTTTTTTTACAGTACGAAAGTATCCGATATTTAATGTATCGATATTTAACGTATCGATACTTTCGAAGCGATACGATTTCAGTATCGATACTACGCGATTCGATATTATACGATCCAGAGTATCGATACTTTACGAAGTATCGCCCAACACTACAGCAAACTGCTATTCCAAACCTGTTTGTTTGAAATGTGCGGAACATCACCTGACAAAGGACTGCCCCAAACCCAAGGAAATCCCAGCAAAATGCTACAACTGTAAAAAGGACCACCCGGCCAACAGTTTGAAATGCGAAGTTTACATCAAGATGCTGGAAAGAAAAAATTCCCGAAACCCCAAGCAACGAGCATTCATCCCAGCCCCACTTCCTGCAACCAACGTCTGGGAAGAACGCCTGAAAAAAAAGAATCCCGAACTTCCCAACAAGAAAACTACCACCGTCGCCGATCGACTACAAGTGAGCGACCACGAAACGGGTAAAAACAACTCCTTCTATGAATTGAATAATGAATTTGCTAAACTTAACAAACTCATAAATATCACGAAATGCCTAACCTCAATTAGAAATTTGAACCAAAAACTTCTAGTAGCATAAAATTCTGCTGAAAAATTCCATATCTTCAACGATTTCATATCTAATCTGGAATTTTATGGTTTTTAAAACCCTCCGCCTATGTACCTGGAACAGCAACGGGATCAAAAGTAAATCCTTGGAACTATCGCAGTTCCTACAAGAACAAATGACATAATGTCCCTGAACGAAACTAAACTGAATAACGATGACAAACGTCGCATAAGGGGATATCACATTCATAGAACTGATCGAAACAACAATGGTGGTGGTGTGGCACTGTTGATGAGAATCGGTATTTCCTTTTTGGAATTAGAACCACTTCAATGCTCTATAGAAAATGTAGGTATTCTTCTCGAAAACAAAAATTCTATAATTTCAATTTACAACACTCCCTCAAACTTCTTCGAAGCCTCCTGTATCAGCAAACTTTTAAGTAGAAACCAAAAGACCCTTGTTCTTGGAGACTTCAACGCTCGCCATACTACCTGGGATAACTTGTCCAACAGAAACGGCAACACTCTGTTCAAATACGTCAACGACAATACCCTCTGCTCACTCGACTTCCCCGAAACGCCTACCTGCTATCCTTACAACAACACCTCACCATCCACAATTGACCTGGTACTGAGCCAAAACTTTCCCCAGCTATCGAAGCCTATCAGCCTACCCGCACTCTCAAGCGATCACAATCCTATTCTCCTTTCACACGAAATGACCCCACTGAAATGTCCCCAAAAATCCTTCTTCGACTACAGCAAAACTGATTGGTCCAGATACAGAAACATCATCAATAGTCAAATAGAAATTAATAACGACATAAACAGTACCGATAAACTGCAAAAAGAAATTCAGCGCCCAACGGAAACCTTGATACTTGGAAGAAATAGATTTCTCTACAAACTCCCTAACAAAACCGTAGACCTTATAAAAACTCGAAACTTCTACAGAAAACGATGGCAGAGATCTCGGAACACGCAAGACAAAATTACAATGAACAAACTCACGCTAGAAATTCGAACACAAATCACGATATATAGAAATAAAACATGGAACGAATAAGTAGAGACACTCAACCCTAACGACAGCAGTCTTTGGAAAATGACGAAAACTTTTAAAAAGCATTCTACCTCAATTCCACCTCTCACACACAACTCGACGAATTACATCAAAAACGACGAGAAAGCAGAAATTCTGTCCAATATATTCGAAGGAGTTCACGAAATAGAACAGAGTGATAACGCCCAAAAAGAAATCGAGAACAGTGTATCAAACTTCCTTTCGTCCAACCAAACCTTTAATCTCGAAAAAGTCATTACCTCTCCTTCGGAATTAACAGGCCACATCAAAAACCTCCATAACAACAAATCTCCCGGTTCGGACGAAGTCGACAATAGGTTGTTGAAAAACTTACCAAAAAAAGGCATAATTCAACTAATGTACATAATTAACGCCATATTAACGCTTTCACACTGGCCTGATTCTTGGAAAAAAGGTTTAATAATTCCTATACCCAAAAGAGGCAAAAACCACTCTTTGCCTACTAGTTACAGACCAATTAGCCTCCTGTCGACCATAAGCAAACTTATAGAAAAAATAATACTTGATCGCTTGGACACTGCCCTTCAAAAATCGAAAATGCGCGACCCCTATCAGTTTGGATTCAAGAAAAAACACAACACCGTTTTGCAAGTCTCGAGAATCGTCACCGACATAATCACAAACTTCAACAAATTACACAGTCATGATACTACTCGATATAGGGAAAGCCTTCGATAGAGTATGGGTAGAGGGCCTATTATACAAATTAATCCTACTAGAAATCCCACCGTATCTAATCAAACTCATTCAATCATACCCAACGAATAGAAATTTTGTAGTGAAAATCGAAAACGAATTATCTTAAGAGAAAAAAATGAAAGCAGGTGTACCACAGGGATCAGTTCTCGGCCCAAAACTATTTAACATATACATACACGACATCCCGGAATATCCAAATACAAAACTGGCACTATTTGCTGACGAAACAGCAATATATGCACATTCCCATTATGCCCAAGCATCCAACTCCCTATTAAGAAATCATCTATGGAAAATACAAGACTACTACAAAAAATAGAAAATCAAAATGAATTACTCTAAAACCGAACAGATCGTATTCAGTCGTAAAAAGACAAATGACAGAATACTTACCCCCACTAAGGTAGGAGACCACACAATAACCCCCAAAAACAGTGTAAAATATCTTGGTGTCGAGTTAGATAGGACTCGCAACTTCCATAGGCACATAAATAACTCTATTCGTAAAGCCTACGCTGCCCAAAAAAGCATATACCCCCTATTAAATAAACGAAGCTACCTAAGCACCAAGAACAAAAAAATTTTATACACATCTATCCTGAGACCAATCATAACATACGCTGCTCCAGTATTCTCCCACCTAAAAAAATCCCCTCTGAAACCTCTCCAAACATTACAGAATAGAATCTTAAGAATTGTCACCAACAAAAACAGATACACCCGTATCAATGTCCTACATCAAGAGGCTCAAATAGAAACTATGAAGAACCACATTCTTAAAATATCATCTAATTTCTACGAAAAACAATGCCAAGCCAATAATATAACGAGAAAAATCACCCGCCTGAGGCACGATAATATCGACCCAAAAGCAAAGCACAAACTCCCACACCAAAACCTAGCTTTCTTCGGCAAATCCACGAAATAATAGGATAAATCCTAAAAACAGCGAATTTTTTCAAACAGGTTTTTCATTTTATTTTTCCTGTAAATCCCTACCCTGAACTAAATGCACACCACACTTTAGCAAATAAACCAAACAATTTAATAAATAATTATTGTACTTTTTTGTAAAAAACACACTTTAATGTAAATAACAGTGTAAGCATGCATATGCAGGAACTGTGTACACAAATTGTAAAACTAGATAAAACTTTCCTATACCCTTGTAAACATTGTACATAATATTCTAAATAAACATTTTTGACTTGACTTAACTTTGGCGATTGGATTATTGCGTGCGTGGGATGATCGGGTTCGAATCCCCAGTTTGGAACTTCTTTTTATGAAATATTTTTGCGCGCATGATCCTAGGAACGAGATCGTTATCATTTTTTCCAACTGTCTGTAATTGTCGAATTTTGAGCCGAAAATATGCCTTGACGATTAGGTTGGACTTGCTGAATTCAATTCTGCCCGTACGTAAACAAGATGACCTTCGAGATAACCGAGGAGACAACTCTCTAAAAAAAGTCCTAGAGTCATTTGAGGGCTTAATGCACCGGTTATGTTCTTAAATGGTAAAATGGAAGTTAAAATCGACCGAAAGGTTTCGGACTCGGTTTCTGAGTTACCGAGAGGGTTACTAATTTTATTTTTCTTATAAATATTTCGAAAACTCTCGCGAAAACTACATATGCGTTAGACTCTCGGTTAGACTTAAAATATGGTATTAACCTGTAAAAACCCGCTGTGAAATAACGACTTTTGCGTGTTCTTATTCAAAATTTCATGAAGATCTTGCGATTGAAAGAATTAAAAAAAAAGTTATTGATATCGATATCTCCCTCGATATCTTCGATAACTGATTACGCAACTAATTGCCCAATTTGGCTGAAATTTTTCATGTACACCCGAGTTTACATCATTGAAATAGATGAGACGAATTCGAGGATGAATTATTCCTCGAAGTATTCAAAATATCGTTAACATCGTGCCATAAGATCCGGAAATTGTTTTTATTTGGAAGCGAAGCAGCGTTTGGCGAATTCGGTACCTGTCATTGCTTTTATAGATCACCTTTTTGCTCGCTTTTTTGTTAATTGCAGAAACAATTCGAGGTGAATTTTCTTTTACTATTTCCGAGATTATTCCCCTAGTGAATTGGAAAAATTCAGTCATAGTAACTAGTAGGTAAGGATAGCCTAGCTTAGATCGGGTCGGGTATAGTATATTGAAAGAAAAAAGTCGAGTCCACCGGATCGGTTACTTCCGAGGTGACTTCATTCTATTAAAACCGGGATTAAAACAATTCATGTGAATGAAATAGAAATCTGAATTTGCACTGTATCTGTATTATTTCAGATAACACCATGGATGAAACCAATAAAATTGCCGAGAAAGATAAGGAGGTAGTTTTGAGTTCCCAATTAGCAGAAGAAAAAAAAAATTATTCATCAGACCATTAAAAAGTGGTTCAAGTCTCAATTGAAAAGTGGAGAAGAGTGGCATTCAGCTGAAGAAAATTTCCAAAAAATTATTATTGAAACTAAAATGTCTCGAAATGATGGCGTTATATGCATTATAGAATGTTTCTGTGGTTCTAATATAACAGTTAGAAAATATTCCAAAAATCCAAATTGTGAAAAACGGTGGGTCTATGGAAATATCCATAAACATTTAAATAAACATCTGATGGGTAAAAGTTTTTCAACTCCATGCGGAAAAGTTGCAGATGAGAAGAAAAGCTTGGGAACTAATACACTTTTGGAATATTTTGGTGTTAATAATAATAATAATAATAATAAATTTATTCCCCAAAACATTACAAAAATGTACAAGTCGTCAACTAATTTAGGGTGATTTAAATCTCACTGATGGAGTAGATGGTTCTGTTCAACAGTAGCCTGACAACCTCTCTTTTGAAGGATTTTGTTTCCAATGTCTTGACAATCAGAGGCAGCCTGTTGAGGAATTTCACACAGTCATAGTTAATACTCTGCTCGCTTGCTTTAAGTCGATGGTATGGTGTTGTCAATTCATTTCTCTTTGGAGTGGCATATTCATGATAATCACTATTTGCTTCAAATCTACATTTGTTCCCATGAACGAATAATACACATGACAAGATATATAATGATGTTACTGTCAGTATTCCACATTTCTTGAATAATTCTCTGCAGCTAGTTCTTGCTGGTTTTTTACATATTATCCTTACACATTTTTTCTACAATTTTAGTATGGTGTCTATATTTGCACTGTTGCCCCACAATATCACACCATAACTTATCCTGCTGTGGAAGTTGCTATAGTACATGGTGAGAGCAGCTGCCACAGTTGCTTCATCCATGATCCTCTTGATTCCATATGTAGCCTTTGATAGTTGTTTCGCTAGCATCTCTATGTGGGTGTTCCATTTGAAATTTTGTTGGAAGAATATTCCTAAGAATTTTATGACTTCCTTCTTAGCGGAAGTTTGGGCAGTAAAGGTGATTATTTGGGTTTTCTCATCGTTCATCTGTAATCTGTTGCTAGTGAACCATAATTTTGCTTGTGCCAGTGAGTTATTTGTTTTTTCTACAACATCGGAGATATTCTGACCGTGGTTCAAAATACTTGTGTCGTCAGCAAATAAACAAACATCAGTGCATGTGATATTCTGAGGGAGATCATTGATGTAGACGAGAAACATCAGTGGGCCAAGAATAGATCCCTGTGGCACCCCACAACTAATTGATTCCATCTCCGATGTCTCTCCATTCCATATGGTTATTTGTTTTCTATTTTCTAGATAAGATTCCATGAGTCTGAGCATTTTACCTCTTATGCCATAGCGTTCTAATTTGCTGAGTTGTAGTTGGTGGTCTACACAGTCAAATGCTTTTGATAGATCACAGCATGCAATTTGACTAGTTTGCTTCGCATCTAGGTGCTTGTAGAGTTGTTCAACGAGATTGATAATAGCTGTTGTTGTTGATCTATGCTTTCTGTAACCATGTTGTTTGTAGTTCAGGAGTTTATATTTTTCAAAGTATTTCGTGAGCCTGAATTTGAGGATGGATTCTAAAATTTTGGAAAGTGCTGGCAAAATAGAGAAGGGTCTGAAGTTCTGGACGTCCTCCTTGCTTCCTTTTTTGTGTATTGGAGTCATTTTTGCTATTTTCATGGATGTCGGAAAAGTTCCTTCAACAAAACATTTATTGATAAGCATTGTTAGGGGTTCCACAATTGTATTAATTATTTTCTTTGGAATTACAGTGCTATGTCCATATATCTCTGTTGTTCGCTTAGCTTGAATTCTTTTGGTTGCCTCAATAACCTCTTTTTCTGTTATTTCGAACAGAAAAAAAGAATGGTTTTTTCTTTCAATTCTTTCATTGAATCCTGGTTCTGAAATGTCTTCATTTAATTGCTTTTGAATATTTACGCCTATTTGTGAGCTATATTATTAAAATCTTCTGCGGAGAATGGTGTCTTTATGTTGGAGTGTTGCCCCTTCTCATTTCTTGTAAGTCCTTTAATTATTGACCATAGTGCTCTTTGCGTGTTATCGGCCTGCGTTATGTACCGTTCATTTGCTTGCTTTTTAGCCATTTTTATCTTTTCTTTGTATTCTTTCTGTACACATTGTTTGCATTTGTATGGTTATTTGATCTCGAAATGATTTCAACAGCATCAAGTGTGTTTTTAAGTTCTCTCAACTCTGCTGTTAGCCAATTCATTTTCTTTTCCTGTGCTCTTATTTTGATCTTCTTGATGGGACATGATACATCAATTTCTCTGTTTAATATCTTCACAAACTGGTCAAAAGCTTTATCTGGAATTTTTTCAGTTAGTTCCTCTAACCAGTTAATTTTTTCTAGCCTAGTGGTCAGTTTTTTCAAAGTAGATTCATTGATTTGTCTTACTTCCTTGAATTCAATTTTATTGTCAGATTTCCTCAGCTGTTCTGAAGAAACTGTTAGCACCTGCGCTCTGTGATCCGATATGTGGGGTTCATATGTCTCAGAATGGTATTTTATGTTGTTCGAGAATATATTGTCAATGCATGTTGCCCCCTTTTCTGTAATCCTTGATGGTTCCTTGAAGCAGGGCAGCAGCCCAACTGTACTCATGTTGTTTACAAGTTCTTGACTTAGCCTAGTGGACTGATTTATGTCGATGTTGAAGTCACCACCTACATAAAGATATTTGTGTGGATACTTCCTAATAATATGATTCAGAAGGCTGTCCATCTTTTCGAAGAATATTTCGTTGTTTGCTAAAGGCGACTTGTAGATGCCTACTAATACTGTATTGATCTTATTCATTTCAATTGCTGAACATTCGAAGTTAATGTCTTCAGCTAGGGTGGTGGTTATTTGTAGTGACTTTGATTCTATGGAGTCAGTTGTTATAATTGCGACACCTCCATGCTTTCTATTAACTCTAGAGTAATTTGCTGATATCTTGTACCCATTTAGGTTAATATCTTCAATTGTTTCTTTGTTCATCCAAGTTTCAGTTAGTATGATTATATCAGGTTTTTTGTCGTAGAGGAGTAGTTGAAATTCATTTATTTTGTTGCTGAAACATTGTATATTTAAGTTCAAGATGCTTAGTTCTTCATAATCTGATGTATTTTACTGTATTGTCGTTTGCCTTGTGTCCTCCAGAAAATGGTGTCCTCGGGAAAAACTGAAACGTGTGAATGCCACTCCGCGGGCCAGAAATCCCTGGAGCAAATTGTATCTTTCTGACTTTGCGGAACTCCTACCATGTAGCTCTTATATTCCTCTGTTTTAGTTGTCATTTTTTTTTACTGAAACTTCCTGCTTATCTATTTTGCATCTTTGGTGTATATATTCTTCTACTTCAGTCTCTTTGACTGTGTTTTCCACTTTTGAAATGAAGAGCCAAAGTTTCTTCTCCTTTTTCCGGGATTTGATGGATTTAAAAATGGAGTTTTCGTCACAATCTCCTGTTCCTATATCAGAATTCCTTTGTTTTCAGAGTGGATAGTGTCTACTGAATTTTTCCTGGTTTCCGTTGTTTTTATTGTTGGCATCTCTCTCTAGATTTATTACTTTCGCCATTGTTTCTATATGAATTTGATTTTGTTTTCGAGTGTTTGACTTTTGTGGAACAACCGATTTCTCTGACGTTTGGGATTGGGAAATAGGGTTAACTTTATGGTTAGTTCCACTTCCATTTTCTCTTTGTTTAGATTTAAATGTGACAATTTCTTTGGTCGGTAGTTGACATGATATTACGAAGTTGTCTGGTTCTGTGATCGTTGCTTGTTTTGGAACGGTTCTGCTTCCTGGTGTGTTTTGTTGGTTATGTTTCATCTTTTGTTGACGTTGTTCTTCACTTTTCGAGTAACTTCTCTCTCTGCCACGACATCTGCGTAGTTTTTTGTTTGGGAGAATTGCATCAGCTTTATTTTTTCATGTAGCAGTTGATTATTTTGTTGTGAAATAATATTCTTTTCTTGGGATTCCTTGAGCAGGCTCTTCGAATAACTATTTTCAATATTGAGTATTTTGATGTGTTGATCAATTTCCCTGCCATTATCAACCTTACATTGCGTAGTTTCAACCTTGGTGTAGAGTTCATGCTTACAAGCAGCACATTTCTGATTTGCCGCCTGTTGCATACACGAACGGTGAAAATTTTCACTGCACTTAGTACACGTAACGTATTGGATCACATTCCTACTGCAATGATCGCACTTAATCTCATTTGAATTCGGTTTTTCACTGTCTATTTCACAGCGATCTTCACTTATGTCTTTATTCGACGCCATCTTGGAAATCTTATGGGATATTAGGGATCGTAATAAGAAAACCGAGACAAACACGATGTTAAAAAAGCATTCTGAAGTGCAATCTGATGATTTGAAAAAAAAACGAGAAAAAAATCAATATTCTACACAATGTGATCATAAAGAAAGCTCGTTCATCTTGTACTTCTTCAATTATTTCTTCTGATCCGGCATCTGAACAAGATTTTCGAGAAGATCAAAGCCACGAAAATTATAGTTTTTCCTCGACCAGCAGCATAAGCAAATGGAGATCTTGCAAGTACCAAAGGTCCGACAGAACAAAACGAGCGCGGGAGAAATTTAAAAATTAACCGATTATAACTTAATATTTTTCCATTATCGATAAAGTTACAGGAACAATTGCCGGATATCCAGAATGCGAAAAAGAACTGTTGAAGCTCAATTTCACTGAAGAGACTATTTTAGAGGAAGACAAAATACAAAACAAGGATATATTTCTGAATAAGTTAATGAAAATGTTGATGGACCTTGCTGTTCAAAACTCTAAACATCCTGCAAACCGAAATCATTATGATCATATTATAAAAAAAATTTGTTTATATTTGTTTTACGTTGGTGGGAGGCTTCTTTATGAGACACTCCAGAGTAATTTGAGGAATATAATACCTTCAATAAGTTGCCCCAATAGATTTATCAGAAAAAATTCTCGTAAAATTGAAGAAGGTCATTTTGACTTCGAAGGTTTGAATATTTTTTTGGAAGAACGACACTCACCAAAAACTGTATGGGTGAGCAAAGACGCTACGCGAATAACGGGAAGAATCGAATACGATAATGAAACCAACAAAATCATTGGATTTACCATGCCACTTGTTAATGGGCTTCCACAGAAAGAAACCTATAGCTCTTTCGGATAGACTGGAGGCCATGGAAATTTCTTCGAGGAAAAATAACTTGATAGTATTTGGTTTAGATGAACCCAAACATTTTTCTCCTGATAATGTTTGCAAAACACTGAGAGAATTATTGGATGTTGATGTCGCTGTAACAGACCTCAATAATGCTTATAGATTGGGATCTCCACGTGAGGGCCCCTTGAAGGTCGAATTCTTGTCCTACTTAAAAAAGTTAGAGATTTTGCAAGGAAGTGAAAAATTGAAGGGAAGCAAAATAAGGATTAAAAATGATCTGACATATAGACAGAGATGCAGTAATCGGATCTTAAGACAGTACTTAGAGAAGGCGAGACAAAATCCGTCTTCAAGAGCTTTCATAAAGGGGAATAAATTGTTTATAAACGGTACTGCTTATACTGCAATCGAGCTAGAAAGTATGGATGATAATGGTCAGTTGAGCCTCCGCAAGGTGAATAGTGCACCATCGACCCCTTCCCTACGAGATCGTGGAAATAAGCTGAATGAAGATGAGAGGGTGATCTGCTTGAGGAGTCATGTGGTTGATAAAGATGGAGAAAGTGATGGTAAAACTGGAGACAAATTTGAGGCGCTTCCAAACAAGGAGGCGGTTAAGAAATCTTCATTGGGTGATATATCATCGTCACTCAAGGGCAGAACTAAGAATGTGAGGTCGGGTCCTCGTAATTGAATTTGTAGTGTTTTTGCTCCTTTTGGCCTGTTTTTTTTCAAATTTTTGAGTGTGTTTATTTGTTGCTGTACCAATGTTAATTATATTTTTGAGGTTTTGTTAGAACCGTAAATTTTGTTTTGTATCTGCTCATTTGTGTTCAGTATGAGTGGGTTAATTGATGAGATAGATGTTTCTGAGCTGGAGTCTGTAATACTGGAGGACGTTGCCTCTATTAGAGATTACTTTAATGAAGGCAAATTGTGTATACTGCAAATGAATATAAGAAGCCTTAACAGGAACTTTGATGAGTTTCATGTGTTGCTGTCGTCTTTCGAGCATGAAGTCGATGTAATGGTCTTGAGTGAAATCTGGAGGGTGGAGAATGTCGGTCAGTTTAATATTCCCAATTACGATATATACTACAATGGTTGGATTATAAATCAGAATGATGGGGTTGTTGTTTACGTAAGGTCGTGTTTCAAACATAAAATTAATTTGAAAATAATAGGTAACCTGAGTATACTGATATGCTCTATAGAAAAGCAGGGAAAATTATTCAATGTTGTACCATATTACCGGCCTCATACATACCCGACCACGGAATTTCTGAATGATCTCGAAAGCTTCCTGTCAAACGAGACTCTCGGGGACATCACTTATTTCGTGGGAGATATCAACATCAACATCTTAGATCGGTTAAATACGGTCACTATGGAATATCAGGAAGTGTTGAGTTCTTGTGGTTTTCGATCCGTTATTAATACAGCTACAAGGGAAACTATGGATACGTCATCGTGCATTGATCACGTTTTCGTGAAGGGTATGAAATCGTTGACACCTGTTCTCTTGAAAACGCATGTTACTGACCATTACGCTACTTTGGTTTTTCATTCGGTCTCTAATTCGGAGTCGTGTGTGGGGCAATCCAAATTCAGGAGAAGGGTTGATTATGGGATTTTGTTGGATAACCTCAGCAATCTATCTTGGAGGCAGTTTCATGATACAGTTGATGTGGAAGCGAAAGCTAGAGTTTTCATGGGCAACGTGACTCGGTGTGTGGATTCGGCTACAAGCATGGTAAGAGTACACTATCCTAGGAAGCGGCAACCTTGGATTACCCAGGGGTTGATTAAATCAATTCGTACGCGCGATATTTTGTACCAGAATTATTTGAAGCTCAAAACAGTTGCAAGTAGGAGACAGTACACTATTTATCGCAATAAGTTAAACTCTCTATTGAAGAAAGCGAAAATCTCCTACTATAAACAGAAGGTAAATGATGCAGCTGGTGATAGTAAAAAAACTTGGAATATTTTCAGGGAAATTTCAAACGAAAATACTATGTCTGGATTGGGTCCGAGTAGAATTGTTGTGGGCAGTGATGAGTTAACTGATGAGAAGGAAATTGCTGATGCGATGAATTCTTTCTTCACTGATATTGGTGAATCGTTAGCCTCTGAGGTGCCCAAGGTTCCCCAGAACGTTAAATTTAAGCGCAAGTCAAATCAGAGCTCTATATTTCTAGAGCCGACAAATATACAAGAAGTTTCTCGATTAGTGGAGTGTTTAAAAGATAAGAAAGCATCAGGCTACGATATGATCTCGGCTGAAATTGTAAAGATTATGGCACCTTACATAATTGAACCGTTTGTCAGTCTGATGAACTCCTGTTTGTCGGTTGGTCTCGTCCCTTCTTGCTTCAAAATCACGCTTATAACCCCAATACATAAAGGTGGAGACAGGACGAGGCCAACAACTACAGACCTATTTCGGTATTGTCAGTATTTACGAAGTTGTTCGAAAGGGTGATCTATGTGAGTCTGATGAAATTTTTGGATAGGTTCGGAATTATTTCTGAAAATCAGTTTGGCTTTAGGCACGAGAAATCTACCACAGATGCTATCAATCGCCTGATGCAAAGTATTCATGAAGCCATCGCTAGGAACAAAAAAATACTTTGCGTGTTTGTTGACTTGAAGAAGGCCTTTGATACCGTTAGCCATAATGTCCTTTTGGAGAAATTGTGTGACATAGGAATAAGAGGTACAGCCTACAATTTATTCGAAAGCTACTTAACAAACAGAATTCAGAGGACAAAGGTGGGTAACACTGTGAGCGAAGGTAAAAACGTTAAGTATGGTGTGCCTCAGGGAACGGTTTTGGGACCGGTTCTATTTTTAGTTTATATAAACGATTTATTAGGCTTAGATATATCCGGCAAGATAATATCATTTGCAGATGATACCTGCATAATTTTCGAACAGGATTCCTGGGAAAAAATAAGATCTGTCACTGAACATGACCTGGATATAATTAAAAAATGGTTTGATCATAACTTACTATCTATTAATATGGACAAGACCCAATTTTTACCCAACACGTTGAGTGCTGCCCGATTACCTGGGTTCAATAGTTTATTCTTTGGTGAATATCAGATAAAGGGAACTGAGTCCACGAAGTATTTGGGAGTATTCATCGATTGTCATCTGAGATGGAATGTTCCTTGTGCTGAACTACATAAGAGACTCAGGAGAATTATGTACAAAATTCGTATAGCTAGAGATTTATTACCCATCGCGCAACGCTATTCTGTTTATTACTCTCTGGTACAATCTGTTCTACAATATGGTATAAGCGCGTGGGGTGGCTTGGCGAACAAGTATTATTTACCGATTGAAAGGATCCAGAAACGACTGTTGAAGGTTCTGTTCGCAAAACCTGTTGTATTTCCAACCGATGAACTGTTCAACGAGCTAAGAGTCATGGATCCCAGACAGCTTTATGTCAAAAGTTTGATAATTCTGATTCCTAAAAATCGTCATTTTCTGGACAGGCTCTGCTCAGTTTACCGCACACGACAGACTGGCAGTGATACGGTGAGGCTGTACAGGGTTACTAGGGAGAAACTGAGGTCTTCTCTCCTCTACAGGTTGCCACAAATTTATAACGTCATGCCTTCCGAGCTGAAATCTCCTCAAAGTCTTCATTCCTTGAAGAAAAGAACCAATTATTGGCTACTCCATATTTTCGGTAGAAATGGTGTCCACGAGCTGTTTCGTGGTCTATAGTTTCGTCAATACCTGCTCATGCTTTAATTTAGGTTAGGTGATGTAACTAAGATATCGTCCGCTATGCTCTTTCAGGATTTCATTTTGTTCTTGTTTATATTGCATTTATATATTTTTTGCGTGCCCTATGTGGTTATGTGGTACTTGTATTTACTATTGGACGGGCTCGAACTCAAGCTCTTAAATGAGCTTTTTCTAGCTCGTTCGATATTTTTGTAATCTCTCTACTATGTATGAAATTGGGTGAATAAATATATTATATATTATTATTATTATTATTATATAGCGAATTCAGCAGCAAATATAGAGAAGTATTTTCTTGAAGCATCAAAATCAAACTATGCGTACGTAATAATGGCACAACCCTTCAAAATCAGCCCCACCTTTTTGTTTATGTATTTATGGAACAGACAATAAATTCACCAGCGAAGATGTAAATAAACGTTGGAAAATAATCAGAGCAGAACTTGCAAAATATGGAATAACTGTTATAGGGTTTTCTTCAGATGGAGATACGCGTTTATTGAAAGCAATGCGACAGAATGCCATGCTTCCAGTGGCTGCCAAACATCCAAAATCATATCAGTGGGACTGGTTTCAGGCTGGTTATTCTAGAGATAATAAAAATTCTGTATCATTCATCCAAGATAGCGTTCACATAGCGACGAAACTACGAACAAGATTCCTCAAACCCAAGGGAATACTACCTATTGGAAATTATTTTGCAACTCCAAACCATTTGTTGGAGTTAATGAATACTATTTCCAAAGATAAACATTTGTTGGTTCCTTCTGATCTCAAACCCGACGACAAGATGAACTATGAAGCTGCCGAAAAAATAAGTTCACCAACTGTAATTAATCTGCTACATAATATTCCCGAAAGCAATGGTACGGCTTTTTTTCTGAAAGTCATGAATTCTGCTGTGATGCCATTTATAAAAAAAAATATGGATCTTGAAGAACGACTATACAATATTTGGTATAGTGTGTATTGTCTTCGAATTTGGAGACAGTGGATATTGAATCACCCTGATTATAATCCAGGTAATAATTTTATAACTTCTAAAGCTTATCTATGCGTTGAATTAAATGCTCACGCTCTGATGAATATTATCAATACGTTTCAAGTTCATGAAGACATATCTGAAAATATGTTCCTTCCCTGGCTATTTACGGAACCCCTAGTATAATTCTGCTCATTGATAAACGCCATATTTCAGATCTACACCTATCCTGAAAATTTCAAGTCCCTAGGCCTTTCCGTTCGAAAGTTATGATTTTCTATGGTTTCTATGGTTCTGGTCATGCGATCTAGAGAAATGTAGCTTGAATATATCATTCTCCATTAGTATACAAAATTTCGTCGCGATCGAATCTGTAGTTTTGAAATTATCAAGAAAACTAAATTTCAAACGACCATATTTACGGAACCCCTAGTATAATTTTGCTCATAGATGAAAGTGATCACGACAATCGAGATCCACACCTATCCTGAAAATTTCAAGTCCCTAGGCGTTTCCGTTCAAAAGTTACAATTTTCTATGGTTCTGGTGATGCGAGCTGGACAAAATTTTGCATGTAGCTTGAACACCTCATTTTCCATTAGAGTGCTCAATTTCATCTCGATCGAATTTGTAGTTTCGAAGTAATCTGGAAAATAAAATTTTGAGCGGCCATATTTACGGAACCCCTCGGCGAATTTTGCTCAATAACGAACTTAACCGCGGCATTCGAGATTCGAACCTACCCTGAATTTTTCAAATTTCTAGGACATTCCGTTCGAGAGTTATCGTGTATACGGACGGACGGCCGGATGGACAGACTCGAATTTTTCGACGGATTCGTCATCAGTGAGTCGAACCTAGTCGATTGAGACCATTTTCGGCACAAAATTCGAAAAATACAGACATCGTGACGAAATGATATAGCCCTCGTGTAAGTAGTACGAGCGCTCAAAAAGTAGTGGACAGGATATGATTTCAGTGAAAGTCCTGAAACTTCTGGCTCCTCACATTTCCAAGCATCTCGCCCATCTTATTAATTCATCGATGGCCTCAGGAAGGTTTCCCGCTGTTCTCAAAACCGCAAAGGTCATTCCTGTTCACAAAAAAATTCTGCTGATGATATAGCAAACTATCGTCCAATATCTTTATTAAGTTCTTTGTCGAAGATTATGGAACGGGTGATATACGAAAGGATGGTGAGTTACTTGGACAAATATTCGATTATCACAAGTTGCCAACATGGTTTCCGTATTAATAGATCAACGGAGACTGCAGCATGCGAGTTAGTAAATTTTGTGCATGGCTGTTTTTGGATGATGGCATTTGTGTCGCGGGTTCGTTTTTCGATGAATCTCGCGCCTTTGACACCTTAAATTTTAAGTTTATTCTAAGTAAACTATACAACTTAGGTTTCAGAGAAGTTTTTCTTGAATGAGTTCAAAGTTTTCTGACTGATCGATGGTTGTATGCTAAAGTTGGTCAGCACGAATCCACTAAGTACCCAGTGATGATAGGTGTACCCCAGGGATCCGTTTTGAGGCCTCTATCATTTATAATTTTTGTTAATGAGTTACCGACTATTATTGTAGAATATTCTTCATTATTGTCAAATGTTAGTATAACATTATTTGCAGATGACACTTTTATTATTTCTCCAAATACTATGGAAGAACTAAAGGCCAGGTGCGAGTTACTAGTGAAGTGTTTCTCAGACTGGTGTCTTAGAAATTCACTCATATTGAATGTGGATAAGACAGACTTAATCCTCTTTAGTTTGAGAGATTCGGATCATCGGTTGATTCTGAATCTTCCGTTTGGAAATTTGGAGTCTTCTGATTCTGTTCAGTTTTTGGGTTTGCAGGTTGACAAGGGTCTCAAATGGCAGTATCATAGTGATTAAGTATGCAGGAAGTTGAGTAGTGCATTTTTTGCTCTGCGACGTTTGAAATCCGTTTTACCTGTAAAAACGCTAATAAATGTTTACTTCTCCCTTGCATATGCCCACCTGAACTATAATGTGATCCTGTGGGGAAATTCTTCAGAAAGTGGAGCTGCTTTTATTGCTCAAAAAAAAAAATTGTCCGTCTGATCTTTGGTTTGAAGCCGAAGGAGTCCTGTAGACCTAGTTTTATACAAAATAAAATAATGTGTTTTCGTTCAGAATACATATTTAACTGTTTACTTCATACTATATATATTCAGTCACTGAAAAAATGCTTTCAGTTTCATGGATATAACACAAGACATAAAGAAACTATCTGTATCCCAAAGCACAGAACATCAAGATTCCAACATTCACCTTTGTATAGTGGTATTAAACTGTTCAATCATCTGCCTGACAGTTTGAAAATCTTGGGGTACAGATGTTTCAAAAAGACCATTAGGAGTTTATTGCTGGAGAGGAGCTTCTACAGCTATAGCGAATATTTTTCTAATCTTCTACTGTATAAAAATAAGTCGGGTTTTCCTTCCTGACGCTATAACTCCAGAACGCACGAACCGATTTCCACGGTTTTGCATCCGTTGGAAAGGTCTCGGGCTCCGTGAGGTTTATAGCAAAGAAAATTCAGGAAACATTCAGGACAAAGCAACATTTTAAGTAGATGGCGCCGGTGCGTGATACATTGTTTGACAGCTACTCATTGTTCTCTGCTCAGTTAATTTCATGTGACAAACCGGTATTGTGTTCACTGTGAAATTGTGAAAAAAAAGTAAAAAAAACATATAACGTATATTGTGCAAATTTTTATTCAATTTCAACAGCAGGCATTTGTCTTTAAGGTCGTAAAATGAACTGTGTAAATTATATGGATCGTGCATTCGAGGTTAAATTCACCACTCTGTCCATAGCCCAAAATGCCTAGAGGACGACGTGCGAACATCGGCCGCCGCACAAGACATGCAAGCCAGCCACAAGTGTATTCACAGAACTTAGGCGAAGAAAGACAAAATATAATAAGAGAAAATGCCCGATTGAGACAATGCGTGAGCACACGAAGATCATCGGCATCAAAAGAGAAACGGCTGGATTGTGCTGCGCAAGTGGAAAAGTCAAACTGGATCCATTACTTACACCACCACAGCCACTGAAACCATTGTTCGATGGAAGTGATCCCGATTCTAGCCATTTTCTTCAACACATCCTTGAATACAATAACTGCTTTCGCATGACTTCCTTTGGAGCTAATATCATTCGAGAAGGCGGCTTCATGCCGACTTGCAAGGTAAAAGATACAACACACATAACCAATCACTCACACCAACACAATGAATTGCAATACATAACAACCACATATACACCACACACTACACCATCACACGATCAGAAGTTACACCGTATTCTTCAACAAATGATTGTTTGCAATTACAGATACAAGGACAAATATATCATTTGCATGGTTCAATGGTGCCAGCACCAGATGAACAGCATCAATTTTTGCAAATATATTTCATTTCGTCGATGGTGGATCAGCTGAATGTGCGGTGCAATATACAGGGAACACAACAGTTAAAGAGACGAATTATTGAACAGTTTCAAGCATTTTTTCACGCTAATAATGCTGTGGTTAATATGTTCAAAACAGCATTGGAGCGAATGCCATCGGATACGCACAAATTTGTCATAAGAGCGGATTGTACCCCAAAAGGTGAACATGTGCGAAGATTCACTGCACCCACCGTTAATGATGTTGCTGCAATTATTGTTGGCGATCCAACTAAATCGCGAGACATTGTCGTTCAGCGAAGAAGCAATATCATGCATCGTGTAAACGTGCGTTACAATATCAAAAAAAACAAAAAAACAAAAAAAAATTTTTCTTCATCTTTTAATCACCAAACGAAGTGTTACATAAAACGAAGCCATCTGGTGGCGAAACGGAGTTCGCCGGGTTTGCTAGTTCTATTATATGATTGGGTTGTTATTTTCATCCAGAAAATTTATTGTTTTTTTCTATTTTGTTTAGTGTTTAGAATAAGTATACTTTTTCAGTTTGACCTGTCCTATACAAATGTATTTGTCTAAAGGGATTAATAAAATTATTATTATTATTATCTTCATGGATAATTGTACTACACATGGAAATATTCCCAACCTAACAAAAATAAAAATAAAGTACTTGCCCCTAAATACCACTTCAAAACTTCAACCATTAGACCAAGGCATCATCCAAAGCTTCAAAATGCACTATAGGAAGGAAGTTGTCAGAAAGTTTCTCGCTGATATTGAACACCAAACGCCAACTACAGTCGATGTGTTAGAAGCCTTGTGGATGACTGTGGAAGCTTGGAATCAAGTAAGTGAAAAAACTATCGCAAACTGCTTCAAAAAGTGTTATTTTGAAGTTGCATGTGATGATACAGAGGATGACTTTCCACTCCTAGAACTTGTAAAGACCTGGCAAAAGGGTTAAAGAACAATTGAATCTTCAAGGTGCTGAAATTCAATGATGATTTAGCCGGCTGTGGAGAACTCATTGATGCGGAAATTGTCACATCCCAATGAAGAAGCGGAAGAAGGCGTAAAGGGAAAGAGTGAAATCAGGCAACGTGATTTCACAATGAAAGATGCTCGTAATGATCTAGATGTTTTGAAATGTGTATTGAAAAAAAAATTGCGAAAAGCACTGCCGTGAAGGCAGAAGCTTTTGAGCGCTCGTACATCCACCTTGTGGGTAGATTCGCATTTTCCAGTTTTAGAAATCAATTGAAGGAATTTTTGACAGCTGTCAAACAAATTCTGAACTCCAGACTTCATGTCTTCAGCTGACCAATTTTTTTTCGATAATTTGCTAGAATTTTCTACAGTATCTATGGTCTTGGTGATGCGATCTGGACAAAATTTTGCACGTAGTTTGAATACATTATTCCTCACCTAGATGCAAAATTTCATTCCAATCCGATCAGTAGTTTCGAAACTATCAGGAAAAAAACATTTTGAACGGCCATATTCACGGAACCCCTAGTCTAATTTTGCTCATTGATGAACGTGACCGCGATATTCGCGATCCAAACCCACCCTGAAAATTTCAAGTTCCTAGGTCTCTCCGTTCAAAAGTTATGATTTTCTATGGTCCCTATGGTTCTGGTCATGCGATCTCAACAAAATATTGCTTTAATATATCATTCTCGATCAAAATACAGAATTTCACCTCGATCGAATCCGTAGTTTCGAAATTGTCGAGAAAACAAACTTTCAAACGACCGTATTTACGGAACCCCTAGTATAATTTAGCTCATTGATGAACCCGAACGCGACATTCGAGATCCACACCTATCCTGAAAATTTCAATTCCCTAGGGGTTTCCGTTCGAAAGTTAAGATTTTCTATGGTTTCTATGGTTCTGCTCATGTGATCTGGAGAAATGTGGCTTGAATATATTATTCTCCATTAGTATACAAAATTTCGTCACGATCGAATCTGTAGTTTTGAAATTATCAAGAAAACTAAATTTCAAACGACCATATTTACGGAACCCCTAGTAGAATTTTGCTCATATATGAACGTCATCACGACATTCCAGAACCTCACCTATCCTGAAAATTTCAAGTCCCTAGGCTTTTCCGTTCAAAAGTTACAATTTTTTATGGTTTCTATGGTTCTGGTCATGCGATCTGGACAAAATTTCCCATGTAGCTTAAACACCTCATTCTCCATTTGAGTGAAAAGTTTCATCTCGATCGAATCTGTAGTTTTGAAGTAATCAGGGGAACAAAACTTTGAACGACCATATTTACGGAACCCCCGGAGGAATTTGGCCCATTAACGAACTTAACCGAGGCATTCGGGAACTGAACCCACACTGCAAATTTCAAGTCTCTAGGTTGTTCCGTTCGAGAGTTATCGTGCTTACGGCCGGACGGCCGGACGGACAGACACGAATTTTTCGACGGATTCGTCATCAGTGAGTCGAACATAGTCGATTGAGACCATTTTCGGCTCAAAACTCGAAAAATACAAACATCGTGACGAAATGATAAAGCCCTCGTGTAAGTATTACGAGCGCTCAAAAATAATATGAACGGCCATATTTACGGAACGCCTAGTCTTATTTTGCTCATTGATGATCGTGACCATGACATTCGCGATCCAAACCTACCCTGAAAATTTCAAGTTCCTAGGCCTTTCCGTCCGAGAGTTATGATTTTCTATGTTTTCTATGGTTCTGGTCATGCGATCTGAACAAAATGTTGCTTGAATATAACATTCTCCATTGAAATACAAAATTTTGTTTCGATCGAATCCGTAGTTTCGAAATTATCGAGAAAACTAAATTTCAAACGACGGTATTTACGGAACCCCTAGTATAATTCTGCTCACTGATGAACGTGAACGCGACATTTCAGATCCACACCTATCCTGAAAATTTCAACTCCTTAGGCGTTTCCGTTGAAAAGTTACAATTTTCTATGATTTCTATGGTTCTGGTCATGCGATCTGGACAAAACTTCACATGTAGCTTGAACACCTCATTCTTCATTCGAGTGCAGAATTTCATCTCGATCGAAGTTGTAGTTTCGAAGTAATCAGGAGAACAAAATTTTGAACGGCCATATTCACGGAACCCCTGGTGGAATTCTGCTCATTAACGAACTCAACCGAGGCATTTGGGATCTGAACCTGCGTTGAAAATTTCAAGTCTCTAGGTTTTTCAGTTTGAGAATTATCGTGCTTACGGCCGGCCGGACGGACAGACTCGAATTTTTTTACGGATTCGTCATCAGTGAGTCGAACATAGTCGTTTGAGATCATTTTCGGCTCAAAATTTGAAAAATACAGACATCGTGACGAAATGATATAGCCCTCGTGTAAGCAGTACGAGCGCTCAACAACATAAATCATCGTTCTTTTCATAAAATAATTCTTTTCAGGCCCCACGTTGGTACCAGTGTGACCAAAAGGCCTGGTCGGCAGTTTAAAGATCAATTTAAAATTGAAACCATGTATATAGGATCATCATTGCAGCAGCAATTTAATCCTCATAGCAGGCGCTGATTTCTAACATTATATCGGCTTTCACTTGCCCAGTTTTTCGTACGAAAACTGCAATCGACGCGGATGAGGAATATGGAAAACGTCCAAATTTTGATATCTCACCCCAGTCGGTCGGCCATAAGCGATAGCGCTAAGCCCTTCGCGCCTGCAAATTTTTTAAACGAGCAAATTATGCAGATGAGCCTTTGAAGGCTAAAATGAAATTCGGGGCCACAACTTCTGAAGCGTCATTAATGGCTCTCATTCCTCCCGCATCGCGTGGCTTTTGAAGGTGCGAACGAATTTCTGGAATTAGATTCCAGATTACTTAGGCTCCAATTTCCGTTCGCCTTCGTTGAAAGGGGGCCATATTGGAATATGAATTAATGATCATATGCGCTCAGAAAAATATTGAATGTATTCCATGAAATCAGCATTGATGGGAATTCAATCCAATATTATCGTTTTTCATTTGAGTTTGTAATATTATACAATTTAAATCACTTCTAGGTAGAAGTTTTCCAAAATATTCCTTGGGAATTCAGGAAAAGAGGAGCCAGAGAAAGCACAGTCCCTCTTTTCGAACGTATTTACTCGCGTGGTCTACGATTGTAGACCATTTTAATTTCGACATTTGAAGATTACATTCATATATTTCAGAATGTATCTATGTTTGAATCTTTCATTTGAATACTTGTGATTGATGTTATATCAGTTTCGTGATAATATAATAATTCTTTTTGTAAGTAAATTAAAGAAACACCAATGTCTTGGATTTCAACATTTAGTTGCAATAACTCTATATATTTCATAGTTGTTCGAAAATAAATCAACTTCAAAGAAAAACTCATGTGTAATAGAAAAGAACACGTTGTATACTTGCAGAAAAATTTTCACAAGAAAGAAATACTCCCAATATAGACCAAAATATGTCCGCCTAAAGAAGGCCATTTTTATTCAATCACACAAGTGACAAATATTTCCTTCATGTGATTATTACACGCATACCTTTTGCATTTGGTAGAATATTTTCATGTAGATTTCTCATCAGCTCTGGGCATATATAAAACAACGTCCAACATAATTTTGCGCCCTCAGTAGCGATTGAACCCTCGAGGAGTGCAGACGTATTGAGAAATGCGCATGTGTGCCAAGTGAACTAACAAATTTTATTATGCAGGTAGTCTAGTTCTAGATAACCTCGTATAGAATCGAAGAAATAACTGTGTTGAGTCCAGGTTTAGATCGATGGTTCCACAGATAATTTTACATTGAAGAGACAAAAGTGAATTTAGTGAAAAGTGAAAAAAGTGTTTAAGTGTTGTTTTGCTGAGTCACTCTGACAAAATGTCGGAATACGACTCTGCAAATGAGGACAGAGAATCCGACGCAGAAAACTTATCGGATGAAGAAATATCCGATATGGATATTGAAGAAGAAGAAGTTAATGATGAATCCGAAAAAGATCGGATTATAAAAGAACAGAAGGACCAGATCAACAGCCTCATGAGTCAACTGAAAGTTTTGACGGAGAGTCTTAAAACTTTATCAGATGAGGTGAAATCCTTGAGAGCAGAAATGTCTCAGCCCTCGAAGCCGCGGAAACGGGCTAAGAGAAAAGAAAATGGCTTCTCCTCTGGAACAGAAGAGAGAGTGTCAACCCCCGCACCAGCAAAAGAGGCCCCCATAGGACAACCCGGAAGGAGTATTATAGCTGCAGGAGAGCCAGCTAAGAAAATGACATACACTGCAGCGCTGCAAAAAGTGAATCGCCCAGTAGAAGCTTCTTCTGCACCCGCCGAAGAAATTGGAGTCTTTATTCCAATTGAGCCGAGGAAAGAAAAGGTCCCACCAGTGACCTTGAAGGGCACTGCCGACTGGACTCAAATGTCGAGAGAAATGCAAGCGAAAGGTATAAATTATCAAAGAGCGACCACAGTAAGGGACGGCATTCGTGTTGTACCTCAATCCCCCGATGACCACAGGAAGATGACGAAATTCCTCGAGTCAAAGGGAAAAGAATTCTACACGCTCCAAAGGGAAGAAGAAAAGAAAATCTACGCGGTGGTACGATATCTACCACTAGACGCAGATATTACCATCATCAATGAAGACTTAGCCGAGCAAGGCGTTACCGACGCGGATGTCATAAGGATGACATCCAACAAAACCAAGAAGGCAATACCCTTATTTTTGGTGAAAACCCAAAATAAGAAGGTATTCGAAGTGAAACAGCTCTACGGTATAAATTGTGTAGTAGAGCCGAAGAAAAAGAGCATTGGACCTGGCCAATGTCATAGATGTCAACGTTACGGACATGCACAAAGTAAATGCACATTCCCATGGAGATGTGTTAAATGCTCTGGAGCGCACAATAGTAAAGATTGTACGCTAACAAGAGAAAACGAGGAGAGAAATGCTACCTGTGCGCTCTGCGGAAAAACAGGTCACCCAGCCAGCTACAAAGGATGTAGCGAGTGGAAACTGGTGACCAAAAAGAAGACTGCGACCAAAGCAAGAAAAGAAGAAGAGAAAAAGATGCCTACTGTCCAACAAGAACAGAAGGAAGGAGATAAGAAGGAGAAAACGCTACCACTCAAACAAGAGCAGAAGAAAGAAGCCCCAAAAAATGGAAAATCTAAGAAAAGCAGCCAAAAGAAGAAAGAAGAGACCAACAAGAAAGGACCCGAAACCACCGAGGATCTAGATACCTTCACCAAAAATATCATGAGCAAGCTCATGAAATTCCTGGAAATAGAGATGGACAAAAAGTTCCGAAAACTCACTAAACCCAACTAATGGAGCTAGTGACTAACGAAAATAAAAACAAACTTAAGATAGTCTCATGGAACGCAAACGGTCTACGAGCCCGTAGATCTGAAATAGAAGAAATAATATCCGAGAAACAACCGGATATTATAGCCATTCAAGAAACGAGACTATCTACAAGAAATAGAATTTCATTTCCCGACCATGAAATATACAGAAATGACAGAAATTGTACAGGAGGGGGCGTAGCCCTAATAGTCAAGAGGAACATCGACCACTATTTTGACGATATACTAAATAATGGGAAAATAGAAGCCGTCTCGATTATAGTGAATACGAATCGAGGACAAATGAAAATTACGTCAGCCTACAAACCACCCCAAAACGACTTAATAGAGGAAGATCTGAAGAAGATGCTTGAAGGAAACTACCCGAAAATCATTATTGGCGATATGAACTGCAAATCAAGAGAATGGAATAGCAGAACTGAAAACCAAAATGGGAAGAAGCTTAAGAAGTACGCCGAAAAACTAAATGCCATAGTATTAGGACCTGAAATTCCGACCTACCTGCCCAGAAGTAATGGCCTACCGGACGTATTAGATATCGTCATAATGAAAGATATTACCCAAGATTTCACACTTGATACTATAGAAGAGGGCACATCAGACCACAACCCAATAGAACTCAGATTGGGACGCAGACCGATAACAGAAGAACTTCAAACGAAAGACTTCACAGACTGGCAAAAGTACAGTGAAATACTCCAGGAGAAAATTACTCAAATTCCACAGATAAGAACCCCTGAAGATCTAGAAGATGAAGTTGAAAAATTAGAAACCCGAATAAAAGAAGCCTACGAGGAAAGTACCAGAAGAATCGAAAGGCCAGCCCCGAAACATCCACATGGTGAAACCCCAAAAGCAATAAAGGAGCTTATAAAGAGGAATAGAAAACTTAGGAAGAACTACAGAACTTCACATAGAGAAGAAGACAAGAAAGAGCTGAATAAACACAGCCAAGTGCTGAAAAATGCACTGAGAGAACTGCGAACAGACAGATGGAACCAAAGAGTTAGAGAGCTAAACACCATAGACCACTCAGCATGGAAGATGCAAAAGTGCTTACGACGCGAGAAAACCGAAATTCCCCCTCTACACGGAGCTAATGGGATGGCCTACTCAAAGCTTGAAAAAGCCGAAGCTCTTGTTGACGCAATAGAACGAGAAGCCAGAATCAACTACAGAGAAGACGATGACAATGAAGACTTAGAAGAAGAAGTCGAAGGAAATGAAGAATTGATGTTGGAACCGCCGGAAGGCGATACCATCCCAAACCCAACAACACCAACGGAAATTAAAGAAATCATCAAGAAATTGAAAAACAGGAAAGCTCCAGGGAAAGACAAAGTAACAAACTTTATGTTACGGAAATTGCCCAGAAAAGGAATAGCAGCGCTTACCAATATAGCAAACGCAGTGATGAGAACAGAATATTATCCGGAAAGATGGAAAACAGCAGAAGTAATTGTGTTCAATAAGCCAGGAAAAGATAGAAAATTCCCACAAAACTACAGGCCGATAAGTCTACTGTCAGCCCTTGGAAAAATTGTCGAAAGAGTTATTGCAAAAAGACTCAATGAAGAAACAGAAGCGCTGAATCTGATACCACCGGAACAATTTGGATTCAGAAGAAATCACTCCACAGAACTTCAACTGTTAAGGATCACTGAATATGTCACTGAAGGATTTCAGAATAAACAAGCCACAGGATTAGTGCTATTAGATGTCGAAAGAGCCTTCGACCGAGTTTGGCACGAAGGACTTGCCTACAAGATGATGATGGCAGGCTACACCACCAAAACCTGCAAGATAATAAGAAACTACCTGAGGAACAGGAATTTTTATGTCAAAATAGACGACACATTATCTACCACCAGACAAGTAGAAGCAGGAGTGCCCCAAGGATCAGTTCTAGGACCTCTGCTTTACAACATATATATCTACGATATTCCTAAGAACCCAAGGAATCTGCTAGCCCTTTATGCAGACGACACGGGAATAGCCTTCAGACATCGCCGACCAGATGTCATACACAGAAGACTGCAAGAAGCACTAGAAGATTTAGAAGAATGGTTCATTAAATGGAAAATTCAAATAAATAGCAAAAAGAGCCAAGCTATTCTACTACAGAAGCGGAGACTTGAAATTAATTCCAACCTACAGATAGATGGAGAAGAGATAAAATGGGAAAATGAAGTCAAATATCTAGGAGTAAAACTAGATAAAGGGCTTACATGGAAAAACCATATAAAATATGCAGTGGATAAAACAAACTCAGCAATGAGTAGACTTTACCCACTACTAGGAAGAAGAAGCCAAATGAACCAAAGCACGAAACTACGAATGATCAAGTCAATTGCAAGACCCCAACTAACATATGGCTCGGCGGCATGGGGCAATGCAGCCAATAGCCATATAAAGAAGATTCAAGCAACAGAGAATAAACTGCTCAGAGCAGCAATGAATATGCCGTGGTTCGTAAGAAACCAACAAATCCACAGAGACTTAGAATGGGAAACTGTCACAGATTTCCTAAAAAAGAAGGCCGAGAAGATATTTGAAAAAGCAAGTCAACACCCAAATGATGAGCTAAGAAGACTAGTTGACTACAACCCCGCAGAAGATGTGGTTAGGATACCCACCTATCACAAAAGACCCAGAGATCAACTACGTAGAAACAGAAATTGAGTAATCTCAATTTAAATCATCCAGAAGAAGAGACTCCTATGAAATTCAAATTCATAGGTAACACAAGCATCACACGACAAAGATCGTGATAGAGATACGAACAAGAAGAGTCAAAAGGTTAGTAGGTAATAAATGCCCGGAATAAAACAGCAGGTTAGGTTTAGTTAGAGTAGGTCGTGCTTCACACGAAGTCTCACACTGTTCTATCTATCGGAGATAGTTCGTCCATGAGGATTCCCCCTGACTAAACAAAAAAAAAAAAAAAAAAAAAAAAAAAAAAAAAAAAAAAAAAAAAAAATTTGCGCCCTTTCAGGTGGAGGGGGTATGACCTTACTTATTCTGCGGGAAATTGTAGATTGTAGAACTTTTCATCTAAACTCATTTTGTGGTTTGATCAGTTTTTATGCACAATTCTCTAAAAATTCATTTCGAGATTCTGTTTCTACACAGTGATCCGCCTTGAATAAGCATAAAGCGTTCATAACAGAAATGCTCAATAAATCAAAAAACACTACTATTGGTCGGCGACGGGTATTTCTGGCAACATTGTAATGGTTGCAAAGCTGATCTTCCAAACCAACCCAAATTTGTTCTCTATTATAAACGGTAATAATAAAAATAATAGGTTTTTTGGCATCTCCTGTTTCAGCATCAATCGTATAACAGTTATACATAGACGACAACAATAGTACTGACTTGTTTTTGTTGGAATGGTCTGAGAACGCCTTCTTTTAGCGTACTGGTTACCCTTTTAACAATAAAAATAATTGCCTCTAATCATTCTGACTCGAACCGAAAAGGGTAAGGTAAACAGCCGCGTGATCTACAATCGTAGACCAGTCGTACTCTAGATTTATTTACTTCCATTACAGCTCGGTGACAATGTCAAAAATTTAGAAAAGCACTGCCGTGAAGGCAGGAGCTTTTGAGCGCTCGTACATGCACCTTGTAGGTAGATTCGCATTTTCCAGTTTTAGAAACCAATTGAAGGAATTTTTGACAGCTGTCAAAAAAATTCTGAAACTTAGGCGAAACTCCAGACTTCAAGTCGCTGCTTCAGCTGATCAATTTTGTTTCGATAATTCGCTAGAATTTTCTACGGTATCTATTGGCTTGGTAATGCGGTCTGGACAAAATTTTGCACGTACTTTGAATACATTATTCCTCAGCTAGATGCATGATTTCATTCCAATCCGATCAGTAGTTCCGAAACTATCTGGAAAAAAATATTTTGAACGGCCATATTTACGGAACCCCTAGTCTCATTTTGCTTATTGATGAACGTGACCGCGATATTCGCTATCAAAACCCACCCTGAAAATTTCAAGTTCCTAGGCCTTTCCGTTCAAAAGTTACAATTTTCTATGGTTTCTATGGTTCTGGTCATGCGATCTGGACAAAATATTGCTTCAATATATCATTCCCGATTAAAATACAAAATTTCATCTCGATCGAATCCGAAGTTTCGAATTTATCGAGAAAACAAAATTTCAAACGACCGTATTTACGGAACCCCTTGTATAATGTTGCTCATAGATGAACGTGATCACGACATTCGAGATCCACACCTATCCTGAAAATTTCAAGTCCCTCGGCGTTTCCGTTCAAAAATTACAATTTTCTATGGTTTCTATGGTTCTGGTCATGCGATCTGGACAAAATTTCACATGTAGCTTGAACACCTCATTTTCCATTTGGGTGCAAAATTTCATTTCGATCGAATCTGAAGTTTTCAAGTAATCAGGGAAACAAAACTTTGAACGGCCATATTTACGGAACCCCTGGTGGAATTTGGCCCATTAACGAACTTAACCGAGGCATTTGGGATCTGAACCTACACTGAAAATTTCAAGTCTCTAAGTTGTTCCGTTCGGGAGTTATCGTGCTTACGGCCGGACGGACGGACGGACAGACTCGAATTGAATTATTAATTGAAGTTTACTAGTGAAAATCTCTGTCGTTTCAAAATATCCGAAAAAATCCGATATATTTTAAAATCCGAAAAATATCCGCAAGAGGCAAAAAAATCCGCAATTCGGATAAAAATCCGCCGATTGGCAACGCTGGAGTATAATGGCAAGTTTTCGATTCTTCTACAATTTTTTCAGTTATTTCTAATACAGATGTTCCGCAAGTGCGATGCGGCAGACCCCAAAGGCGGGTGGTCCTATTACTCCTATTCTCTTTTTATTGCATATTTACAATTTACGATAGTACTCATCCAGTTTGCCGACATCCTTTGATGAGCGTTATCGACAACCACTGTTCGGTTTTAGGGCGGCTACTTTATATTCAGATTTAGATGTGAAGTGATTATTAGATTTTCCAATAAGATTGTTTATTCATTTCTCAAATGAAAGAACTTTTTGCTTTGAAAATGTGTGAAATTCATGTAAAATATTAAATAATTTTATGATTTTCGAAGGTGCGTATTTCTATTTTTTTTTTCAGAAATTTTTTTTTTCTAATTTACCGAAAATTTGCCGCCCCTAAACCGTGCCGCCCTTAGGCCATGGCCTATGTTGGCCTATGCGGTAATATGGCCCTGGCTGCAAGAAAGGTAAAAACAAGACGGCTGCACAAGGTACATCCCAAAATAGGGACTACACGTTGGCTGATGTAATGTCCAAGTTGGAAGATATGGATAAAAAATACAATATACTCTTCATAAAATACAATGAACAAGTTGAAATTAATAAATCTCTGAAATAAAGAAGCTACTCAATGACCGAGAACAAAAAGATTTGGAGAATACTCTCATAGTTCACGGCGTCCCTAGGGAGAATAATGAAAATGTTCTGGATATTGTCAAGAATCTGATAACTAAACTGGAGGTGGAAATCCAGGGAAAAGTTCGATCTGCCTATAGGGTTGGAAAAACTGCTGGAAAGACTGTACCGATCAGAATTTGTATGGAAAACAAGTCAGACAAGATGCATATGATTAAAAGTAGTAACAAAATCAAACTAACCGCAAAAACTTTGGGCTACAAATCAGATGAAAAAATTTTCCTGAACCATGATTTGACTAGGACAAATCGACAACTTTATAAGGAAGCACGTGACTTCAAATACCAAAATGGATATAAATATTTGTGGATTAAGGAGGGTTGCATTTTCCTCCGAAAGGATGATGACTCTAAAGTGATATTGGTTCGTGAGTCCCTCGATCTGGAAAACTAATAATGAACCCGAAACTGAAAGTAATATATTCGAACTGTCAAAGCGTGAGGAATAAATGGGATGAAATAATTTGCTTCGTGAAGTGCTATTATTGTGATGTTCTAATCTTAGTTGAAACCTGGCTGAATGAAGCCGAGACGTCTTTATACCAACTGGAGGGATTTGAAGGATTTCATACTTGTAGAAACAAGATAGGGGGAGGAAAAATCAGACTTGGATGAGAACATTAGTTGGCTGTGTGTGGAAGTGGGTGAACATAATTTGAAAGTGAGTGCACTGTATAAACCACCATCATATAGTGATGGTGACTTTTTGGGGTATCTGGAGGACATAATGGCGAAGTACCGGAAAAGGCATGTTATAGTGGGCGACATTAATGTTGATTTGTTGAATTCTGGTTCACAAATGTGCAAAAATTATCCCGATGTTTAAAAATTGAACAATTTTCGTATCGGGAATGTTGTTTCGGAAGCAAAGGCGACTCGGGTGACATCACACTCAAGAACTCTCTTGGACCATGTTATTCAGGATGAAAACACCGTTTTATTAGACTCAGTTGAAGTTCAAGGTAATTCATTTGCTGATCACAAATATTTAACATTTAACATAAAAGAAAGTTTCAAAACATATCGGCCAAAAAGGGTTTTTGAAGAAAGAACGGTTGATTACATAAAATTTAAGGCATTATTTAAACAAAATTCTCAACTGTGCAATATAGATACATTTGCAAGTCTAATTGATCTGATAACTGGGTGCAGGAGAGAGTGTGAATGTCTGAAGAAAATTAAATGTCATTCTGACAATATGTGGGTTAACGATGAATTGATTGAACTTATTAGGAAACGTGATAAATTATATAGAAAAAAGTCCAAGCATGGGGCTGATCCTCACCTAGAAAAACAATTCAAGAGCTTGAAAAATGATGTAAAAAATAAAGTCAGATCATTGAAAAATCGGTATTTCAGTTTTGAATGGGAGAAAGCTGGCAAATAAATTCATTAAAGTCTTATTCAATTATGATCGACTAACAAATACTACACAGCTTTTCTCTGATTTGAACATACCTTATTTGAAGAAAGTATTAGAATTAGAACAATGTAAACTTATTTTTAAAATCACAAACAAAATGCAGAAATGTAATACGGAGTATAAATTTACGAAAGATGTTCACACTTATGAAACAAGAACAAATCAGAATTTATATCAGGCAAAAGTAAAAAGCCAGAAAGGGTTGAATAACCCCATCTTACAAGCTTCAAAGGTATTTAATCAGTTACCTACTTCCATAAAGTCTGTGAATTCTATTAGTAAATTTTCCAATCAAACTTGGAGTTAGTTTGATGTTACCTATGTATCCAGTTGTTCAATGGAATGTTTTTTATTTTTGGTATAGTTTTTTTTGGGGTCTTGCTCGGTTGTACACGTCTGTGGGGTTTTTTCTTGATGTGGAATTGTTATTCCACCGAATGTCAAGTCTTACTTAATTTATATACTGTATACTTTTGTAAATTTTCATCCTCGATACCAGTTTAGGGTACTGTTTAGAGGATAAATCATTTCAAAAAAATTTTACCACAGATGGGGCAAGTGTGATGAAAATGTTGGGTCGATTGATATCACCTTCACATCAGCTCTGCCATGCCCTTGGAGTTCAACTTGGCATAATAGATATTTATGAAAAAAAATAATGTTGGGAACATGTGACAGAATCTGAAAATGAGGAAAACGACGATGAGATTTCTTTCGAAACGGAGAAAATATCTAACACGGGCTCAGCCTCAGAAGATGATGTTTTTCATCTGATACTCATCGTTGCTGAGATACAAGATTTCAGTACTAGAGAAGAACATTCATTAATGTTCTCATTAGAAAGATGCCATTGTAAATTATCTCAAAAAAAAAAGTAAACCAACCGGACAAAAAACTTAATGCAGTCCAATCTAGTGGAAATACGTCGCTCCCGAAGAGGTTGTTAGGGTAATGTCAGACGAGGCGGTTTCGAGCGAGTCGCTTTCCGAGATTCAAAACAAGTCGCCGGGTCGTCAATGGGTTTCAAATGGGCCAAGTCAGACGTAGCGGTGCGGGACGCCAGTCGCTTTCGGGGCCGACTCGCAGGGTCGTTCGGATGACTATGCGACTCGGGTTTGGGCGCGCTTCCACACGCCTGTCGCAGCCTGTCGTACAGTAGTCCACTGTATTTCTATGAGACCTGTCACACACAGCGTTCAGCGTTCTTCATAGACGTACATCGGCAGGTACGATTCACGACGTCAGACGAATATCTAATTTTATTTGCTCGGGCTGCAACTTGAAATTGAATATGCAACGAATTGATTCGGAAAAATTGATTTCTGAAGTTCAGAAGAGACCTGCATTGTGGGACATGAAAATCCCCGAATACAGTGATCGTGTTTTGAGAAAACAAAGCTGGGACGAAATTTGCGACGTTTTTGCAAAGGAAGGCATGTCACTTAAAGAGAAGGATGAATTGGGTAAGTAAAAAAATGTTGATAATGTAATGAAAAACATATTTATTCTCAGAAGAAACAAAACATAGTTGAATCAGTAAATATTTCAATAGTTTGATCGAACACAGAATCGTTAAAATGGTTTCAACATGAAAATGAAGAAAGCGCTCATCAATTGTTAATTTTATTGTAGAAAAAATCTGCAAATTTATCTCTCGTAGATAGTGCTCTGATATTTCCTCGGTGTGCTGAATCCACGGAAAGAGGTTGTAATTCACACTCATCTTCAGTGTCGTTGTGTAGTTGATGTCCATCTCTTATTCTCACAAAATTATGCAATATGCAAGCGGCTTTGATGATACTTTCTGCCATATCTGTATTAACATCAATCGGTCGATGAAATATGCGCCACTTGTTCGCCAAAATACCAAATGTACTCTCAATGTACCTTCTAGCTGTTGATAATCGATTGTTGAAAGTTTGCTTAGTTTGGGTTAAATGTTTTCCTCCGTAGGGTTTGAGCAGATTTTCTGACAAAGGGAAAGCATCATCCCCAACTATAACGTATGGAAACTGTTCGTTCGAATTTTCAACTAATTTCCGTGGAGAAGGTAAATTAAGTGTTCCATCACACATCATTTTGTAAAGAAGTGAATTCTTGAAAATGCCCGAATCACTTGACTTTCCATAAGATCCTACCTCAATATAAGTAAAACAGTAATTGGCATCGCACATTGCAAAAAGGACCATTGAAAAATAGTTCTTGAAATTGTAAAACATTGAACCACTGTTGGGAGGCTGCTTCATTCTAATGTGTTTTCCATCGATGGCACCAATACAATTAGGAAACATCGTGTATGTTTCAAATACTCTTGCGATTTCGAGCCATCGATCAGTCGAAAATGGGGGAAAAGTACTCTCACGAAGACACGTCCAGATTTCCTTGCAGACTTCTTCCACTATAACTCCAGCAGTAGACCTTCCAACACGAAAGTTGTGGCATATATCAGTCAAAGAACATCCACTGGCTAGATACCTGCAACCAAAAGTGTTAATAACAAATTTTCAAATGAAACCTCTGTAACAAAGAACGCTACCCATTTTCGAGAGTTCTCAAATTTTAATAATCACAAACGGCTTTATACAGATTTATTATTTCCGTCTGTTAGTCATGTACTATTTCATTAATGTTAGATGAATTCGAAAAACCATTATAAATAGTAAACTTTGATTTTCAGGAATTGTATTGCATAAGAAATGGAAAAACATCAGAGACCATTTTTCGAGAGACTTTCAGTCGAGAAAACGGAAGTCTGGAAGCGAAGGCGGTGCCAGTAAGGCGCCGTATATTTTTTCGCAACAATTGCAATTTTTAAGAGATACTATAGAAATGAAAGGAACCTGCAACTCGATAGAAGGAACGCCAGCGGCTCAACCAGATTCAGATGTTGAAGGTGGAGTACCTTCAACATCTGAATCTTCCTCCATAACGATGCAAACAACACCTGTTTCCCAGAGAATTGGGAAAAAAAGACAAAGAGACGCTGTAGAAGAAAAAATAATTGAGTCATTGAATCGGCTCCATGAGAATAAATCGAAAAAGGTAGAAGAAGACGACAATCGGCAATTTTTGCTATCACTTTTACCAACGATAACATCTCTACCAAAAAGACTTAATTCGAAATGCAGACTGGAAATTATGCAAATCGTCTGTAAATATGAGGAATACGCATTGCTACAAAGTAACGATACCCCGAGATATCCCGTTAGTGTTCCTGTCGTGGAACCTAGGAGGAACTACACTGGATACGAACCACCAACACAAATAACTTCCCCAGAAGAATCATCAATACAATCATTCATATCAGGGTTTTCAGAAGAGTCGCAATACATATAGAACCCAGAACTGAAACTCGTGTTGATCTCGTTACCAATTTTATAATTTTTTTTTATACCAAAGAATATTTTTGTTATGTTTTACTATTTTTGTAAATAGTTGTTGTTATTAACATATATACGTTTTGAACTGAATAAATTGTATTTTTAACTAGTAGATACTCAATTTTATTTTCTACTCACCTCAACGTTATTACTAGTCTTTCTTCGGGTGATATGCACTTTCTCATGATGGTGTCTTTTTTCTTTAGATTTTCTTTGATTATATTTAACAGCTCTTCGAATGAACTGGTGGACATTCGAGTGAAATTGAAGAATTTGTCCTCATGATTCTTCAATTCGGAAAACAAATTTCTGAATTGTCCCTTCTTTTCCCTCTCTTCAATAATTGGGTGAACCCATATCCTCTGTCTTCGTTTTCTTCTTTTTTTGCATCGAAAGTAGAGAAGGGACAGCAACAGAACTTCTTCTTCGGCATCACTCATCTTGAATAAACTTCAATTCCAGTCGCCTATTCGCACCCAACTACATTCAATACCTACGCCACAGAACTACCGTGGCCGAGTCGTTATCCGTCTATATAAACCGACGCGTCTGACATCTACTCGACAGAGCGAATCGTGTTGCGACTCGCTCGAAACCGCTGCGTCTGGCATTACCCTTACCGCTTGCCGCAACTACTGCTCCCACGGTTCCTCCTTCTGAACAAACAGATGATCTCAGAACGACAGTACCCTGTACATTCGCCAGTGTCGTGAATAAACAAACAAGTAATCGAAGACAGCATAACCCCTGTCTCGATAGGAAATTTAGAAATTCAAACTGCTAAACAAATTGAAAGATGTGATAGGAATAACAAATTATTGAATGAGAACACAAATCGTTCGACCACTGAGTGGAAAACGAGGTGGAAAATTGTGTCACGCAAAAATAGTGGAAGAAGTGCATGAAAACCCCTAGTTGTGGGAAATTTCGCTGGATCAGCAACTATTGAGGAAATCGTAAAGTTCAAGGCCCTACGTGTAACATATTAAAACCCACCACTACTCTTGCTTACCTCAAAAAGTTTTTGGAAGCAAATTCTACTGATGTGAAGTGCGGGGCTTTTAAATCTCGCTATCCTGAGATGTATACATCTTTTAGGGTCCTCATTCCTTTTGATGAAGGTGAAAAAATTAAAATAGAGTCGAATTGGCCAATGAGATGCAATGTTCATCATTTTTTTCAGCCCCATAAGAATCAATCAAAGGTTGCCAACAGTATTTTGAATGTGCCTTCGATATATGTAGAGTTGTTTATTTTATTGTATGTAAGTCTCTTCTAAATTGTGCAAATTAGTAGATGTCCTTTGATTTATGTAATCATATTGTGAGCACATGACTTGTCCTATACCCAAACCTGGGTCCAACAGGATCAATAAATTATTCTATTCTATCTCAATTTACATTTTCAATATTTTTTATTGCAAATTATTTGTTTATTATAAATGACAAAAAGTGTTAATTGTCTACGCGGCAACGTAGGTCTCAAATCGACGGCAGGTCACCACGTCCCCACCCGATCACTTCAAAGAGCGATAACGTGCGATGAGTGATGCCAAGTTTCTGGGTCTTTGCCAAAACTGAAGAAATTTGGAACTGTTTGAGAACTGGGTTAAAACTTTTGAAAAATCAATGATAGGGAAGGGTTATGTTAGGGTTGATAATAATAATAATTCCACTTAACACTTTACTACAATATAATTAGACGTATACCTTAGCCAAAGCAACGCGTGGCCGAGTCTGCTAGTAACCTTATAAATTTAACTTGCGGCTGTGCAGAAAGAGCAATTTTAATCGATCATTTTCTTATAAAAAGGAAAAGAATCATAGTAAAAGGAGTCGGTGTGTTGGTTTTTCCCAAGCCGAAAAATTGGTAATAGCCAACATTTGCTCGAGGCATAAAAATGTGTTGGAAAACAAAAAAACAGATATCCTGTCTAGAGAGGAAAAAATGAAGTTGGTAGCACTATTGCAGAAGAAGTTTATCTGAAAATGTCTATAGAAATACAGAATTGACACTGAGTATCTAAAGTAGTCATCCTGAATGAGTTCCTTTGATTTTGATCGAAGAAAATTTGATTAAATGATATCCACCAGGTTGACGTTTTATTTCCATTCAGAATGAACTTCATTTCTGAGCGCTCGTACTACTTACACGAGGGCTATATCATTTCATCACGATGTCTATATTTATCGAATTTTGAGCTGAAAATGTGCCGTAAGCACGATAATTCTCGAACTGAACAACCTAGAGACTTGAAATTTTCAGTGTGGGTTCAGTTCCCGAATGCCTCGGTTAAGTTCTTTAATGGGCCAAATTCCACCAGGGGTTCCGTAAATATGGCCATTCAAAGTTTTGTTCTCCTGATAACTTGGAAACTACAGATTTCATTCAGATGAAATTTTGCACTCAAATAGAGAATGAGGTGTTCATGCTACATGTGGACTTTTGTCCAGATCGCATGACCAGAACCATAGAAACCGTAAGAAATTGTAACTTTTGTACGGAAACGCCTAGGGACTTGAAATTTTCAGGATAGGTGTGGATCTCGAATGTTGTGATCACGTTCATCTGTGAGCAAAATTAGACTAGTGGTTCCGTAAATATGAACGTTCAAAATATTTTTTTCCTGATAATTTCGAAACTACTGATTGGATTGATATGGAATTTTACACCTAGCTGAAGAATAATGTATTCAAACTACGTGCGAAGTTTTTTCCAGATCACATCATCAAGACCATAGATACCGTAGAAAATTCTAGCGAATTATCGAAAAAAAATTGGTCAGCTGAAGCACTGACATGAAGTCTGGAGTTTCACCTAAGTTTGAGAAGTTTTTTGACAGCTTCAATTGATTTCTAAAACTGGAGATTGCGAATCTACCTATAAGGTGGATGTACGAGCGCTCAAAAGCTCCTGACTTCACGGCAGTGCTTTTATAATTTTTTTACGTTTTGAAGTACATCTTGTTTTCCGTTTTCTTTAGTTAAGATTGTGTTGTTAATTATTTCATAAGATGTTGTTGAATTCTTTTTGAACCTAGATACAATCTTGTTTCTGCTTGCTCAGCCTTCTGGCCTGCACTTTTCTAAGAAAGAAGCGGAAGTGAGAATGAAAGAAAAACTGGATATTTCGAAGAAGTTTGATAGTGGAGGAAACACGATCTTGAAAAAAATAACCAGTAAACAAATTATTGAAAGTCAACACTAGTATCTGACAAAACTTTGAACTGTTCCAACTCCTTGTTTGTTAAATGAATGAAATACTGTATGCAAAAATGTGATTTTGAAGGAACTATGCATAGGCTAGAAAAGCTTATCACAAATTATATAATAATGAACATCATTCAGAAATTATACCCTTGAAGGCACTGGCGGATCCGGGGGGGACGAGGGGGGTTGGCGCACGTGCCCCCCCCCCAGACGGAATTTCGGTGTACTGTGGAGATTCCATCACATTACATACTTAGAAAATTTTTTTGCCTTCCGCCCCTTGTGCCCCCCCCCCAGAAAGAAATCCTGGATCCGCCCTTGCTTGAAGGTAATTCAAAATCAAAATTGTTTTTTGGCAAAATTATTCTGAGAAATCATCAGGTCCAAGAAGTACAACGAACCGATTTGATATTTTGCAAGAATGGTGGTAATAGATATTGAAATTGTAGAAAGCCGATCAATCAAGACAACCAAGTTAAAATATAAAAATTCCTCAGAACAGACTGGAGAGGCAAAACGTTATGTTCATTGTAATGATTGGCAACAGTCGATCTGATTATATTCCAGAATTTCACAAAAACCATTTATGAGCATCCTCCAATGATAATATTATTTGCGGCTAGCCAAAAATTGGAAATCCGATTGTCTTTCCACAATGTATTCGAAAAATTAGTCAGTTCTTATTAACGGGCTGATCTGATGCTTCCAGTATTGTCACTGACAATATTTGAAGTTTTTATATATTGTATTTATATTTCAGACATGAAATTCTGCATAGGCAACGTACAGAACACTTGCTATACCTAATATAGATCCATGATCCAATTGAGCCTCATTATTATCTATGATCAAAACATTTTTAGGTCATTGCGACACACTCTCAACATGTTAATTCCACCCTTTTTCGTTTTCATAGGTTTTGGCATTTCCAAAAAACTCCCAAGTATCTATACTGGTTCAGAAACGGGAGGTCTTATTCAAACAAGGATAGCCAGGGAACATTGTCAAATAGTGGTCAACCATTTTTTTGGGCCAAATGGAGTAAGTATTCTGAACAATGAAAATGCAGTGTTTCTCTGTGTATCGAATGTGTATTTTTGTAAGTAACGAATAATGGAGCTCAGAACCGTTCTCCGAGGAAAAGATCTTCCATGGCTAAAGATATTCTGATCACGGATGTCCATTTATGGCTTAGTATTAGTTCGATTTACAAATCGTGCCGAGAATCTCCAAGACCAATAGGGAAACGTGTCACATACATCGGGCATCGGACGTACGGACCGAAAGACTGATGAACAAATGCGATCTCCGCCGTCCGTACATATTATGTGCGTTGCTCCATTCAATTTCAATGAAAGCATTTTTTTTTCCGTTCCGTGCCGCCCGTCCGATGCCGATGTATGTGCGCTCAGCTTTTCTAGCCGTTTTATTCTCGGTATTTTTCCGGCCCTAAAGTTTTATCAAAAGAAAGTAGATTGGTTTCTGTGGTTTTCGGGGTTCCTCGGCCAGATCTCTCTCTCTCTGTTTGGCCTGTATCAATATTGGAGGATTTTCGACCTTCTTTTTCAACAGATATCCTCACATTGACCTAGTATTAGGCTTCAATACAAGTGTTTAAAATATGAGCTATCATTAAAATGAACAATCTGTTATCCACCATTCCATTTTATGGAGTGTCCTATTATTCTCCATAATTGATAAATAATTCAATTGGGTCTCTTTCAGATTGATCATTGAAAATGGTCTAATTTTTCGAACTGTTCCAGAATTTCTCTCTATATCAACCACTCTAAATGAAATTTTTTTCTCGACGTATTTCCAGAATAAATATCATATCTCATTTGTTTGAAATTTTCTTCTTAAAATAACGATCCGAAAAAATGTTCATGAACAGAAATTCCTAGGTAATATGATCTGATTGACAGCCACAACCTTTTTGAAACAATTGCTAGCCATTGTACAAGGCAGGTTGAACAAAGAGGCCGGAGGAAAGAAATAATGAATAAATTATAAAATCTTACTTTTTCCTTACTCTTTCTAGTTCTGTCAGCAAGGAGTAATATTTCAAAGTTCGAAGTTTTACTATTAGTTGATTATTTCTAAATTTTTTTCTGCGAAGTTTCTCAATAAAATTTGTTACTTGGTGATTGTGAATTGTCGGAGTTCCTGAAATTGTTTTTATTTTGTTAATAATGTTGTATTCTGTGATTTTGTTCATTTTCTCCGTGTATCATTATATTTTCCTTGGAGTCAACCATTACAAAATGAATTTAAGTCGTGTTTCGTCCTACCTTGAAACAAGCAGAGCAAGAAAACTTCAGCGCACACCAAAGCTGGAATAATTTGTAACCCGGTGATGAGATGTTTCATGTTTTATATCCCGACTCTCATAGGTCTCTGTGAAACTGCGAAAAAAAGAAAAAAACATTCTGCATTCGACTGTTCTTCAGTCACAAAAACTACGTCAAGCGCAGATAACATCGTTTTTTCCACAGAAAAAAACCGATCAGAACACACGAAGATATTGCGCCGATGGAATGAATATTCGAGGGCCTCTCGTTTCCTAATTCAGATGGTCTACCGGATATTGAAGCAACATTGTTTTGCTGGGGAGGAATGAGAAATCGTGAATCATACATGTTGCTTCGGAGGAGCCATTACTTAAAGTTCGAAAGTAGTGATTCTTTAAGGGTTCGGTTTTAGGTTTTACATAATCGTGAAAGTTGCTCGGTTCAATCACAGAACATATACTATCAAAACTACCGTGGTTTGCGAATGAAAACGAACGATATCTTCAATGCTACCTTGAATGGTGATTTTGAATTAATTTGACTCAATCCTGGCTACGGCCGTCGATACCTGATTCCGAGGTTATGTTTTCAAAACTACGGATTCGATCGTGACGAAATTTTGTACTTTAATGGAGAATGATATATTCAAGCTACACAGCTGTTAAGGCATAATTCACAAAGAGCTGCTGTAATTTTTTTACAGCTTTCAAACATTCCTCCAATTGGTTTCTAAAACTGGAGAATGAGAATCTAAGTACCTACAAGGTGGATAAACGAGCGCTCAAAAGCTCCTGACTTAACGGCTGTTCTTTTCAAATTTTTTTTGAATACTATCACCAAAAAAAACACATAACTAAAATTCAGTCAGATAATTTACTGGATTATTCATTTTTTCAGAGGTTTGTCCAGATTCACCGGAGCCAAGTGGTTCTAGCATTGTCTTTAATTACCTTCTAAAGACCATGCAGATTCTGATCACTTGATGAAATCCCATTGATATCAACAAATCATCCTGTATGGAAGAAGCAAGTACAAGTGGAAGTTGCGAGCATAGCAATGTTGAAATACTCATGAATATGCCAAGCCTAATTACATCTGTTGATTCTCCAAAAGAAGGGAAGTTGAAGAAAAAAATTTTTCGCTTACAGCAAAAAAGAAGATTGATATGAATTCGAGGCTTCGGCAAGAAGCTTTGTCATTTTCCACAAAAAATGTTCTTACCAATCTTCTGCAAAATAAAACTCCTGCTGCGAAAAACCTGGTTTGTATGCAATGCTTCTATAAAACAAGAGCAATATGGACTCAGAGTGAGAAACAATTGGCATTGTCGTTATACTATAAATCAAGCACCAGCAGTTATATTCTTCCAGGAATATCCACGACACAATGTTAATGTTGAAAATATTCAATTTAAAAGGGGGACGAATTATCTCGTAGTTGGCTTCTGTAACAGAAATCTCTTTACGGAAGCCAACTACGAGTTAATACGGGCGCAGACTCGCTTCGCTAAAGCTCAATCATTAGATACGCGACGGATCCATTACTTACACCACCACAGCCACTGAAACCATTGTTCGATGGAAGTAATCCCGATTCTAGCCATTTTCTTCAACACATCCTTGAATACAATAACTGCTTTCGCATGACTTCCTTTGGAGCTAATATCATTCGAGAAGGCGGCTTCATGCCGACTTGCAAGGTAAAAGATACAACACACATAACCAATCACTCACACCAACACAATGAATTGCAATACATAACAACCACATATACACCACACACTACACCATCACACGATCAGAAGTTACACCGTATTCTTCAACAAATGATTGTTTGCAATTACAGATACAAGGACAAATATATCATTTGCATGGTTCAATGGCGCCAGCACCAGATGAACAGCATCAATTTTTGCAAATATATTTCATTTCGTCGATGGTGGATCAGCTGAATGTGCGGTGCAATATACAGGGAACACAACAGTTAAAGAGACGAATTATTGAACAGTTTCAAGCATTTTTTCACGCTAATAATGCTGTGGTTAATATGTTCAAAACAGCATTGGAGCGAATGCCATCGGATACGCACAAATTTGTCATAAGAGCGGATTGTACCCCAAAAGGTGAACATGTGCGAAGATTCACTGCACCCACCGTTAATGATGTTGCTGCAATTATTGTTGGCGATCCAACTAAATCGCGAGACATTGTCGTTCAGCGAAGAAGCAATATCATGCATCGTGTAAACGAGACACATCGTTTGTACGATGCGTTACAATATCAAAAAAAACAAAAAAACAAAAAAAAATTTTTCTTCATCTTTTAATCACCAAACGAAATGTTACATAAAACGAAGCCATCTGGTGGCGAAACGGAGTTCGCCGGGTTTGCTAGTTCTATTATATGATTGGGTTGTTATTTTCATCCAGAAAATTTATTGTTTTTTGCTATTTTGTTTAGTGTTTAGAATAAGTATACTTTTTCAGTTTGACCTGTCCTATACAAATGTATTTGTCTAAAGGGATTAATAAAATTATTATTATTATTATCTTCATGGATAATTGTACTACACATGGAAATATTCCCAACCTAACAAAAATAAAAATAAAGTACTTGCCCCTAAATACCACTTCAAAACTTCAACCATTAGACCAAGGCATCATCCAAAGCTTCAAAATGCACTATAGGAAGGAAGTTGTCAGAAAGTTTCTCGCTGATATTGAACACCAAACGCCAACTACAGTCGATGTGTTAGAAGCCTTGTGGATGACTGTGGAAGCTTGGAATCAAGTAAGTGAAAAAACTATCGCAAACTGGTTCAAAAAGTGTTATTTTGAAGTTGCATGTGATGATACAGAGGATGACTTTCCACTCGTAGAACTTGTAAAGACCTGGCAAAAGGGTTAAAGAACAATTGAATCTTCAAGGTGCTGAAATTCAATGATGATTTAGCCGGCTGTGGAGAACTCATTGATGCGAAATTGTCACATCCCAATGAAGAAGCGGAAGAAGGCGTAAAGGGAAAGAGTGAAATCAGGCAACGTGATTTCACAATGAAAGGCGCTCGTAATGATCTAGATGTTTTGAAATGTGTATTGAAAAAAAGGGTGGTTTGAGTGACGATGTTATCAAATCCATCGCGGAATTGGATTGCGGTTTGGATATTCTAACTTGGAGTAATGGGAGGCAGACCACAATTAATGACTTTTTCCCCAATCAAGTCAAACAAACTGCAGACTGAGTGATTTTTATTTCAGCACGTCATACATATGTATGTAATTATGTATATCGGCATTCACCTTAAAAAATACAATATGTGTTTTTATTTTTCGTTCACCATAACCAGTTAAGCCGATGCGTTCGTTCTGTAGAGATTATAAATTAAACTTTCTCAACTCGTTAAAACGAATCTTGGACCAATTTAACCTCTATATAACAAACCTCACTTTAACGCAATATTTGATATAACGAATATTTCATAATATCCCTTCAGTTTCGGTATATCGAGGTTGCACTGTATTAACAACCAGTGGTACATTGGCACAACGAATCCGTTTATTGGACCAATATTAATGAGAAAGTTCACCGAATCAATGTACTTTTTCATTCAATTTGGGTACCAGTTTTTTTCAGTATCATTTATTCAATTATTAAATTTGATACCCCTAGAAATTTACATTATGAGGCCATGTACTTCAAAATCAAAGGTAGAGCTTGGTCTATGATCTATGGGATCTATGGTCCAACGGTCGTCTCAGAGGTTAGCGTCATTCCGCTATTGCTACTTCACTTCTAACAGTGAACTGAACTCGAATGTAACAGGTCTTTGTTTGTAAACAGTGCCACGTGCTAATCTCCGACATTAGATTATTGTGAAAAAAACGATTCGTTCACTATACTGAGTGTTTTTACTATTAACTTACATTTATGGAAACACTTCTGAAGAGCGGAAAATGGATTCTTCATGCTAAGTGCAATGCTGCGTTTTGGAACTTGGGGCTGATTCGCGTCTTCAGAAGCGGTGTCAGTAATTTGAAAACCGAATTTGGCCATATTCTGGAAAAAGATATTATCAATATTCAGTGATGATTGTGATGAAACATCTAACGCAAGCAGACGTGCGCAATTAGCTCCTCATAGAATCGAGTGATTTCAGTGCTTAAAATTCTAAATTTATATTGAAAAATACAAGCTGACTTTAAGTGTTCTGTACATGTGCACAGATTTTGAACTTTGGTTAATTTTCGTAAAATATAGCCATATCGAAATTTATCGTTGCGACATCTCAGGCTGCAAGCAGGGCCGGATTAGACTCATTTTCTCCCTTAGGCCAATAACAATTTGCCGCCCCTCTGAGTTGAGTAAATTGAAAGGAAAAATATGCCGATTTTTTTACTCGAGTGATTTTCGCAGGAGGGGTTGATTAAGATAATTTACTATCGTGGAAATGAAACAATCTTATTGTTTCGGAGTGTTTATTTAATATTATTATACATAACATCCAAAAAACTTAAAAAACACTGCTATTAAACTTTTCCCATCAATATATCAAGGATTTTTTTCTCGCTTTTTTTTTCTGCAAACTTTTGCAACACTACTTCGAAGTCTATTTTTTTGCACAACTCAGCTTCAATGCACAAAATGGCAAGGGAATTTAAACGCTCTTGAGACATGCTAGATCGCATATAGGATAAAATTCGTTTTAAAGCTGAAAAAGACCGTTCTGCTGAGCAGTTCGTTGCAAAAGTGCATTAAAAACATTCTAATGGCAATATTGAGATTCGGAAAAACTTGCACTAAGCTTTTTTTTGCTTCTAATGAAGGTTTTATCTCGAGTAAAGTTGATAAAATGCTGCTTCAACTCCTCGGTAATTTCACCCTATAGAGCTGGATCGTCACTAAAATTCCTTGAACATAGTGAACTGTCGCTCACCTCCGGAAAAGCTCCTCTTAGTTTTTCACAAGCTTCATTCGCAGTATGGTTCCCACTTGTTGGAGGTTTATCGAATGCTTGTGCAATTTCAATTTCACTTTTTGTTTTTTAACTCCTCTTTGCAAAAAGCTATCAATCTTTGGCACTTTTCAATAGTTCCTCATTTTTTTCTAACTTATCCTTTGCTCGTTTTCTATATTCACAGCCACTTTCACGTCTTCTCGACATAACGAAAAAAAGAATAAAAACGTTTTCAAGAACTTTCTTTATACTAAAAATTGTCACAAAACTCACAAATAATGTTCAGAAATACCAAAACAGAACTGACGACTACTCTATAATGAGTATAACAGCGTTGCCAATCGGCGGATTTTTATCCGAATTGCGGATTTTTTTGCCTCTTGCGGATATTTTTCGGATTTTAAAATATATCGGATTTTTTCGGATATTTTGAAACGACAGAGATTTTCACTAGAAAACTTTAATTAATAATTCAATTCGAGTCTGTCCGTCCGGCCGTAAGCACGATAACTCCCGAACGGAACAACTTAGAGACTTGAAATTTTCAGTGTAGGTTCAGATCCCAAATGCCTCGGTTAAGTTCGTTAATGGGCCAAATTCCACCAGGGGTTCCGTAAATATGGCCGTTCAAAGTTTTGTTTCCCTGATTACTTGAAAACTACAGATTCGATCGAAATGAAATTTTGCACCCAAATGGAAAATGAGGTGTTCAAGCTACATGTGAAACTTTGTCCAGATCGCATGACCAGAACCATAGAAACCATAGAAAATTGTAACTTTTGAACGGAAACGCCGAGGGACTTGAAATTTTCAGGATAGGTGTGGATCTCGATTGTCGTGATCACGTTCATCTATGAGCGAAATTATACTAGGGGTTCCGTAAATATGGTCGTTTGAAATTTAGTTTTCTCGATAATTTCAAAACTACAGATTCGATCGTGACGAAATTTTGTATACTAATGGAGAAATATATATTCAAGCTACATTTCTCCAGATCACATGACCAAAACCATAGAAAATCATAACTTTCGAACGGAAAGGCCTAGGGACTTGAAATTTTCTGGATAGGTGTGAATCTCAAATGTCGCGATCACGTTTATCAATGAGCAGAATTATACTAGGGGTTCCGTGAAAACGGTCGTTTGAAATTTTGTTTTCTCGATAATTTCGAAACTACGGATTCAATCGAGATGAAATTTTGTATTTTAATCGAGAACGATATATTAAAGCAATATTTTGTCCAGATCGCATGACCAGAACCATAGAAACCATAGAAAATTGTAACTTTTGAACGGAAAGGCCTAGGAACTTGAAATTTTCAGGGTAGGTTTGGATCGCGAATATCGCGGTCACGTTCATCAATGAGCAAAATTAAACTAGGGGTTCCGTAATATAGGCCGTTCAAAATATTTTTTTCCTGATAGTTTTGAAAATACTGATCGGATTGGAATGAAATTATGCAACTAGCTGAGTAAAACTAACCTGTCTCACGACGGTCTAAACCCAGCTCACGTTCTTCAATTTTGGATTTTCTATTTTGAGGTAACATGAAAGATTGTCTCTTCTTCCTATCAGACGAAATCATCACTGGTTGGTTTCTTTGAGAACTATTATTGGGTTTAGAGTATTGTTCATCATCACTGTCAGATATAATTATATATTCTTCATCATCAGTGCTATCCCATATAACCATTCCTTTTTTTCCCTCATTTTCTAATAATATTCTGAACCAATAAGCCGCTGCTGGTTACTCGCTTGAATTCGCCTTATGCTTTATTAACGTTTTTTATGTTTTTCAACGATTTTTTTTGAATGCAATAATGCATTTCTAATAGGATTACTGAAAGTACTGAAACTCTAAGTTTACTATAGTAACGATGAGCCGAGAAATTTCATCTAACACGGGCTCAGCCTCAGAAGATGATGTTTTTCATCTGATACTCATCGTTGCTGAGATACAAGATTTCAGTACTAGAGAAGAACATTCATTAATGTTCTCATTAGAAAGATGCCATTGTAAATTATCTCAAAAAAAAAAGTAAACCAACCGGACAAAAAACTTAATGCAGTCCAATCTAGTGGAAATACGTCGCTCCCGAAGAGGTTGTTACCGCTTGCCGCAACTACTGCTCCCACGGTTCCTCCTTCTGAACAAACAGATGATCTCAGAACGACAGTACCCTGTACATTCGCCAGTGTCGTGAATAAACAAACAAGTAATCGAAGACAACATAACCCCTGTCTCGATAGGAAATTTAGAAATTCAAACTGCTAAACAAATTGAAAGATGTGATAGGAATAACAAATTATTGAATGAGAACACAAATCGTTCGACCACTGAGTGGAAAACGAGGTGGAAAATTGTGTCACGCAAAAATCGTGGAAGAAGTGCATGAAAACCCCTAGTTGTGGGAAATTTCGCTGGATCAGCAACTGTTGAGGAAATCGTAAAGTTCAAGGCCTTACGTGTAACATATTAAAACCCACCACTACTCTTGCTTACCTCAAAAAGTTTTTGGAAGCAAATTCTACTGATGTGAAGTGCGGGGCTTTTAAATCTCGCTATCCTGAGATGTATACATCTTTTAGGGTCCTCATTCCTTTTGATGAAGGTGAAAAAATTAAAATAGAGTCGAATTGGCCAATGAGATGCAATGTTCATCATTTTTTTCAGCCCCATGAGAGTCAATCAAAGGTTGCCAACAGTATTTTGAATGTGCCTTCGATATATGTAGAGTTGTTTATTTTATTGTATGTAAGTCTCTTCTAAATTGTGCAAATTAGTAGATGTCCTTTGATTTATGTAATCATATTGTGAGCACATGACTTGTCCTATACCCAAACCTGGGTCCAACAGGATCAATAAATTATTCTATTCTATCTCAATTTACATTTTCAATATTTTTTATTGCAAATTATTTGTTTATTATAAATGACAAAAAGTGTTAATTGTCTACGCGGCAACGTAGGTCTCAAATCGACGGCAGGTCACCACGTCCCCACCCGATCACTTCAAAGAGCGATAACGTGCGATGAGTGATGCCAAGTTTCTGGGTCTTTGCCAAAACTGAAGAAATTTGGAACTGTTTGAGAACTGGGTTAAAACTTTTGAAAAATCAATGATAGGGAAGGGTTAGGTTAGGGTTGATAATAATAATAATTCCACTTAACACTTTACTACAATATAATTAGACGTATACCTTAGCCAAAGCAACGCGTGGCCGAGTCTGCTAGTAACCTTATAAATTTAACTTACGGCTGTGCAGAAAGAGCATGGCGCACGTGCCCCCCCCCCAGACGGAATTTCGGTGTACTGTGGAGATTCCATCACAGTACATACTTAGAAATTTTTTTTGCCTTCCGCCCCTTGTGCCCCCCCCCAGAAAGAAATCCTGGATCCGCCCTTGCTTGAAGGTAATTCAAAATCAAAATTGTTTTTTGGCAAAATTATTCTGAGAAATCATCAGGTCCAAGAAGTACAACGAACCGATTTGATATTTTGCAAGAATGGTGGTAATAGATATTGAAATTGTAGAAAACCGATCAATCAAGACAACCAAGTTAAAATATAAAAATTCCTCAGAACAGACTGGAGAGGCAAAACGTTATGTTCATTGTAATGATTGGCAACAGTCGATCTGATTATATTCCAGAATTTCACAAAAACCATTTATGAGCATCCTCCAATGATAATATTATTTGCGGCTAGCCAAAAATTGGAAATCCGATTGTCTTTCCACAATGTATTCGAAAAATTAGTCAGTTCTTATTAACGGGCTGATCTGATGCTTCCAGTATTGTCACTGACAATATTTGAAGTTTTTATATATTGTATTTATATTTCAGACATGAAATTCTGCATAGGCAACGTACAGAACACTTGCTATACCTAATATAGATCCATGATCCAATTGAGCCTCATTATTATCTATGATCAAAACATTTTTAGGTCATTGCGACACACTCTCAACATGTTAATTCCACCCTTTTTCGTTTTCATAGGTTTTGGCATTTCCAAAAAACTCCCAAGTATCTATACTGGTTCAGAAACGGGAGGTCTTATTCAAACAAGGATAGCCAGGGAACATTGTCAAATAGTGGTCAACCATTTTTTTGGGCCAAATGGAGTAAGTATTCTGAACAATGAAAATGCAGTGTTTCTCTGTGTATCGAATGTGTATTTTTGTAAGTAACGAATAATGGAGCTCAGAACCGTTCTCCGAGGAAAAGATCTTCCATGGCTAAAGATATTCTGATCACGGATGTCCATTTATGGCTTAGTATTAGTTCGATTTACAAATCGTGCCGAGAATCTCCAAGACCAACAGGGAAACGTGTCACATACATCGGGCATCGGACGTACGGACCGAAAGACATGATGAAGAAATGCGATCTCCGCCGTCCGTACATATTATGTGCGTTGCTCCATTCAATTTCAATGAAAGCATTTTTTTTTCCGTTCCGTGCCGCCCGTCCGATGCCGATGTATGTGCGCTCAGCTTTTCTAGCCGTTTTATTCTCGGTATTTTTCCGGCCCTAAAGTTTTATCAAAAGAAAGTAGATTGGTTCCTGTGGTTTTCGGGGTTCCTCGGCCAGATCTCTCTCTCTCTGTTTGGCCTGTATCAATATTGGAGGATTTTCGACCTTCTTTTTCAACAGATATCCTCACATTGACCTAGTATTAGGCTTCAATACAATTGTTTAAAATATGCGCTATCATTAAAATGAACAATCTGTTATCCACCATTCCATTTTATGGAGTGTCCTATTATTCTCCATAATTGATAAATAATTCAATTGAGTCTCTTTCAGATTGATCATTGAAAATGGTCTAATTTTTCGAACTGTTCCAGAATTTCTCTCTGTATCAACCACTCTAAATGAAATTTTTTTCTCGACGTATTTCCAGAATAAATATCATATCTCATTTGTTTTAAATTTTCTTCTTAAAATAACGATCCGAAAAAAACGATCCGAACAGAAATTCCTAGGTAATATGATCTGATTGACAGCCACAACCTTTTTGAAACAATTGCTAGCCATTGTACAAGGCAGGTTGAACAAAGAGGCCGGAGGAAAGAAATAATGAATAAATTATAAAATCTTACTTTTTCCTTACTCTTTCTAGTTCTGTCAGCAAGGAGTAATATTTCAAAGTTCGAAGTTTTACTATTAGTTGATTATTTCCAAATTTTTTTCTGCGAAGTTTCTCAATAAAATTTGTTACTTGGTGATTGTGAATTGTCGGAGTTCCTGAAATTGTTTTTATTTTGTTAATAATGTTGTATTCTGTGATTTTGTTCATTTTCTCCGTGTATCATTATATTTTCCTTGGAGTCAACCATTACAAAATGAATTTAAGTCGTGTTTCGTCCTACCTTGAAACAAGCAGAGCAAGAAAACTTCAGCGCACACCAAAGCTGGAATAATTTGTAACCCGGTGATGAGATGTTTCATGTTTTATATCCCGACTCTCATAGGTCTCTGTGAAACTGCGAAAAAAAGAAAAAAACATTCTGCATTCGACTGTTCTTCAGTCACAAAAACTACGTCAAGCGCAGATAACATCGTTTTTTCCACAGAAAAAAACCGATCAGAACACACGAAGATATTGCGCCGATGGAATGAATATTCGAGGGCCTCTCGTTTCCTAATTCAGATGGTCTACCGGATATTGAAGCAACATTGTTTTGCTGGGGAGGAATGAGAAATCGTGAATCATACATGTTGCTTCGGAGGAGCCATTACTTAAAGTTCGAAAGTAGTGATTCTTTAAGGGTTCGGTTTTAGGTTTTACATAATCGTGAAAGTTGCTCGGTTCAATCACAGAACATATACTATCAAAACTACCGTGGTTTGCGAATGAAAACGAACGATATCTTCAATGCTACCTTGAATGGTGATTTTGAATTAATTTGACTCAATCCTGGCTACGGCCGTCGATACCTGATTCCGAGGTTATGTTTTCAAAACTACGGATTCGATCGTGACGAAATTTTGTACTTTAATGGAGAATGATATATTCAAGCTACACAGCTGTTAAGGCATAATTCACAAAGAGCTGCTGTAATTTTTTTACAGCTTTCAAACATTCCTCCAATTGGTTTCTAAAACTGGAGAATGAGAATCTAAGTACCTACAAGGTGGATAAACGAGCGCTCAAAAGCTCCTGACTTAACGGCTGTTCTTTTCAAATTTTTTTTGAATACTATCACCAAAAAAAACACATAACTAAAATTCAGTCAGATAATTTACTGGATTATTCATTTTTTCAGAGGTTTGTCCAGATTCACCGGAGCCAAGTGGTTCTAGAATTGTCTTTAATTACCTTCTAAAGACCATGCAGATTCTGATCACTTGATGAAATCCCATTGATATCAACAAATCATCCTGTATGGAAGAAGCAAGTACAAGTGGAAGTTGCGAGCATAGCAATGTTGAAATACTCATGAATATGCCAAGCCTAATTACATCTGTTGATTCTCCAAAAGAAGGGAAGTTGAAGAAAAAAATTTTTCGCTTACAGCAAAAAAGAAGATTGATATGAATTCGAGGCTTCGGCAAGAAGCTTTGTCATTTTCCACAAAAAATGTTCTTACCAATCTTCTGCAAAATAAAACTCCTGCTGCGAAAAACCTGGTTTGTATGCAATGCTTCTATAAAACAAGAGCAATATAAGAGTGAGAAACAATTGGCATTGTCGTTATACTATAAATCAAGCACCAGCAGTTATATTCTTCCAGGAATATCCACGACACAATGTTAATGTTGAAAATATTCAATTTAAAAGGGGGACGAATTATCTCGTAGTTGGCTTCTGTAACAAAAATCTCTTTACGGAAGCCAACTACGAGTTAATACGGGCGCAGACTCGCTTCGCTAAAGCTCAATCATTAGATACGCGACCATTATAAAAAATTATAAAAAGCTTTTGAGCGCTCCTTCATCCACCCTGTAGGTAGATTCGCATGTTCCAGTTCTAGAAACCAATTGAAGAAATTGCAACAAAACACCTGACTTCGCGTAAGTGCTTCAGGTGACCAATTTTTTTTTCCGATAATTCGCTAGAATTCGCTACGGTATCTATTGTTTTGGTTATGCGATCTAGACAAAACGTACGTGGTTTGAATAAATTATTTTTCATCTATGTGCAAAATTTCATTCCAATCCAATCAGTAGTTTCGAAATAATGATGAAAAAAAAATTTTGAATGGCCAAATTTACGGAACCCCTCATCTTATTTCGCTCAATAATAAACCTGGCAACGACATTCGAGATCCACACCTATCCCGAAAATTTCAAGTTTCTAGGTCGTTCCGTTCTATAGTTATCGTGTGTACGGACGGCCGGACCGACGGACAGACTCGAATTTTTCGATGGATTCGTCATCAGTGAGTCGAAACTTGTCGATTGAGACCATTTTCGACTAAAAATTCGAACAATGCAGATATCATGACGAAATGATATAGCCCTCCTGTAAGTAGAATAACGAGAGCTCAAGAAAGAAAAGATTCTTCTTCTTCTTCTTTTTATCATGATATGCGATCATATTCGTCAGTATCATCACATTAATTGTCGAGTGCATCACATTTACGTCTTTCTTGAGTGCTCTCTTTTACGAATAATCATTGTTATAATTATCAAGAACCCAATAGGTATGGATAGGAAAACAAGACTGACTCAAAATGAAATTGATTACTACGCAAATCTGAGTGATTCAGATTAAGACGGGATTTTTGGCGAAGATAGTAGCGATTACGAACCTGCTGAGAATTCAAGTGATAGTGGAGATCAAGTCGTCTCCGAAGCTGAAGAGGAAGTTGTCTCCGAACCTGAAGATAATGACGATAATTCCGAAGCAACAACATCAAAAAATGCGAATTATGATTTATGGACTGAAATTCAACAAAATCCTGAATTATTCACTTTCCAAGAAAATATTGGTGTGAATTTGGATCCGTCAAATTCGACATTACAAACGCTGGTGGACTTATTTTTTTCGGATGAGTTTCTTGCATTACTGGTGGAACAAACTAATTCATATGCTGCGCAAGATATTGGAAAACGCAAAGCAATAAAAAAATGTCACAGGATATCAAGGTGGGCCGACGTCAGTGCTGCAGAGATAAAAGTTTTTCTTGGACTTTTGTTACAAATGGGGCCTTGTACTTTTCCATCAATTGAACATTACTGTAGCAGAAACAAGGTATATAATGTAAACTTTTGGCGCTCACATATGAGTCGAAATCGGTTTCAGTTGTAACTTCGTTATTTTCATTTGGTTGATAACTCAATAATATCTGCCGACACTCGACAGATTATACAAGGTGCGACAAATACTAAATCATTTCAATAATATTATGCGTGAAAACACTGAAAACATGTACCAGATACAAATATTTGTATTGACGAATCCATGATGCTATGGCGGTGGAGATTCATTTTCCGCCAATACATAAAAAATAAAAAACACAAATATGGTATCGAACTGTATGTAACTATGCGGGTCCGACTGTCTCGTAATAAAATTAAGATTCACAGCGGAAAATGTGAGGAAATTGACAATAATGTAGGTCATACTACTGGCGTTGTTCAACATTTACTTGAGGACTATCTGGATAAAGGATACACGGTTTACATGGATAATTTCTATAATTCTGTTCTCCAACAGAACTGCTAAATACACGGAAAATTTATGTTTGTAGAGCCCTACGAAATAACAGAAAAGGAAACCCCAGAGATGTGGTAATTCGAAGACTGAAAAAAGGGTAGTGTATTTGGCAGCAATCTGCATGCAAATGGAAAGATAAACGAGATGGCCTTAGCATTTCAAACTTGCATGCTGTTGAAATGGTAGAGGCGCCCAATCGCAATGGAAAAATTTCTATGAAACCGAATATAATTCGCGACTACAATAATGGAATGTCCGGCATTGACCGATCAGATCAAATGCTTTCGTACTCTAAGGAAGACCATTAGATGGCCCAAAAAGGTTTCACTACATATTATAGAGATATTTATATACAGGGTCTCCAGGAAAATGTGGGAAATCTATCGGATTCAGATAAAACATGAAAAAATAAGGTGAAAAGTTTCCATAATTTTTTTTCCTAGCGGCCCCCTCTAGGGAGATACGGCCTCCTAAATGACGCCACTGGAAATTCATTTTACTGGAATAAATTTCACTACTTAATATAATTTAATGAAAATTTGATATGATAAACAGTAGTAGGGACTTCTTAGAATACTGCCCTTAAATTTAAATTAGCTCGTTCAGTTTAACAGGGGCGGACTAGGTTGTACATTTTAATGATTACATTTTCAACACCCTGTATGATAGTAACCCCGTAGTTAAAAAAAACCAATTTGGATATCTTGAACTTTACGCTAAAGAAAAGGTACTATTGTTATTGTCGATAAAATGAACCGTTTTCGAATAACAAAATAATAAAAAAGTAACTTTTTTATTTCTCTTGAAAAGAAACATGAATTCTAGTTTTTTTGTCTGCAACAAAGTGTGATACGAAAGTTGTTCAAGGAACAAAAAAGTTTTAGTTTATGTTATTGAATCCGACAAAATTTGTTGAATCCACTTATGAGATTTTTAATTGAAAATTTCTTATTAGCGTATTTAGTTTCAATCGTTGCAAGCTTTAGTGAGAGTACATTTCTAAAAAATTATTTTTGTTGAGTTTCCTTTTTGGGTCAAAACTGCATTGTTAAGAATCTTTGTAATTATGTCGTAAACGTAAACTAAAACTTTTTTGTTCCTTGAATAACTTTCGTATTACACTTTTTTGCAGACAAAAAAAAATAGAATTCATGGTTCTTTTCAATACAAATAAAAAAATTACTTCCTTATTACATATTTTGTTTTTCGAAAACGGTTCATTTTATCGCCAATGAACAAGAGTACCCATTCTTAAGCTTAATGTTCAAGGTATCCAAATTTGTTTTTTTTAACTCCTTATCATACAGGGTGTTAAAAATGTAAGCATTAAAACGTACACCTAGTACGCCCCTGGTAAACTAAACGAGCTAATTTAAATTTATGGGCTGTATTTTGAAAGGTCAATACTATTGTTTAATATATCAAATTTTCATTAAATTATATCAAGTAGTTTGAAATTTATCTCCGCCGTATCTCCGTTGGGAGGGCCGCTAGGGAAAAAAATTATGGGAACTTGTCACCTTATTTTTTCAAGTTTTATCTGCATCCGAGAGATTTCCCACATTTTCCCGGACACCCTGTATAAACAATACCCACAAAATTTTTCAGAAAGTAGCTTCTTCTAAAATAAAACTCATGAAGTTCAGAGAAGACTTCGTCGTCGCGTTGACTGGAGAAGAGATTGAACCAGTTCCAAGAAAAATTAGTAGTAGAGTAGTAGAGCTCCATTATTCAAAGAGTCTACCACCTATAGAAAAATTTAGAAAAGCACTGCCGTGAAGGCAGGAGCTTTTGAGCGCTCGTACATGCACCTTGTAGGTAGATTCGCATCTTCCAGTTTCAGAAACCAATTGAAGGAATTTTTGACAGCTGTCAAAAAAATTCTGAAACTTAGGCGAGACTCCAGACTTCATGTCAGTGCTTCAGCTGATCAATTTTGTTGCGATAATTCGCTAGAATTTTCTACGGTATCTATGGTCTTGGTAATGCGGTCTGGACAAAATTTTGCACGTAGTTTGAATACATTATTCCTCAGCTAGGTGCATAATTTCATTCCAATCCGATCAGTAGTTCCGAAACTATCTGGAAAAAAATATTTTGAACGGCCATATTTACGGAACCCCTAGTCTCATTTTGCTCATTGATGAACGTGACCGCTATATTCGCGATCCAAACCAACCCTGAAAATTTCAAGTTCCTAGGCCTTTCCGTTCAAAAGTTACAATTTTCTATGGTTTCTATGGTTCTGGTCATGCGATGTGGACAAAAAATTTGCTTCAATATATCATTCTCGATTAAAATACAAAATTTCATCTCGATCGAATCCGTAGTTTCGAATATATCGAGAAAACGAAATTTCAAACGACCGTACTTACGGAACCCCTTGTATAATGTTGCTCATAGATGAACGTGATCACGACATTCGAGATCCACACCTATCCCGAAAATTTCAAGTCCCTAGGCATTTCCGTTCAAAAGTTACAATTTTCTATGGTTTCTATGGTTCTGGTCATGCGATCTGGACAAAATTTCGCATGTAGCTAAAACACCTCATTTTCCATTTGAGTGCAAAATTTCATCTCGATCGAATCTGTAGTTTTCAAGTAATCAGGGAAACAAAACTTTGAACGGCAATATTTACGGAACCCCTGGTGGAATTCGGCCCATTAACGAACTTAACCGAGGCATTTGGGATCTGAACCTACACTGAAAATTGCAAGTCTCTAGGTTGATCCGTTCGAGAGTTATCGTGCTTACGGCCGGACGGACGGCCGGACGGACGGACGGCCGGACGGACGGACAGACTCGAATTTTCCGACGGATTCGTCATCAGTGAGTCGAACATAGTCGATTGAGACCATTTTCGGCTCAAAATTCGAAAAATACAGACATCGTGACGAAATGATATAGCCCTCGTGTAAGTAGTACGAGCGCTCAAAAAAACAGTGTTCGACAAAGGCATGTCGTATATGTACGCAGAAAAAAAAAACGCCGAGAATCGCGTTATATCTGTCCAGCCTGTTAAGAGAAGCCAGCCCTTTGTGTGGAAGAGTGTTTTAAGAAGTTCCACAAGCAATGATATATTATTTTATTTCTTGAATGTGAATTAATTTTCTGTTCATGCAAGCCAGAATTGTTTGTTTATTCTTCTCCCAGAAGAAATCTATCGATATAAGCACTGATTCATTTCGAGCTCAATCGTAGCTGCAAAAGAATGGCAAGTAAATACAGGAAGGCGTCCCATATGAGAACTCAATCTACGAGTTATCTCGTAGTAGGCAGTCAACGTGAAAAAAAAAAAATTTATTTTATTTCGATAGACGAATCTACTGATTTGGGAACAGTGGAAAACATGTGCATTTGTGTCCGGTACTTTAACAGTAAAACTGAATTTATATCAACAGATTTTTTCAATTTGGTTCAATGTTATTCCTCCGTAAACGGGGCAGAGATTGGTGCTACCGCTGAGGTAATCTACAATAAATTGATAAATATTGTTATGGTTCAATTTTTTTTTATATTAATAATTATTAAATTTTGTGAAAGAACCACTAACAATATTCTTATAATTTTGTTTTTTAATTTTTCTTCTATTTTTCGCGTGACTCTTTTTAAGGGGGTTCTCAAGGTGCACAAATAAAAGAATATTTTGTTTACAACAACTTATAATCTAATTCTATAAAAAATACCCCAACTTTCAAAATAACCTAAAAAATAATATAATATCTAAACTCAAAAATAACGTTCGATTGATGAGTGGACTCACTATATGCAATTTTCGAATTTTTTTTCTTCCAAGCAGCACGACGTTTCAATTTCTCCTTCTCTCCTCTACTTGCCAAATCAATTTCAACAACTCAATCTACGAAAATGCACTCTTGACCAGCTTCCAAATAATTTTTCTTCTTCCAAGCAGCACGACGTTTCAATTTCTCCTTCTCTCCTCTACTTGCCAAATTAATTCCAACAACTCAATCTACGAAATGCACTCTTGACCAGCTTTCAAATACCATTCATTATATCTTTCTTCTTACAGAACCAATCTTTCTGCCAACTTTTTGAAAATTATCAAATTTTTTTACTTTCTGACAAAATGTAACTCCACTCTCTGACGTTTCTTTCTTGTCAAAACACCGCTTGCTTAATTCTAATAATTTAACAACAATCTCTATGGTAACATTAAATTATTCAGAACCATCTTAAAAAAAATTCATTTTACTATAATTTACACGATGTTGATAAAAAATTCTTGAATTTTGGTGATCTAATTTGAATTTATTTTTCACTTCTGGATTTCCATGACAATATTTTCGAATCCTCCAAGAACCTCTAGACAACATAATAGGTTTTGGTTCAGACAGATGCAACACTATGTTTAGATCTAAAAATTCCGTTTTTAGCCGACTAAAACATAATTTACCGGGAATAATTGTTCAAAAATGTATCTGTCATTCCTTAGACCCGCTTTACATGAGTCAAGTAGCTAACGGAAGTAACTAAATCAAGTAAAGAAATTCAGTTACTTGCATCGTATAAACCACTCAATTTAGTACTTGAGCAAGTGATGAATTTTAGACGCTAGTGCAATTTCTTTACTTGATTTAGTAGCTTGCGCAAGCTACTTGACACGTGTAAAACACGTGTAAATTCGCCATTACATTCATGTGCCAGTGAAGCAGCAGGTATTACCACGCCAGTGCGAAGAACTATCCTAGAAGAAGAAAGGAAAAATTATATTAAAGGCAAAGGGAAGTAAATTCCAGTCCTTTTCAAAAACCAGGACCTATGATGATGAAGAACTATCCCGTGATATTCTCGATTTTTAAAAATAGTTCCAAACGTCGATCTCACTTACTAGAATTTCAACAGTTTTATACAATAGATGGTGGCTTTCATTATTAGCAGTTGTGGAATAATTGAACAATGGGGACCTTTACAATTATATTTCACGGAGCAATGGACTGAACACAGATTATATTCTCCTGAAACAATTGCAAACAGACACAATGATTCTGAAACCTGAAACTAAACTTTTCTTCTTTTTCCTGCAATGGACTTTGCCAAAGTTTGTCGATTTGAATCAATACTTCCAGAATGAAAGGGTTGTTATTATTGCAGTTTGCACAAAAATGACTGAAACTTTCAAAGACATGTTGTTAAACCATTTAAAGGGTGATTATGTATAAGGAACTGAACTGTCAGATATTAATACAAATAATGAGTCACTGTTCATCGGTTTGCATGAAATATATCTTGTGGTCAGGGTAGCTGAAAATATTCATAGATTGAAGCCTAAAGAAAAAGAAGATTTTTATATCAGATGTAGGCAATTTTTGATAGTTTCTTGTAATGAAATAGAAGAAAGATTCGATCTCAAAGAAAAATTTTTATAGCAAATAGCCAATATTTGACAACAAATACACCAACCAGAAACCTTAATCGATTCTGAAGATTATGAATGCCCTGCCTAGAATAATAAAACCGAATAATCTCGATAAAAAACAAAGTTGATAGATAAATTTGATGACGACATAAGAATTAAAGCCTTGTAGATAAGTATTGGAATAAAATTATGGGAATTAATGACTTGTCAGATCAACATTTATTCAGAGATTTGGGTGAACTTCTTTTGGACATTTTCGAAAAATTCTAAAATCTAAACCAGGCGATGGCTCGCGATAGGACATGGTTATATATTTTTGTTATGCCCAATTTTATTATAAACAATCAATGAATTCCATTGTAGGGCCGCAGCGTAGGGGCGGTGATGTTTGGAATTTGAAATTTCGGCATCGATTTGTTTCAAAGTCTGATGAAATCCAAACCAGGCGATGGCTCACGATGAGACATCGTTATTCATCTTTCTTATGCCTAATTTGATTATAAACAATCAAAGAATTCTATTGTCGGGCCGTAGGGGCGGCGATATTCGGACTCTAAAATTTCAGCATCGATTTTCCTCAAAGTCTGATGAAATCCAAACCAGGCGATGGCTCACGATGTGACATAGTTATTTATCCAAGTTAAACCTACTTTGATTATAAACAATCATTACGTTAGTGATCCGCGGGAGTGGACCTGTTTAATAATGGATATTCGATGAAATTCATAAATTCCGGATTATCTGTAGAATCCATAGTTCATTAGTTCGGCCTTTTTCACCGGATACCCCAAGTTTGAAGACTGGTAATGGGGTGCAATGAAATTTTATTTCTTTCTGCGAAAATAATCTCTATTTTTGAAGCAATTAAATTGAAAACACCCATATGGCCCCTTTCAAGAGACAGAGAGCGAACAACAGATGATGAATATTTTACACCACATGTATTACGATTTTTTCGTTTCGAAATTTCTAAAGAAACCCTCAGTTCTGACTATTCTGTTCTGCCAAACGTAATTTATTTACATAATAATATTCGAGAATTCGTTTTCTCTTTTAGTTCTGTGATGTAAGTACATATTCCTTTCTTTTCGTCGCCAGAACTGTTTTTGTGATTTTGTTTTCTTTGTTATTTGTGGAATAATTTATTAAATGGAATTTTTGCTTGGAAAAACGAATGATAAGTTATGTTATTCAACACTCGTTGCCATACGAAGGAACGGGGGTTTATCAGAAGAAATGATGACGTCCGATACATACGTTAATATGGAACGGAATATTATAGAGGAAATGATCGAACACTTGGGGAAAACGGGTTTGAATAAAAGTAAACTTCATTCACATGAATATTGGAAGGCGTGTTTCGCTGATATTTGCACACAATTTTCAATGAAAAATTCAAAGAAAAATGGCAGCAAACTCAAGAAGAGAATCTCAAGAAGATTAGATCCTGCGACCATGGGTGCTGCACACTCCCCAGATAGAGAACAGAATGAAAGAAATGAAAATTCCGCCTTTGAGAATCAAAATCGCATTATAGGAATTTATGATAATACGGAAATTATATCGGAAGCAGAAAGAAACATAGAAAAGGTTCGAATCGAGAAAAAAACAATTATAACAACTCTCTAGAGTCGCCTTTTAAAAAACCGTAGTATTTCAGAAAATTTGCAGGAGGATTATGAGGAACGTAATTCATTAGAAGAAATTAATGAAAACTCTCACTCAAAAAACTCAAGTTGTAAGAAGGCAAGAAATCAAATTTCATCTAAGAGACCGTTCAAACGCCGAAAATACACCGTCTAGGTAGTATTTCAGTTTTTTTTTCTTTCCAGCGCAGCGCACCGAATTTTCAAGCAGGTGCAGGGTTCACCGTCCCCCACCCCGCGGGAGATTAAGTTCAGATGGTGTCACCGGCAGAAATTCCCCGGCGTTAGAATTCCGAATGTGCCTAGATCGATTTTAGAGTAGTTTTTCGAGTGATTTTCGTTGTTCATTCGCCATGGCCGTAATCCGTTAGCCCGTTCTCGTATGCGTTCAATATTTTAAGAATTCAACTGAAAACCGAACCCCGTTGATCTAGCCTGGCTGGCACACACATTCCGACTCTTAAACTCGAAATCACCCCATCTACCAATACACGGTGTCCACTTCTGAAAGGGCTAAACTTCAAGGGGAGATCATACATAAGATTTGCAACAAAAAATGTCATATAACACATGGTCGAAATGTTGACGGTTATTCTTCAATTTTACATTTCTTGATTTCACGAAATATTTCAAGTTTTTCCATAAAATCAATTATACTTCAGTCAGAAATGTTGTGAACTTCGAAGGTTTGTAGATTAAGTGCGGAAACGATGTGCATAAGGTATTGAACAAGTAGGTGGACAATAAGAACAACTGTTATAAGTAGTAGTAGTCGTCTTTCGTCACATGTTTTCATAAAATTTGTTTTATTAAAATTTAGTTTATTCCTTCATATTATTTTGATTCGACAGATAAATTCATGATTTCCATGAAAATAACTACAATATTCAATCATAAAGAGTTTCAAAATACAGCAAATTTAGGTTTGGAATATTTCGACTTATTCTTTGTTATCTTGTTAGCCATTATATTAGGGCAGAAGACAAGCAGCAAGCAGAAAAGTTGATATGCCATTCGAAAGCACACAAAATGGGGTAGTTTTCGCTGAAAAGAAAACATGTCCAGAATTAATGATTTTTCATCGATAAAACCATTGGAAAAATATGACCGGTTTTGTTCACTTCAGAATCGTGACATTCATCTCCTTACACCGCCCGTTTCCAAATATGTGGTCAAATCTGATGAGGCTCTAAGGATAACTGAAGTATAGTTGATTTTATGGAAAAACTTGAAATATTTCGTGAAATCAAGAAATGTTAAATTGAAGCAAAACCGTCAACATTTCCACCATGTGCTGCACATCTTACCTATGACCTTCCCTTGACGTTTGGCCCTTTCAAAAGTAGACACCCTATCAAATAGTATTCCTTTCGTTATTGTACATATTACTATACCTAATTTTCCTGGCATTCCCAACTGTATGTGATTCCCATACCTAGTGGGTAAGTTAGTATAAGTTAAAGAAACCAATTTCCTCTCATTTTATTCAATATATTCTTAGTTAATTTTCTTCTTTCAAATTTCTTTCTGTTAAATATATGCCCTTCTGTATGTGATGACCGTAAAGTATCCATAGAATAAATTTATTGTTGAAACTCGAATTTGAATATTCCTTATTATCGCTACCACCTCAGATAATCCGAACTCTGTCTCTGATTTTGCAGTTGCCCTGGTGGGTTCGCTATTTCTTTCCCCTTTTCAAAGATAGCTGGCGCCCGAGATAATAAAGTGAATTTTTTTCCAAATTTTCAGAGTCGTCCCAAGATGGCGGAGAAAAACTCGTTACAACCTCTTCAAGTATTGAAGAAGTTCCGGAAGTGATAAAAAATCTGTCGATGAATATTGATTCAAGCTTATTGAGACCAATTAATTCACTAAACGAAAGTTCAGTTCGACCGCCTTTTTCTTCATGTGTCTTTTATTTGGGACAGTCCGAAATTTCTAGAGAAGAATCCTCCGAAATGTATAGAGAGGGCAACTTGTGAGTGGACGTTGGACTTACATTGTGGGTACCAAGTTCAGAATTGTGAATAATATTTGCATAATCAACATCAAACACACAAGACATGTTCCTTCCCGAAATTGTTCGAAAATATATGCATATTACGCGCATAAAAAATGTAATGCATTCGTTATTCAAATAAATCAAATCACAAATTAAGAGGAGACACACAATGTAATGGTTTATTCCTCATCCAAGAATTACAATCATTTGGAACCAATCACCAAATATCTAAAAGGTAACGATAGAAAAATAAAAACAAAAGAATTGAAATTAGTGAAAGCCTCAAAATCTAGAGAAAAGAGTATGACAGAAAGTGGTTCAAAACTTATCAAAGTCTTATCTTCAGGATATAAAATCGGATTGTGTACTACGCAAAGCCAGATCTGAAGTTTTAGGGTACAAAGATAGAGATAAGAACGATTCATTTGATATCGTGCCTCATGCAAAGGGGGAACGACGACTACATCTCATGTATTGGTCAACCTTTCCATGTATATGGAAGGTCTGAGCAAATAGAAATTCTCCTGAGAAATGAGGCGGAATTGATTTTGTATTTGGATTCAACAGGGAATGTAATTCGAAGAACGAAATTCGTGAAAAAACGTATATTTCATTACGCTGGTGTTACAGTAACCTCTTTCAATAAGAGAGTTTGTCCCATCCTCGAAATGATCAGCTGTAACCATGATATGACTTCTATTGGTGTATGGTTGGTTAAATTCAAATCTTATACCCTTCAATCAATCCTACACTCAATTTCTGGAATAACATTAATAACGATTACAGATTTTTTAGATCTTGCCTTCGAGTACGCTCTGACGAATGACAGAAGCATAATTGATGACATAACTTTTATGTTTCAGTCACTTCTTCAAGATGGTTACAAAGGATATCGACGAACATAAGAAGAATGAAGAAAATCAGGTTATTGCAGAAAGTATGAATTTAAAAATTTTGAAAGCTATTGAAGAATGGTTTTGTAACTCGGGAATAATTCTTTTGTCTCGTAGAAAGTCGGGATCGGTTGAAAAAGCTACTTCTGATTTGATACTGTTATGTCGGCATAACAAAAATACGACTGAGTTCAGTGAGATATCTATCGATTCCAAGGATACAGCGTTTAATAGGGTGGAAGAATATTCTCTTTATGAAATTAGCAGATTTTATAAACATTTCAAGTTTTTGAGCGTTGAACTTAAAATGGAAATCAAAGGAGATGATTGTTGTGCAGAGAATACCTTTCAGTCAAACTTATATGAATCAATTATCCGGAAGAATGGAACAAAAAAATAAAAACAGATCAAGAAATCAAGATTTACCAATAACACTAGAACAGTCCTGCAAAACATTTCTTAAGAGTTTGGTAATGAATCCTGATGATCTAAAACAATTCGAAAACGAGACAAGAAGACAGATTTTAGATACTCGTTGTTTTGAAGAAAAGGAAAAAACGATTAACATGCTCGTATTTTGGTGAAATTTGCGAATCATCGACAGAGAGAGCGCACGCCCTTTGGCTGGAGCTTACATGCGAAGTCTTAGAATCCTTAGATAGTCGACAATGGCTCCTAGATACAATTGTCAATTTGTCTTTGGAGTGCTTAATACAGAGGACAAGAAATCAAAATTATATAAACTTGACAACAGAACGAGTATATGCAATATTTAATTTCCTAGAAGATTTAGAGGAAGCATTTTTCGAAGATCTGCCGAATTTATATGAAGAAATATTATTGATGGTTATTATGACAATAGCAAAATTTTCTGAATTTTTTGAGAATATTTTTTTGAGAGACGAAAGAATCATTAATAACATAACATATTATTCAGAAGGATACAGACAATGTCTTTATAATTTATTTCGCACAACAAATAATGACACGAAATTCTCTAGCAATTTACGAGAATATGGATACATTCAGATTGATCATAAAAGAAATGTTATTGTGCATGTCAGATGACACGAGATAAAATTGCAATTTTTGTGGCGAAAGTTGTACAGGTACCGAAAATATCATCGAATGTCCCTCATGCAAACGGTATAGACATATGAAATGTGGAAACGGTAATGGTAACTGCCCCTTATGTGATATTTTCATCAAGACTCAGAATTCATAAATCTAGAAAATGAAAGAGCACTATCTGAGAGTTGTCTTTTCTTCCTCTTCCACACTTTGTAGGCCTTAGGACTGTATTTTAGAACTTCCAGTTTACGTTTACGTCCCCACCTGATGATGTCTTCTACCTCACATTCGTGCCTTTTGTCTGTGTTTTTTTTCTGCCTCTTAATGTGTACACTGAGATGTTTCATTTCCGTTGTTCGAAAAATATTTTTCGTTCTTTGGTTGTCAGCTCTTGCTGCTATATCGTATGTCAAAACCGGTCTTAGGCGCTGGTCTCCCTGAAACGCGACCGACGACGATTTACGCGGAGCCACCGCCGTAAACTTTCGAATGAACAGGAGGAAGAAAAAAAAGGCAGAAAATCCATCGATCAGCACATGCTCATAAGTGGAGAGTTTCTTAAACTGTTTGAAAATCTGAAAGAAAATATAACTCTACAACTTTTTTCGAAGATTTTATTTTTTGTCATACAATGCTTCTATAAATAATTCGATGTTCATTGACATGTTCATTCCAAGCTGACGAGATTGCAACTGAGGAACCAAGAGCAATTTTTTATCGCCAGTGTGCGGGGACGGAAATGAACACGTACTTTCGATTTCTGAGTTGCCTGGAAAATAGAACGTGTTGCAATTTTTCAGTTGCCGCAACTAAATAATCGCCTGAGGATCCAATGAAGAATGATGTGTTCTATTTTTGTGATTGAAAAGTTGCTTGAATAAATTTTGCCAGGGTGCGGGCATGTTCGATGTTCTGTAAGGCTTCGTGTTCGACTTGCTTTGTCTTCCTTATTCGTCGACAAACGTGGAGAGAATATTTACGACTATTAATGAAGACAAAGCAGAGAAATAAATTACCAAAAGTTATATCGGTAGGAATAATTATTGTTATGAAATGAGAATAACAGAGCAGCATCTCACAAAAATGAGTGATAGAAAGGTGCTATATGAAACTCACGATGGGTAGCATTTGAGATATGTATTCACATATACACTTCATAATCTGCATTTTGAATTTACTTTTTGAGCGCTCGTACTACTTACACGAGGGCTATATCATTTCGTCACGATGTCTGTATTTTTCGAATTTTGAGCCGAAAATGGTCTCAATCGACTATGTTCGACTCACTGATGACGAATCCGTCGGAAAATTCGAGTCTGTCCGTCCGTCCGTCCGTCCGTCCGGCCGTATACACGATAACTCTCGAACGGAATGTCCTAGAAACTTGAAATTTTCAGGGTAGGTTCAGTTCCCGAATGGCTCGGTTAAGTTCGTTAATGGGCCAAATTCCACCAGGGGTTCCGTAAATATGGCCGTTCAAAGTTTTGTTTCCCTGATTACTTGAAAACTACAGATTTGATCGAGATGAAATTTTGCACTCAAATGGAAAATGAGGTGTTCAAGCTACATGTGAAATTTTGTCCAGATCGCATAACCAGAACCATAGAAACCATAGAAAATTGTAACTTTTGAACGGAAAGGCCTAGGGACTTGAAATTTTCAGGGTGGGTTTGGATCGCAAATTTCACGGTCATGTTCATCAATGAGCAAAATTGGACTAGGGGTTCCGTAAATATGGCCGTTCAAAATATTTTTTTCGTGATAGTTTCGAAACTACCGATCGGATTGGAATGAAATTATGCACCTAGCTCAGGAATAATGTATTCAAACTACGTGCAAAATTTTGTCCAGATCGCATCACCAAGACCATAGATACCGTGGAAAATTCTAGCGAATTATCGGAAAAAAATTGATCAGCTGAAGCACTGACATGAAGTCTGGAGTTTCGCCTAAGTTTCAGAATTTTTTTGACAGCAGTCAAAAATTCCTTCAATTGATTTCTAAAACTGGAAAATGCGAATCTACCTACAAGGTGCATGTACGAGCGCTCAAAAGCTCCTGCCTTCACGGCAGTGCTTTTCGTAATTTTTTGTTATTTGTTTATGTTATTTATATTTTTGAGCGCTCGTACTACTTACACGAGGGCTATATCATTTCGTCACGATGTCTGTAATTCTCGAATTTTGAGCCGAAAATGGTCTCAATCGACTATGTTCGACTCACTGATGACGAATCCGTCGGAAAATTCGTGTCTGTCCGTCCGTCCGGCCGTCCGTTAGTACGATAACTTTCCAACGGAACAACCTAGAGACTTGAAATTTCAGTGTAGGTTCAGTTCCCGAATGCCTCGGTTAAGTTTGTTAATGGGCAGAATTCCACGAGGGGTTTCGTGAATATGGCCGTTCAAAGTTTTGTTCGCCTGATTACTTGAAAACTACAGATTTGATCGTGATGAAATTTCGCACTCAAATGGAGAAAGAGGTGTTCAAGCTACATGTAAAATTTTGTCCAGATCGCAAAACCAGAACCAAAGAAAACATAGAAAATTGTAACTTTTGAACGGAAGTGCCTAGGGACTTGAAATTTTCAGGATAGGTCTGGATATCGAATGTCGTGATCACGTTCATCTATGAGCAGAATTATACTAGGGGTTCCGTAAATATGGTCGTTTGAAATTTTGGATTCGATCGAGATGAAATTTTGTATTTTAGTCGAGAATGATATATTAAAGCAATATTTTGTCCAGATCGCATGACCAGAACCATAGGAACCATAGAAAATTGTAACTTTAGAACGGAAAGGTCTGGAAACTTCAAATTTTCAGAGTAGGTTCAGATCTCGAATGTCGCGGTCACGTTCATCAATGAGCCAAATTAGACAAGGGGTTCCGTAAATATGGCCGTTCAAAATATTTTTTTCCTGATAGTTTCGAAACTACTGATTGGATTGGAATGAAATCGCACATAGATGAAGAATAATGAATTCAAACTACGTGGGAAATTTTGTCCAGATCGCATAACCAAGACCATAGATACCGTAGAAAATTCTAGCGAATTATCGAAAAAAAAATGGTCACCTATAGCATTGACTTTAAGTCTGGATTTTTCCCTTAGTTTGAAAACCAAGCCAAGCCTTACTGTGGCTAAAGTATACGTTGAATTCAATTGTAGTGGAATATTCAATACAGTGGAATTATCATTATTATTGACACTAACCTACTCCTAACTTAAGCCTAACCTTACCCTTTCCTAAACCTTTTTTTTTCGGGTTGTGAAAAGAAATCTGTTGCCAGATTCAACCACGACCCGTGTCGTGGGATATGTCGGTTTGGCAAAAAATTGAGAAAAGCACTGCCGTGAAGGCAGGAGCTTTTGAGCGCTCGTACATACACCTTGTAGGTAGATTCGCATTTTCCAGTTTTAGAAACCAATTGGAAAGATTTTGAAAGCTGTCAAAGAAAATTTCAAACTAAGGCGAAAATCCAGACTTCACGTCAGTGCTTTAGAAGACCAATTTTTTTTTCGATAATTCGCTAGAATTTTTTACGGCATCTATGGTCTTGGTAATGCGATCTAAAAAAAATTTCCCACGTAGTTTGAATACATTATTCTTCATCTATGTGCGAATTTCATTCCAATCCAATGAGCAGTTTCGAAATTATCAGGAAAAAAATTGTTTGAACGGCTATATTTACGGAAACCCTGGTCTAATTTAGCTCATTGATGAACGTGACCGCCTGAAAATTTCAAGTCCCTTTCCGTTCGAAAGTTATGATTTTCTATGGTTTCTATGGTTCTGATCATGCGATCTGAAAAAATTCAGCTCAAATATATTATCTCAATCTAAATACAGAAATTCGTCACGATCAAATCCATAGTCTTGAAATTATCAAGAAAACTGAATTTCAAACGGCCATATTTATGGAACCCCTAGTCTAATGCTGCTCATTGATGAAAGTTACCGCAACATTAAAGATCCAAACCTATCCTGAAAATTTCAAGTTCCTAGGCCTCTCCATTACAAAGTTATAATTTTCTATGGTTTCTATGGTTCTGGTCATGCGAGATGGACCAAATTTTGCATGTAGCTTGAACGCGTTATTCTCCATCTGAGTGCAAAATTTCACCTCGATCGAATCTGTTGTTTCAAAGTAATCAGGGAAACAAAATTTCGAGCGGCCATATTTACGGAACCCCTCGGCGAATTTTGCCCAATAACGAACTTAGCCGCGGCATTCGAGATTAAAACCTACTCTAAAAATTTCAAGTTCCTAGGACATTCCGTTCGAAAGTTATCGTGTATACGGACATACGGCCGGACGGACGGACAGACTCGAATTTTTCAACGGATTCTTCATCAGTGAGTCGAATATAGTCGTTTGAGACCATTTTCGGCTCAAAATTCGAAAAATACAGACATCGTGACGAAATGATATAGCCCTCGTGTAAGTAGTACGAGCGCTCAAAAAAGTTGTTTTCTTCAAAATGTTCAAGATAGTAGAAACGGTAGAAAAAAATAGGAAAGTGTTGACGATTGTGCCTACAAACTGGGAAATGAATCGTACGTTATTCTTTCCAAGAAGATTTGCCTCTAAGTTGCAACAGGAAAGTGATTCGTCCAAATTGGATTACTTTGCCCTGCAAAGTAAAAAGGAGTTTTTTTACCTTCCTTCGAAACGGCTGATGAAGAGTTGGATCAAATGGTCGATGCCGATGACACCGACAGAGATGATCAAGTTATGATGCCGGCGCCTACTGTACGCAAAAGACCTAGAGTTTTATTACCCAAGAAAACAGGCAGCACTATTAATGATATTGCTAACTTTAATGATTAAGCAAACACTCGCATGGTAAGTACCTATATTATTTATTATATCTATTATACACAAAACTTTAGGAGGTAGATTTTATGCAATTTCAAATTTTTTAAACTGAAGAAACTACAAAAAATTCAACTTTATTTCCCCTCAAGTTATTTTCGTATAAAAATATTCTTTTATACATATTCGAACCTGGTATGGAGAGGCAAAAATGAGAAATGCTCCAAATTTTCCAAAAAATTACTAAAATAAATTTTTTCCGAGTAAATTTTGTAGATTTTGCACGTGAATAAAAATTATTGAAAATTTTATTGTATTTTTAGATTACCGTCCATAGAGATATGGTAGAATCACCACTTGCAGCAGTGCCAGCGCTGGAGGCAGAAGAGCAAAATTTTCGATCCTACAATTTGATACATCGAAAAAGCCAGCATACTATACAGCTGATGGAGACTATTGATGCTCAAGTAGTGTCAACCGAAGCAACAAACATCGACAACAACAAATTAGAGACAATCATGAGAACCCTGGAAACTGTTCAAGAAAATCAGCATAAACTCATGAGAGAACTTTCCAATTTTCAGGTAGTTTTTGAAATGGCCATGAAAAAAAAAGAATGCTTCCGCATCACATTGCCAAAATAGTTATAATATCTCTCCATTACAGCCAATTGATTGCTTAGAAACCCTAAAAGAATTCAATGACAAATTGAATGACACAAAAGTATTTAATGAATATGTTGATAGACTTAGTTTTATATGTGGTAGAGATACAAAGATGAAAGGTATCGATCATAGTTATATGCTAGTGGAAGAAATTTCTTCACATTGTGTTCATGGGCTGGCGGTGCAAAAGTCCCAAATACGGAGTTTTCGTTTAAATTTTACGAAAATGTAATAAACTTGTTTTTTAAGCTTGTGCACCTAGCTGATCAAAAATTCACTAGTAATACCACTAGAGGTCGAATTATTTCCGGAATTTTTTTCGAGCTCATGATAATTTTCTAAATGGGTCAAACGACGTGCGGAACACTGAAATCTACTGATCCCCATCGAAAATTTTCTGCTCTTTCCGAATATTTTAATAAAATTCCAATATTCCTTCATACAGGGTGTTGAATCTCAGCTTGCGAAAAGGGCCATATTATTCTGATACGGACCTGGATTTTCTGATCAACTCAAAGATGAATCGATTCACCCATGGAAGTATGTTTTACGTTCCAAATATCAATCGATTATACTGGATAGTTAAAAGTTATAAGCTATTGAAAATATTGATGAATACATAAATCACCCTGTATCTCGGCTATGAAGTTGATTAGACCTATCACATATAGGTTTTTTGGACTCGTCTGGGGTAGCTCGACCTCAGGTTAACGTATGTACAGTTACCAATGAAACACCCTGTATAGGTAGAATCTTAAAATTCAATACGAAATAATGCTGCTTTGAACAAATATTCATTTTCTTTAAGCAATTTCGTTTTTTGGTAGTGGGGAATCTGAATTTCAAATAAGAAATGCCGCAAATTTTGAATGAAAATTAATTTTTTCAAGTAACTTTTCTTATCTACTCTTATTGAATAATATCAGCTAATTCTATCATACAAAAATTATTGCCCGAAAAATACCAAAACAAATATACTTAATATACAACAATTTTCAAGATTGGCTTAGCAGTAAGAATATCAAGTCATTGTTTACAGAGAATGTTCTTGTGGCATATTTTAGTGAACTTAGCACTAAATATGTGCTATATATATATAATTTTACTCTATGCTTAGAAGCACAATCAACATAAATGATGCATAGTTATAGGTAACTATTGAGATTTGTGAATAAAGTTCTTTCTGTGTACTTGTATCTTAGTATTTATTGTTATAATCGTAGATAAATTATAGTATTCAACTTGCGGAAATGGTCATAACTCACTTGATAAATTACAGCACTCGCCTTAAACTTCATATGCGTGAGTTATGACCTACATTACCGCTCGTTAAATAATATACTATTATCTAGGTCAAGTAAGGTTCTGTAAAAGCTAAAAATGAAATAAAAAATGCTGCAAATTTTTATCAAAGATTCAATTTTCCAAGAAATGTCATTTTTTGTATCTCCGTTAACTTATATAGGAAGAATTTTAAAATTCAATAAGAAATGATGCTGCTTCGAACAAATATTCATTTTCTTCAAGCAATCTCGTTTTTTGGTAGTGCAGAATCTGAATTTCAAATAAGAAATGCCGCTAATTTTGAATGAAAATTAATTTTTTCAAGTAACTTTTTTTATCTAGGTTGAGTTAGGTTATGTAAAAGCTAAAAGTGAAATATGAAATGCTGCAAACTTTGATCAAAAATTCACTTTATCCAAGCAATTTCGTTTTTTGTATTTGCGTTAACTTATATAGGTAGAATCTAAAATTCAATAAGAAATAATGCTGCTTTGAACAAATATTCATTTTCTTCAAGCAATTTCGTTTTTTGGTAGTGCAGAATCTAAATTGAAAATAAGAAATGCCGCGAATTTTAAATGAAATTTAATTTCTCCTAGTAACCTTTTGAGCGCTCGTTTTATTAAGGTTAAGTTAGGTTATATGATTTTGAATTAAGATTAATGTTTTCCAAGTAATTTCGTTTATTGTATCTAGGTTAGGTAAGGTCAAATCTAAAAAATTAAATAAGAAATGCTGCAAATTTCGAAAAACGTTTAAAATTTTCGGAGTCACTTCTATTCTTTTATCTAGGTTAGGTTAGGTTATGTAGAATCTGAGAATCAAATATAAGATGCTTCAAATTTCGAACGAAGATTTATCTTTTTTACTCAACTATATTTTCAGAGTCTTTCCTATTTTCTTATAAGAATCTCAGATGAACCATGCAAGTGTCCACTTCACGGACCATGCGCACATCCATAAAATCGGTTTTTACCTGCTTGGCTGCAGCCAATCCGGTGAACCCCTGCTATCTTATCAGAAACATGGCGGAGAATTTCGAAAACGCACATAAAAGGACATCCGGACCTTTCGAAAATCAAACCTGAAGGATATTCCGAAGGAATTAGTTGAGCCTAGTGAATAGCTGTGAAAGATTTTTCTCGAAATCAAAGATGGAAGTGATCAGTATTGTTACTGGTAGTTCTGCGAAGTGTTGTAGGAAGTGTAGTTCGAAACCAGTGGACAACGTGAGCATTATTTCGGATTGATTTTTGTTAATATTTTTGGGAATAATAAATATATTTCAAATTTCAAGCTAATTTATATTCGAATGCAAACTAAATGTTTTTTTTTCAGTTGCAAGTGGGTGAAGATCTTTATAAGATTTACCGCTCGTATAGAAGGACATGTCGCTGCATGGCAGTCAACGAACAGAATGCTGATGATGAGGTAAGAAGATATATAATGTCGAGTGAGATGTAGCCTTATTTCCAAAAATAACATTTTTGTCTTAATTGAAATCTTGTGTGTACCTTATACTGATGCGTTTATTTATTTTTCAGGCTGCTACCGAATCTATCAGTTCTGGAAGAGCTCCAGCGAAGAGGAGACGCGAGGAGGATTCTGTAAGCAATAAAACAGAAAATAAACCGAAGCGCGCAAAGAAGGGCGCTAAAACAAAATGTCCGTCATGTGATGAAACTTATGCGACAAATGCGAATATGCGTCGACATTATGCTTCGATCCATCAGAGGGTCGAGGAGAAGAGTGTGATCGAATCTGGATTCCTCAAATGCCAGATATGTAAAATCATGAATTGCCTCACGGACATTGCACTCGTGTCACACACACATAGGCATGATAGCCTGGAAGTGGGGTCGTCGGGGTGTTCCGGTAAGGTATTTAGATATTTAGATCCAAAAGCATACGCCGCGCAATGTGATTTAAAGCGGCACTTGGTATCGGAACACCCCGGAATGTCGGTGCCAAAAATTTTTTGGCTTCGACTAGTAGGGGAAATTACGCCTGCGGGTTTTGCACGAGAACTTTCGCCACGAAGTCCGCCATGTTCGGACACATGAGGTGGCACAAGTTCCCCTCGAAGTCGTCGAAAATACCCGCGACGGAGCCAGCTCACGGACTGCTCGAAAAAATATCCGTCGGTGATGAGGAAACGCCTCTCATGAAATATCTTTGCGAAGCTTGTGGCCGAGGGTTCCCCGCGAAAAAATCGTTGAACTTTCACGCAGATCGGCACAGGATTGAAAATAAAATTATTTTTTTGAAAAAATTTTACGTTCGTGAATAACAGCCTATCATGCCTGAATTAGATTTAAGGCAAACCACCCATCTTCATTATTTTATTCACGTCTTGTTTATTCTTTTTCATTAATGATTAATGCTTCATCACTTTTATTCACGTTTTGTTCATTCTCTTTTTTTATTAATGTTCAATACTTCATCATTTTTATTCACGTCTTGTTTATTCTCTTTTTTTATCAATGTTTAATACTTCACGTCTCGTTTATTCTTTTTTATAAATTCTGAATACTTCATCATTTTTATTCACGTCTTGTTTATTCTCTTTTTTTATCAATGTTTAATACTTCATAATTTCATTCACGTCTCGTTTTTTTCTTTTTTATAAATTCTAAATACTTCATCATTTTTATTCACGTCTTGTGTATTCCTTTTTTATTCATGTTTATAACTTCACCACTTTTATTCACGTCTTGTTTATTATTTTTTATTCATGGTTGATACTTCATCACTTTTATTTACGTCTTGTTTATTCTGTTTTATTCATTGTTAATACTTCACTTTCATTCACGTCTTGTTTATTCTTTTTTATTCATGTTTAATACTTCATTATTTTTATGCATGTCTTGTTTATTCTCTTTTATTAATGTTTTATACTTCATAATTTTATTCACGTCTCGTTTATTATTTTTTATTAATGTTTAATACTTCATCATTTTTATTCACGTCTTGTGTAGTCCTTTTCATTAATGTTTAATACTTCATCACTTTTATTAACGTTTTGTTTATTCTTTTTGAGCGCTCGTACTACTTACACGAGGGCTATATCATTTCGTCACGATGTCTGTATTTTTCAAATTTTGAGACGAAAATGGTCTCAAACGACTATGTTCGACTCACTGATGACGAATCCGTCGGAAAATTCGAGTCTGTCTGTCCGTCCGGCCGGCCTTCCGTTTACACGATAACTCTCGAACGGAATGTCCTAGAAACTTGAAATTTTCAGGGTAGGTTCGAATCTCGAATGCCGAGGTTAAGTTCGTTATTGGGCGAAATCCGCCTAAGGGTTCCGTAAATATGGCCGCTCGAAATTTTGTTTTCCTGATTACTTTGAAACTACATATTCGATCGAAATAAAATTTTGCACTTTAATGGAGAATGAGGTGTTCAAGCTACATGCAAAATTTTGTTCAGCTCGCATCACCAGAACCATAGAAACCATAGAAAATTGTAACTTTTGAACGGAAACGCTTAGGGACTTGAAATTTTCAGGATAGGTGTGGATCTCGATTGTCGTGATCACTTTCATCTATGAGCAAAATTATACTAGGGGTTTCGTGAATATGGTCGTTTGAAATTTAGTTTTGTTGATAATTTCCAAACTACAGATTCGATCGTGACGAAATTTTGTATACTTATGGAGAATGATACATTCAAGCTACATTTCTCTAGATCGCATGACCAGAACCATAGAAACCATAGAAAATCATAACTTTCGAACGGAAAGGCCTAGGGACTTGAAATTTTCAGGATAGGTAAAGATCTGAAATGTGGCGTTCACGTTTATCAATGAGCAGAATTATACTAGGGGTTCCGTTAATACGGTCGTTTGAAATTTTGTTTTCTCGATCATTTCGAAACTACGGATTCGATCGAGATAAAATTTTGTATTTTAAACGAGAATGACATATTAAAGCAACATTTTGTCCAGATCTCATGACCAGAACCATAGAAACCATAAAAAATTATAACTTTCGGAGGAAAAGGCCTAGGAACTTGAAATTTTCAGGGTGGGTTTGGATCGCTGATTTCACGGTCACGTTCATCAATGAGCAAAATTAGACTAGGGGTTCCTAAATATGGCCGTTCAAAATATTCTGTTCCTAATAATTTCGAAACTATTTTGATTTGATTGGAATGAAATTTTGCACCTAGCTGAGGAATAATGTATTCAAACTAAGTGCGAAATTTTGTCCAGATCGCATCACCAAGACCAAGGTACCGTAGAAAATTTTAGCGAATTATCGAAAAAAAAATTGGTCACCTATCGTGAGTTATCGTGCTTACGGACGGCCGGACGGACAGACTCGAATTTTCCGACGGATTCGTTATTAGTGAGTCGAACATAGTCGATTGAGACCATTTTCGGCTCAAAATTCGAAAAATACAGACATCGTGACGAAATGATATAGCCCTCGTGTAAGTAGTACGAGCGCTCAAAAATATGACACTTATGAATCCCAAAACCATTTTCAATGGGGACGATGAATCTTTGATACCCTTGGTGATGCATAATAATTGCGGAAAAAGACTTGCAAAATATTTACAATGAGTGAAGAATTCTTAAAAGTTCTGATTCTTCCAAAAATTATAGAGATGATGAATCTATCATATCATTTTGGTTGAATGTTCAAGGCGAAAAATATGCAGATGACACCCAGGTATATCCTCTGCTTTCAAATTTTGCCTTCAACATTTTCAGTCTTCCTCATTCCTCCGCATATAAATTTATTGAAAAACAAACAAAGGAACCGATTATCCACAAGTAGCATTGTTGGTTTGATGAATTCAAAGGAATATATAGACGGTGAATGTTGGAATTTGAAAATTGACCAACAATTGCTATCTTATCACAAATATAATATGTATAAAAAATCTGAACAGTTTTCAGATTCAGAATGATGAATTAGTTTCTGAATCTATACATTATTTTAAATAATAAAATATTTTTTACATTCCTTTAGTTTTGTTTTTATTTTAATTCCTTTTTTACTTATATATTTTATGTACTGAATATTTCAAGTGTATTTTTAGCCCAGAGGGAATAGAGACATATATCTACCGTTTTATTTTCAAATCTACCGCTTTTTTTTGTCGTGCCCGCTTTCCTCATTTTGAACCTGGCAACACTGCCTACATGTTGTAGACATATTATGAATTAATATACATGTTTTGTTTCATCTGTATTCGTTTTTTTTTTGTAGTATTACTATTACATAATTTATATGGAACCGACTTTTTATAATACATCTGCAATACATTATGTATACATATATATGTATCTGAATTTAAAAACCCTCAATACAGTGCATTTTTCCGTAATTCGAATTTTCCGTTACTCGAAGTAAAAGTGCGGTCCCTTGGAGATTCGAGTTAGGGAAGTTCCACTGTATATCGATTTCAATTATTGTCAAACAAAATAGAGATTTAAGTTCAAGAATCAAGACTTTCTTAGTTTGGATCCACGAAAAAAATGTCTAATATAAACCAAAATGATAAAATCACTCCTTTTTTAGGCTCACTGTTAGACACTGCTAGAAAAAATATTGGAAGAGTAAAAATAATACATACGAATTGGAACTAAGACAATTTTCAATTTGTGGGAGACTAGCTTACGAAACTTTATACTCCAACATGAAAGGCTGTTTACCTCCTCCTTCTGTGTTATGCAAGGAAATTCAGTCTTTTGAGGATTTTGATGAGGGACTTGTCAGAATGGAGCAACTCAGTGAATTTCTCACAGAAAAAAGATTACCAAGAGTTGTATGGATAAGCGAAGACGGAACTCGAATTAACGGGAGAATCCAACATAGTGCTCAAAAAGACTGCTTAGTTGGATTTGTTGCTCCATTGTGTTCCAATGGTTATCCTGAAGCACGCAGATTTCCTGCAAATTTCGCTACTGCAATAAGCAAATATTTGAAAGAAAATACTATTGCCCATTACGCTTACGATACAGAAGCTCAAGTCCCTCTCACTGGTGCTCCAACCTTTGGCTTCAATATATTTGGTATAGTTGATCCTATGTCAGTTTCAGTTGACAAACAAACTCCGAAATATGTATATCAAATATACAAGGTTTGTCCAAGTTTCCAGCAATTCATTAGGGTACTGGGAATTTATTTCGTTCAAGTTATTTTTGATTCAACCCGGTATTTCATCACAGAGGTTCGAATGAACTTCCCGATTGTTTGGTTCTTTTGATTGGTCCTTTCTTTCCATATTGTCCAATTTGGTTGATTTTGAACAGTCTCAATTTTGAATTATACCACATTCACTTCGCCGTATTTTTTTAGACTCTTTCGCCTAATTTAAATGTCGTAGGACATAAATTTATTGCGTACGTCGCTTTGTCGGGCCGCCGCGCCACCATCTAGTCGGTAGTCGGTTACATCAAAGGAATGATTATCCTTTATTAATTCCCAGTCAGGGAATCCCAGAGAACTACGTCTATACTATTGCAGTGCCGACAGTTTTCGTGATTTCGCTAACCCAATAGTTGAATAGGAAGGAAGGTATGTTAAAATATTCGTTTCTTGAAATACCTATTATTCCAAATTGGCTTTTTACAGAAGCAGAAATGAGTGAAAAAACGAAACAAAGTTCTATTTTTGAATTCTTCTCCTCAAAAAGAAGTAAACCAAGTGATTCAAGTACATAGTGATATTCTGGAGGAGAACGCTGGAAGTATAAAGAAAGACTCCATTTTAGAAGGTAATCCATCAACCAGTCGATTGGATAATTTGGAAAAAGCCAACTCTACAGAGGGCATCATTTTAGAAAATGGCCCAGAATATAAATCAGTACTAGATGATCCAAATGATATATTTTTCTTTAAATCTAAAGATATAGATGATGATGATAGGATAAACATATTGGACAAAATTTGGAAACTGTTTCAAAACATAAATTTTCAGTAAGAATGTTCCAAGAACGTTTAAACCCAAAATTTCATTACTCTTGGCTTGAAAAATATTCATGGCTAGCGTATTCAGCAATCAAAGATTCAGCGTACTGCAAATATTGTTTTTTATTCTCGAAAGAAAAAGTGGGAAAAAGTGGTTCTCAGTCAGTGGGTTATTTCGTCAGAGATGGTTTCAAAAACTGGAAACGTGCCTTGGAAAATTTTGGGAGACATAGTTCAAATTTGTTTTAATTTATTTGTTTGTTTTATATCCCGACTCTCCTAGGTCTCTGTGAGACCCCTCAGAAGCTCAGAGCTTGTACGAGTTTGGGGACCCGGCTGTGTTCTGTGTAGGCTTTGTTACTGTGTATCATATTAATTCAGTTCTTTGTGCGAATAATTTGAGAGATATTCTTTCACACCAAAAAAATTCAATTAATTTACAATTGAACCAGGAACATTTACGTCAGAACCGAAAAAGATTGAGTTCTATAATAAAAACCGTCATTCTTTGTGGAAAACAAGGATTGCCCTTAGGGTCATAGATAATATGGACCAGTTAGCATCCAGTGGCCTAAAGAAAATGAGGGTAATGTCAGAGCAGTTTTGAGAGCAAGGGTGGATGCAGGAGATAAGGACTTGGAATATCATATCAAAAATGCTAATTAAAATTCTCTTTACATACAAAATCAAATTATTGAAGCATGTGGTACAATTATCCAAAGAAAAATTATCGAGGAAATCAGAGCAAATAAATATTTTTCAATATTAGCAGATGAAACTACGGATGTGTCGACGACAGAACAACTAACTCTATGCGTGCGATACATTAGTGAAGATTGTAATGTTCACGAAAATTTTTCATCATTCGTTCCTTTAAGAGTCCTGAATGCAAAAGAAATAGCTACTTCAATTTTGTCAAAACTGAACACAATTGGTATCAGTACGAAATATTTGCGTGGACAAGGGTATGATGGAGCCGCGACAATGAGTGGCAAAGATATGGGAACACAAGCTTTCATAATTAAGGAACAACCCTCAGCAATTTGTGTGCACTGAATATCACATTGTCTAAATCTGGCAATATCAGACTCCTGCGAAATTCAGGATATAAGAAACTGTATGGGAATTATCGAGAAGACATTCACTTTTTTCAACACACCTAAAAGGCAAATGGTACTATCCACTAAAATGGATGAATTATGCCCAGAATCCAGGAAACATAAGTTGAAAAAAATGTGTCCCACTCGTCGCGACACGATTCTGCTTTGGTCTAGGGAGAACTTTTGGATGCTATTTGTGCTGCTTTTGAGGAAATTATGACTTGTAAAGATAAGGAAACCTATTCAGGAGCAATGCTTTTGTTAAATTCTATACAAAAGATAAATTTTATTGTTTCACTAAAAGTGGTAGAAACTTTATTTGGATATAGCGTCAGCTTAAGTGAAATTTTGCAATCAGAAAATTTGAACCTGATTTCAGCTCTTCAACATGCTGGTACTCTGAAAGATATCCTGGAAGATATGAGGAAAAATGCTGATGATGAATTTCGAACACTTTCGAAAAGTAACATGCATATGCGAAAAGTACAACATTTCTCTTAATTTACCAAGGATAACAAATAGACAAGCTCATAAAACGAATATTGAAACAGATGATGTACAACAATATCATGAAATTAGCATTTTCTTGCCATTTTTGGACATATATATCACACAAATCAGTAACAGATTTTTAAAACATCAGTCTATTTTATCGTCGTTCATGTGTTCAATTGATAGAGGTAATGACTCTCTGATTGAATTCAAAAAAATAATGAAATTGTATGAAACCGATTTAGAAACTGCTAATGAAATAACCCCTGAATGTGAATTCAAGGTGTGGAAGAAGATTTGTCGAGAACTACAGACTCAAGATTCAGTGCCAAATCGGCACTTTCTAAATGTAGTAAACATGAGTCAGGGCAAACTCGCAACCTCCAGCATAGCCGGGACTGCAGTAATATAAACAAAGAATACCTACATTTGGTATAAACCAGGAACGACGTGGGAAGAAAGGAGACAGTCGACAGTGTCGACACGGAAACGTATATTGATTAAGCAGGTACTCTCAGTAGCGTAGCGGTTAAATAATACGTAGTCGTACCCAAAATAATAATCAATAAATAATTCATAGTATCGGATTGTTTTAGTGTTTCCCTTAAAAAGATAGTCTGGCAAAGCCAGATACATTGGTGACCCCCGACAAAAAATACTCAAAGACTTATATAACGGAGTGAAACCGAATTCGAATCGCGTTGGATGAAAATTAATAGACAGATTAAATTTAATACCGTAGAATCTGAAATCTAGAAACGCAATCTACGCAGTGTCGCCAGATATACAGATTACTCCGTATTTATACAGATTTTCGATGTATGATACAGATTGCATTCTAATACAGATTTTTATACAGAATTTTCACATATTGAATATAATTATTATTTTATTTTCCAAGTCCATTAAGTATAATAAATTATTAATTCTAAACTTGAACACGGTGGAAAAAATAAAGAATATCGATCTCTTGGCGCTATGGCGTATAACGGTATAACATAGAGTTCAGATCACGTCGGGGAATCCCGGGACTTGGGTAGTTATATTTCGCATATGTTGAACGAAGTTGATCGAAATTAGTAGAATATCAGATATCGGACATCTCACGGTTATTCGAAAATAATAGCATTTCAATAAGATGGCATCTAAAAAACCAAGAGTTATGCAAAAGTTTAATCGCCAATGGATGGAAGAAACATCATTTAAGGCATGGTTGAAGCCCAGCAACAAAGGCGCCTTCTGCAGATTCTGCAATGCAGATCTCTCTATTGGAAGTGCTGGGAAAAATGATATTACGCGGCACATGAAGACTAGCAAACACGCGAGTTCAAATTCCACTAGTTCTCAAACTTTACTCACGGATTTATTTCCAAAACAAAGTAGTATTGTTGATAAAGTTAAAAGAGGAGAGATTTTGATCGCAAGTTTTATAGCTGAACACAATATACCAATGAATGTAATGTCTCACATGGTACCATTGATTAAAGCCGTTTGTGAGGATTCGGATATAGCTAAAAATATTAGATCTGATAGAACGAAGACCACAGCTATCATAAAAAACGTTACGGGTTTAACATCAAAACAAATGTTAATTGAAAAATTAAGGAATTTATGCGTTTTAGCACGTTTTTTTGATGAGAAGGTTGAAGATGCATTTGTTTGCTTGATTCCACTTGAGGAGTCTACTGCAGAAAAGCTTTACCTGCACATAAAGAAATTTTCAAGTGACAATAATATTCCGATGGAAAATATTATTGGATTCGCTGCAGATGGTGCAAATGCCATGATGGGACATCACAACTCCTTGTCATCCAGATTGCTCGCGGAAAATCCAAACCTTTTTGTGATGAAATGTTTGTCACTCATTTCATCTTTGTGCATCATACGCCTGCATGGAAGTATCAAGGGAACCTGAGACTCTAATACGAGATATTTTCAATTATTTTTCTAACAGCCCCAAAAGAACTGGAGCTTTAAAAGAGTTTCAGCAATTTTTAGATCTGAAACCTCACAAAATACTCCATCCAGCTCAGACTCGATGGCTTTCACTACCAGCAGCAGTATGTCGCATTGTAAAGCACTATAATGCATTAAAATTGTTTTTTACTGATGCGGCGAGAACTGACCACTTAAATGCTGATAACATATTATACAGATTGAACAATCCCTACAATAGGCTCTATTTGGAATTTTTGGAATTTGTGCTCGAAATTTTCAATAACATGAATAAACAAATGCAGTCACAAAGGGTCCAAATTCATAAGATGCATGAGAACCTTGTGTCTACTTTCAAAAAATTATTAGAATGCTATATGGATGATAGATATATATTGGCAACTGAAGTAGGATTAATTCGAGTTGATGGTCCATCAAATTTCAAATCTATCAATGATATATGTATCTAGGAGTTAAAGTCGCTACAACTCTTTCTACTAACGCCCGTCTGAATCGAGAAGACATTGAAACATTCAAGCTTGAATGTCTCGATTTTTTTATCGAAGGGGCAAAACCGTTGAAAGATTCAATTTCAATGACTATATAATCCCAAAATTGCAGTTTCTTGATCCACGTGTAATTAAGGCCCGAAAAATAGATTCTTTGGTATCTTTGGCAGTTAACTTTCCGAATATTGTATCTACTGATGAATTAATTGCAACCCCTTGATACTGAGTGGCGTCTTTTGGGGAATAATGAAGAACTATCAGCTAATGATTCAGAAGACCTCGAAACATACTGGTAAAAAGTGTTTGCAGCTCGAGATCCGCAAGAATTCGGAAGAGAATTGAACCCTACATTATGCAAATTTGTTCGTGCGATCCTCAGCCTACCTCATTCAAGTGCTGCGGTAGAGAGGATCTTTTCGTCAATAAATTTAATGAAAACGAAACAACGAAATCGACTCGACACAAGCACCATAGAAGGTCTTCTGCAAACAAAACAACTCATCGGCGATAAAACTTGTTACACCCTCGAGATCGATAACTCATTAATTTCGAAGTTGAATAAAAATATTTACGATTAGTAATTTAATTTAAATTTTCATGTTGAATATTAATATCCCAGAAATCGATTATGTTAATTCAAGTGTAAATAAAATCAGATAATAAGTATACAGGGTGTTTCATCGGTAAATGTACAAACGTGAACCTGAGGTAGAGTTACCCTAGACGAGTCCAAAAAACTTATATGTGATAGGTCTATTCAACTTCTAGACGAGATACAGAATGTTTTATGTATTCGCCAATATTTTCAATTGCATATAACTTTTGGACCATCTAGTATAATCAATTGATATTTGGAACGTAAAGAATACTTCCATGGGTGAATCGATTCATTTCTGAATTGATCAAAAAATCCAGGTCCGTATTAGAAAAATATGGTACTTTTTGCAAGCTGTGATTCAACACCCTGTATGACGGAATATTGGAATTTGATCAGAATATTCGGAACGAGCAGAAAATTTTCAATGGGGATCAGTAGATTTCAGTGTCGCGCACGACGTTTGACCCATCAAAATGTTTGACGAAAGATTCAATTCGATAGTAAAATTCCACTTACTTCACAATGATGTCGTACATTGAGATTGAATTCGAAAAATTGTCTGTTGGATTGATGGAATATTTGTATTTATTTTCATATTCTAATGAATAATTTCAGGGATTCTGCAGAAAAAAATGAATACTGAATAATTTATTCAAAATAATCAATGGTGAAAAATAAATAAACAAATGAGTAAACAAGAACGCATCGTTGCAAGTTACTCAAATTGAAGACTCCATCCCTCGGAAATATGGCTCATCGCCACAGGAACCCTACACGAACAGTCGAACAACATATCAGCATATTTTTTTTTGTGTTGAATCCCACTAGTTTTCATTCAAGTAGACTACAACAATATTGAGAGAATAACTTCTGACAACTGTTTTCGACAGTATTGTGGTATGATGCATGATTCTTAAAAAATATTTCATAAGTTTTAATAATAATGCCTCATAGATTCTCGAATCGAGAATATGCTGGTATGTTGTTCGTGTATGGTTTTTGTGACCGTAATGGTAGAGCGGCTGTACGGGAATATCAATCAAGATTCCCTAATAGAAGATTACCACATCATAAAACTTTCTCTTCAGTATTTGATTATATTCGTGAAAATGGCTGCTTTCCTACATCAAAATTGAATAGTACACCAAGATACTGAAGAAAGAATTTTTGAAATGATAGAGGCACATCCAGAATACAGCACTAGAACAATTTCCCATGCTCTGAATGTGCCGCATGTAACTTCATTGCGCAGATTGAATGAAAACAATCTCTACCTCTTTCATCACCAATAGATTCAAAGATTAGAGCCAGGTTATGAAATTCGTAGAATTTGTCTTAGTAGGTGGATTTTACGAAATGAAAGAATTTTGAACAAAATTTTGAAATTCACATGAGCGGGCTGAAGAAAATTTACACGCAGTCAGACACATGAAATCCCAGTACAAAATTTCAATTAATGTATGGTGTGGAGTTTATAATGATCGATTGATTGGTCCTCACATCCTGCCAAGATGGATTACAGATGATATTTATTTGGATTTCCTTCAAAATCATCTGCCTGTACCACTCGAGTTTACGAACATTGCAGGAATGTTTTTCCAGCTCATTTTAGAGCTTTTGTTAGGAACTTTCTGGAAGAGAACTTTCCAAATATGTGGATAGGCAGAGGTGGACCGCATGCATGACCCCATAGATCACCAGATTTCAATCCTATCGATTATTTCGTTTGGGGATATTCGAAATCTTTAGTTTATGTGTCTGACATTGGAAGTGAGAATATTCTCCTACATCGAATCGAAGTTGCCTGCAATAAGATCCGTAATGATCCACAAATGATCAAAAAGGCTATTAGAGATAATTTGAAAAGAGCAAGAATGTGCATCGAGCAGAACGGTGGCACTTTTGAGCAACCTTTATGATTACTTTCAAACGTTTTACTTGTTTACTCATTTGTTTATTTATTTTCTGATCATTGATCATTTTGAATAAATTATTCAAGATCCATATTTTTCTGAAGAAATCTTGAAATTATTCATTGGAATATGAAAAAAAATACAGTTATTTCATCAGTCCAACAAACAATTTTTTGAATTCAATCTCAATGTAGGACATTATTGTGAAGTAAGTGGAATTTTACTATCGAATTAAATCTTTTGACAAGAATTTTGATGGGTAAAACGTCGTGTGAGACACTGGAATATACTGATCCCATCGAAAATTGTTTGCTCTTTCCGAATATTCTAATCAAATTCCAATATTCCGTCATACAGAGTGTTGAATCTCTGCTCGCGAAAAGTCCCATATTTTTCTAATACGGACCTGGATTTTTTGATCAGTTAAAAAATAAACCGATCCACCTATGGAAGTGTGTTTTAAGTGCCAAATATCAATTGATTATACTGAATGCTTTAAAAGTTATGAGCAATTGAAAATATTGGCAAATACATAAAACACCCTTCATCTCGGCTATGAAGTTGATTAGACCTATCATATATAGGTTTTTTGGACTCGTCCATGGTAGCTCTACCTCAGGTTAACGTATGCACATTTACCAATGAAACACCCTGCATATATGCGTTTCGATTTTCATATCATTTCTTCAACTACAGTAAAAAATAAAAAAACCACATACATCACCTGATTTCCATGTTTTCCCCCCAAAAAAAAAATACACAATTTTAATTCGCATGAGAGAAAAATATTCTTTATGATCATTTCAATTGTGTATCATAAACAGAAAAGGCTGAAAGTGCCAAAAAATAAAAAATCGATTTTTTGCATGGAATATGTTGTGAGCGACACCGCCAATAACCTAGAAAAGATTGAAAGTGCCAGAAAAATTCATACTACTTTCTAGAGCACTCGCAGAGAGCAGCACCGTGAAAGTGCCCGCTGACCGTTAGTGGGAAAGGCTGAAAGTGCCACCCGCCATGATGAATGTGCCTTTTCATTGTAGTCGTTGCTTTTGGGGCATGCGAAAAACAAGAGTTGCGCAGTTCCTGCGTTTTCGTGTACTGCGAATAGCTGCTGTTATAGTGTGTATTTTGAGAAAAGTTTACTTCTGCTGTGATTTCAAAATGAGTGAAAATCAAACCCCTCCGCCGAAAAAAGCCAACCTTCGAAAAGAAGGGAGGAAAGCACGAGAAAAAGGACAGCCTTATAAAGCAAATCTTGAAGACCTTCCCGATGTAGATGAGTTACCAAAAATTGAGTTCGAATGCAAGATATTTAGATATCCCAAAAAAAGAAAAAGGATCCGAAGGGAATGATAGAATATCTGGAGAAAGAAGAAGACAATGCGACCTCAGCAGCCTGCGGTTGAGGAGGCAGGAGAAGACGACAATCAGGAGGAAGCAGAAGACGACTTCTAGAGTATTACTAGAAGGAGAAGGTGAGGAAGAGGAGAAAAGAAAGAGATAGAAAATATGTATATGTGACTTTTTCATTTGAAATTAAGTTTATTTGTAATATCTTCTGAAAACTTGACATTCTAAAGTAAAAAATTACGAAAAGCACTGCTTGATGAACGTGACCGCAACATTCGAGATCTACACCTATCCTGAAAATTTCAAGTCTCTAGGCCTTTCCGTTCGAAAGTTATAATTTTCTATGGTTTCTATGGTTCTGGTCATGCGAGCTGGATAAAATGTAACTCGAATATATCATTCTCAATTCAAATACAAATTTTTGTCACGATCAAATACATAGTTTTGAAATTATCAAGTAAACTGAATTTTGAACGACCATATTTACGGAACCCATGGTCTAATTTTGCTCATTGATGAACGTGACCGCAACATTCGAGATCTACACCTATCCTGAAAATTTCAAGTTTCTAGGCCTTTCCGTTCGAAAGTTATAATTTTCTAAGGTTTCTATGGTTCTGGTCATGCGAGCTGGACAAAATTTTGCATGTAGGTTGAATACGTTATTTTTCATCTGAGTACAAAACTTCACCTCGGCCTCCTAGGCCTTTCCATTACAAAGTTATAATTTTCTATGGTTCTGGTCATTCGAGCTGGATGAAATGTAGCTTGAAATCGTCATTCTCTATCTGAGTGCAAAACTTCACTCCGATCGAATCAGTAGTTTCGAAGTTATCAGGAGAACAAAATTTCGAATGGCCATATTTACGGAACCCCTGGGCGAGTTTTGCCCAATAACGAACTTAACCGCGGCATTCGAGATTCGAACCTACCCTGAAAATTTCAAGTTTCTAGGTCTTCTCGTTCGAGAGTTATCGTGTATACGGACGGCCGGACGGACAGACTCGAATTTTTCGACGGATTCGTCATCAGTGAGTCGAACTCTGGCCATTGAGACCATTTTCGGCTCAAAATTCGAAAAATACAGACATCGTGACGAAATGATATAGCCCTCGTGTAAGTTGTGCGAGCGCTCAAAAACATAAATAGGGAAAAAATTCAAAAAAGTAGGCCTAACAAATTTGTTTGTAGTTGTAAGGTTTTTTTAGGGATTCCGTATTTTTGTAAACCACTATGTGAACATTCATCCACTGCGTGTAATGAGCGCTGGACTTCCAGCCTTTTAACTAATAAAGTATGGCACTTACAGCGTTTCCCAAAAGAACATATCATGGCACTTTCAGCTTTCCACATGCAAAATCAAGTTATATATGTACAATGAAAAAACTAATAAATTTTGTATTTTCAATGAATTTCATGGATTTCTAAAGAATACAGTATAAGTTTTATGAAGTTTTAATTGAATACTGAAAATTATATACATATTATAAGTAATCAATAATTATTATTAATTACTTATAACATGTAATTCATTTGTTTCTGCACTAAACCATACCTGTTGTTTGTTCATATTGCAGTTGTAGGAAAATTAAGAAAAATTCGAATTTTCAAGTGAATGATCTTTAGATATAAATTAAATAAAGAATGCTGACTGCAAAAAAACTTAAAATATAACTAAGCACTTGAAAAAAATGTTAAATTAAACCACAGATGAAATAACGTTTCTATGAACATACAGATTTCTGCTACTTCAACTACAGCATAATGGCTTCGGCCATATGGCAACACTGAATCTACGACTTATCTCGTAGATGGTAGTCAACGTGTTGAATGCAAAACTAGAATTTCACTCTGAATATTGCTACCACCAACATTCCAGCATGGTTCATGAATATAGTACCTCTAGAAAATTCGATCAAAGTATATTCAGGTAGGCTTATACAGGGTCTTTCACGAGGAACCTCACCCATATTTATACGGGAAACTACTGAACGTATTTTCATGAAATTCAGCACTTATAAGTATTTCACGATGCTGATGAAATCTAAAATATTTTCAAGGCATGAGCACCTCCGGTTTTTCCGGAAATGACGTCAACTTCCGTTTTTCAAATTAGAACACCATTTTTTTATTGCAGAAATAGATTCCTTAGAAAATTTCAAGTTATTTTGATGTAACATTTTTCAGTTTTGGTTGGAAAATTCTCTCTGAGCGGGAAAATTCGAAAAAAAAATCGAAAATAGAGCTCCGCTGAAACAAGAATAACTTCGAGGTTTTTGGATGGAAAATTTTCATTTTTGAGATTTTTCAAGATGTAAGATTGATGTATCCACTTTAAAAATCGAAATCGCGATTCATGATACAGGGGGTGAAAAAATCGCTTTCAAAGTTAGGGATGACAAAATCGTGAAAAATCAATTTTTTCAAATTAGAACCCCATTTTTTTATGGCAGATATTGAATCTACGTTAAAAAATAATGTGAGTGTATGCATCACACCCTTGCCCTAAAATGGATATTTTCTGAGTTATTCACAAAAAACTGTTTTTCGTCTTGAATTTTCAGCTATTTCTTTTCCCTTCACGCCAAAAAGATGAAATTTTCAGGAACTGTTACTTAAACCATGTTTTAGATTTTACTACCCTAATATGCGAGAGAAAAAAGTTACAGGTTGTTCCTAAATAGATGGCGAATTTGGATTCGAATTTGTATCGGAAACCTCTTTATTTCAACTAATCGGCCATCGGTTTTCTCTCCAGTGATAAATAAATAATTCCTTATGAACCATATGCAAAAACTTACCATGTTTTACATTCTTTTTTTTTAATGATAGATATCATTAATTACATCTGCCAAATTCCTCTTTATTCAGTAGCATTTTGTGTTTACTATTAATTTGGTGATAATTAGTATTAAGTTATAAAATCGATCACTATGCCTAATTTTACCAATGAAGATTATTTAAATCTCATTCTACTTCATGGAGAATGTAATAAAGTTGTAGATAGAACGATTCGACTGTTCATTGAGAGGTTTCCTGACCGACCCAGACCAACGAGAGATACCATTAACAGAACCATGACAAACTTGAGAAATGTCGGATCTTTCGTTAAGAAAACTATACACAGAGAAAAAAGTGTAGTAGAAGATGAGAACAACGAAATTACAGTTCTTGCATATTTTCGTGTGAATCCTCAAAATTCTCTCAAAGATGCCGAGATTGATCTGGGATTATCTCAATCGAGTGTTTGGAGAATATTAAAAAAACATAAAATGCACCCATATAAATTCAATAGGGTACAGCATTTGAAGGAAACTGATTTCGTCAGGAGAACAGAGTTTTGCGAAGCTATGATGATTCGATTTCAAGAGAATGAAAACTTTTTGGACTGTATAATTTGGACAGATGAATCTAAATTCAGAAAGAATGGTTCTTTCAATAGGCATAACAGTCATTATTGGGATGAAGAGAACAACCACCACTTCAGACAATGGAACTTTCAAGAGACCTGGAGTTTCAATGTTTTTTGCGCCATCAAAAATAATGCAATTCTCGATGTTCACATTTATGATGAGACTTTAACTGGTAAGATAGAACACTACACATGTTTGCATTATTTAAAGAATGTTCTCCCTTAGGAGATAGATATTCTGACATATTGACTCAAATAATTGAGCCGCTAGTACAGAACCATAATGACTTATGGTATCAACAAGATGGCGCGCCTCCACACAATTCACTCAATGTGTCAAATATCCTCTACAGGCTATTTGAAGATCGATGGTTGGCGAACAATGGTCCACATCTTTGGCCACCACGTTCTCCCGATTTAACTCCTTTAGACTATTATGTTTGGGGTAGGATAAAAAATATTGTCTACTCAACTCCCCTGACTGATAAAGAGGACTGCATAGAACGAGTCAGAAATGCGTTCAGGTTTGTTTAGATTTTTAGATTCATAGTTTTGAAACTCAATTTGGTTTTTAAACACTTTTGCAGATCTCTTCCTCCCGATGAAATAAGAAGAGCAACGCACGAAGCATTCCTGAGACGTATAAATAAATGTCTAGAAATTAACGGTCAAAACTTTGAGCATCTTCTCTAGTTATAACTGCGAGAGTTTGCCATGGTTCTCCTAATAGTAACTTGAAGTCGGTTTCAAGAAGGGGTGAAAAATCTACAGCATGGTTCAAATAACAGTTCCTGAAGTTATTCTTGTTTCAGCGGAGCTCTATTTTCGATTTTTTTTTCGAATTTTCCCGCTCAGAGAGAATTTTCCAACCAAAACTGAAAAATGTTACATCAAAATAACTTGAAATTTTCTAAGGAATCTATTTCTGCAATAAAAAAATGGTGTTCTAATTTGAAAAACGGAAGTTGACGTCATTTCCGGAAAAACCGGAGGTGCTCATGCCTTGAAAATATTTTAGATTTCATCAGCATCGTGAAATACTTATAAGTGCTGAATTTCATGAAAATACGTTCAGTAGTTTCCCGTATAAATATGGGTGAGGTTCCTCGTGAAAGACCCTGTATAGACGATGCAACTGCTAACTACATCAAAAGACGACTGAACTGAATATAATTGAGTAGAATTGCAGTTAATGGTAAACCTTAAATGGATATAAGCAGATCAATGCATTATGATGCATAACATACAACTTGATTATTACATGATTTACAACTTGATCGTTTACCCACATCATAGTAAAGGATAAAATAAAAATAGGAAAATAAGAAATGAGCAGTTAGTTACTGTGCATTCTAGCCACCTTGTTTGTCCTCTTCGTGTCGTTCTCGCCAAGATATAAAGAAATTTCATTCACGGCCGTGAAGAGAGCGGCTAAACTTGGCAGACCAAATCTCCGGAAATACCCGATCGACCAGTGGCGTGCCGAAAAAATATTTCTATGTACTATTACGATAATTATAAGTTCTTTTTCGGGACTAATGGAAATAATACATTAATTATTTACCAAGATAACAATTAACATGAAATATAAATGGAAATTATTTATAATGGTGAATAATACAAGAAATGTTAAGCCGAGTGGCCGATTCTTACACAGCTCGACATTTGAAAAATTCTTTTCACATAGAAGCCGTGGTTCTAGCATCACCAGATTTTCACAGGATGTTTCTCATTGCAATACTAGTATTTCGTGAAAAAATGGTTGACTTCTCTTGGGATCCAGGGGTTGAAATTTCAACCCTTAAATTTCAAAAATTAGTTTTATATAGAAGCCTTCGTTCTATTATCACCAGATTTTCACAGGATGCTTCTTATTGCAATACTAGTATTTCGTGAAAAAATGGTTGACTTCTCTTGGGATCCAGGGGTTGAAATTTCAACCCTTAAATTTCAAAAATTTGTTTTATATAGAAGCTTTCGTTCTAGCATCACCATATTTTCACAGGATGTTTCTTATTGCAATACTAGTATTTCGTGAAAAAATGGTTGACTTCTCTTGGGATCCAGGGGTTGAAATTTCAACCCTTACATTTAAAAAATTCTTTTCATATAGAAGCCTTCGTTCTAGCATCACCAGATTTTCACAGGATGCTTCTTATTGCAATACTAGTATTTCGTGAAAAAATGGTTGACTTCTCTTGGGATCCAGGGGTTGAAATTTCAACCCTTACATTTAAAAAATTCTTTTCATATAGAAGCCTTCGTTCTAGCATCACCAGATTTTCACCCTATGTTTCTTATTGCAATATAAGTATTTCGTGAAAAAATGGTTGACTTCTCTTGGGATCCAGGGGTTGAAATTTCAACCCTTACATTTCAAAAATTTGTTTTATATAGAAGCTTTCGTTCTAGCATCACCAGATTTTCACCCTATGTTTCTTATTGCAATATAAGTATTTCGTGAAAAAATGGTTGACTTCTCTTGGGATCCAGGGGTTGAAATTTCAACCCTTAAATATCAAAAATTATTTTCATATAGAAGCCTTCGTTCTAGCATCACCAGATTTTCACCCTATGTTTCTTATTGCAATACTAGTATTCCGTGGAAAAATGGTTGACTTCTCTTGGGATCCAGGGGTTGAAATTTCAACCCTTAAATTTCAAAAATTTGTTTTATATAGAAGCTTTCGTTCTAGCATCACCATATTTTCACAGGATGTTTCTTATTGCAATACTAGTATTTCGTGAAAAAATGGTTGACTTCTCTTGGGATCCAGGGGTTGAAATTTCAACCCTTACATTTAAAAAATTCTTTTTATATAGAAGCCTTCGTTCTAGCATCACCAGATTTTCACAGGATGTTTCTTATTGCAATATAAGTATTTCGTGAAAAAATGGTTGACTTCTCTTGGGATCCAGGGGTTGAAATTTCAACCCTTACATTTAAAAAAATTTTTTCATATAGAAGCCTTCGTTCTAGCATCACCAGATTTTCACAGGATGCTTCTTATTGCAATACTAGTATTTCGTGAAAAAATGGTTGACTTCTCTTGGGATCCAGGGGTTGAAATTTCAACCCTTAAATATCAAAAATTATTTTTATATAGAAGCCTTCGTTCTAGCATCACCAGATTTTCACCCTATGTTTCTTATTGCAATATAAGTATTTCGTGAAAAAATGGTTGACTTCTCTTGGGATCCAGGGGTTGAAATTTCAACCCTTACATTTCAAAAATTTGTTTTATATAGGAGCTTTCGTTCTAGCATCACCAGATTTTCACCCTATGTTTCTTATTGCAATATAAGTATTTCGTGAAAAAATGGTTGACTTCTCTTGGGATCCAGGGGTTGAAATTTCAACCCTTAAATATCAAAAATTATTTTCATATAGAAGCCTTCGTTCTAGCATCACCAGATTTTCACCCTATGTTTCTTATTGCAATACTAGTATTTCGTGAAAAAATGGTTGACTTCTCTTGGGATCCAGGGGTTGAAATTTCAACCCTTAAATATCAAAAATTATTTTCATATAGAAGCTTTCGTTCTAGCATCACCATATTTTCACAGGATGTTTCTTATTGCAATACTAGTATTTCGTGAAAAAATGGTTGACTTCTCTTGGGATCCAGGGGTTGAAATTTCAACCCTTAAATTTCAAAAATTTGTTTTATATAGAAGCTTTCGTTCTAGCATCACCATATTTTCACAGGATGTTTCTAATTGCAATACTAGTATTTCGTGAAAAAATGGTTGACTTCTCTCGGGATCCAAGGGTTGAAATTTCAACCCTTAAATATCAAAAATTATTTTTATATAGAAGCCTTCGTTCTAGCATCACCAGGTTTTCACAGGATGTTTCTTATTGCAATACTAGTATTTCGTGAAAAAATGGTTGACTTCTCTTGGGATCCAGGGGTTGAAATTTCAACCCTTAAATTTCAAAAATTTGTTTTATATAGAAGCTTTCGTTCTAGCATCACCATATTTTCACAGGATGTTTCTTATTGCAATACTAGTATTTCGTGAAAAAATGGTTGACTTCTCTTGGGATCCAGGGGTTGAAATTTCAACCCTTAAATTTCAAAAATTTGTTTTATATAGAAGCTTTCGTTCTAGCATCACCATATTTTCACAGGATGTTTCTAATTGCAATACTAGTATTTCGTGAAAAAATGGTTGACTTCTCTCGGGATCCAAGGGTTGAAATTTCAACCCTTAAATATCAAAAATTATTTTTATATAGAAGCCTTCGTTCTAGCATCACCAGGTTTTCACAGGATGTTTCTTATTGCAATACTAGTATTTCGTGAAAAAATGGTTGACTTCTCTTGGGATCCAGGGGTTGAAATTTCAACCCTTAAATATCAAAATATATTTTTATATAGAAGCCTTCGTTCTAGCATCACCAGATTTTCACAGGATGTTCCTTATTGCAATACTAGTATTTCGTGAAAAAATGGTTGACTTCTCTTGGGATCCAGGGGTTGAAATTTCAACCCTTAAATATCAAAAATTATTTTCATATAGAAGCTTTCGTTCTAGCATCACCATATTTTCACAGGATGTTTCTTATTGCAATACTAGTATTTCGTGAAAAAATGGTTGACTTCTCTTGGGATCCAGGGGTTGAAATTTCAACCCTTAAATTTCAAAAATTTGTTTTATATAGAAGCTTTCGTTCTAGCATCACCATATTTTCACAGGATGTTTCTAATTGCAATACTAGTATTTCGTGGAAAAATGGTTGACTTCTCTCGGGATCCAAGGGTTGAAATTTCAACCCTTAAATATCAAAAATTATTTTTATATAGAAGCCTTCGTTCTAGCATCACCAGGTTTTCACAGGATGTTTCTTATTGCAATACTGGTATTTCGTGAAAAAATGGTTGACTTCTCTTGGGATCAAGGGGTTGAAATTTCAATAGTGATTTTGTAAGGGTACACTATACTGCAGAGATAAATTTCTTAGAAACATTGGAGGATTTTGGTCAACTCGTGTTCTACGATCTTCAGAAACTTGGGTTCTTCCTGTCGATTTTCCCTTGTTGACGTTCCCAGTCTGAATAAATATGTTTATAACAGCTCCGATTAGGGCTTTTAGAGAGGATTCTCGAATCTGAAAATCCGGATATTTCGCCAGGTATTCATTTTTCCACTTCTCTATAGAATAAATCCATTGACCTTTGGTGGATGTAGTGTTACGATAATAGGACACTACAATAAATTTGTTTTTTTCTGAGTCATAAGTTATTGCAGATTTCAATAATTTTTACGGTTTTGGAAAGGTTGATGAATTTGAATGAGAACTGACATCAGAAATGACGTTCAGTTTCGGAATTATATTACACCTATAGTTGGGAACATCAAGTGAGGAGCGGCAAACAATATTCGAAAGCAGACTGTGGATTTTTAAGAAACATCGTTTTATTTTTTTAATGGATTAGTTATAAAGGCCTATTCAATATCAATTTTCATCAAATTTACAATTCTTCTTTGTTTGAGAAATGACAAGGAAAAACAACCTTTTTTAAAAAGTCAGTTTTTCTGATCAACAATATTATAAGAAACATATTCTTGTTTACATTTTCAATGAATTCTATTGTGAACAAAATTTTAGGTTGTTTTCACGAACACTGAACCACCTAAGATGTTTTTTTATGAATATTAGTAATAACAATAAATGTATTGATCCTTTAAAACAAAGACAATGTATAGGACAAATCAAAAGAAAATATAATATATATAATATAAAGGTACACACAATAATTACAACATACTATCGAGCAATTACTGTTCTACTATAATAAGAACTTTTTCAACCACTAGTCTATTCTGAATGTTTGCCACTCTTACCGCAGCAGGCTGGTGAATTTTATTCCCTAGTTATACGCCGAATTCTCAAATTTTGTAATTCTATGTACATTCAGAGTTTCGAAAAAAATCTCTAGTTCTAATTGGCATAGATCTGTTTATTCTGTTTCAATCATGAATTGATCCCGAAGAAGAATATTTGGAATGGATCTTTGGGCAACTCCTACACATTCCTTCCCATTTCGAAGTTCCCATGTGGTTTGAAATAGTCAAATTCCTCAATGTTGTATCTGCTTCCTGAGCAATCTGTAATGAGCAATATTATGTTCAATCCACAACTGATTAAATGAAAAAAATTCAAGTTGATTATTAATTTAAAAGATTTGAAATAAGTTTTAAAGCAGTTCCTTGGCAATTCTGTTTATATTTGTGTGTGTCGATAACGAACTAGTGGCAAGTGAAAATACGATATATTTTTATTCCCTAAATTTCAAATATAAATAAAATTTCACCTTCAATCATTTGACAGGATAATTTGTCCATATTTCCTTCATCGAAAGCGTCTTTATTTGTAACGAGGGGCAGGTAGATTAGAGACATTGACCATCTGTATTGTTATTGGAAAGGTACTCCATCGAAATCTTCTTTTAACTCATAACCATAGAGTTTCACGTTACTGGGTTAGAGCTGGAAGTACGGCACAAAATCCATTGGGCACATTTATTATCTGGATGAATGCACTATAAATTCAACGTTAATATTCAATTTACTAAATTGTCAGTTTTCATTTCATGGTATTACAATGCCATTTATTCTCAACTGATAAAAATATTTGTTCATAATTTTATTAAATAACATGAGAACTTATAGGAACATTTAATTCAATTGATTTCCATTGCTTATCGATGAATTATTAATTTTCGTTGAAATGCAAATAACAAAACTGAAAGTAGTAGCTACTTACCTTGTTCGGTTTGAGGAATCCTGAAGAGCCTTGCGATAATCAATTAATTATTGATTAATTTTCCCTTTTTTCCTAACTGCTCATTTATAATGGGTATATGGAAATGTGGGTGGATATTGGAGAGGATTGTAAGAATGAATGGGTAAAAATCAAGTTGTTTTGGCGTTTCAAATATTTCAAGAACAAAATATATATTTAGAAGTGTTTTCTGATGTGCATACCTAATATATTCGAAGACACATACATTATCTCAAAATTGAAAGAAATTCTCCATCAAAAAATGGTATAACATAAAGAAGTAAGACGAAATAAGGCAATCAAAATGGTTACTATTTCTGAATATCCTACATTCGATGAGGCTCAAATTCTAGTTTTACATTATGGACTAATAAAACTGTTGATTAATGAAAATATGTAAATAGAACCTGAACCAAGTACAGCTTCACAAAAATAAAACAGCACAAAAAGAAAAATACTGCTCCACAACCGAAGCATATAAGGTAAGGTAATAAAAATATATGTTTATGATTATAGTGGAAGTTATAACTTTTGGAATTATGCGAAACTTTATTGGATTGTTCGCTCAATAATACGCACCATGATGCTTGGGTGTGGTGGATTTGGATGGCTTATAACAAAATGGATGGACGAAAAAAATATAGCCGTTTCAAAATGGATGGGTGTGACGTCGGGTGTTGGAAGACTCGACAAGTCTCGACAAGTCTGGACTCGCAAAACAGGAAATGCAACCGCAGAATGATGATGATGATAACGTCTTAATTTGCCCTATAAATAAAAAATGTAATTCAGTGTCAGTTTCAGTTTCAAATCACTTTGAGTTGACTACGAATAAACGCACAATAAGTATTTTTGATCTTGGTATTTCAAGTTAGATCTCTTCGAGTACAGGTATGTTTCTAAATAATTGAAAATCAATCTGACATAATATTTATTCTTTGAGATTATCATCACTTCAATCAACAGGAGCCTGACCCAAGGTGACAAACCATTGGTGAAATTGAACGAACTCCATAAGGACATAGCATATCCGATTTAAAATGCTGAAATTATAATAGGAAAATTTTAAAATCCGTGTATTCTTATTGAAAGTGAAGAATTCAAGGTGTTCTTCCACGTCTGTGAAGTTAGCGGCCAGTTTTCGGCGAGACCTCAGCGGCCAGTTCGCCGATAAGCGCTCTCAGTGGCGTGTGCCCTCGCCTCATTCTAGTGCAATCGTAACTGTAAATGGTCCCCTTGCGACAGTGGCGCTCCCAGAGATTGAGTCTGGGAGGGGTAGTGACCGTATTTTCTAACCAGAGATTGAGCCTGGGGGGGGTAGTGACCGTATTTTGGAATTTAGAAGGAAGTAAAGTATGTATTGAGTGCTGAAAATACGGTCCTGGGGGGGGGGGGAGTTATTTACCCCCAGTACCCCCCCCGTGGGAGCGCGCCTGCCTTGCGAACGTCGGTACTCGTACTTCACATTGTAAACAGAATTGATACGTATGATCCATGTTATATTGAAACACATAAAAATTAATATCTCAGAATAACCAGGGAGAATCAGTTTTGTCCCCTGCCCCTAGATATAATAGTAATGTAACATATTCTCTCCACTCCAAATATCGGAGTAATCATTGGACATTTAATTTTGCCTCTCATTTCCAGAAGAACGAATGAAAATCATTTTTGTTTTTTGCATAATATAAGGGAATAATGGTTCTACCACAGAGCATAGGTTTCATATTTTGTCACCATCAGGAACAATGTCAACCGAGATGTTGAAAAATGTTTTTCGGGTTAATCAGGTCCGGCTGGTCGGACTAATGGAACTGATCCCTACTGATAATTTAAACAGGTACGAGTGCCAGTCCAGTCGATCGATATAGTTTCGGATCGCAGAGCGCCAGTTCGCTGTACGCTGTACAGCAGTAGCGATTGAACCATCGAGGAGTGCAGACGTATTGAGAAATGCGCATGTGCGCCAAGTGAACTAACGAATCTTATTATGCAGGTAGTATAGTTGTTGAGTCCAGGTTTAGATCGATGGTTCCACAGATTATTTCACATTGAAGAGACAACAGTGAATTTAGTGAAGAGTGAAATAAGTGTTCAAGTGTTGTTTGCTGAGTCACTCTGACATGTTGGAATGCGACTCTGAAAATGAAGACAGAGAACCCGACGCAGAAAACTTGTCGGATGAAGAAATATCCGATATGGATATGGAAGTAGAAGATGCCAATGATGAATCCGATAAAGATCGGATTATACAAGAACAGAAGGAGTATATCAACAGACTCATGAGTGAGATAAAAGTTTTGACGGAGAGTCTTGAAACTTTATCAGATGAGGTGAAATCCTTGAGAGCAGAAATGTCTCAGCCCTCGAAGCCACGGAAACAGGCTAAGAGAAAAGAAAATGGCTTCTCCTCTGGAACAGAAGAGAGAGTGTCAACCCCCGCACCCCCAGAAGAGGCCCCCATAGGACAACCCGGAAGGAGTATTATAGCTGCAGGAGAGCCAGCTAAGAAAATGACATACACTGCAGCGCTGCAAAAAGTGAATCGCCCAGTAGAAGCTTCTTCTGCATCCGCAGAAGGAATTGGAGTCTCTATTCCAATTGAGCCGAGGAAACAAAAGGTCCCACCAGTGACCTTGAAAGGCACTGCCGACTGGACTCAAATGTCGAGAGATATGCAAGCGAAAGGCATAAAATACCAAAGAGCGACCACAGTAAGGGACGGCATTCGTGTTGTACCTCAATCCCCCCCCCCCAATGACCACAGGAAGATGACGAAATTCCTCGAGTCAAGAGGAAAAGAATTTTACACGCTCCAAAGAGAAGAAGAAAAAAAAATCTACGCGGTGGTACGATATCTATCACTAGACGCAGATATTACCATCATCACCGAAAACCTAGCCGAGCAAGTCATTACCGACGCGGATGTCATAAGGATGACATCCAACAAAACCAAAAAGGCAATACCCTTATTTTTGGTGTAACCCAAAATAAGAAGGTATTCGAAGTGAAACAGCTCTACGGTATAAATTGTGTAGTAGAGCCGAAGAAAAAGAGCATTGGACCTGGCCCATGTCATAGATGTCAACGTTACGGACATGCGCAAAGCAAATGAACATTCCCATGGAGATGTGTTGAATGCTCTGGAGCGCACAATAGTAAAGATTGTACGCTAACCTAAGAAAAAGATGCCTACTGTCCAACAAGAACAGAAGGAAGAGGATAAGAAGAAAAAAACGCCACCACTCAAACAAGAGCAGAAGAAAGAAGCCCCAAAAATGGAATATCCAAGAAGAGCAGCCAAAAGAAGAAAGAAGAGACCAACAAGGACCCGAAACCACCGAGGATCTAGATACCTTCACCAAGAATATCATGAGTAAGCTCATGAAATTCCTGGAAATAGAGATGGACAAAAAGTTTCGTAAACTCACTAAACCCAATTAATAGAGCTAGTGACTAACGGAAACAAAAACTACCTAAAGATAGTTCCATGGGATAGTCTACGAGCCCGTAGATCTGAATAGAAGAGATAATATCCGAGAAACAACAGGATATTATAGCCATTCAAGAGACGAGACTATCTACAAGAAATAGAATTTCATTTCCCGACCATGAAATATACAGAAATGACAGAAATTGTACAGGAGGGGGCGTAGCCCTAATAGTCAAGAGGAACATCGACCACTATTTTGACGATATACTGAATAATGGACAAATAGAAGCCGTCTCGATTATAGTTAATACGAATCGAGGACAAATGAAAATTACGTCAGCCTACAAACCACCCCAAAATGACTTAATAGAGGAAGATCTGAAAAAGATGCTTGAAGGAAACTACCCGAACATCATTATTGGCGATATGAACTGCAAATCAAGAGAATAGAATAGCAGAATTGAAAACCAAAATGGGAAGAAGCTTAAGAAGTACGCCGAAAAACTAAATGCCATAGTATTAGGACCTGAAATTCCGACCTACCTGCCCAGAAGTAATGGCCTACCGGACGTATTAGATATCGTCATAATGAAAGATATTACCCAAGATTTCACACACACTTGATACTATAGAAGGGGGCACATCAGACCACAACCCAATAGAACTCAGATTGGGACGCAGACCGATAACAGAAGAACTTCAAACGAAAGACTTCACAGACTGAAAAAAGTACAGTGAAATACTCCAGGAGAAAATTACAGAAATTCCGCAGATAAGAACCCCTGAAGATCTGGAAGATGAAGTTGAAAAATCAGAAACCCGAATAAAAGAAGCCTACGAGGAAAGCACCAGAAGAATTGAAAGGCCAGCCCCGAAACATTCACATGGAGAAACTCCCAAAGGCAATAAAAGAGCTTATAAAGAGGAATAGAAAACTTAGGAAGAACTACGGAACTTCACATCGAGAAGAAGACAAGAAAGAGCTGAATAAACACAGTCAAGTGCTGAAAAATGCACTGAGAGAATTGAGAACAGACAGATGGAACCAAAGAGTTAGAGAGCTAAACACCATAGACCACTCAGCATGGAAGATGCAAAAGTGCTTACGACGCGAGAAAACCGAAATTCCCCCTCTACATGGAGCTAATGGCATGGCCTACTCAAAGCTTGAAAAAGCCGAAGCACTGGTCGACGCAATAGAACGAGAAGCCAAAATCAACTACAGAGAAGACGATGACAATGAAGACTTAGAAGAAGAAGTCGAAGGAAATGAAGAATTGATGTTGGAACCGCCGGAAGGCGATACCATCCCAAACCCAACACCAACGGAAATTAAAGAAATCATCAAGAAATTGAAAAACAGGAAAGCTCCAGGGAAGGACAAAGTAACAAACTTTATGTTACGGAAATTGCCCAGAAAAGGAATAGCAGCGCTAACCAATATAGCGAACGCAGTGATGAGAACAGAATACTATCCGGAATGATGGAAAACAGCAGAAGTAATTGTGTTCAATAAGCCAGGAAAATATAGAAAATTCCCACAAAATTACAGGCCGATAAGTCTACTGTCAGCACTTGGAAAAATTGTCGAAAGAGTTATTGCAAAAAGACTCAATGAAGAAACAGAAGCGCTGAATCTGATACCACCGGAACAATTTGGATTCAGAAGAAATCATTCCACAAAACTTCAACTGTTAAGGATCACTGAATATGTCACTGAAGGATTTCAGAATAAACAAGCCATAGGATTAGTGCTATTAGATGTCGAGAGAGCCTTCGACCGAGTTTGGCACGAAGGACTTGCCTACAAGATGATGATGGCAGGCTACACCACCAAAACCTGCAAGATAATAAGAAACTACCTGAGGAACAGGAATTTTTACGTCAAAATAGACGATACATTATCTACCACCAGACAAGTAGAAGCAGGAGTGCCCCAAGGATTAGTTCTAGGACCTCTGCTCTACAACATATATATCTACGATATTCCTAAGAATCCAAGGAATCGGCTCGCCCTTTATGCAGACGACACGGGAATAGCCTTCAGACATAGACGACCATATGTCATACACAGAATACTGCAAGAAGCACTAGAAGAATGGATCATTAAATGGAAAATTCAAATAAATAGCAAAAAGAGCCAAGCTATTCTACTACAGAAACGGAGACTTGAAATTAATTCCAACCTACAGATGGATCGAGAAGAGATAAAATGGGAAAATGAAGTCAAATATCTAGGAGTGAAACTAGATAAAGGGCTAACATGGAAAAACCATATAAAATATGCAGTGGATAACACAAACTCAGCAATGAGTAGACTTTACCCACTGCTAGGAAGAAGAAGCCAAATGAACCAAAGAACGAAGCAACGAATGATCAAGTCAATTGCAAGACCCCAACTAACATATGGCTCGGCGGCATGGGGCCATGCAGCCAATAGCCATATAAAGAAGATTCAAGTAACAGAGAATAAATTGCTCAGAGCAGCAATAAATATGCCGTGGTTCGTAAGAAACCAACAAATCCACAGAGACTTAGAATGGGAAACTGTCACAGATTTCCTGTCAAGTCAACACCCAAATGATGAGCTAAGAAGACTTGTTGACTACAACCCCGCAGAAGATGTGGTAAGGATACCCACCTATCACAGAAGACCCAGAGATCAACTACGTAAAAACAGAAATTGAGTAATCTCAATTTAAATTATCCATAAGAATAGACTCCTATGAAATTCAAATTCATAGGTAACACAATTATCACACGACAAAAATCGTGATAGAGATACGAACAAGAAGAGTCAAAAGGTTAATAGGTAATAAAGGCCCGGAATCTAAAACAGCAGGTTAGGTTTAGTTAGAGTAGGTCGTGCTTAACACGAAGTCTCACACTGTTCTATCTATCGGAGAGAGTTCGTCCATGAGGATTCCCCCTGGCTAAAAAAAGTTCGCTGTAAGCGTACGTTCTGCTTTGAGGCCAGAATACTTCAGAACGAGAACAGATTACGTACTCAAGAGTGGACTAGTAGAGACTGGACTAATTGTTCAGATTATGGATCAGATCGTAAATATATAACTGATGTTTTAATCGCGGCATAGACTAGCCAGTTTCAAGTCTGGTAGCTTGATACATTCACCACACAGTTAAGACAAGATTGATTTTTCATTCAAATAATGAGAATTTGCCAGTTGTGTGTATTACGTATTTATAATTCGGTTTTGTCAGCAGTCGAAGCACAGTAGTTAGAATCATGCATTCGTACCAAAATTCAAAAATAAATTTATTAAAAAATATATATTTCCTCATCAAACTAATATCCTATAAAGTAATATTGAAAAAAACTGAACTTTTTTAACATAAGTCTGGACTAGAACTTGGACTGGAACTGATCTTTGGACTAGTTATTTCTCTGGACCGGATCAGGTCGCAACTGATCCATGAAATTTTTGGGATCAGCCAACCCTAACTAGAACTGCGGGCACCTTTGTGTTTGCTTTATCTAATATATAAAATTCTCGTGTCACAGTTTTCGTTGCCATACTCCTCCGAAACGGCTTAACCGATTTTGATGAAATTTTTTGTGCTTATCCGGTATCTATGAGAATCGGCCAACATCTATTTTTCATCCCCCTAAATGTTAGGGGTAGTCCACCCCTAAATTTTTTTTTTTTATTTTTCAGACAAAATTTCTAATTTCTATTTTTTTATGATACAACATACAAAAATACATACAATCCCCAATTTTCACCCTTCTACGATCAACCCTCATTTTTTAATAGCCATTTTAGTAATTTAATCATTTTTCCTCTCCGGTCGAAAACTGATCAAAATGAGTAAACCACAGAATAGATAAGACAAAAACTATTTTGAGACGAGAGGCCGAAGGCCTCGAGGAATTTTAAAATTGCGAAAAAAAGAAAAGACCGGGGGCGCGAAGCGCCCCCGCGTTTTCAAGGGAAAGAAACGGGCTTTCCTACTGTACTCGGAAAGATGCCTATTTCGTATTCCAAACGAACGAAAATAACGTTCGGAAAAGGTCGAAAACTCGAAAAGACGCCAATAGTTGCCGCCGAACTTTTCATAAGGATATTAAACCGCAACATCTCGGGCTCCGCTAAGGATCGAATTTCCAGCTCAAAGGACGTAAGGTCTCAGTAAACTATGTGGCGTCCTCCACCTATCCTCAGTTTTCGCAAGAACTCGATTTGGAAAAGGTCGATTTCTGACACCTCGAGAAATAAATTCGGTCGATCATAGAGTCATAGATATTCCGTGACATTTCTCCCCGAAATTGAATTGAACGCCAATTGACACGTCGGAACTCGATCATTTCGAGATGAATTATTTATATGGCAAAACAACGTTTGCCGGGTCAGCTAGTAATATTATATTATATTAGGGCTGTGTGCTGTGTTGATCGCGATTGATCGAATCACGACCTAAACGAGAGCGATCGGGTCACGACTCACGGGTCTCGGAAAGATTCGATCATTTCACGGGTCTCGATCTTTTCACGTATCACGGGTCTCGGGTCGGAAAGAGCCAGCTGAGAAACGAAACAGATGTGTCTCTTTCAGAAACGTTTGACAAATTGAATTTAAAAAAAAAGTTGGTAGCGCAGACGTATGATGGAGCTTCAGTAATGGCAGGTCATTTAAATGGACTACAGGCAAAAATTAAAAACATCACCCCTCAGGCACTTTCACGCATTGCTATGCATTGCATTATTTTTTTCCATCCTGTTTTAGAGTATGAATTATTGAACACAATTAAATCACTCAAGAATAAAAAGAGTAGTGGAATTGATTCTATTTCCTCTAGTATCTTGAAACTGATAGATGTTGATTGTTAGGGTTTCGGATATTTTTTGGTTTGTGAATTTCGGAACGAATAGACCAATGTCGAAATATTTTGTTTGTTTTCCCTTGTTTGCACCACAATGTGTAATGCTGGCAACACCGGAATTTCGAGGGAGATATTTCCCCGAAGATCGAGAAGAGGAGAGATTTTTCGCATCGTCGTCGACGGTAGATTTTCGTTGCATTTTTGGAGAGTGTCGTTCACATTCGGTGAAGTTTTATGGTCGAAAGTGAAAGAAAGGTGAGTCAGATTATCGTTCTGGTGTTACTTTTTGATCATTTGATTTGTTATTATTGTTCGAATTTCATACAGTCCACTTGTTCTTTTGTCGCGCTTAAACATTGGTCCCTTCGGCGCCGGATTCGTTTTTGAGAAAAATTGATTTTCATTTCATTATATTTTGTCAAATTCATTCGATTTCGATCAGTTTATTTTCAAAAATCGTTTGAAAATTAAACTCGATAACGTTCATATCAGATAAAGTGACTACAGCTGCATATGTGCATACATCTTCGAACGGACGAAAAAACGTTCATATTTCGTTTTCACGATAAGAGTTCCATCGTTTATCTTGAATATTGGAATGAATCATCGGCATTTGTTTCAGCGTTGTTGCCAAATTTTGTTCAATTGGTTTGCATTTTCCTGTTTCGGAAAATTATTCAGGATGCCATCTGATGCGTCTGCGTTAGCTATTCCTTATGCCAATCGTAAGACCGCTTCCAATCGTATTTCAGAAATCCTCGAGGTAGCGCAGAATGCTCAGGGCGATCCCGCTTTGATTTCGGAGCTGAAGATGCGAATGAATAGGTTAGAGTCAATTTATAAACAATTCGAAGCTAGCCATTTCAAGATTGTTAATGCGAGGGCAAATGAGGGTGAAGAAGTTCTTCAAACACAGGAAGATATTCGTTCTTTAGTAGATAAACAATATTTCACTGTTAAATCTATCTTTTATAATTTGGTTGAAAAGGTAAATCGAAACAGTGAAACGGGGACTGCTCCACCTACAGCACGTTAGATTACCCAAGATTTCACTACCCACTTTTGGAGGTGTTTTGAAAGAATGGCCTAATTTTCGTGATTTGTTCGTATCATTGGTTGATAAAAATTTGTCGTTGAGCAACATTGAAAAATTTCAGTACCTTTTGAGTAGTACATCCAATGATGCTCTGGAAATAGTTAAAGGAATACCTTTGTCAGGGGACAATTATCCGATCGCTTTCGGTAGTTTACTTAAGCGTTATAATAACAAGAGGCCTTTAGCAGTTTCGTATTGGAACGAAATTTTTCGTTTTCCAAAATTAGAAAAGGAGAATGTTAGTTCATTGAGGAAATTGTTAAATGTATTTTCTGAAAATTCATCCGCTTTGGACAATTTGGATTTTCCGGTTGATTCGTGGGATTTTCCATTGTTTAATATACTTTTGGATAAAATCGATTTCAAAACAAGAACTAAATTTGAATTAGATCACAGTAAGGTAGAATTACCTCAATATACCGACTTAATAGCATTTTTGTCATATCATTGTAAAGCCTTAGAGGCAGTCGAATCATCGAATGATAAGTTTCAAGTTCAGAGGAATAATTCTTCGGCTTGTGCTCCTAAAGTTGTTAGAAATAATAGTTCGCGGGTTTCATTCTTAGCTGATGCAAATTCTGTTGAAAAATTAACATGTGTTTTTTGTAAATCATCGAACCACGTGAACCTGAATTGCTCTATTTTTCAGAATGGCTCTCCATATGATAGATTTTTGTTAGCTAAAAATCATCAGTTGTGTTTAAAATGTTTGCAATCTTCTCATCGTTGTAATAGTTGTCCGAGTAAATCGTCATGCGGACGTTGTGGAAGAAGTAGACATCATTCATTTCTACATTTTGAGCGAGTTGAATTTAATCGATCATTGGAAAATAAACCGAGCACTTCAACTTCAGGTTCTTTGATTCATAAAAATAATTCGGATAGTTCTGAGTCTATAGTTGATAATAAGTCTCAAACTAGTTTAAATCAGGCAGTTTCTCTGCAAATTTCTCCTATTAAATTGTCAGAATCGTTTGTTTTGCTTTCGACAGCAGAAATTTTGGTAAAAGACGCATTTGGTAATAAACAAAAATTTCGTGCATTGCTTGATAATGGGAGTCAGGCTAGTTTCATAACATCAAAATGTTTGAATAAGTTAGGTTTGAGATATTTTCCCTTGACAACTTCGATTCATGGAATTGGTAGCTCTCCCGTTGTACCCAAGGGATCTTCAACTTGTACGATTAGTTCATGTTATGACACCGAGCAAGAATTAAAAGTTGATGTCTTTGTTTTACCAAAAATATGTTCGGATATGCCAAATTTCAAGATAACTTCGTTTAATTGGCCTCATATAACTTCTCTGAAATTGGCTGATCCCAAATTTCATAGTTCGCGTTCGATTGATATGCTCATTTCTGCGGATATCTTTGCTCAGATATTAATTCCAGGTAAAGTTGAAAATAATATTGGAGAACCTATAGCTATCAATACATTATTCGGTTGGGTTTTGACTGGACGAATCGGTTCAAAAAATTCTTTTGTTGATAGTGCTGGTTTAACATCATTTTTGGTTTCATGTCCAACTGAAGTAGAATCATTGGAAAATACGCTAAAGAAATTTTGGGAGTTGGAACAAGTACCTGAACATAATGTCATTTCTGAAGATGATCAGCTCTGCGAAGATATCTTCTCGAAAACTACAACTCGGGATGTTTATGGTCGATATATAGTTGATTTGCCTTTTATTTCGAATTTGGAACCATCTTTTCAAGATTCTCGGGAGATAGCTATCAGAAGATTTTTCAACTTGGAATGTCGGTTAAGCAAGGATGATGTTTTGAAAATTCAGTATGATGACTTCATGCGTGATTATTTGAATTCGGGACATATGACCATTGCTCCAAATTTGACGGATTATTCCAAATCCTATTATTTGCCACATCACTGCGTTATAAAACCTGACTCATTGACAACTAAATTGAGAGTAGTCTTTGATGCATCTCAAAAATGCACATCGGGGTTTTCACTTAATGATTCGTTGTACGTCGGCCCCAAATTACAAACTGATTTGGTGGGTCTTTTGGCTCGTTTCAGAACACATCGTATTGCTTTTACTGCTGACATTAAGCAGATGTTTCGACAAATTATAGTTTCGCCTAAGTTTCGAGATTATCAGCGTATTTTTTGGCGTTTCTCTAGTGATGAACCACTTTTAGAATATACGTTGAATACGGTTACATTCGGTTCGCCGTTTCTTGCAAATAGAGTAATCAAACAGCTCGCCATTGATGAGGGTTGTAACTTTCCGTTAGTCATTTCAATTTTAAATAATGATATTTATATCGATGATGTTCTGTCGGGAAGTGATTCTTTAGATGATGCTCGTGTAATTATCGAACAATTGATTTGTGCTTTTGGAAAAGCCGGTTTCCCTCTGAGGAAATGGGCTTCAAATTGTTCTGGATTACTTAGTTTTCTGCCAGATGAATTTAAAACGAATTCCTCTTGATTTGGACGACAGTTCTATTGTTAAAGTCTTGGGTTTGAAATGGAATCCTACTAAAGACGTATTTTGTTATACCGTGAATGTTTCATCTAAAGAATGCACTAAACGCACTATTTTATCGGAGTTAGCGAGAATATTTGATCCTTTAGGCTTTCTCGCACCTATTACATTTTTCGCTGAATATTTGAACCAAATTTTATGGAGTTTGGGATTAGATTGGGATGACGTTCCTCCAGAGAATATCGTTTCTCGATGGAATCAATATAGATCAGAACTCGAGTCTCTTTCAAATCTTGAAATTCCTAGATTTTTAGAAATTCCTCGATCCAAATCTTGTGAATTGCACGGATTTAGTGACGCGAGTGAACGAGGTTATGCTGGTGTTGCGTACTTGAGAATGAAGATTTCGGAGTTCGAATACAAGTCGATATTAGTTCTGGCAAAAACAAAGGTTGCTCCCTCGAAAAAGGTATCGATACCAAGATTGGAGTTGTGTGCCGCCGTGTTGTTAAGTAACATGTTAAGTTATATAAAATCGGTATTTGTTTCCAATTTCACTATAACTCGCACATTTGCCTGGTCAGATTCAAGTGTTGCATTATGTTGGATCAAGTCTCCACCAAGTAGATGGAAGACTTTCGTCGCCAATAGAGTAGCTTCTATTCAAGAAAAGGTTAGTCCAAGTTGCTGGCATCATATTAATGGTTGTGAAAATCCCGCAGACATCGGATCTAGAGGTTGTCTACCCTCTGAGCTTTTAGATAATTCGTTATGGTGGGCGGGGCCCCCTTTTCTTAGAGGTGTTTTTTCTGTTTCTAATGGAATTGCAGAAAATTTCTCTGATGATGAGGTAATATCGGAAACGAAACTTTATAGTTTCAATGTTCATGTTGAAGATGGAGTAGTTTCTTCTTTATTAGAAAAATATTCGTCTTTAAGTAAAATACAGTCTATTATGGCCTATCTTTATAGATTCATGAATAATATTCGGAAAGATAAACATAAGATGAGTGGTATTCTTACTGCCATAGAATTGAATACGGCTTTAATGATCGTTGTTAGAAACGTTCAGAGTATTGTTTTTGCGGAAGAAATAAAGCGGTTAAAACAAGGTTTACCTCTTTCGAAACCTCTACGCAAATTGATGCCGTTTCTATGCGATTTCGGTTTGCTCAGAGTAGGCGGTCGTATTATTAATAGTAGATTATCTTATGATAAGAAATATCCGATTTTGCTACCTAGAAAACATAGATTGACGGAATTAATAATCGAAAGTTTTCATCGCAAGTATTTGCATCCCGGTCTACGTACACTGCAGTATTTGCTCTCGCAACAGTATTGGATTCTGTCACCTAGAAGGGCAATTCGCAGTATTATTTCAAAATGCTTCAAATGTTTCAGGACGAATCCTAAAACTTTTCAGCCATTGATGGGAAATTTGCCTCCCTTTCGTATATCCCAGGCTAAACCGTTTTCGTGCGTGGGTATCGACTTTGGTGGTCCGTTCACCATCAAAAGTAGCGGATTGCGATTTGCTAAAATGCAGAAATCGTATCTTTGTCTGTTTGTTTGTTGTGCTACAAAGGCATTGCATTTAGAATTGGCTTCGGATCTGAGTACTGCCTGTTTTCTGGCCGCCTTTCGTCGTTTTATTGGAAGGCGCGGTCGAGTATCACACATTCACACGGATGGTGGTACTAACTTTGTAGGGGCAGCAAATTATTTGAAGAACATCTTGAGGGATGTTGCGGAATACGAAAAATTGGAATGGTCATTTAATCCTCCCGCCACACCACATTTCGGTGGTCTTGCTGAGAGCGGTATCAAGTCGGTCAAAACACATTTGTATCGTGTAATAGGAGAACAAATTCTCACTTTCGAAGAATTGAACACATCATTAGTTCAAATAGAAGCTGTGCTCAATTCGCGCCCTCTGACAGAACAAAGTTCAGATCCCAATGATTTTTCGGTTTTGACTCCAGGTCATTTTTTGACATTGGAACTCTCTAGCTATCTCGAGGGTAGAACAATGTCAGTCAGAGTAGATGAAATTATTTCTGATGAACAAGAATTGAACCTTGGAGTCCCCCAGGGTTCTGTTCTGGGACCACTCCTATTCCTATTGTTCATCAATGACCCACCGGTTAATTTGAGAAGGATGGTGGCTAATTTGTCAAATTTTCCTGATTCCTCATTTTTAATCAAGTTGATAAGAATTCTTTTATTTGCGGATGATACCTCGATACTGGTTACTGCTCGGACTTTTGAAGAGTTGCAGGAACTGTGTCGGCAATTGGTGCAGTGCTTCGTTGATTGGTGTGGTTCAAATTCTCTCATGATCAACATCGAGGAGACCCAGTGTGTTCACTTCACTTTGAGAAGTGATGAGAGGGGACTGGTCGTTCGCCACTTGAATGACATCATTCCGTCAGTGGACTGCGCTTGGAGTCTACGTGGATTCCAATTAAAGATGGACCACTCACATCGACTCCATATGTAAAAAAATCAATAGTTCTTACTATGCAATAAGTACAGTCAAAAACTCACTACCCTTGAGATCTATAATAAATATATACTATAGTTTAGTCTACAGTCACTCATCCTACAATATCATGCTGTGGGGGAATTCGTCTGATGTAGGTAGGGTATTTTTGATTCAGAAGCGAATTCTGCGGATGATCTTCAATATTGCTCCAATGTCCTCTTGTCGTCCCACTTTCATAGAGAATGGTATTCTAACAGTTGCGTCCATTTATATCTTAAAGTGCTTGGTATATGTTAAGGATAATGAAAGAAAATTCACTAAACTTTCTAGCTTCCATAAATATTCAACAAGAAACGAGGAAGTATTTCACGTCCCCAAACACAATACAACTAAATTTGAATATTCACCAACATATCAGTGTATCAAGCTCTTCAACCATCTACCGAAATGTACCAAGTCTCTGGAACTCAAGGAGTTCAAGAGGGTAGTTAAGGATAAATTGATTCAAAAATGTTTTTATACTATTGCAGATTATTTTCGTGATTCACTTGTTTTCAATTAGGGTATTTTTGTAATTTTTTTTTCTTGTTTATCTGACCTGTCCTATACATGTACTTGTCTTAGGGGATCAATAAAGTATTTATTCATTTATTTATTTATTTATGCTCACGTACTGAATTTGGTTTTAGGTAAAGCTTGCTCAGGTAGTATCAGTGAATGTAAAATTTTTGTTGCGAATTGCTCTTCTGCTTTTTTTTCAAAATCTTCTAAAAGAACAGAGGTTCTCAATGCAGTAGGGTCCAATCGATTACCATCAAATGCGGCAACAAGGTGGAATTTCACATCTAGGATTGTTTTCACGGTATTTTCAAACAGGGATGAGTTAATAGAAGTTTTTGACCATTTTTGGAACCACGACGATTTCGAACATGATCTGGTAACAATAAGAGAAGCGAATGGTTTGAAGAGATATCTGAACGATCCAGAATTCATTTTTCTTTTACATACATTCAAGTTTATTTTCGAACACACTGACGTAGTATTCTCAATTTTACAGAATAAAATGACGGATATTTTATATGCCAAAAAACGCCTAGTCACATTAATGAACACTCTACAAGATTTTAAAAATAATGAGATTAATTTCAATCAAATTTATAATATAATTTGAAAAGACTTTCAAACCGATGAGCCGCAGTCAAAAAGAAGAAAAACTACCTTTAATCTCTCAAATATAAAACAAAATTATCTCCAAATATTCAATGAAATTTTAGATACAGTTATCAATCAATTATCGATCAAATTAGAATCAGGTTGTCATATTTAGATAAATTAGAGTTTTTCGATTTAGTGAGGAAAGATAAATTCAATTCATATTGTAAGGAATTTCCGGAATCTTTATTTGTCTCTCTATCAAATCATTATTCTTTCTTTGACCTAATAGCACTGCGTAATGAATTAATTACTGTTTATCCTGATGGTGAATTATTCCAAAATTGTGAAACATCTGCGGAAATGATTTCATTTATCTTCAACAACGATTTAGTCACTTGCTTTCCAGAATTTTATAAACTGCTTTGTTTAATAGTTACGATACCGGTCACATCTGCGTCAGTTGAGAGAAGTTTTTCTGCTCTTAAGCGAATGAAAATTTTTTGAAGAAACACCATCAGTCAAGATAGGTTAAATAATATATCTCTAATTTCAATAGAAAAACGGTTTATCAAACAACTCACCCAACAGCCTGCGTTTTATGAGGAAATAATAGATGTCTTCGCAAACCAAAAAGATAGACGAATACCGTAAAATTACAAAAAAATCTAGTCAAATAACACGCTTTATATTTATTTTCATAGTTAGGTATAGGTACCACAAATTCCACGCTGGGAAAATTACCCTTTCCTTTTTTTATCCTGATCAGTAACAACTTTAAAACGGTTTTTTCTAATTCGTAGAACAACCTATGAGAAATTATCTTTATTTTATTTTCATTCTGAAAGAATTCTTAGTTTTTACATTTCTTCAGCACGAGAAGATTGAGATTGAGAAAGTATTTTCAAGTTATGTTGAGTTTTTTGTTACTTTTATGAATATTGTTGATTTTTACTCTTTTTATGAGAATATTTTTTTATTTCTTCATTTGTTACATGCTGTTGTCCTATCCTTCACTTCTCGCAGTCCTTTGTCTCAATCCAAGCAAGAGTTCTCTACACCTCCACGTTGGTTCTTGCTGGGCAACATGGACATGCATATGCATAAGCTTTCAACATTATTTTTTTTGACCACGTGTCAATAAGTTCATTATAATACTGAATACTTCATAACAAAAAAAATATATAAATATATATATATATGCATTTCGCTGGCTAAGTAGATACACTAGTGGTATACCTATATTTTTTGCTTGGCCTCCTCTGATTGAAAGCTCAGTAGCCGCCACTGAATTGTATGGGACAAAATGATTTTCATTGTTTACGACATTTTTATTGCGTTTTCCAGAAAATCCCTCAGAATTTCATATTCATAGTGCAGTGAACGTTTTATTTCCTATTCCAACTGTGCTAAACTATTACTGCGATCTCGAAAATTGTGCGATTGATAAATAACTAATGTTAAAGGCCGACAATAAACAAGGTTTTTGAAGGTGCCTAAGTGAGCTATTAGGAAAAACGATTTTCTCTGTTGCGGGTTCGCAAAATTTGTCGGTCAGGACTGTTCTATTAGGGTTCTGCAAATATAAAGATACCAATATGGGTAATTTGGAACTTGAAAACGCAGTTTGTATTTGAAAGTGGGAGAAATATTTTACCTTTCGCACAATTTTTTCTAGTAAATCAGTTTAACACGATAGCTAGGTGAAATATCAACGAACCAACTGTAGAGGATATTTCCAACATTTTTTCGAAGTGTAGTGATTGTGGTGATCTTTCAAAAAGATACTCTGTTAAAATAACATCTTACGAATTGTGATAGAAAAGATACTCACAATATATTTTTAAGTGTAAAGTGAACTCAGTGAACGAGATAACAATTAACATTTTGGTGAGGCCTTAAATTATTAGTTTCTCTTTGTTAATAACAATGTCAGATCTTGCAAGAAAAAGAAGCGTTATATGGGAGCACTTTCCTAAAGTTAACAATGAGTAAGCTAAATGTGAATACTGCTCAAAAATTATAAGTTATGGTGGCGGTGGTACTGGCAATTTGAATAGACATTTGAAAAAAATACATTGGACAGTATCACTAGAGCAACCATCGGCACAACATGTGTATATTGTCAACCCAGTAGTAGCTGAAGCTTGTCTACAAACAGTTCAAACATGCATTGCGTCTACCAGTGCACAAACCAGCCAAAATATTTCGACTTCAATATCTGAAGAATCGGCTGCCGCGTCTTCCTCAGGACTGTCTTCCTCTTCCTCTACCTCTACCTTCATTCGGCTCACAGTGGCACAACAAACTACGATTGATCAGTTTGCAAAGTCCACCAGACCATTACCAGTCGGTAAATCAAAACAACTAGATGAACAAATAGTTAAATTTATAGTGAAAGGCTTTCATTCATTTTCCATAGTAGAAGAGCCTGAATTCAGAAAAATGTATGAAATAATACTACCCACGTATAAAATACCTGGTCGTGAAACAGTGTCAGAGAAAGTTTGATTCCAAAACTTTTTCATGCAACTAGAGAAAAAGTGCAGCAAATGATATCCGAGGCCGATGCGACATGCCTAACTACAGATGGCTGGACATCGCTTGATAATGTAAGTTATATAGCTCTTACATCGCATTTTATAGATGAAAATACGAAGTTGAAATACTTTTAGGCTGCACCCAGTTTAGTGAGCGGCAGACTGCCGAAAATTTATCGAACTTCCTAACGAACGAAACATTGAATTGGGGTACTTCAAACAAAGTGACAAGAATTAATACAGATAATGCTGCCAATATAGTGGCAGCCGTTCACTTAACGAAGTGGCGACATTTTGCCTGTTTTGCCCATACTTTGAATTTAACAGTTCAACACAGCTTGGAGGCTATAAAGGATCAATTGGATAAGGTAAAGGCGATAGTTCAGTATTTCAAGCACAGTTCCACAGCTTGTACTCGACTCGCTGCTTTACAAGAGCAGATTGATTTACCTCTGCTAAAACTTAAACAAAGCGTGGTAACGAGGTGGAACTCAACATACGACATGCTCGAGAGATTGCTGAAAAAAAAAATTGCAGTTGTCAGTTCGTTGGCGATCGAACAACCCCGCCCTAACATTTTAACTTCTGATGAGTGGATACTATAAGAAAAGTGTATGGAAGTTTTAAAAGTCTTCTATGAGGTGAAGAAGTGTTGTAATAAGCACGGAAAAATCTATCTCAATTTCTAAAGTGATGGTAATGTTGAAAATAATGAAAACTCACGTGGACCGGGCTATAAGTCAGAATGGTCCTGATCAGTTTGTCAAATTATTATCCACCCTCCGTGAACAATTGAATGAAAGATTCAAGGATTTGGAAAACAATACCTTGGTCGCTGAAGCGGCATAACTGGATCCCCGCTTCAAAGAGCAGGCATTTTTAAGTAAAGAGAAGTATGATCAGTGCCTTAAATCGATTAAAAGGAAACTACGCACATTGATTGCAAGCGAAGAGACAACAACATTACCAGAACCATTGCCACAAACTTCCACGCAGTCAACAAATGCGAACTTATGGGACGAGTTTGACGAAGAGGTGGAGAAGGAGATAGTCAAAAACCCAACAGCAGCAAGTATCATAGAAATTGACAAATATTTAAAGGAGCCACGAATAAAAAGAACAGATGATCCTCTTCAATGGTGGAACGAGCGTCGGCATTTATATCCGAATTTGTATATATTGATGAAGCGTCAACTATGTGTGCCTGCCACATCCGTACCTTGTGAGAGGGTGTTTTCGAAAGCTGGCCAGGTGATGAATACGAAAAGAAGCAGCCTCAAGCCTGAAAAGGAGTCGCAAGTCCTTTTTTTTTAATCATAATTGGAATCGAACAATTTCTATTAATTTTCCTTTGGAAATAAACCATTATTAAGAAAAACCTCATCAATCCTCGATCAGTTACTGTTTACCTATATTCAACAGGTACAATAAATGAGTTCTAGGTTCTAGCCCTGAACATGAAATTATAAAAAAATATCTCCAGTTTTTTTTTTTATCATAATTGGTATTGAACAATTTTATTATTTTTTATTCGAAAATGTACCATTATTCAGAAGAACCCATTTCTTCAATCTCTTTCATTGATATTCGATACTTGAACACTTCTGCCGTGCTTAGTGAGAATGCCGTATCTCAAATTTTTTGCAGTTGGTTCTGAGGTTTCGTTTCCAGAGGTTCTTGGGTAATTTTTTCAGCTAATTACATAGTTAAATAATAATAAATGGTCTTTATTATTATGATTCAACTACATATATAATCAGCTTAAAAACGTACCCAAGAACGCCTAAAAACGAAAACTTGCTGTTAAGTTAACCCATATTCAACAAGAACAAATACGAATGGGTCGAAGAAGCTTAATCGAAATCAGTGATGAAAAAAATCGAAATGACCGAAAGATCGAAATTACCGAAAGATCGAAATGAACGAAAGATCGAAATGACCAAGAGATCGAAATGATCGAATCTTTTAAGTCGATCACAGCGCCGAAAGATCGGGTTTGACCCGGGTCTCGAAAAACCCGTGATCGACACAGCCCTTGTTCGCTTGTCCGCTAGAAAAACCGACACCCCTATGGAGAGTGTTGCCAATCGGCGGATTTTTATCCAAATTGCGGATTTTTTCGCCTCTTGCGGATTTTTTTTTCGGATTTTAAAATCTTATCATCCTTTTTCGAATTCATTCTTTCGAACAGAACAACAGAACGAGAAACGTTTGATTTCAGTTTTCTGATATTCTGAATTTAGGCATTTGGTAGTTCAAAATTCCTATATATATTTTTATTCGCTCAAAACGGACAAGTAGCTTCAACAATTCAAAAACAAAGTATTGAAATACTTTCTACATGATAATGATGTGATTGTATTGAGTATTGTTCTGATTTTTAGAAGAGATATTTCTCAAGAAGTTTCATCCGCAGTGGCGGATTAACCGGTACGCTTAGTACGCTTAAGCGTAGGGCCCCGAGGTCAACAGGGCCCCCGATCGGAATCGAAATTTCTTCAGAATGAAAATTCGTCCTGCAAGTGAATATGAATAATAATGAAGAATAACGTGTAAATTTTCAGTCACACGAAACGCAACCAGACCTAGAGCAAAGTTCAGCGGCCAGTAAAAAAATAACATAAAATCAAAGGTTCAGCATCAGCATGTTTTCTCCAATAATTCTTATCGGCCTGCAATAAATTCCCGCAACGGTGCCAGTAAAGTTGTCGGCATCCCTTTGAAATATAGGTACATGCCACCGTCGATATTGGAGGGATCCAAGACACTTGTTTTGCATTTCTTAGTTTTGAAGTTTGGGTATAATGATATTTTGAATTTAAAGGCTTTGAAGCATATTTACATGGATGAAACAGAGAAGACAGATTGTAGAAATGAAGCCAAAAATATATTCAAAAAGCTAATCAACTTAGAATACGCTATGCTTACAGTTATTTGGGAAACAATTCTAGAACGCTTCGAGAAAGTTTCTTCCAAACTTCAAACACCTTATTTGGATTTGCAATGTGGATACTATTCATTGGAATCTTTGGTCATTTTTAGAGGAAATACGGACAAAAACTGATTCACAAACTGGCCAGATAGAGGCACAAGCTGAAGAAATAAGTAATAATGATATTGAACAAGAATACTACCAGAGTGCGTCCAATAAACGCATTAGAAAAAAAATTACGAAAAGCACTGCCGTGAAGTCAGGAGCTTTTGAGCGCTCGTACATCTACCTTGTAGGTAGATTCGCATTTTCCAGTTTTAAAAATCAATTGGAGGAATTTTCGACAGCTGTCACAAAAATTCTGAAACTTAGGCGAAACTCCAGACTTCATGTCAGTGCTTCAGCTAACCAATTTTTTTTTCGATAATTCGCTAGAATTTTCCACGGTATCTATGGTCTTGGTGATGCGATCTGGACAAAATTTCGCACGTAGTTTGAATACATCATTCCTCAGCTAGGTGCAAAATGTCATTCCGATCCAATCAGTACTTTCGAAACTGTCAGGAACAAAATATTTTGAACGGCCATATTCACGGAACCCCTAGTCCAATTTTGCTGTGACCGCGATATTCGCGATCCAAACCCACCCTGAAAATTTCAAGTTTCTAGGCCTTTCCCTTCGGAAGTTATAATTTTCTATGGTTACTATTGTTCTGGTCATGCGGTCTGGACAAAATGTTGCTTTAATATGTCATTTTCGATTAAAATACCAAATTTTATCTCGATCGAATCCGTAGTTTCGAAATTATCGAGAAAACAAAATTTCAAACGATCGAATTCACGGAACCCCTAGAATAATTCTGCTCATTGATAAACGTGAACGCGACATTTCAGATCCACATCTATTCTGAAAATTTCAAGCCCCTAGGCCTTTCCGTTCGAAAGTTATGATTTTCTATGTTTTGTATGGTTCTGGTCATGCGATCTGGGCAAAATGTTGCTTTAATATGTCATTCTCGTTTAAAATACAAAATTTTATCTCGATCGAATCCGTAGTTTCGAAATTATCGAGAAAACAAAATTTCAAACGACCTTATTTACAGAATCCCTAGTATAATTTTGCTCATAGATAAACGTCATCACGACATTCGAGATCCACACCTATCCTGAAAACTTCAAGTCCCTAGGCGTTTCCGTTCAAAAGTTACAATTTTCTATGGTTCTGGTCATGCGATCTGGACAAAATTTCACATGTAGCTTGAACTGAACCTACAGTTTCAAAGCGCTCTTGGAGAATTATGAAGACGATCTTGATGAAGGAATTATCAGTGAAGCATCTCAGTTCAAAGAATATCTAAAACTCTTAAAACTTAAAAACGAGTTGTTCGCAGATGTTGAAAATAATCTATGATAAGGGAATGATAGAAGTTTTTTCGAACTTATATATAGTTTTGAAGTTATTTTTAACATTGTCAATAACGAGTTCCGAAGCAGAGGGTTCATTTTCCAATTTATCCATAATAAAAAATAAATATAGAACAGTTATGAAGGAAAACAGACTGCAGTTCTTAGGAATACTTTCGATTGAAAGTGATATAACGAAGAGTCTGGATTTTGAGGCTGCAATAAAAGAATTTGCAGACATGAAAATAAGGAAAAAATTTTACTTACTTAGTTTTTCGGCATTTCATATTATTTTTCATTTTCCAATAATTTGTTTATGTTAATTTGTTTTTTTGGAAAAAGAAATATTGATCTCTATTATGTACCTGATATACTTTTTTAAGTTGTTTACATTGTGTTGATTTCAATTCATTTGTTTTATTTGAAATGATGTATCCTATATTTTATCAATGAAATTTATGTTTATTTTGAAAAAACCGAATTCAGATTCAAAAATTTATTTTTAAAGAAAAAGTAGAGTGGGGGCCTCGAAAGTTTTCAAGCGTAGGGCCCCGGAAATCGTCGATCCGCCCCTGTTCATCCGGCACTTCTGAAGTGAGGAATTTGAATGATAGTTATAATGAAGAAAGGACCAATGAAGAAAGTAGTTTCGTGAGTGAATAATTTTTTTTCTGTACATGTCCACTTGGTAGTTTTATTTTTTCGCATTATTATTTATGAGTTCACGTTGAAATATTATATTTTTGAAATACTGAAGAATTAAATTTCAATTAAATATTTTGCAAAATATGAGTGTTTTATGTTGTAGAAAGCTCGGGAACGTTTGATATTTTTTTTTAATTTCATGGGCATCTGAATTAATTTTTCTAGGTAGAAAAGTATGATTAATAATTTGGATACCCTCTTCAAATTGGATCAGAGGGTTTTTTCCTACCGTCTCTCTTAAAACTTTAATAGATATCACTTGGCCCAGCTGAGTAGAAGATAGGCTTATGATTTTTGTTTCTTCATTAAAATTTCTTTCTAGGCTCACAATCAAACCTGGTCTACTTCATCTTTGTAGTCTACAGTCACCTCAGCAACTGATGAAAATATCAGAAAAAGGAGAAGGAGTTCATCAGACAAAAACAAAGAAAAGATGTGTAAGTTTCAGGAGTCTTGGTTAGAAGCCCCTGAATTCAAATCCTGGCTGAAAAGGTCAGAAAATAAAAAGTGATAAGTATTCATAAGTACTGCAAAGTATGTCACTGTGATATTATGAGTCACAAGAGTTTGATAGTCAATCACTCTCAGCCGAAAAAACATAAATTAAACATGAAAAAAATTTCAAGAAATACAACAATTGATCAAATAATCAAAAATTAATCTCAATCAGCTCATGAAAATGCTGTGAAGGTAGCAGAATTGAAGTTATTTGGAATGCTTGCAAGTAATAATATTCCTTTCTTATTTATGGACACTTTAGTTCCTGTATTGAAAAGTATCTTTCCTGAATGCAAAGTAGCACAAAGCATGAAATTAAAGAGAACTAAGGCAAATGCGCTGGTGTCTGAAAGTTTGGAGAAAAACATTCTTGAATAACTTGGACAGCTTTTTGGGTACCCCAAGTGAATTTTTTTTCCTCATCATGGATGAGACAACAGATTTTTCTGTGAAAAAGCAGTGTGCATTTACTGTCATCTATTTTGACAGATAGAAGAAGTGTACAAAAACTCAGTTCTTTGATTTGGTAGAAACAAAGGGCTCTACTGCACGAGACTTATTTGATGTTTTGAAGGGTAGCCTGGTAGCACGCCATATTCCCCTTCAAAACATGGTTGGCTTCTCCTCAGATACTACCAATGTAATGGTTGGAGAGCAACATATTTGGTATTTGCCCTTTTGAAAAAAAAACTTGCAAATATTGTGTGCGTGAAGTGTTCATGCCATATGGCTCATTTAGCAGTCCAAAAGCTTGTGTGGTATTACCCAAACGTGTAGAGGATATGTTGAGAAATATAGGAAGCCATTGAAGCAGGAGCTCTTCACGCAGACAAAAATGAAAGAAGAATTTCAAATTTTTTTCAGAGTGAATATCCATAGAATTCTCTCTCCCGCAAATACCCGATGGCTCTCAGTCAAGGCTTGTGTTGATCGAGTACTGGAGCACATATTAGCCAACTTCAGATCAAATGTACATGAGGATCCATCATACATCACCGAGGGCATTTTAGAAACCACGAAAAATCCTCACACAAAGGTTTATCTGGAATTCATGGCTCATGTTTTAGGCTTGATGACTGAGTTCGATCTGCTTTTTCGGACTGAAAAACCTCTGTTATATCAAGTCAAGCCTGAAATTATCATTCTTTATAAAATTGGTATCAATTATTAAAGAGGAATTTTCATTTCAAGATCCTATTTTTAATTTGATTGAAATAATTGAACCAACAGTCGCTCAGTCCTTCGAAATTCAATCTCTTGGTCCCATAGTAGAAAGATTTCCCATTCTAAAAGAATTTGTCGATCTACAAGGATTTGATAATGAGTGGAGGCTCACGCTTTCTAAGGCGTTGGTCTCCTCGAAACGCGTCGGTCGACCGACGACGTGCGGTGACGTCATACGCGGAGACGCCTCCGTCAATTTTCGAATTATATGTTCGGGAAACCCCAAGCACGGTCTCCCTGAACCGACGCACGCGACGTTCAGTCAGGGCGGGCGAGATTTAAACGTTACACGCTTGGGTTGGTATTAGAATAGCATAGTGACGGGCGGACGTTCGGTGGAAAAATGTGTTCTTTTAATAAAAATAAGGAAAAAGACGAAATGCTGATTGAATTAGTTAAATGCAATCCTGTTCTATATGATGCCTCACAAAGAGGCTATAAAAGTACTGTCCTCAAGCAAAAGGTGTGGGAAATAATAAGCAAAAGCTTAGAAATTAAAGGTAAGTTGAATATTCATTATTTATATTTTTGAGCGCTCGTACTACTTACACGAGGGCTATATCATTTCGTCACGATGTCTGTATTTTTCGAATTTTGAGCCGAAAATGGTCTCAATCGACCATGTTCGACTCACTGATGACGAATCCGTCGGAAAATTTGAGTCTGTCCGTCCGTCCGTAAGCACGATAACTCTCGAACGGAACAACCAAGAAGCTTGGAATTTTCAGTGTGGGTCCAGTTCCCGAATGCCTCGGTTAAGTTCGTTAATGGGCCAAATTCCACTAGGGGTTCCGTAAATATGGCCGTTCAAAGTTTTGTTCTCCTGATTACTGGAAAACTACAAATTTGATCGAGATGAAATTTTGCACTTGAATGGAGAATGAGGTGCACAAGCTACATGTGAATTTTTGTCCAGATCGCATAACCAGAACCATAGAAACCATAGAAAATTTTAACTTTCGAACGGAAACGCCTAGGGACTTGAAATTTTCAGGATAGGTGTGGATCTCGAATGTCGTGATCACGTTCATCTATGAGCAAAATTATACTTGAGGTTCCGTAAATATGGTCGTTTGAAATTTAGTTTTCTTGATAATTTCAAAACTACAGATTCGATCGTGACGAAATTTTGTATACTAATGGAAAATGATATATTCAAGCTACATTTCTCCAGCTCAGATGACCACAACCATAGAAAATCATAACTTTCGAACGGAAAGGCCTAGGGACTTGAAATTTTCAGGATAGGTGTGGATCTGAATTGTCGCGTTCAGGTTCATCAATGAGCAGAATTATACTAAGGGTTCCGTAAATACGGTCGTTTGAACTTTTGTTTTCTCGATAATTTCGAAACTATGGATTCGATCGAGATAAAATTGTGTATTTCAATCGAGAATATAATATTATTAATATATTGAAGCAACATTTTGTCCAGATCGCATGACCAGAACCATAGAAACCATAGAAAATTGTAACTTTTGTACGGAAAGGCCTAGGAACTTGAAATTTTCAGGGTGGGTTTGGATCGCAAATGTCGCGGTCACGTTCATCAATGAGCAAAATTAGACTAGGGGTTCCGTAAATATGGCCCTTCAAAATATTCTTTTCCTGATAGTTTCGAAACTACTGATTAGATTGGAATGAAATTTTGCACCTAGCTGAGGAATAATGTATTCAAACTACGTGCGAAATTTTGTCCATCACCAAGATTATAGATACCGTAGAAAATTCTGGCGAATTATCGAAAAAAAATTGGACAGCTGTCGAAAATTCCTTCAATTGATTTCAAAAACTAGAAAATGCAAATCTATCTACAAGGTGGATGTACGAGCGCACAAAAGCTCCTGACTTCACGGCAGTGCTTTTCGTAATTTTTTATATATATCATGCATAATTTGATTGCCAAGTAACACTTCCTTGTGGCGAACATAGGTACTGTTTCAGTTCGTTTCTCAAGTTCACTGCTGCCACAAGTTCTCTTCCCCTAGCCTGTCTCAGGGCAAGCAAATTTTCATTTGGTAAATTATTACCCAATTTTATTCATTTCTTCCGTATTCATCATTGAATCAAGTTCCCGAATCTCCATGTACTTTTTCAACGATCTCTTTTCAAATGTTCCATTCTATTCTCGACCCTACCGATCAATTCTTCATCAAAATATTTCTCAAAATATTGAGGATAGAGAAAATCCAAGGTCACGGTGGTATTCTTGAAATTAACTGTTTGGAATTTCCATGGGACGGTCTAATTTTCCAAATCTCGGAATGTAGGGAAATATCTCACTTTTGCTGTGCAATTATAATCTTCTGCTGTTTTTTTCTGAGGTACCCTATTGAAAATTGCGTGACCAGTTGTGACTAATGCCAAATTGATTGGGACTGATAACCTTATTTTCACCGAATTTTCTTCGTCATCGACCTTCACCAGTTTCGCAACGAATTTTTTCAATAACGTCCAATCTTGAAAGATCTTGCATGCTGCATCGGACCATGGCATTCCTTCATTCTTTGGTTGAACGCCATCGAGACTAGCTCTAATAGCTTGAGCTGGTAGTTTTCCAAAATGATGTCTCAAAAAACAAATTTTGTCCAAATCTTCGGCTGCCGCGAGACCAAAGTCAATAAAGAAAAGCTTCACTTGACCAATATCTGCTCGCAAGTCGACAATGATGGCTCTAGAATTTATTCCATGCAGTGAAGCTACGCAAAACATGTTTTTCTCTAGAAGATGTCTCGGTACAGTATATTCCTCTGCATTCAGCTCATAAAATTTCTTCATGTCGTTGATTAATTTCAAGGTAGTTGTCACATATCCAAAATTTCGATAGATCGTTGATTCCCATCATAGACCAGGCAATAGAGATTTTTTCGTGACAAAAATAGTAGAAGAAAACGGCGAGTGGGGAGTTACGTGGGGTGGTCCGTGGATGTTCAGTGATATGTTTTCGACTCGCAAATATCATTACTTTTCTTGTAATTGCGAAGAAACACCAACAAAAACGATGTTTTTTTAGTTTTTTGCTTGTAAAATCTGAACCAATGGAGCGGTGCTAATACTCCCAACAGAAGAATTGTAGAGAATGAAAAGATGAAAAAAATGAGTGCTAAAGCAACTCAATCGGGTCATCATTACCGGAGGAAAGCCGGAAAAACCGTGAGAATCAGCGTTTTTTCAAATCATCATAACTCGGCCAATTTCGAAGTTGTAGCGCTGGCTTTCCAAATGAAAGTAGTGGTCAATAGATACTTTGAGTGTGCATAACCCGGACGTTGTCCGATAAATAGTTTTTGCGTAATTGTGATTTGAATTGTTTAAGGCACTATTTTCCGGAAGAGCTGGATGCGTCGGAAGTAGTCCGATTTCAATTTGCAAAACGGATTTTGAAAGAAGAAGTATAGTACTACTAAAAAGCAATCTTGATTTTTCGTTAAAATGCTTCATAATAGGTGAAAAAAGCATGCAATAAGCCGAATGCTCGATTGCAGTCAAGTAGTGGGGGTATATACGTAAATATTCGCGCCCGGCCTCAGCGCGATTTTGGTTCCCCGCGTCTGCCGGCTACCCCCACCATCCGTCCCAGATGGGGCACTGAGCCGGTTTTGGTCATGTTTCCACGTATTTTTCACCTATTTTGCAACATTTTAACGAAAAATCAAGTTTGCCGTTTTGTAGTACTATACTTCTTCTTTCAAAATCCGTTTTGCAAATTGAAATCGGACTGCTTCCGACGCATCCAGCTCTTCCGGAAAATAGTGCCTTAAATAATTCAAATCGCAATTACGGAAAAACTATTTATCGGACAACGTCTGGGTTATGCACACTCAAAGTATCTATTGACCACTACTTTCATTTGGAAAGCCAGCGCTACAACTTAGAAATTGGCCGAGTTATGAGGATCTGAAAAAACGCTGATTTTCACGGTTTTTCCGGCTTTCCTCCGGTAATGATGACCCGATTGAGTTGCTTTAGCACTCATTTTTTTCATCTTTTCATTCTCTACAATTCGTCTGTTGGGAGTATTAGCACCGCTCCATTGGTTCAGATTTTACAAGCAAAAAACTAAAAAAACATCGTTTTTGTTGGTGTTTCTTCGCAATTACAAGAAAAGTAATGATATTTGCGAGTCGAAAACATATCACTGAACATCCACGGACCACCCCACGTAACTCCCCACTCGCGGTTTTCTTCTACTATTTTTGTCACAGAATGACCCTTTTTCTGCTCTATTGCCTGGTCTATCACTACAATGTTCGATTTAGCGCCAGCATGAAACCTGTCAATCACTCCTATCCTTTCAATGTTCTGTCCCGAATCGAACACATTTTCGGGTGTCAAAGCATGATGTGGATTCTGGTCTTCTCTATTTGTCGGTATACGATCGAAAGATTCTTCAACGACGCCCTGAGAAAATATAAATTGAAAGTTAACGACTCCAGAACTGAATTCGATAGAATAATCGTAATTATTATGAATGAATATAGGCCGGAAAAGGGATATTCTAAGGTGAATTTAGTGTGCCTGAGATCGGGGTGGTACTAAAATCACCCCTACATCTACTGGGTTGGGCATAAGTCTAGAATAAAGTTAATATCTTATAAATAACTTATCTAATAGCTCATCAGGAGAATCACAAAAGTCTCTAGGGGTTGCGGCCAAGGGGTTGGAGAAAAATATTCAATTTTATTACCAAATAAAGGGTTATTGAAAATCAATTGACAGGTATTAATTTGAAGTTATTGGTTGGAAAACTATTAATTTTTTTTCTTTTCAAGAGACTTTTGTGTTTCTTCTGATAATCACAAAATGAAAAAAACGAAGACTATGGTGGGATTCCATTCTCCGTGAGCTTTCTAACGAGCCAAACTTGGTATATGTTTCCATTTGAAAAACGGAAGTTGGATGGGGTTACGGCTAGGGTAGGGGAGTATGAGGGTAATAGGGTAATTAATAATCAAATGTTGGGTTTCAGCATTTTCATTTTGAATTATTGGTTGAAGCAATATTAATTTTATTCCAGCATTAAAAAAATGACGAAAAGCGCTGCCGTGAAGTCAGGAGCTTTTGAGCGCTCGTTCATCCGCCTTGTAGGTAGATTCGCATTCTCCATTCGCATTATTACCCAGTCGATTGAGACCATTTTCGGCGCAAAATTCGAAAAATACAGGCATCGTGACGAAATGATATAGCCCTCGTGTAAGTAGTACGAGTGCTCAAAAATATTGCAGACACGACTGTTAGTACTTCTAGTGAAAAATTACCTACAGATGGAGCAGTATGTTTTTAAAAATTGTAATATATGATTTTTGATTATCAAGCTGTGATAACAATTTCAGATCAATATTCTGGAAGATATAATAATACGTGATCTGGATCAACAAACAGATTTCGCAGTAAAAATATGTGATTCTGACATATATGACTTCCATTCGGAAAGTTTAGAGGAAATACAGGTAATTTCTTGAGTTGCTTGTTTTTAAACTATTTCGAAATAACTTTTTTTTTCAAACGTACAGAAACAACCATTTAATGATATATATGAAACCATTGATAATGATGCTGCAGATGAAGACTTCATTTTGGACGATGCAAAGCTTTCAAGTTCAACACATTCAACAGCTTCGAACATCTCAGAAACGGAGATCGATGAACTGAATGCTTTTTTGCCTTCATTGGCTGAACAAATTAAAGTAAGTTAACTCTTTTGAGATCACTATGAACTGGTTATCATACGTAAACTCTCATTTCTGAAATACTTTGCTATTGACAGGACAAAAATGAGATTAGTTCAAATATTATTCTCTTTGTACCACAAAGAATCATATTTTTCGATTAATTGTTATTCTAGGAGAATAAAACTGAAATGAAGAAGTTGATTCGTTGCATGTTTTGCGATGAAGATATAAATACGAACAATTTCACGCGGCACGTTCAAAGGAAACATGCGTCGAATCCGGAGGTTATCCAAATTCTTGAATTGCCGAAAAATAGTAGAGAGAGAAGAAATGGGTTCATGCCTCTGAGGAATGAAACAAATTTCAATTTATATATCAAGGGTACTACTAGGCCGAATAGAACGATTAAAAACCAAGAAGAAAAAAATGAATTATATGACCCTTGTGCATATTGGGTTTATACATCAAGTGGTATTTGAGTAGGCATGCAAAGCACTGTATTGTGAAGTCACAGGTCAAGAACAGAAACTTTTGTTCTGCCTCCCAGACACTTACGGCATGTGCGATGGACACAACTAATGTAATTTCGAAACTGAACGTTAAACATCAGGTGATATACCTAAAAACATATTCGGGATTCAAAGGCTAATTTTTCTCCTATTTTTTCAGGTTTTCGATATCATGGAGCCTGATGAGATTTCTTTTGAGGCAAAAAAAGATCTCCTCATACTTAAGACATACAAAACACCAAGTCTTGCGATGCATCTAGGAACATCATTCAAACACGCCTGTCACGAGTTGGAGAACTTAATATTACAGGAGAGTGGAGGTTTAAATGTGGCCCAAATAAATCCTCAAAAGACTGGAGAGAAGATATCTCCGACTTTATCAAACTCATAGAAAGCAGATGGACGATAGAATAAGCATCTTCAGCTAACAAAGACCTTCAAGAAAAGAAATGAAATAAGCCATTATTAGTTCCTCTAGTAGAGGACATAAAAAAATTCAAAGAAGAGTCTGTGAAGCTTGCTGAGCAATGTCTTAGAGAATTCACAGATAATACTTATCAAAAGAAGACGTACACAAATTTTGTCCATTGTAGCTTGGCGCTTCTGATTTTATTTAATAGGAGAAGAATCGGTGACGTCCAATACCTCAAAATAAAGGATTATAAATGCGACCGTAAAACAGACGTTGATTTTGAAAGTGTTCTAACAGAATCTGAAAAAATGTTGACGAGGGAATATATAAGGGTGGTGAACAGTGGTAAAGGCTCTAGAGCCGTGGTGATCCTGATTCCAAAAATGATTCAGAGATTCATAGATCTACTTCTGGAAAGGAAAGAAAAATATATTCCTCCCGACAATAATTATGTTTTTGCTCTTCCTGGAAGCATAATAAAATGGGGAAAGGGGGATGTTGTTTTTAGAACTCTAACCAAAAATATGAATTTGAAAAATCCAGAGGTCATAGGTAGTAATAAGATGAGAAAGCACATTGCTACTGTAAGGCAAATTTTCAACCTTTCTAAAGAGGAAACAAAGCAATTTTCCAATTTTATGGGACATACCGAAAAGACGCATGAAGAATTTTATGAGTGAGTATCATTCGTCAGTTTGTTGAAATAAAAAAAATATTGAAAATGATTTCACCTATACAGGCTGCCAGTAGACATATTCCAAACAGCCAAAGTATCCAAAATACTACTGATGATGGATAGAGGATCTCTACCGGCTGAATTCAAAGGCAAATCACTATCAGAAATAGACGTCGATGTTGGTTTGTCATTAGTTGAAGTTGAAGAAAACGAACAAAATAATTTATCTTTAAAATTTACAGAACTTGGCCCTACAATGAATTTGGACAGTCCCTCCTCCACTATGTTGGATTGTAAATATTCTAACCATTTATGAGCTATTCTTGAGTGCTATTGATTTCAGATAATGGCGGTACAACATCAAAAAAGAAGAAATACACACAGGAGACAATTTTAGAAGAGGGTAAGAACAATGCCTTGATGAGGCCATTTAGTTGATATTCAATGTAAATCGTATTGAATTGATTTCGGAGCTCATTTCCAAAAACTGGAATTCAATATCTTGTATTTCCACTATCTTGGAGATTTTTTGGAGCGAATGAAATGAGGACTTCAATATATTCGTTACTTTTCACAGCAGGAGGATCTAATAAGATAGATATTGAGATAGCTGAAGACTGTCCCAACCCCAAGAGGAGTAAAATAATCAAGAGGGGTAAAGTTATTTCCTTGAAAGCAGAACTTTTATTGATTACAATGAAATTATTTCAGGATGGACTGAGGAAGAAGTAAAAATCTTATTGCGGGGGTCGGGCAATATATCAAAAAAAAGAAGTACCCATCCGGAGCCGAAATGAAACAGATGTTGGAGAAGACGAAAATGAAAAGGGAAGTCAAAGTAGTGAAGTCGAAACTACAGCAGCTCATGAAAATGAAATGTTCCATTCGACAAACGTTTCTTGCACTCCGTGCAATTTATGGTGTCGACGATCGTCCAGCAGAATCCACAATTCGCCTTTTGATAAACTGGGTCTGTGGCAGATCAAAAAGTTCCTGTACGTCAGCGAAACGCAAGATCTCTTGAAAATATTGCTGTAGTTCGAGCAAGTGTGCATGAAAATCCGCAGCAGTCTATTGCGCGTCGGGCTCAAGAACATGGCGCCTGTCTTCGACGACAACTTGGCTAATCCTGAGGACTCAGGGCAGGGCTACGGGCATAAAGTCTCTATGCTTACAATCCGCGGACGGTTGCCGCCTTGAAGGCCAACATTAGGGGCGTTATTGCTGAGATCGAGTCACTTTTATGCGATAGCGTCAAAAAAAATTGTGTATTCAGGATGCAACAAACCAGGCAAAGCCGCGTACATTTACCTGATATAATTTTTAAAACATAATGTAAACATATAATTTTATTATTTTATTATTTCCGACCAAGAAAACATTTTTTGAAAGAATTAATTTTATTAATTAATTTTATTCCGTTAGGATTCAGAGACTGGACAATACTAAACAAATATGGTAATATTACAAATAACAACACTAGAGGAGGAAGCTTAATACAAGCTTGCAAGGAATTGAAACTAGGCAAAGCTAACCCACCTTCGATAAATAACCCACTAAATGAAGCCCTGCATTGCACATTTCCATTCTTGAACGATAAATTACATGTTTTCCTGGCATACATCCATCCAAACTCCATTATAGAAGAAAACATTTTTGTCAAAGCTTCTCAATACAAATATGCTCTCATAATAGGAGATTTCAATCCCAGTACAAGTAGAAAAAAGAAACAACTCCAACAATTCTTCCAAAACAGTAATTTCATACAGATTACCACGTCACCAACCTTTCTTATGGAAAATAACCCTGATTCAACCCCAGATATAGTTTTATGCACGAACAATCTGAAGAAACTCATAAGTGCTACGGTCATTCCGGATCTGACTTCGGATCATTTGGCAATCGAACTTATCATTGACATGACAACACCAGTTAATTCCATTCCAGATCCAATCATAAAAAACTTCAATCGATGTGATATTGAAAAAGTCAATATTGAACTTATCCGATACGTCCAACAAAATGAACCAATTACTGCCATCAGCATATCTGAATTCATGAGTACACTTTCACATTCTGTCGAAATTAATAGCCCAACGAGAAAACATAAATTCTACTTACACACGCTTCCTCCTTATATTCTTAGATTAATCAAGACCAAAAAGCAAATATTTAGAGAATTGAAACAGAACTCTGACATAAATCTCAAACAGAAGTTCAACAAATTAAACAAGTGCATACATTCAATAATACAGGAATATAGATCGCATCAATGGATTACAACATGCAAAAACATTAATGACAAAAAAGGTCGCAACTATTGGCAAGAAATTAAAAAACTTTCCAAATATAATCCAGCAAGAAAAATTTCAAATTTAACTGTAAACAATGTTTCTATCGATAAAGATCCAGAAATTGCTGAGGCCTTCAAATGTCAGTTCGAGAATATATACAGGGAAAACCTAAATTCCAACTTCGACCAACATTTCAGAAATGAAGTAGACCACTACATTACCGAAAATCTTAAAGACCAAACAAATTTCATGATGCCTGCGATTACTGACGAAGAATATACCGAGACCCTTTTCTCTGGAAAAAACACAGCTGGCGGATATGATAATTTACCCAGAAAAATATTCAAAGAACTTGACCCACTGATACACGACCACTTAATGAAAATATTCAATTACTGCCTAAAATTTGGGTACTTTCCTCCGGAATGGAAAATAGGTTCAATAATTCCGATTCCAAAACCAAACCTCAACCATCAACTCACTTCAAACTATCGGCCAATAACGCTCTTACCAGTTGCGGGCAAACTATTCGAAAAAATTATAGCTAAACGTTTAGAAGAAGAACTCAAACATGTGATTCCCGCTTACCAATTCGGTTTCAAACGTAAAAACTCTACTTTACATCCACTTATAGCTCTCACTTCGAATATTCAAAACAGCATGAAAAAAGGGGATAAATCTGCTGCAATTTTTATGGACATTACCAAAGCCTTCGATAGTGTTTGGCACAAAGGATTGCTATATAAGCTGATGAAATGTAAAACAACAGACTATCTCATAAAAATAATACAAGGGTTCTTGAAAGACAGGAGGTTACAAATCAAGATAAATTCTTCACTATCTGATATGTTCTCACCACAACAAGGTCTACCTCAGGGCTCACCACTATCCCCCTTTCTTTACAACATTTTTTGTCATGATATGTATAACCACGACCTCGTTAACAAAGAAGAAGTAGATCCACTGCTATACACACTGCAATTCTGTGACGATACCGCACTTGTCTCACACAACAGAAATTTTATTAAAACGATTGAATGTCTCCAACAATTGACTGACAAAGTTGTAACTTGGATGAAAAAATGGCGTATCTCTCCCAACCCTAACAAAACCCAATTTATTTTATTTGGACATAAAATTACAGCCTCATCTCCTACAATAAACATACTACAACACACTATCACACCTACACCGACAGTTAAATACCTAGGAATAACACTTGACAACAAACTCAACTTCAAACATCACACACAAATTACGAAGAAAAAAATTATCTCACGTTCCAGACACTTCAGATCACTCACTTACAAACAGGAAGGTATCAACTATAAGACAGCAACAAACATCTATAAAATGATTTGCAGACCAATCATAGAATATGGTCACCAACTATGGATAAACGCAAGAAACCCTACATTGAAAAATATAGAAGTGGCAGAGAGAAGCAGCTTACGAATAATTACGAAAATGAGGCATCCTAGAAATCCACTTCATAATCCATCAAATACATTTCTTTATGAAAAAACCAAAATTGAACCAATAGCGACAAGATTCCACAAACTGAATATAAAATTCGCAAACAACCGCAGCAACATGGAGATTCTTCAACCGGTGACGACAAACAATCACGCCCAAGACAACAGAAGAATTTATCCAGCGAAAATTCTCATTTCGGAATTGGAGGAACTCAGAACATGAATATTTATTTTTTTTTTTTAATTGAACTTACTTTTTACTCTTCATATAGAATTATTATATTGTTAAATGTTGAATAATGTTAAGGGGCAGAAAGACCTCGGTCGATAGCCCTTTGGTTGATCCAATAAATATTTTATTATTATTATTATTATTAATTTTATTTACAAGTTGACAAAGTCGCTCCTAAAACAATACTGAATTTCCCTTCTCGAGAAATTATAATTCAACATTAAATTCATAAAGCTCAAGGTCACAAATATGTGCAATAAGCACTGCATCGAGGCTGGGAACGTTGAGCGTATCTCATTCTGAGAATTAATGAAATGCCAGTTGACAATATTACACCTTATGCGTTAAGGGGTCCAGGGTTGGACTTGGAATATGTAACTATATGAACTGTCATGGAAATCAGAACATGGTAATATTTTCGTTTCGAAAATTTAGAATAAAATAAATTCAAATTATATAACCAAACAATTTTCAAACATAGTAAATTCAGTAAATTCGATTGGAGTATAAATTGTTGTAACATGATATTTTCAAAGAGGGTTCTTTTTATTTGAATGGAAGAATGTAACCATGGAAATTATAAAATTAGAATTAAGCAAGCCGGTTGGAACAATTGAAAAAAACGTCAGAGTGGAGAGAGATCTTTCATGTTGTTGTTTTGAATAAAATTAAAAATTCTGATACATTCCGTTAAGAAAAACTGGTTCTTTCCGCAAAAAAGCGAACAAATTGGCCGAATTCACGTTCATAACAGCACCCCATGAAGTTGCAATTCCTAGTGATACTGAAAATATCGACTTGACTAAAAGTAAAAAGGATCGAAAGTACGGTTGGTTCATTAACAGAGAAGATAAAAGTTTTCGAGGAATCAGGACAGGTGGTCCAGCGATTGGATTCGGAGAAAGTGTCCAACTAGTTGAAGAAGTATATTTGGACAAATTCTGTGAGTGCACTCAATTGGTTTGGAACGATTTATTAATAAAGAATTTTCCATTTTGATAGGATTAGTTTGTTTGAGTTTGGTTGTTAAAATTATAAATTGTGCAAAACCATCTTTGAGAAAGAGTCTAGGGCAAATCAATTAGAAATTGAATGAAATTCTTTTAAAATTATTATTTGGTTTCAATTATTTTCAAAATTTAAATAAATTTCATTAATTAAACAGTTGAACCATAATAGTTCTTTCTAATAAAATAAAAAAAAGATCACTATCATTCTCACAATTTGTTTTATTGCGTTACAAAGATCGAGCGCTCCCAATGAAAAACCCTTTATATTCTCATCAACACTTCAACTCTTATACAGAATCTCTCATCTCTTATATAAATATCGTTAAATTATATAATGATTTTTGACGTATTCATAGTCGCCAATTGAGGTGATGAAAATTACTGAATAAAATACAAGTGGAGCATTATAAACGTTAGAGTGATTCAAACCACAACCATCACTGTATTATAACTGATAACGGATGGTAACTCGAAACACCTTTACATAACCAGAAGTTGTGACGCATGCGAATTGACGATTGCAAACATAACCTTATCTTTTTCTCGACAATTCCCGCTCTTTCGTATACCGTTTCGGTACCTTTTAAAAATTGATTGTGTTGTGTTTAGGTGCAGAGAAAATGTCGTTCAAAATTTTACAAACTGAGAAGCCAGGAAGAGATAATCCTTCCCTAACTATCGTGCCTGAAGCTTGGGAGGAAAACGGGATCCTATATTGGCCGAAAACAAGAAAATGAGCTAGTGCTGTAAGGGATCTCTTGTCGAAACCCCAAAAGGATTGGAAACAATATCCTTGTATAAAAAAGAAGGTTAAATTTCTCTACAAATCTGCATATCGACAGCGATGTAGAGGCAACAAAGTTTGCTGGAAAAAAAGGATTGACTGAATTGACTGAAACAAAATTGAATTGCTTGACTGAAAACCTCAAAAAATCAAAAAAATAGTTATAAAGTAGGTTCAAATAATTATGTGACTTGACAATCTTTCGAATAGATGTCGATTGAGCTTGATTAGTTCATCTCGAAATACCTTTACACATTCTCGTGAAAGTAACCAATTTTGAAGAGATATGCTGCTTTTCATATTTCTTTTTTTTAGCAAAATGCAAATCAAGGAGGCGATAATCAAAATGTAATAAGACTTTTAGATGTCGAGGTCATCCAACAGTGCCGAGAAAAAAATACAGGGCAGGTGCATATACAATTTGTCTCATTAATATATGTTAAGTTTTTCAATGTTCTGAATGTTATAGGATACTCCCATCACAACCTCTTGGATATAGAAAGAAAATATGTTTCGAGAGACAGGCTCAGAGGTAGGGAAGTGTGTCTGAGACAGCATAGCCGATGAGATGGCATACAACGTGTTTCAGGGTCGACGTTCATTTTTTGGCGCCAGTTCAAGGCGTATAGTCTAAAATAAGACGTGGTTAAACACTTGCGTGAGTTCTAGTGAATTCTGCAGTAGTATTTGGTCAGCGCATGCGAAGAAAGTTTATCGGGTTGGCTGAAAATTTACAGCAGCGAAAGTTTTCTGTGAACCGTTGAAAAAAACGGGTTTATCTACTCCGATTGAACAATATAGTCATTACTCAACTACTTTTGATGGAGTAATGATATATGTAAACAAACACCGTGAGTGTTCTCCCACTCACTCACTCCATAAACTCCCCTGTGTGATTGGCCGTAAGGGAACAGTCCATTATTAGTATTAAGGGGAGGTTACTTGAATAATTTTGACGTTTAATCAAATTGAGTTGATACCTAATTATTATTGTGGATATTTCGCTGAAAAAGATTAATTCAGATAGTGAAGATGAATTATTAGGTACATCTTCAGAAATAAGACAATCAGCTAATGTTACCATACAGAATTTATTGCCCGAAAAATCCCAAAACAAATATAAAGGTGTATACAACAATTTTCAAGATTGGCGTAGCAGTAAGAATATCAAGTCATTGTTGACCGAGAATGTTCTTTTGGCATATTTTAGTGAACTTAGCACTAAATATGAAGCATCGCCCTTATAGACTTTCTACTCCATGCTGAGAAGCACAATCAACATAAATAATGCATGGTTATATGTAACTACATATTAAGATTTTTAAATAAAGTTCTTTCTCTGTACTTGTATCTTAGTATTTATTGTTACAATCGTAGATATATATATATATATATATCAAGGATTTTTAACGTCTGAACTATGTATCAAATACTATCAAAGGTAATTATAATGGCTGGCAGACAGAAAGATGTTAAATGAAATCAAATGAACTTCGGAAAAATCTACTTCCCCAGGCGGGATTCGAACCCACGTTTCCAGATTACCGGTCTGGCACTCTAACCTCTAAGCTACCAGGGACCTGTGTGTTCAACCGCATATTGTGGAAGTGTTTCTCCGGAATTCAAATGTTGTATTAAGGGGAGGTTAGTTAAGGGATGGAAGGAACTCACAAACAATGTCCGCGATCGTAACGATCTCACGTTTTTACCTTTCCCCCTGCGTCGTCGAGGTTTGTCGACTTCGGCAGATTCAGGCGTGTGAAATCTCCGACCGCCGAACTGATTTAAAGCCAAATTGAATCATTATCAAGGATTTTTAACGTCTGAACTATGTATCAAATACTATCAAAGGTAATTATAATGGCTGGCAGACAGAAAGATGTTAAATGAAATCAAATGAACTTCGGAAAAATCTACTTCCCCAGGGGGGATTCGAACCCACGTTTCCAGATTACCGGTCTGGCACTCTAACCTCTAAGCTACCAGGGACCTGTGTGTTCAACCGCATATTGTGGAAGTGTTTCTCCGGAATTCAAATGTTGTATTAAGGGGAGGTTAGTTAAGGGATGGAAGGAACTCACAAACAATGTCCTGGTAGCTTAGAGGTTAGAGTGCCAGACCGGTAATCTGGAAACGTGGGTTCGAATCCCGCCTGGGGAAGTAGATTTTTCCGAAGTTCATTTGATTTCATTTAACATCTTTCTGTCTGCCAGCCATTATAATTACCTTTTATATATATATATATATATATTGATCAGTTCACAACGTTCTTCGACGTCTTCTGATTTCCAGCCTCCATTTGTCTCGGTCCTCCCATAGGTTATCCTCTATCCCCCTCGATCTCATGTCCTTAGTTATTCCCTCTCTCCAAGTCAATTTAGGTCTTCCCCTTCTTCTTCTTCCATGTGGCATCCACTCTAGGACCTGCTTCGGCAGTCTATCGTTTCCCATTCTCTGGACGTGTCCGTACCACCTCAGTTGTTTTTCTCTGATGTCGTCAGTAATTCGATGTTCAACTTTCATTATCTCAAGAATTCTTTCATTCCTCACTTTGTCTAATCTACTCTTACCCGCCGCTCTTCTCCAATAATCCATTTCCATAGCTTCGAGTGAGCGTTGTTTTAATGGCCATATTTCACTACCGTAGGATGATATAGTTTTGACTATGGAATCGTACATTCTGTGCTTGTTGTTTTTTGAAATTGATTTATCCCATAGTATTCCATTTAGTTGCCTGATTGCTGTTCTTCCTAGGTTGTTTCGGTGTTTTATCTCCTCATCCATACTTCCGTCGTTTCTGATCTGTACTCCAAGATACTTGTATTTGCTACATTTCTTTATAACCTGCCGTTCCAGTATCAAATCCTGTTGTTCTCCGCCAATACACATATACATACTCTGTCTTACTGATGTTTACTTCTAGGCCCCACTTGTCGTACTCCTCTATAAGTTTCCGTGTCATGTACTCTAGATCTTCGTATTCTTGGGCCAAGACCACCTGATCGTCGGCAAAACACAGAGTGTAGAGAATTGTCTCACTTAATGGTATACCCATGCCCCGACATTTTCTTTTCCATATCCTGAGAGCCTGTTCTAGATAGATTTTGAACAGAGAAGGTGAAAGACAGCAGCCCTGCTTCAGCCCCTTGCTCACGCAGAATCCAGTTGAAACCATTTTTGCTCTTTTTACTTGGCTTTTATTGTCTTTGTATAAATCCTTGACCGCCTTGATGAGGGTTAAACTTATATTAGTTCTTTCAAGGGCTTCCCACAGTCTTTGTTGGGATACGCTGTCATACGCTTTTTTGAGGTCCACGTAGAGTAGATGTATTTCCTGGTTTAGCGCTCTTTTCTTCTCTATTACTTGCGTAAGAGTGAACAGATGGTCGATTGTCGATCTACCGGCCCTAAAACCGGCCTGTTCTTCAGCTTTGTAACGAAGTGAATTTCGTTACTAGGTCATCCGGTATCATTCACGTAAATTTTTGCAAAAAATTTGTGGAAATTATTCAATATTTCTGACTACAAGGACATATGGGCCACCCTGTATGGTTTACGTCGATTTCTGGAGATTTTACACGGATAAATCCTCATTCCCCGTCGGGAAGTTTCATAAGTCACCCGGTATAATCGGCCTGGATTTTGAGAAAATTTGTCGAAATAATTTTCATATCGCATATGAGGCGAATTTAACGCGATCATTAAAATCCGAGCCTATGTAGAAAAACTCTAGGATTTCGTCGCGGAAGAGATAACGCTTGCAGAAGCGAGTTTTTGTATGTTGACTGGGAGTTTTTTTGGAAAACGACGCCGTTTTCGAGTGTCCGAATTACCCCCATCAAACCGACCTTATAAAAGGAGGAATGGGAAGGAATTGAGGCAATTCCGAATTAGCCGCCGTGTTTGACTATTAGAGATTTGTATTGAAATTCCGATTTATCCGCCGTGTTTAAGACTGTTAAAAAGTTGTGTTAGAGAATTCCGATTAAGCCGCCGTGTTGGAGACTGTTAGAAAGTCGTAGTAGGAATTCCAATTTAGCCGGTGTGTCTAAGATTGGTAAAAGCGTTGTTAGAACATTCAGAATTATTCTTCGTGAAAAACGTCGTTATAAATTACTGATCGAACGAGAGAATAATTTTCCCGACTGACAAGCCGCTCGAGATCGTGTCGCGCTTGTGATAATTACCGACTTTCGTTCGGGGTTATCGTAAAATCGAGAAATTGACTCTAAGCCGTTTTGTGCTGTTCGAAGTGTTTCAACGCTTGTGCAGTGTGTGCTGCCCGTACAGGAAAGTCCTAGAGCTGGTGAGCTGTATTTCCGTATTTACCTGAGTTCATTTATGACCGTAGATTATTCTTCCTGTGTTCCGTGATCGTTACTTGTAAATTCTGTAGCTTCTATTTTTTTTATCATCAGTCCCAAGAGACAATCCAGCTAAGTCAGTGCCGCCTTAGATTATCCGAGATTTGGTCCGACTTGCAATTCGAAGCTGTTGCAATCTTTGCAGCTAATCAAGCCCCTTGTTCGAATTCGTTCGCATTACAGTATATCCTGGCAGTGTGAAGTATCGCGTCGGTGCTTCAATGCCCCTCGAGTGAAGTTCAGACGTCCATTGCTGATTGCGGCTAGGTCTTATGAGTAATGCCTGATGAACTTTATACTTCGAGGAAAGGGGTCCATATCCTTTGTTAAGTTGTCCCAACTCCGAGTCTCCGAGCAGTGACAACCATCTTTCAAGTCCTTTTTTTTTCCCACCGTTGGTGGCCTGGCTCATATTTCCCCGACCAAGGTTTCAGTTTTGTCAATATCCCACCCCACAGTAATATTTTGGTGGATGCGTCCCTTGCTTATTGCAGCTTCTCCACCATAGACCCCTTTGTATAAATTCTCCCGACCAAAATTGTTTGGTGGATGCGCCATGTAAACTCCGAGTTTGCTTATTAATTATATGATAATATACTCCGTCTGGACTTGGTTTCAGTCTTGACTTACATCACCACCGGTTGGTTTAGATACTGTTTAGGCAGCGCCGTGCTGTCGCTGACCAAAATTATTTTGGTGGATGCGTCATTTAAACTCCGAGTTTACTTATTGATTACCCGATAGTATACTTCGTCTTGACTTGGTTTCAGTCTTGACTTACTTCATCACCGGTTTGTTTAGATACTGTTTAGGCAGCGCCGTGCTGTCGCTGAACATCAGTAATCCCGATTTCGCGGAACACAGGTTATGGTGTCACCTCGCCGAAACTCTGGACTGTAAACTGTTGTTTGATTACCATTTTGTATGCTTTCACACTTGTTCGCATTTTGACCACGCTTATCATCGCTTTCTACATTTGCTCTGCTTATTGCTTTCTAATATAATACCTGCTGATTGCTCGCCTCACTCGTACCTCGTCCGCTTGCCGCCAACCCATTGTATTATTTTGATATTGAGAGTTATTTTTTTTGTCGATCTTAAGACTGAGAATTATTTGTTTTGTTGATCATACGACTGCGTCAAACAGATTATTATTATTGTCTTTCGTACTGTTTGCGACATTTAGGTCTAACAATTTGACCAACTAGACATTATAGTATACATAATTGGACATATCATCAGGGTGAATTTCATTTACTACCTCCATAGCCTCCTCCTTCTCGCCGGCAAAAGAAATCGATACTTGTCAATCGCTACCTCCTCAGATTGGATCGAACTCTGTCTCCAAATGTGTAAAAGCTACCCGAGTTTGGACTCAGTAAGTGTCATAAGGCATTGCGACCTTATAAAACCCATCGCAATTGGCGCCCGAGTTCATTCTTAAATCAAGTTGAAGGCGATTTTTCTCAACCGGAGAAAAAACGCCGTTACAAATTGGCGCCCGAGCAGGGACCGATTTTCTTGTAAAGAATACAGGTCAAAAAGGCCTTTCCGGTATTGTAGATTATTGAGATAAAGGAGTATGGAGGTTAACCGATTAAGAGCAGACGAGCTGATATGGGAGTTGGAAGCTCGCGGCCGTCCGGCCGGCAAAACCGTCCAGGAGAACCGTATGGAGCTGCGGAAGGTGTTAGCGCAGAACGTGCGATTCTGTCCGAGAGAGAGGGACATGGAAGAGGAGTTAGGTGAGGCTGGTCGAATCCTGAGGAGTCTGGTGGAACAGGTTCAGGATTTCGATGAGGATAACGCCATCAACGAAGAATCGCGTATCAGGAGCCGACTCATCCACCTCCGGCACCGTCTCGGTCAAATGCGGCCAACTACCGTGGAAGAACAGGATAAGGCCGACGAACTGTCCGAATTGTGGAAGCAAACAGAAGAGATGCTGAAGGACGCCGTGATCCTGGCCGGAGCGAAGTCGGAGTTGAACACTCCGTTGGAGGATGTTGCTGAAGACGCAGGACGCCTTCAGAGGAGGGAAACTTCCCAACCCGAGGGAGATTGGCCATTGATCTCTTTCGAGGATTCCTCACCGGGGAGCCAACAAGCCTCGCATCCTGAAGGGACCCACACCGTCGCAGGCGATACGGAAGGAACTCCTAACGTCTCCAGGGAGCCAGTAATTTCCAGGAGCCGCACACTACTGAACCAGACACATCTTAACCGAACCCAGCTGAACCAAACCCGGGTTCTGCAACCAGAGATCCCTGCAGGAGGTTTTACGTTAAGTTTCTTCCAGAGGTTGCATAACCGGGTCTGTGAAGCCGTCCGCCAACGATTGAACTTCACAGTTCCGTGGGGTACAAGTAGAAATGGAACATACGAGTCTCCTACACCAAGAAGTCGTCCGGCAGTGGCAGAGTCCACTCGAAGAATTTCGTTCCCATTTTTAGAACCGGAAGAGTCAAGAGCGACCAGGCAGAATACGATTTTCACCGGTGACCAAGCTGGCTCAAATGGATTGAGTGAGGTTGATCAAGGTCAAACTGAACCAGTCAACTGGACCCGGACCGATAGATCGTTCAATCATCCGCCGTCCGTACCAGTATACAAATGGAACGTTTGTTTCGACGGAGCGACCAGCGTCAATGCTTTCCTGCAAGAGGTGGAACAACTAGCAGACACTCGGAGGATTACTCGTCAGTACCTCTTCGATTCTATCTTCGAATTGTTGCGAAAGGACGCTAGAGATTGGTACATCCCTAGAAGAGGTTCGTTCAGGGATTGGGAGGACTTCAAAGAACAGCTTCGCGAAGCTTTCCTTCCCCTGGATTACGAGGAAACCCTTCTAGAAGAAATAAGGAAACGAACTCAAGGAGAAGGCGAAAAGCTGCTGCTCTTCGTCACCAGGATGCAAAACCTCTTCCTGAAGCTGACCACCAAAAGACCTCCTGAGGAAGAGCAGGTGAACATGATCAGGAAGCGACTGTTACCAGCACTGCAGAAAGCTCTGGCGTTCCAGGAGACCAGATGTTACACCGAGCTTTTGGCCCGAGGAAAGAAGTTTGAGTTGGTCCAGTGGGACGCGGACCAGTACACTCCACCTCCAACGAACAAAGGTTTGATCGACGACCCTCATTTGGTGTACGCAAATTCCCGCCGGAAAACCCAGACTATGACCGTCCAGTATTCACCACCAAAGGTGTCGGAAGTCATCAAACCGACAGTGAATACGCCGAGACCGACGCCCCCAGTTCAGATCGGTACGACAAACCGAAAACCGAACCCAGCGCCAGCTAAAGTGGAGGAGTCACCACCACGCGATACGAGGGCCGTTCGTTTCGAGGATACCAGGTTGGGCGGCATCCAGTGCTGGCGTTGTGGGAAGACCGGGCACTTCAGGAGAGAGTGCCAATCAGCGCCGAGGTTGTTTTGCTCTCGATGCGGGAGACAAGACGTGATGTCCCGAGATTGTCGTTGTTCGGAAAACTAGAAAGGAGCCGTCTCACGGGGAAGAGACAGTTCCGCTCAACCGCATCCCCAATTAAACAACCAGCCTGCACACAGGATAACCGGCCAATCATCACCGTCTGGATTGGAGAACGACCCATAAAAGCCCTGCTGGATACCGGAGCGTCGAAGTCATTTCTGAGCAACAACGCAGCCGAGGCTTGCCGGAGAATGAAAGTGTATCCGTCCGAAATAGCTGACATGACGGCCACAGTGGCCGATGGAAGTTCAGTCACCGTAGGAGAGGTGTACGAGCCCATGATACAGTTCGGGAAGGAGAAGATCAAACCCCGACTGTACCTGGTACCCCGTTTACCGGTCGATTTGATCCTGGGAATGGACCTGTTGGCTTCCCACGATTTCAGGATTGACCTCCGTACCTCTCAATGTTTCCTGAGAGGAGAGTTGTTGGAGAGATCCGTGTCACCAACCGTTACGCCGCACAACTCATCAATCAGTTCCTCGGACCGAGAGAAAGAACGAGTACTCCAAAGGTTTCTGAAGGAGGAACTGGCAGACTTTGAAGAGATAAGAGGTCTGACCGATATGACTCAGCACGAGATTAGGGTCAAACCTGGAACCATACCGATCAAACAAAGATACCGTCCGTGTAACCCGAAGATGCAGGAAATTATGGATCAAGAGGTGGACCGAATGCTGAAAGAGGGTATTATCGAACCTTCGAGGTCACCGTGGAGTTCTTGCGTCGTCATTGTGAAGAAGGCGAACGGAAAACCCCGGTTTTGCATCGATTTCCGGGCGGTTAATGAAGTCTCCGTGAAAGATGCGTACCCTTTGCCGTATATTGCCGGAATATTGGACAAGTTGAGACGAGCAAAATATATTTCTACGTTGGACTTAAGACAAGGATATTGGCAGATTCCCCTCACCGAAGAGAGTAAACCGGTTACCGCTTTTGCCGTGTCTGGAAGGGGTTTGTTCCAGTTTAAAGTTATGCCGTTCGGCCTTCATTCCGCCGGGGCCACATTCCAGAGGCTCTTGGACCGTGTCATAGGTCCTGAGTTGGACCCAATCGCCTTTGCCTATCTAGATGACATAGTGGTCCTGGGAGAAACTTTCGAGGAACATCTGGAAAACCTAAGGGTAGTATTCCGTCGACTCCGGGAGGCGAACCTGAAGATCAATCCGGATAAACGCGAGTTCGTCCGGAGTTCCCTCAAATATTTGGGTCATGTGATCACCAAAGACGGGATTGCGACCGACCCACCGACAAAATTGAGGCCGTCAATTCCATGCAACCGCCGAAGAACGTCCGCGAAGTTCGCCGATTCTTAGGAGTAGCAAGTTGGTACCGTAGATTTGTGGAAGATTTTACAAAGATAGTCACCCCACTCACAGGACTGTTGAAGAAGAAGCAAAGGTGGAAATGGAAAGGGGAACAGCAACAGGCGTTTGAGGCACTGAAGAGGAAACTCACTGAGTCACCAGTGCTGGCCTGTCCGGACTTTTCCCAACCGTTTACCCTCCAGACCGACGCCTCCGAGCACGGCCTCGGAGCAGCCCTGACGCAGGCCCTGGATGGACGCGAAAGAGTAATCGCTTACGCCAGTCGTACCTTGAATGGTGCCGAGAAGAATTACTCGGTGACCGAGAAGGAGTGTTTGGCGATCGTATGGGCCATCAATAAGATGAGACCGTATCTGGAAGGGTACCGTTTTACCGTGATAACCGACCACATGAGCTTGCGCTGGTTGCAATCCATTAAATCCCCATCGGGACGGATTGCAAGATGGAGCGTCTTCCTGCAGCAGTATGATTTCGAGATCAAATACAGGAAGGGCGCTTTGAACCGAGTGGCAGACGCCTTGTCCCGAGATCCGCTACCGTCCGAAGAACAGGTCTGTGTGACCGAAAATCCGATCCGATGCCCGTGGTACGTCAAGAAATACCAGGAAGTCTCGAAGGAACCCGTTGACTTCCCTGATTACCGAATACAGGAGGGAAGGCTGTACAGGCACTTCTGGAGCGCTGACGACTTCACCGAACCCGAGATGGGAACACCGTGGAAATTGTGCGTTCCAGCCGAGGATCGACAGTCAATTCTGCGAGAAAACCACGACGAGCCGTTGGCTGGTCACTTAGGAGTCGCAAAGACCATATCCCGAGTGGCCCAAAGCTACTACTGGCCAGGGATGTTTCGTGAAGCGGCTCAATATGTACGCAGGTGCCCGCGATGTCAGAGGTATAAAGTTTCCCAGCAGAAGCCCCCGGGAAAGATGCAACCGTACCAGATCAGTGAACCGTGGAATACCGTCAGCACAGACCCAATCGGCCCGTTACCCCGTTCGAAGAAAGGTAATACGTTCCTGGTGATGTTTCAAGATCGCTTTTCGAAATGGATCGAGTGTAAACCCCTTCGTGCCGCAACGGGTAAGGGAGTGTTCCAGGCATTTTACGATTTAGTAGTGCTGAAGTTTGGATGTCCGAAGACCGTGATCAGTGACAATGGTTCACAATATGATGGCCGTCTGTTTAAAGGAAACCTGAAGAGTTTGGGTATCCGTCATAGATTTGCTCCGGTCTACTCACCGCAGTGTAATCTAGTAGAAAGAGCCAACAGAACTATAAAGACAATGATCGCGCAGTTTTGCGAGCAAGATCATCGCTCCTGGGATGAGCGCATAGGAGAATTGGCTTTCGCGGCGAACTCAGCCAAACATGAATCTACCGGGTTCACACCGGCATTCCTGAATTTCGGCCGGGAGGTCCACTCCCCAGAAACTAGCAGTCGGCTGACAGGCACAGAAGAGGGCTCACAAGAGCAAACCGAAGAACCGCCCGTCCCAGAGGTAGACCACTACGCAAACCGTATTCAGCGACTCAAGGAGACGCGGGAGTTTGTAAGACTCCAGTTGGCCCGAGCTTTCAACCAACAGAGTCGGTATTATAACCTCCGTAGGAGAGCATGGTCATGCCGGATAGGGGATAAAGTCCTGCGCCGGGAACATCCGCTGTCATCGGCGGCAGACGGTTTCGCGTCTAAGTTAGCGCCCAAATATTCAGTCGGGTAAATACCTTCGCCATATCCACGTGAAAGATTTGGAACCCTTTCACGAGAGTGAATCGAGCAATGAGCAGCCCACAGTCGCGGAAAATTCGCGAGGGTCAGGTGAAAAGCATACATAATTCTAACGGTAATCCGTATTAGCCGTCCGTCTGTTTACAGGAGATGTCCGTACCTGCAGTAATCATGCCTTCCGCCTCTTCTGAGGAGGGGCCATTGATGACGCAGACGAGCGAACTCTCCCGACCGTTTAGGCAGGTCCGCGTCCTTGGAGACGGAGGTTTCGGCCAGGTGTTGGAGATGGAGAAGGATGGGTTCAGGTTCGCTCTGAAGGTGGCGAAGAAAGACAACGTCTCCCTGACGGAGCGGCTGATGTTGCGTACGCTGAAACATCCCAACATAGTCCGCTGGTTGCTGGACTATGTGGAGAAGGGAAAACTTTGCATCGGTATGGAACTGATGGAAGGGGACCTCTTCGAGCTGGTCCAGCGTCGGGGTCCCGTTCCGGAGGAGGAGTGCCGTAAACTTATGGGCCAGGCCTTCGCCGGCCTGGCCGCCTGTCACGATAAACGCGTACTGCATCGCGATGTGAAGCCTGACAACTTCCTGTTGCGAGGACCGAGGGTCTGTCTGGCAGATTTTGGCCTCGCCTACCGTCTCCCGTTGCGGTCGGCGACCACTACCCGACGAGCCGGTACCAAACCGTTTTGGGCCCCCGAGGTGGCGAGCGGCCAACCGTTCGGGCTGTCTGCAGATGTTTGGGCGATGGGTTTGACCGTGCTCTACCTGGCCACCGGGGACCTGCCGTTTTTCCTTTCAGACTACGAGGAGAAGATCGCCCGGCTGACCGATCAGTACGAGTGGGGGGAGTTGGCCGGATTGTCCGTAGAAATGAGGAAGATCGTAGAGAGGTTGCTGCAGGTCGACCCCGAACGGCGTCCCTCGGCCAGATGGGGCGAAAAGACCATGAGGGTGTCAGTCATCTCGACGACGATGCCCGCACCGGCATCACCATTACCGCTGGTCCAGACGGGAGAGGGACTTCCGGAAGTGGGGACGAGTTTCGTCGAGAGCTGGAACCGACAACCGAAGATCGGCAGGACGCCGAGTTTTAGAGGGAGGCTAATGCAATTCCGTCCGCCGGGGAACAAAAACCGTATTCACCAGAGGTTGATGTTCCCCGATGGAAGTACGAGAAGGATTTGGATTCCTCGTGACTGAAACCGTCCGTCTGTGAGTTAGGCCCTGACATAGGCCACCGTTGTCTAAGGCGAATCTTGTACTTTGGGATATTAATGTCGGTTGATTTCAGGTTGAAGATGTCTATAGAAGACTGGGCCCTGATAGATGCCGGGCTGGTGGAGTCCATGCCGGCCAGCTTCGATGAATTGGTCGAGGAGCAGTTCGACTCCCGGCCGAGAGAATCCCTGGAACCGCACCCATCCACACCGAACCGTACCGAACCAGCCGAGAGACCCATACCAAAGGAGGTGCCTAGCAACCCTACTAGGAAACGCCACGACGTGGAGGACCCTCACGAGTAGGGAGAACCGGGACCAGCCAACCCCAAGGACCAAGTGTAACTCCGACTCCGCCCTCAGTACGACCCGAACCACTCAGGAGGACGAAGAACACCCAATGGAAGCGGACCCGGAAGGGAACTACCGGGATGCCGAAGAGAAAGTCCCCTCAATACATACAATTGGTAGAAGGAGCCTGCTGGAGATGCGGCCTGTCAGGCCACCCCAGGAAAGACTGCAAGAACGTCGCCCGCTTGTTCTGTTCACGTTGCGGTCGCTTGGGCGTCATGTCTAGAGAATGCCCATGTCCGAAAAGGGCCCCCCAGGGGACCAGAATAGGAACCAGGTTATCGCAAGAAGCCCCACCAGACGGGATAGCCACCGTCCAGGAAATCAGGAGCAACCGACACAAGGTCAGATCACTTGGGATCCAATGCGAGCTTCTGCGACCGGGGGCGAACGCCCAACCTTGGCCATTCGAACTTCGTCAGGGAATGATCCTGGCGGTGTGCCCGTAGAAATGTTGTAGATAACGCGGCGGCAGGCGGAGGCGAGAGAAAAAAAACTGTCGTTTTTTTTTGGGAAAGTAGAGGGGGCGTGTAACGAAGTGAATTTCGTTACTAGGTCATCCGATATCATTCACGTAAATTTTTGCAAAAAATTTGTGGAAATTATTCAATATTTCTGACTACGAGGACATATGGGCCACCCTGTATGGTTTACGTCGATTCCTGGAGATTTTACTCGGATAAATCCTCATTCCCCGTCGGGAAGTTTCATAAGTCACCCGGTATAATCGGCCTGGATTTTGAGAAAATTTGTCGAAATAATTTTCATATCGCATATGAGGCGAATTTAACGCGATCATTTAAAATCCGAGCCTATGTAGAAAAACTCTAGGATTTCGTCGCGGAAGAGATAACGCTTGCAGAAGCGAGTTTTTGTATGTTGACTGGGAGTTTTTTTGGAAAACGACGCCGTTTTCGAGTGTCCGAATTACCCCCATCAAACCGACCTTATAAAAGGAGGAATGGGAAGGAATTGAGGCAATTCCGAATTAGCCGCCGTGTTTGACTATTAGAGATTTGTATTGAAATTCCGATTTATCCGCCGTGTTTAAGACTGTTAAAAAGTTGTGTTAGAGAATTCCGATTAAGCCGCCGTGTTGGAGACTGTTAGGAAGTCGTAGTAGGAATTCCAATTTAGCCGGTGTGTCTAAGATTGGTAAAAGCTTTGTTAGAACATTCAGAATTATTCTTCGTGAAAAACGTCGTTATAAATTACTGATCGAACGAGAGAATAATTTTCCCGACTGACAAGCCGCTCGAGATCGTGTCGCGCTTGTGATAATTACCGACTTTCGTTCGGGGTTATCGTAAAATCGAGAAATTGACTCTAAGCCGTTTTGTGCTGTTCGAAGTGTTTCAACGCTTGTGCAGTGTGTGCTGCCCGTACAGGAAAGTCCTAGAGCTGGTGAGCTGTATTTCCGTATTTACCTGAGTTCATTTATGACCGTAGATTATTCTTCCTGTGTTCCGTGATCGTTACTTGAAAATTCTGTAGCTTCTATTTTTTTTATCATCAGTCCCAAGAGACAATCCAGCTAAGTCAGTGCCGCCTTAGATTATCCGAGATTTGGTCCGACTTGCAATTCGAAGCTGTTGCAATCTTTGCAGCTAATCAAGCCCCTTGTTCGAATTCGTTCGCATTCATTCTGGCCTTGATTTGAGTAATTGAAATCTTAGCCCCACCGAATAATTAGTATACCCTGGCAGTGTGAAGTATCGCGTCGGTGCTTCAATGCCCCTCGAGTGAAGTTCAGACGTCCATTGCTGATTGCGGCTAGGTCTTATGAGTAATGCCTGATGAACTTTATACTTCGAGGAAAGGGGTCAATATCCTTTAGTAAGTTACCACAAGTCCGAGACTCATTTCAGTGGCAACCATCGTCCAAGTTCTAATTCTTCCACCATTGGTGGTCTTGCCTATTTTTTTTTCGTCTGGATTTGGTTTCAGTCTTGACTTACATCACCACCGGTTGGTTTAGATACTGTTTAGGCAGCGCCGTGCTGTCGCTGACCAAAATTATTTTGGTGGATGCGTCATTTAAACTCCGAGTTTACTTATTGATTACCCGATAGTATACTTCGTCTTGACTTGGTTTCAGTCTTGACTTACTTCATCACCGGTTTGTTTAGATACTGTTTAGGCAGCGCCGTGCTGTCGCTGAACATCAGTAATCCCGATTTCGCGGAACACAGGTTATGGTGTCACCTCGCCGAAACTCTGGACTGTAAACTGTTGTTTGATTACCATTTTGTATGCTTTCACACTTGTTCGCATTTTGACCACGCTTATCATCGCTTTCTACATTTGCTCTGCTTATTGCTTTCTAATATAATACCTGCTGATTGCTCGCCTCACTCGTACCTCGTCCGCTTGCCGCCAACCCATTGTATATATTTTGATATTGAGAGTTATTTTTTTTGTCGATCTTAAGACTGAGAATTATTTGTTTTGTTGATCATACGACTGCGTCAAACAGATTATTATTATTGTCTTTCGTACTGTTTGCGACATTTAGGTCTAACAATTTGACCAACTAGACATTATAGTATACATAATTGGACATATCATCAGGGTGAATTTCATTTACTACCTCCATAGCCTCCTCCTTCTCGCCGGCAAAAGAAATCGATACTTGTCAATCGCTACCACCTCAGATTGGATCGAACTCTGTCTCCAACTGTGTAAAAGCTACCCGAGTTTGGACTCAGTAAGTGTCATAAGGCATTGCGACCTTATAAAACCCATCGCAATTGGCGCCCGAGTTCATTCTTAAATCAAGTTGAAGGCGATTTTTCTCAACCGGAGAAAAAACGCCGTTACAGCTTCCATGTCAGAGAACTCCCCTTCGATCTTTTCCAACAAAAGTTTTCCGTATACTCTGGAAATACTACTCAGCACAGCGATACCTCGAAAGTTATCACAGATTTCCTTATTACCCTTTTTATGGATTGTTGTTAAGTAGGAGGATTTCCATTCCTCAGGGATGCTTTCTCTATTGAGACATTTTTCAAACAGGTCAGCAATACATTCGAACAATTTGTCTGTACCATTTTTGAGTAGTTCTGGGGGTATATTACCTGGGCCCAAGGACTTTCTATTTTTCAGTCCGCGGCATATCCTCCCGACTTGCTCTTTAATGACTCTTATGGGGGATCCAGTAGTTGTAAGGTGATCATTCTCATACGGTTGGTTGTACTCTGCCCTGTCTTCCGTCAAGAGTTCTCTGAAATGTTCGTCCCACTTCTGTAAAGAAATTGATGAGACAATGTCTCCCTTCTTGTTCTGCCGAACAGCTCTCAATGTTCTCCAGCTCTCTGTGCTCTTTGTACCTCCTATATATGAATTGATTTTAGCACAGGTTCTTTCCCAGCTTTTGTTTTTCTTCGCTGCTATTGCTCTATGCACTTGTTTCTGGGCTGATCTGTATTCCTTTCTGCATTGTTCTGTTTTCGTACTGAGGTATATGTTATATTTTTCCTTTTTAGCTCTGATTATTTCCTCGATCTCTTCGTCCCACCAATACGGTTTCCTTCTGATCCTCCTCTCTTGTTCTCCCAAAGCCTCTAACGCTGCACCTGTTAGACATTCTTTTATGTAATTATATTGTTGTTCCGTGGTCTCAAAATATTGTTGGGTGAGTTTGGCGTTTAATCTGGATTGGTATAGTTTTCTAACACTCTCTTGGTCAAAGCTCTCGAGGTTATATTTTTTGTTCTCCGTGATTTCCTGTCCGTTGTCTTCGGTATAAGTTATTTGACTGCTTTGAATACCGAAGGGGGTAATTTTCGCTTTGACGAGGTAATGGTCGCTTCCACATGTTACTCCTCTGTAGGCTCGTACGTCTTGGACGACCATGCGGGTTGGCTGTCGTATGATAACATAATCTATGATTGATTTCAAATTTCTTGTATGTTGGACCCAGGTGAACTTGTGAATTGAGCGGTGTTGAAAGAATCCATTCAGTATTTTGAGGCTGTTATGTTCACAAATATCTATAAGTCTGCTTCCGTTGTCATTTACTGTGTCCTCTCCGAATTGACCTATTATTTTATCCTGCTGTTTTGATCCCGTTCTGGCATTGAAATCACCCAACAGAATAACATCTCTGGAGGTTCCTATTTTTGATATTTCATACGAGAGTTGTTCGTAGAATTCATCCTTCTCTCTTACACTGGAATCGTCGTTAACGGCATATATTCCAACAATTGTGACCTTATTCCCCAGCAGAGTTAGGTTTAGTTTGATTATGCGTTGGCTTATTGCTTCCCAGGAATTAACGTATCTCCTTAGATCTTTTCGTACAAGTATGGACACTCCTTGCTGAGCCCTCTTATCAGTACCCACTCCAGAGTAGAAATGATCATAAAATCCCAGATTTTCTGATCCTTGGCCCTTCTTGTTTGTTTCCGTGAGTACCACTATATCCATGCTAGAACTTTTCAATTCTTGAACAACATCATTCAGTTTGTGGGAAAGACCTTGAACATTCCATGTACCAATATTCATTATCCTTTTTCGTAGCTTGAGTCGTCTTCGTATCATCCGTCCTGTCCGAGGCTTGTTGCTGGAATTTTTAACCTTTATGATTTTTCCCGAGTATTGAGTGGTTGGCCCAATGCCTCAACCTCCAACCTGGAGGGTCGGGGTTTGATTTCAGAGTATTCTTCTCTTAGGCAGATTGCTGTCTCTATAGCTGGAGAGTTCTGCCCACCCTGCTTGTTGGTCCGCGGGTGGTATTTTATTTCCCACCTACCCGCCGATCTGCTCAACAGATCGGTTAGGGCGTTCCCCTATCCGCCACCTACAATCGTAGATAAAGTATAGTATTCAACTTGCGGTAATGGTCATAACTCACTTGATGAATTACAGCACTCGCCTCCGGCTCGTGCTGCAAACTTCATCTGCGTGAGTTATGACCTACATTACCGCTCGTTAAATAATATACTATTATACTCAAGTTTCAGAATAGTATGTTAGTTTTCATCTTATCATCCATCATTGTTATTAAAAAAGAAAAGAGTGCTGGTCTTTGCTTCTGGGTGAGATGGCATACCTCATATTCAGGTGAGATGGCGTAGGTTTGCCATCTCACTCAGGCACTTTGTGAAGTTTCCTTTTCGAGTCGGAAATTTGATTATGATTGTTCGTTATCTACGAATATCAACAAGACATTCCTGGAGTGCAATATAACTCTTTGTTTGCTTTGAAAAATACCATACGTAATTTTTCGTAATGATATATTTTACCATAAAATCGCCCATAATACTCATTTGAGTAACAGACTTTTTTTCAAAAAATCTGGAATGAATTTTTGTGTGTTTATTGGATAATTAATATGGTTTTAACGAAAACATAAAAAAGTTGGTTGAAATATTGGCCCTTAGTTGAAGGGGCGGCGTTAATGGGTTAAAAAATGTTTTTCAAGAAATCAGAAAGGGATGTTTGAAAGATGAAAGAAGAATGCAGATGAGATTGGGCTTTTTCTTGAATCACTTATGATAAAACAAGGTTTGAAGAGAAAAATGCTCCGAAGGAAAAATGAGTAAGGACAGAACTACTTCAATGGTTGCGGCAAACATTAGTGGAAGTGAAAAGCGAAAATAGCTTGTTATTGAAAAATCGAAAAACCCTCACTACCGTAAAATGCAACTGTTGGAAAGTATAGAAGTTATATAACTGGAAAAAAACGGGCTATAACACTATTAGAGGCCGTTTCAATAGTGTCTGCTGCCTGGGAAGAGGGAACACGTAAAACAATTCAAGGATGTTTTCGCCATTCGGGCTTCACTTCAACAAATGAAATGGAAGATGGAAATGATTCTGATGAGGAAGACAACTTTCCCTTGGACCAACTTAGGCAACTTTGTATCAACACAGTATTATCAGATAATAAACTTTTGGAGCTTATGAATGATGGCATAGTATTAGAAAGACTAAAAGACTTAAATGAAGCAGATACTGTCAAGAATATTGAGAACAATGACGAGCCAGTAGAATGTAGATGAACGACGACGATATTTTTTTGTGTTCAGTGCCATAATGTGCAGAGACTCTACAAGCATTATCAATTTTGAAAAAATTTGACTTATGAAGGACTAAATGGCCAGAAATTATCGAACAGTATTTCTATGATTGACCAAAGACTGAAACGTGTCTACAATGAGAACTATAGATTTAAAGAACAAAGTAAAATTACTAATTTTTCAAGCCTATTACTGTTTATTTGTATGTGTACATACATATATGAGTTCTTCAACATCTATTTTCAGTATGTATTATAATGATCTTATGCATGTACTCACATATATTAGGTATGTACATATTTTTATTCGTTATGTATGTAGTTAAGTGTAGTTAAGTAAAATTACTAATTTTTCAAGCCTATTACTGTTTATTTGTATGTGTACATACATATATGAGTTCTTCAACATCTATTTTCAGTATGTATTATAATGATCTTATGCATGTACTCACATATATTAGGTATGTACATATTTTTATTCGTTATGTATGTAGTTAACGAACTCGAAATAAAATACATACATAACTAACTGATCTTGGCATCATAGTCTCCCAAGACCTCAGCTGGCGTAGCCACATCGAGCATATTTCCTCTAAGGCCAAACAACTAACATACATGTTCTACAAAACTTTCAAGGGTTGCAACGATAGAACATTCGGTACAATATTCAAGACCTACATTCGCCCTACCCTGGAGTACGGTGGTCCTGCTTGGTGGTGTACAACAAGGAGCGAAGCTGACTTACTCGAGACCACACAAAGATGGGCCACTCGCATAGGCTATGGAACTATTCGACCCACTTACCAACAGCGAATTAAATCCATGGGACTGACAACCTTCGAGGAGAGAAGGGCTCGCGGGGACTTGATATTTTCATTCCGAGCTATGAGAGGATTTCTGGGTGATGGAGTCAGAGATATGTTCACCATCAATAGAAACAATCTCAGAAGCTATCTTTACAAACTGAAGCGGAAAAATTTCAGAACAACTTTGCGTCAGAACTTCCTACCTAACAGAGTCTTCAGTGACTGGAACAGTCTTCCCAACTCCGTAGTTCAAGCTCCTTCTGTCAACGCATTTGAGAATAGATACGACGGAAGGAAGTCTGCCCAACAAGGAGGATATTAATCCCAAACCAGTTTTGAATGTGCTACTGTATACTTCTAGTTTTTTTTTTTTCATAGTGTATGTTTACCAACCAGCATATTTTTTTATTTTGAGTTTATAGGTTGTGAACCTCAACTCTTATTTCTTTTTATAATAATAATAATAATAATAAATCCTATTTCTGCGGCCTTCATACAAATTTTTGGATATAACGACCATCGGATATAACGATCTAATACTCACGGTCCTCTCAACGTCGTTATAACCGGTTTTTACTGTAATTTCCATATTTCAAATCTAGCAAAATGATAGTCTCCTTTTTCAGAAATATGATATTTTCAATGGAAACTAATATTCCATTTCCCCATCAAGGTTCTCAAATGAAGAAGGCTGTATCTCAATTCAATAATATGTGTTTATTCGTCCAATCTTACTAATTTTTTGGAAATAAGCTATAGCTAATAATAAAAATTTTTGTAATTTGATTCAAGAAAATTACTTTTCAAATGAAGATTATGATTTTCTTCATTATCTGAGTAACGTGTTTCTTATTTGGAGTAGAATTGGTTTATTCGTACAATGAATGTGCATTTTTTATAATTCAAGCTATCTAAATGCTTGGTCAGACAGTACTGAATTGGAAATAAAAAGTTCTCAGATCAAGCGATCGTTTATTCCACTACAAGCCATAATTTCGATACAAAGCATATTTCATAAGAAAAAAAAATCCTTTTTATGTGTGCAGTCTTACAGGCGTACAGGAATCGTCGCTGCAGGGCGAATCTTGTGGCGTCTCCTACTTTTTTACAGTTTCCACTCGAATTGAAAATGCCCAATTTTTGACGATACAGAAAGCCTTATTGAAACAAGGAGCAAAGGTAGGTAGCTCAACCTTAAAAATTTCGGACCTTTTATACTGAACATTCCAAGCTATGCTTGATATATCTTCAGGTATTATAGGGTGTTCATCTGACGCTACAGATCCAGGGCATGTAGCAGTAGTCTTCTAAGACTCAGGGGATTTACCACTTATGACCACCGCCTGGAGTACTTACACAGAAAATGTTCCTTCCATTCAGCGTATTTAGACACATGTGGGCGAATAGACGATAGATCTTTAGATGGAACTTTGCATTGGCATTGTACTCAGCACTGGTAAAGGCGAGTGTGCACGTGTTCAAATTTCGAGGATTTTCACTCGACCTTTGGCGAGTTATATCGTGAGGGGAGTCTGTGGGACTCCGTGTCAGGGTTAGCGTTACAAAACTTGTATGCCGCACATAATGAAAAACCAATGAAAAAATGGTTTGGTCAAAAAACTGGCACTTGAATCAAGGAGCATTTACATTCGAGGCTAGAAGGAATCTGTTTACCCCCGAACAAATAATTAATTTGGGACATTCTTCAAGTACCCTCTGTACTGGAGCTTCAAACTCAAGGTGGAACCCTTCTCACTAGAAAATATTGCCACATATGTCCTCCGAAATTGAGGAGGAAGACCACGTATATATGCTCGTGTAACTCGCAAAAAACGCCTTCAAATCTCACGAAAACTTTGCATAGTGTGGCTTATTGTGTTGCAGCTAGTCTGGGTGAAACATATGTTTGCCTATTTTCAGTGCTCGTCAGGTTCTCTTCAGCTTCTTCTTGCAATTTTCAGTTTATGTTTTATTTACTCCTCATACATAGGAAAATTGTGTTTCGAAAGAAATTATAAAAATTTCGATTTTATCATCTCTAGTTGTTATAAAATTCATTGTGATTTCTCTGAAGAATGTTAGATTTGGTCATTTCCCGAATACTATTTCATTTTTGAAAAATAAAAATTTTGTAACTGTTCTTCTTTTTTCTGAATGAGATGAATGATCTCCCTTGATACATAGATCATTCAGAAGTGTGGTGAAAAACTGGGGAAAAGCCTCATGGAAAAGGAGTCCATGTCAGTGTTTGTGTCAGAAAATAGGTGTCAGTAGTTAAGGGTTAAGATACACTGTAATGGACCCACAAACATATTGTGTCAAGCGGTGTTCCATGCCAGCTTCAGGACATACCTAGATGATCTATCACTATTACCCCAAATAGCAAACGTTAGGGAATGGGTGAAGAGATCCGAAATGAATTCACTGTCGAAAGAGAGGTCTTCAGCGAAGAAACAGTTACTCTAACCAATTATTTTCACAAAGTATCGGAAATTGCACAAACTCAAATGACGACCACTTCGGCAATGTGCCAGAGTGCTTGTTTTCAAGACCGTCCTTCTCAGGAATAACTAGAAAACTCATAACACAATATTCAAAAGGTCCATCAATCCTAAGATCAGCTTCATGGGAGAAGAATGATAAGGTTATGAAAAACATAAACACAGGAAGTTTTGACATCCTAGATTAGGCCCGTCCAACATAATTTTGTGGAGGGCCAGGTTTAGTGTTTTTGTAACCATGGAGGGCCAAAAGAGATGCCCAATAGCGAAGGTTTAAGTAAGCATTCTCCTAGCTATTGAAATATGTATAATGAAAATAAAATACGATATTTTTCATTTTCCATTATGGATGATTAAATAAAAATTACGAAAAGCACTGCCGTGAAGGCAGGAGCTTTTGAGCGCTCGTACATGCACCTTGTAGGTAGATTCGCATTTTCCAGTTTTAGAAATCAATTGAAGGAATTTTCGACAGCTGTCAAAAAAATTCTGAAACTTGGGCGAAACTCCAAACTTCATGTCAGTGCTTCAGCTGATCAATTTTTTTTCGATAATTCGCTAGAATTTTCTACGGTATCTATGGTCTTGGTGATGCGATCTGCACGTAGTTTGAATACATTATTCCTCAGCTGGGTGCATAATTTCATTCCAATCCGATCAGAAGTTTCGAAACTATCAGGGAAAAAATATTTTGAACGGCCATATTTACGGAACCCCTGGTCTAATTTTGCTCATTGATGAACGTTACCGCGAAATTCGCGATCCAAACCCAAGCTGAAAATTTCGAGTTCCTAGACCTTTCCGTTCAAGAGTTACAATTTTCTATGATTTCTATGGTTCTGGTCATGCGATCTGGACAAAATATTGCTTCAATATATCATGCTCGATTAAAATACAAGATTTCAACTCGATCGAATCCTTAGTTTCGAATTTATCGAGAAAACAGAATTTCAAACGACCGTTTTTACGGAACCCCTTGTATAATGTTGCTCATAGATAAACGTGATCACGACATTCAAGATCCACACCTATCCTGAAAATTTCAAGTCCCTAGGCGTTTCCGTTCAAAAGTTACAATTTTCTATGGTTTCTATGGTTCTGGTCATGCGATCTGGACAAAATCACATGTAGCTTAAACACCTCATTTTCCATTTGAGTACAAAATTTCATCTCGATCAAATCTATAGTTTTCGAGTAATCAGGGAAACAAAACTTTGAACGGCCATATTTACGGAACTCCTGGTGGAATTTGGCCCATTAATGAACTCAACCGAGGCATTCGGGAACTGAACCCACACTGAAAATTTCAAGTCTCTAGGTTGTTCCGTTCGAGAGTTATCGTGCTTACGGACGGCCGGACGGACAGACTGACAGACTCGAATTTTCCGACGGATTCGTCATCAGTGAGTCGAACTCTATCGATTGAGACCATTTTCAGCTCAAAATTCGAAAAATACAGACATCGTGACGAAATGATATAGCCCTCGTGTAAGTAGTACGAGCGCTCAAAAAAGGTTCAGTTTCACTAATTATTCCACTCAGCTTAGGACTTAATGAGATTACTGACATACTTTTTGCTTGCACAGTGTATCTATGTCCGCTGATATTTTAGAAGTGGCGTAGCCGACGCTGCGCCACACCGCGAAGAATCCCGTGGTTCTCCAGTTAAGGTGCACAAGGCGTAAGGAGATATTTACTGGCTACTTTCCTTGTGAAGGATTCTAGGGCTATGGAATAGTAGTTGAGACCATTCATAGTTTCAATAAAAATCAAATATGGTGATGCATTTTCTTGACGTAGAAAAAGCATTTGATAAAGTTTGGGTCGAAGGATTGATATACAAAATGATACAACTGAAACTGTCACCTTTCATCATAAAATTAATCAACTCTTATTTGAAAGAAGAAAGTAAAAATTAATAATATTTTATCTCGACCAAAAAATGTTGAAGTAGGCGTACCACAAGGATCAGTCCTTGGGCCCAGACTGTTCAATATGTATATTCATGATATTCCAGAGTTGCCAAACACGAACTTGGCTCATTTTGTAGATGCCACCGCGATATTTGCAAAGTCTTTTCATGCAACTGCTGCAAACAGATTATTGCAATATCACACAAACCTCCTGAAACCCTTATGAAACCTGGAAGATCAGTCTGAATGAAAACAAAACTGAACAAATAATTTTCAACCGAACAACCAAGAACGATAAAATTAGTCCATATTTGAAAGTTAATAATAGAACGATCAGTCCTAAAAACTCTGTCAAATATTTAGGAGTAGAACTTGACTCTAGACTAAACTTTCATAAACACATACAGCAATCCCTCGGTCGGGCCTATGCAATGAGTACCATATTCTACCCCTTAATGTGCAGAAGTAGTGAATTGAATAAAGAATGCAAAAAACTGATCTACACCTCGATAATTACCCCCACAGTACACCCACAATAACATATGCTGCACCTGTATGGTGTCACCTAAAACCGACACCCTTAAGGCCACTTCAACTATTCCAAAACAAAATGTTACGGTTAATTAAAAACAAAAATAGATACACGTATAACGGAACTCCATGAATTGGCAGAAATTCCAACCATTAGAGAGTATGTCGATAAAATATCCTCGACTTTCTACGAAAATCTGAATTATGTGAACGATCACACGAGGAGGATTACCAGAATCCGACATCATAACAAAAACCCGAGGGGTTAACCGCTGGGGATGTCTGGTGTACAAGATTGGGGATGTCCAAGAGATGTCCGGGGATGTCCGGGGATTTCCGAGGGATGTCCGGGGATGTCCGGGGATGTCCCGAGGATGTCCAGGGATAACCAAGCATATTATATTCAATTTCTGACTTATCGGAGGTGATTCCCTCCAGTTTTTTTTTATCAAAGTATCCTCAGCTGTAGGGTATACCCTTCATTTTGAATCAGCGTATATGGTTTATTGTGGTATGTAATAAAATCTGTGTTTCCCAATTCGCTAATTTTTAATACAGTTTATAGTGAAATAACTGAAAGACATTATTTCTATTGACGTTATCAAAGAATTATCTCGACACTTTTTCAAATCAATTCAAACTCAATATATCAAACCGATGAAGAGCTACAGCGCTAACGTGTGGATAGACATGACCGAAATTAGGAATCATAATATTCGATACCTATCTATGGATCATGAACGTTATTGAAATACAGCAGGGTTCACTTTGTATAAGCAAGACTTTGACAGTCGATAGAAACATTTTATTTCAAGATTAAAATTTTATATGCCCGTAAACGCTTCATTTCAAAGAGGAGCATTGAAGTGTAGAAAAAGATCGAATTTTTCCTCGCATTTTTCGCATAATACCTGAACCTCTGTAGATCACACAAAATTTTGTATGAAGCTCGGTTTAAAGCATAACATTGTGAACTAGCATATTCAGTGAGAATATGACGGCCAGAGAGAAACCAGTGCAGGCCAAATTGCACAAATCTCCATCAGAAATTCACCCATTCGTGTACTGGTTTTGTTTAATCACTAACCACTAATGTTTGAAAAACCAGTACTGTACTGGTAAAATCAGTACGGATGGTCACCTTAATCAACATAGAATCATAAACTCTTCATTTCAAACTCGATTTCAAAGATACAGGAAGTAGAAGTTTCAGAGAAAAGAACATGCATTTCATAATTTCATATACAATAGGAATAACACCGAGGTAATACTTTTCTCTGTCGAGGAATCGAAACATTGAAAGTAACAACAACAACAACAACAACGAGCCACGAACGGACCGAGCTTTAGCTTCATATCATATAGCAGCTGATATAGGTTAGGTTACGTCGAGAATGTTTACATTTTAGTGCATAACTGTACCGTGTACCACCGGCTATTACTCAATACTGAATAAAGGTAATCATTCAAATTTTAATGTTTAAAACTTGGTGCTACCCATAGTAATTTGCAGTTTCTAATTTATGACTAATATGGAGGACTCGATGGAGGATATTTTCGATGAAGTTCAAATGAAGTTGCAAATGACTATTTCGGATTCTATCAAAAACATTCTGAGATTGAACGGTTTTGATAATGATCGGCTACTTGCAAATCTATCAGAAGTAGATATTGACGAAATGGAGACATTCACAAGGGAAGTGATGCCATCCGTAATTCCGGAAAACCAATATAGAGAAGTTTTCGGAATATTCCATTCGAATCCAGCGAAATTCCAGTAGGTATGTACCAGGACACAAGCGGTTGCTGAATTCAATATCAAAATATTTTAAGGACCAATTAAACAAGATTGCATCGGAACGGTTTACGAAATTGAAACAAAAAAGGTTTAAAAGAATCTACTTCCCTATTCGTTGAAGCCTAAGGTGAGGAATTGAAATACATAAGAAACATATTTATGTAAGACTAGCAGTACCTCATGTTCGTATGTACCTCAGTGTGTGCTATGTGGCTCCGTACTAATGCGTTGGCGATTGGATCATTCGACACCAGTACGCCGAAGAGTAAACATCGTTACGACTCCGAGTGATTTCAGTGAAAGTGTAGTTTTTACAAGGGGACATATCCCCTTGTAGTGCCATTCCTCCTCAATATCACAACATGGAACAGAAAAAATTTCCAATCTGCCCCAAACGACGCAGAATCAGCGACACCGAAAATGACGAATTCAGACATCCAGGAAACGCCAAACAACCGAGACCCCAAGTGAACACAATCACCAAAACTTCTAACAGCTTTGATGCTCTCAATAATCAACAAACCGAATCAATGGAAACAGAACAACATGAAAATGTTCCTACACCAAGCACCTCCACCAAAAGCCGAACAAAAGTGAGTGCGAAGAAAATTCCTCCGATAGTAATACATGGACAGGTAAATGACCACAAAACTTTCATAAACAACATACGAGAAATATGCAGTGAAAAATTTCACGTTAAATACAGAACGTATACAACAAATTTGTTCCTGAACAACTTAGAAGACCACCAGAAAATGATAAAAGCTCTCCAACAAGACCAAACAGACTTCCACTCGTACACAATGAAGGCAGACAAAACTCATGCCTTTGTACTGTACGGACTGGCGAACAAACCAGAAACGAAAGACTTAGCTGACGAACTGGTCTCCTTCTCAATCCCTGTACAGAACATATTCTTAATGAACGGTACGAAACAACCATCTTACATAGTCGTAACTGACAACAAAATAACTTTGAAGCACCTACAAAGAAACGTTCAGGTTCTCCAATTCACGAGAGTAAGCTGGGGAAGATTGAGGAACAGCAGCGAAATAATAATGTGCCATCGATGCCAAGCTCACGCCACAGCAAACTGCTATTCCAAACCTGTTTGTTTGAAATGTGCGGAACATAACCTGACAAAGGACTGCCCCAAACCCAAGGAAATCCCAGCAAAATGCTACAACTGTAAAAAGGACCACCCGGCCAACAGTTTGAAATGCGAAGTTTACATCAAGATGCTGGAAAGAAAAAATTCCCGAAACCCCAAGCAACGAGCATTCATCCCAGCCCCACTTCCTGCAACCAACGTCTGGGAAGAACGCCTGAAAAAAAAGAATCCCGAACTTCCCAGCAAGAAAACTACCACCGTCGCCGATCGACTACAAGTGAGCGACCACGAAACGGGTAAAAACAACTCCTTCTATGAATTGAATAATGAATTTGCTAAACTTAACAAACTCATAAATATCACGAAATGCCTAACCTCAATTAGAAATTTGAACCAAAAACTTCTAGTAGCATAAAATTCTGCTGAAAAATTCCATATCTTCAACGATTTCATATCTAATCTGGAATTTTATGGTTTTTAAAACCCTCCGCCTATGTACCTGGAACAGCAACGGGATCAAAAGTAAATCCTTGGAACTATCGCAGTTCCTACAAGAACAAATGACATAATGTCCCTGAACGAAACTAAACTGAATAACGATGACAAACGTCGCATAAGGGGATATCACATTCATAGAACTGATCGAAACAACAATGGTGGTGGTGTGGCACTGTTGATGAGAATCGGTATTTCCTTTTTGAAATTAGAACCACTTCAATGCTCTATAGAAAATGTAGGTATTCTTCTCGAAAACAAAAATTCTATAATTTCAATTTACAACACTCCCTCAAACTTCTTCGAAGCCTCCTGTATCAGCAAACTTTTAAGTAGAAACCAAAAGACCCTTGTTCTTGGAGACTTCAACGCTCGCCATACTACCTGGGATAACTTGTCCAACAGAAACGGCAACACTCTGTTCAAATACGTCAACGACAATACCCTCTGCTCACTCGACTTCCCCGAAACGCCTACCTGCTATCCTCACCTCACCATCCACAATTGACCTGGTACTGAGCCAAAACTTTCCCCAGCTATCGAAGCCTATCAGCCTACCCGCACTCTCAAGCGATCACAATCCTATTCTCCTTTCACACGAAATGACCCCACTGAAATGTCCCCAAAAATCCTTCTTCGACTACAGCAAAACTGATTGGTCCAGATACAGAAACATCATCAATAGTCAAATAGAAATTAATAACGACATAAACAGTACCGATAAACTGCAAAAAGAAATTCAGCGCCCAACGGAAACCTTGATACTTGGAAGAAATAGATTTCTCTACAAACTCCCTAACAAAACCGTAGACCTTATAAAAACTCGAAACTTCTACAGAAAACGATGGCAGAGATCTCGGAACACGCAAGACAAAATTACAATGAACAAACTCACGCTAGAAATTCGAACACAAATCACGATATATAGAAATAAAACATGGAACGAATAAGTAGAGACACTCAACCCTAACGACAGCAGTCTTTGGAAAATGACGAAAACTTTTAAAAAGCATTCTACCTCAATTCCACCTCTCACACACAACTCGACGAATTACATCAAAAACGACGAGAAAGCAGAAATTCTGTCCAATATATTTATTTATTTATTTATTTATTTATTTATTTATTTATTCATCCATTCAGACACAAATACAGTGTATTGGACAAGTCATAAAAAATAATTCAATAAACAAACAGACAAGTAGAGAAACAGTGAAATTAACTAATAAAGTTATCATTCAAATATTCATTAACATTGTAATAGCATTTTGATAAAAGTAAATTTTTAATTTTTTTAGAAAAACTAGACAATTTCAATGTCTTCATTGAATCAGGTAGATGATTGAATAAAATAACACTTTGATATTTAGCAGATGATTCATATTTTGTTGTTCTATGCTTCGGTATGAACAAAGTATTAGCGTTTCTCGTATTGTAATTGTGGAAACTAGACAGTTTAGTGTTGCTCTTCTCATTTTTCTTAATAAACAAAAGACATTTGAATAAGTATATACAAGGAACAGTAAATAGTTCATGCTTCACAAAAACAGGCCTACAGGATTCTCGAGGTTCTAGCGCAAATATCATTCTAAGAATGCGTTTCTGGGCTATAAATACCCTAACGAGATCACTAGAGCAGCCCCACACCATAATATTATAGACAAGCTGACTATAAACCAAGCTATAATAGACATTCAGAACAGCCGTGAGGGGAAGGTTATTTTTTATTCGTCGGATAGCATAGTAGGAAGAACTAAGTTTACCACTAATATAGGCAATATGATCAGTCCATCTTAAGCATTGATCAATGTAGACACCTAGAAACTTTGTGGACTCCTTGGCAATTAAGGTGTTACGGCCATAGTTGAGAGTTAAAGGACCACCTTCTCTCAATCCAAATTTGATCACTACGGTTTTTTCCAAATTAAGAACCAGTGAATTCATTCTACACCAATCAGCAAAAGCTTCCAACAATAATTGGCATAATTCAACAAGATCTTTCAGACTACCAGCGGTAACTAAAAATGATGTATCATCAACGAATATTATGATCTTTATCTTGATATGATATGTGAGGTCATTTATAAAAAGAAGAAAAAGGAGCGGACCCAGTACTGATCCCTGAGGAACACCAAGATGAATGTCATACTCATCAGAGTAGAAGTTATTTATTTTGACATGAAGTTTTGTTACATAGTCATTGATCCAATCAAGGAATATACCTCGAAAACCAAGGTTGTATAGTTTATTCATTAGAAACTCAGGTGAAATGGTGTCGAATGCTCGAGACAAATCAAAAAATAGTCCAGCAACAAACAATCCCTTATCTAGTGCACACTGAATGGAATGTACAAAATCCAGAACAGCAGTCTCAGTTGACCGCCCTGTTCTAAAACCATGTTGACTATCAGTAATTAAATTGAACCTGTCAAGAAATTTCACCATTCGATCCAAAACAATCCTCTCGAAAACTTTAGAAAACACGCTCAGCATTGATATAGGTCGGTAGTTAACAATATCCTCAGGATTATTTTTCTTGAAAACAGGTAATATTGTGGCTTTTTTTAGAATATTCGGAAACACACCGGAACAGACTGATTCATTCATGAGATGAGTAAAGTGATCCGCTATATATTCAGAAATTAGCTTTATAACTTTCGCAGATATGAAATCAACTCCTGTGCTTTTTTTATTTTTTAAAGAATTAATGGTGTTTACCACTTCATAGCCATCTACAGGTTGGAAATAAAACGTTCTACTATGTAAAGGGGAGGAGGAACAAAATTTTATTAGAGTATTACCATAAGCCTGTTTAACGGTATGTTCAGCGATACTTGAAAAATACAGAGCAAACGCATTTGCTACTTCATCAGGTTTAGAATAAGAAATTCCATCAGCGTGCAAAACAATTTTAGAATTTTTACATGTGATCCTACCAGTTTCTTGATTCACGATTCTCCAAATCGTTTTACTCTTATTTTCCGAGTTACCCAGCAGCTTTGAATGAAAAGCCAGCTTTGCAGACTTGAGAAGTGAGTTATAATTGGCTTTAGCTTGTTTATATATTTGCAACAAATTTGAGGATTTTAGGTTACATTGGAGCCAGAATAAATTTTTCAACTCAACACCAGCACTTTTTATTTCAGCTGATATCCAACCCTTCGACCTGTTCAAAGCAATATTTCGCTTTATCAAGGGGCAATGCTCATCAATTAACGATATGATGTTGTTTATAAAATATTCAAAACCATCATCCACAGTTGAAAATCGATACATATCATCAAAAGAGCCATTAATGAAGGAATCCACAAGTCTACCAAGGTTACCTTCCGACAAATTCCTACACAAAATTATATCAGGGGGATTACTGAAGGATGTCTCAGAATGATCAACAAAAAAATAGTCAAGTGAAAAAGCCAAGTGATCAGCAATATGGGCAGTAAAAACTCTTGTACTACATAAATTCAGGTTACCATTTGTAATAATATAGTCAACCTTCGTAGAGGAAGATCTACCTAATGAGTCAGTAAATTATTCGAGTAGGACAAATTGAAGTAATTCTAAGGTTGAAACAATTCAACAGATCATCCAAGAGTTTTCTTGCCTTTTGGCTGTCGACCAAGTAATTTACATTTAAATCATCACAAAGAAATATCAAGGCCTTTTGCTTTTCACAATGTTGCAAAATGAAAGCCATCTTGTTTAGGAAGGTCTCAATTCTACCTGAGGGTGGTCTGTATGCACTTATAATAGTGAAATAGGTAGTACCAATTTTCAGCCCGAACGCACAGCACTCGCACTCCATCTCTTCCGACATCCAGTAGACTTGAAGGTCCTTTACCTCCAATCCAACCCTGGTGAATATCACTGTACCACCATGATCACGTACAGAACGACAGAAACTAGCTGCTCGCACATAACCCGGAAGATTCACTACACTTAGAGCTTCGGCACTACACCAGTGTTCAGCTACACTCACAACATCAGGATTTTCATCGTCCAATAATACCGTTAAGTTATCAATTTTGTTCATGATGGATTGAACATTCAGTTGGAGAATTCTCAGTCTTATAATATCGCTATTTATGGCTTCCGATTTTTTATTTGACCACCGTAAAAATTGTTGACACTAGCTCTATTTGGCCAATTGGATTGAACCACAACTTTATCGTATTCATCACTAGGTATCAGGACCTTAAACGAAGAATAGCTATCCGGGTAACGTGACTGAACCAATTCACATCTTACATCAGAGAAATTGGTCAGCAAAAATGATCGAAGATCCACAGCACTCGTTTCTGGTTTTAAGTTGAATACATGTAAGGCTTTATACTTCACAATTCCTTCTACTTTAGATGTACCAGAATAATTTCCAACAACTAATGCTTGACGTTTTCTCCCCTTTGGCTTTTTATTAGAAACAAGTTGCCAATTATTTGTATCATTTGTTTCACTGTGAGGATTGACCTGTTTATTTATTTCAGAATTAATTTGAAGATTGACCTGTTTATTTATTTCAGGATTAATCTGAAGATTATTTAGCACATTCGCCTCTAACGGAGTAATTGTTCGTTTATTTCGTGACGATTTATTTGCATCGGGTATCTCGAGTGATCCTGAAAGTAGGTTAGAATCTTCAGTTACAGTAGTACCCATCGCCATATCATTCTTGTGAGCGACAGTTACAGCATCACTAAATGTGAACTTCGGATTCGGTCTGGTAGTGTTTATTTTGTTAACATCATGTTTATCTTTTTTTAGCTCTTTTTTTAATTCTGAGATAATGGAATCTCTCTCAGCCAGCTCTCTTTGTAAACAAACAATTTTCTCCCTCAGCAATTGAGAGTTTTCGGAAAGTAGTTTGTTTTTATCCTCCATTTCGGAAATTATCTTCATCAATAGATCTTGAGTTGATGAGTCTTTAGTCACCATGATTTCTTCCGATTCGCCTCCAATTTCAGATGTTGGAAATGTGATTTTCGCCATGTTCATTATTTCAAAAGAAGGAGAGATCAAGAAATCGGTATCACAACATTTTCTAGCTCGTCCAGCACATCCATTATGAAATACTTTGAGACACTTATTGCATTTAATACTGTTTTTAGCAATATTTCTCTTACACTGAGCACATTTATTGACACTCGCAAGCGGAGCATCTATCGCAACTTCTTTACTTGACGAAGACATAATGTCGATGATTCGAAGGAGTTCACGAAATAGAACAGAGTGATAACGCCCAAAAAGAAATCGAGAACAGTGTATCAAACTTCCTTTCGTCCAACCAAACCTTTAATCTCGAAAAAGTCATTACCTCTCCTTCGGAATTAACAGGCCACATCAAAAACCTCCATAACAACAAATCTCCCGGTTCGGACGAAGTCGACAATAGGTTGTTGAAAAACTTACCAAAAAAAGGCATAATTCAACTAATGTACATAATTAACGCCATATTAACGCTTTCACACTGGCCTGATTCTTGGAAAAAGGTTTAATAATTCCTATACCCAAAAGAGGCAAAAACCACTCTTTGCCTACTAGTTACAGACCAATTAGCCTCCTGTCGACCATAAGCAAACTTACAGAAAAAATAATACTTGATCGCTTGGACACTGCCCTTCAAAAATCGAAAATGCGCGACCCCTATCAGGCACATAAATAACTCTATTCGTAAAGCCTACGCTGCCCAAAAAAGCATATACCCCCTATTAAATAAACGAAGCTACCTAAGCACCAAGAACAAAAAACTGTTATACACATCTATCCTGAGACCAATCATAACATACGCTGCTCCAGTATTCTCCCACCTAAAAAAATCCCCTCTGAAACCTCTCCAAACATTCCAAAATAGAATCTTAAGAATTGTCACCAATAAAAACAGATACACCCGTATCAATGTCCGACATCAAGAGGCTCAAATAGAAACTATGAAGAACCACATTCTTAAAATATCATCTAATTTCTACGAAAAACAAAGCCAAGCCAATAATATAACGAGAATAATCACCCGTCTGAGGCACGATAATATCGACCCAAAAGCAAAGCACAAACTCCCATACCAAAACCTAGCTATCTTCGGCAAATCCACGAAATAATAGGATAAATCCTAAAAATAGCGAATTTTTTCAAACAGGTTTTTCATTTTATTTTTCCTGTAAATCCCTACCCTGAACTAAATGCACACGACACTTTAGCAAATAAACCAAACAATTTAATAAATAATTATTGTACTTTTTTGTAAAAAACACACTTTAATGTAAATAACAGTGTAAGCATACATATGCAGGAACTGTGCACACAAATTGTAAAACTAGATAAAACTTTCCTATACCCTTGTAAACATTGTACATAATATTCTAAATAAACATTTTTGACTTGACTTGACTTTGACTTTGGCGATTGGATTATTGCGTGCGTGGGATGATCGGGTTCGGATCCCCAGTTTGGAACTTCTTTTTATGAAATATTTTTTCGCGCATGATCCTAGGAACGAGATCGTTATCATTTTGTCCAACTGTCTGTAATTGTCGAATTTTGAGCCGAAAATATGCCTTGACGATTAGGTTGGACTTGCTGAATTCAATTCTGCCCGTACGTAAACAAGATGACCTTCGAGATAACCGAGGAGACAACTCTCTAAAAAAAGTCCTAGAGTCATTTGAGGGTTTAATGCGCCGGTTATGTTCTTCAATGGTAAAATGGACGTTTAAATCGACCGAAAGGTTTCGGACTCGGTTTCTGAGTTACCGAGAGGGTTACTAATTTTAGAAATTTTTTTTTTCGAAAACTCTCGCGAAAACTACATATGCGTTAGACTCTCGGTTAGACTTAAAATATGGTATTACCCCATATGAACCTAAAGTCCTTTTAAAAGGTCGATAAATACAGTCTAATTTATCGACCTCTGTAAAAGACTGTGGTTGTATCTCATAGATGGCTTCAACGGAGTTACATGAAGAAAACTGTTACTCTCATTTATATAATAAACTGAATTCATATCCCTGTTTTACATCCTTCTGGGAAACCCCTAGATCTGTACTTCATTTTTGATCAGCAAACATGAGTGATTATAGTGATAAAAGGTGAGTTCTTTTATTATTGTCCAGACTTTTTTCATGTTCAATTGTGTAAGTATATACTATTCCTTCTTTCCAATCGAGAATATGAAGATGTTTATGAAAATTAGTTTGGTTATTCGCCGTCAAAGTTTTTGGTCCTTTTAAAAGGACGGTTGGTTTATGCGATACGATGATGAGTCGACTTTTTTATTTCATTACTTTCATTTATTCTCTTAGGTAATCATAATAAATAGTAATAAAGAAAGTAAAAAAAATATACCTCACTTTTGAAATTATTTTATGCGGTTTCAGGTATTGGCATAGACCACTTACCCTGAATGAATTTCTCGAAGAACTCGAAAATAACGATAATATTCCGGACGAAATAATTCTATTTCCTCCGACAAATGCTAATGGGTAAGGACACAGTAACAAAGCCTTCACAGAACACAACTGGGTCTCCTAACTCGCACAAGCTCTGAGGTTCTGATGCTCTGAGCTTCTGAGGGGTCTCACAGAGACCTAGGATAGTCGGGATATAAAAAAAAAATAAATAATAACACCGATGAAGATTCTGGTAATGATGAAGACGTCGGCCCGAACAAGCTACCGCGATCTCAATTAGTGGGTGATGTAGAAGTTTATATGAAAACAAATCGCAGACAAAATGACATAAATGATTCAGAATGGGAAAGCGAAGACAAAATACCATTGTCAAATTTTGTTGAAAGGAGATTGAAAAAAACGAAATCATTCAACTATACCCTTGAAAAGGACTTGATTGAAACTTTTCCTATGTGGAATTCAGTTTCTCACGCAATAAACAATCGTTCGCCTTTGCAACTATTCCAGTGTTTTTTCGATGAAGAACTGATAGACGGGAATTTTCGATGTGGGAAATGTGACATCGGATTACACCCAAAAGATTGTTTTAGCAGTTTTCATACCAAATGATATTTTGTTGTGTTCATATTCCTGAATTAAACCGTTTATTGCAAATAAATAATCATGCTTCTGAATTTATTTTAAGTACCCTGTGGCCCTACCGTCCTTTTAAAAGGCCGCCGTATATTGAGAAAAGTAAAGATCAGAAATTTTTTTTCTTATTTTTTCCTGGCTACTAGCCTCATGACTAGACTACACAAAAAATTTCAGCTTGATTCTCAACAAAAAAATTTGGCCGGTTTATAAGGGTTAACCTGTAAAAACCCGCTGTGAAATAACGACTTTTGCGTGTTCGTATTCAAAATTTCATGAAGATCTTGCGATTGAAAGAATTAAAAAAAAGTTATTGGAAAAAAGTTCGATATCTCCCTCGATATCTTCGATAACTGATTACGCAACTAATTGCCCAATTCGGCTGAAATTTCTCATGTACACACGAGTGTATATCATTGAAATAGATGAGACGAATTCGAGGATAAATTATTCCTCGAAGTATTCAAAATATCGTTAACATCGTGCCATTATAAGATCGGGAAATTGTTTTTATTTGGAAGTGAAGCCCATTTGGCGAATTCGGTACCTGTCATTGCTTTTATAGATCGCCTTTTTGCTCGCTTTTTTGTTAATTGCAGAAACAGTGTATTTCGAGGTGAATTTTCTTTTACTATTTCCGAGATTATTCCCCTAGTGAATTGGAAAAATTCAGTCATAGTAACTAGTAGATAAGGATAGCCTAGCTTAGATCGGGTCGGGTATAGTATATTGGAAGAAAAAAGTCGAGTCCACCGGATCGGTTACTTCCGAGGCGACTTCATTCTATTAAAACAGGGATTAAAACAATTCATGTGAATGAAATAGAAATCTAAATTTGAACTGTATCTGTATTATTTCAGATAACACCATGGATGAAACCAATAAAATTGCCGAGAAAGATAAGGAGGTAGTTTTGAGTTCCCAATTAGCAGAAGAAAAAGAAATTATTCATCAGACCATTAAAAAGTGGTTCAAGTCTCAATTGAAAAGTGGAGAAGAGTGGCATTCAGCTGAAGAAAATTTCCAAAAAATTATTATTGAAACTAAAATGTCTCGAAATGATGGCGTTATATGCATTATAGAATGTTTCTGTGGTTCTAATATAACAGTTAGAAAATATTCCAAAAATCCAAATTGTGAAAAACGGTGGGTCTATGGAAATATCCATAAACATTTAAATAAACATCTGATGGGTAAAAGTTTTTCAACTCCATGCGGAAAAGTTGCAGATGAGAAGAAAAGCTTGGGAACTAATACACTTTTGGAATATTTTGGTGTTAATAATAATAATAATAATAATAAATTTATTCCCCAAAACATTACAAAAATGTACAAGTCGTCAACTAATTTAGGGTGATTTAAATCTCACTGATGGAGTAGATGGTTCTGTTCAACAGTAGCCTGACAACCTCTCTTTTGAAGGATTTTGTTTCCAATGTCTTGACAATCAGAGGCAGCCTGTTGAGGAATTTCACACAGTCATAGTTAATACTCTGCTCGCTTGCTTTAAGTCGATGGTATGGTGTTGTCAATTCATTTCTCTTTGGAGTGGCATATTCATGATAATCACTATTTGCTTCAAATCTACATTTGTTCCCATGAACGAATAATACACATGACAAGATATATAATGATGTTACTGTCAGTATTCCACATTTCTTGAATAATTCTCTGCAGCTAGTTCTTGCTGGTTTTTTACATATTATCCTTACACATTTTTTCTACAATTTTAGTATGGTGTCTATATTTGCACTGTTGCCCCACAATATCACACCATAACTTATCCTGCTGTGGAAGTTGCTATAGTACATGGTGAGAGCAGCTGCCACAGTTGCTTCATCCATGATCCTCTTGATTCCATATGTAGCCTTTGATAGTTGTTTCGCTAGCATCTCTATGTGGGTGTTCCATTTGAAATTTTGTTGGAAGAATATTCCTAAGAATTTTATGACTTCCTTCTTAGCGGAAGTTTGGGCAGTAAAGGTGATTATTTGGGTTTTCTCATCGTTCATCTGTAATCTGTTGCTAGTGAACCATAATTTTGCTTGTGCCAGTGAGTTATTTGTTTTTTCTACAACATCGGAGATATTCTGACCGTGGTTCAAAATACTTGTGTCGTCAGCAAATAAACAAACATCAGTGCATGTGATATTCTGAGGGAGATCATTGATGTAGACGAGAAACATCAGTGGGCCAAGAATAGATCCCTGTGGCACCCCACAACTAATTGATTCCATCTCCGATGTCTCTCCATTCCATATGGTTATTTGTTTTCTATTTTCTAGATAAGATTCCATGAGTCTGAGCATTTTACCTCTTATGCCATAGCGTTCTAATTTGCTGAGTTGTAGTTGGTGGTCTACACAGTCAAATGCTTTTGATAGATCACAGCATGCAATTTGACTAGTTTGCTTCGCATCTAGGTGCTTGTAGAGTTGTTCAACGAGATTGATAATAGCTGTTGTTGTTGATCTATGCTTTCTGTAACCATGTTGTTTGTAGTTCAGGAGTTTATATTTTTCAAAGTATTTCGTGAGCCTGAATTTGAGGATGGATTCTAAAATTTTGGAAAGTGCTGGCAAAATAGAGAAGGGTCTGAAGTTCTGGACGTCCTCCTTGCTTCCTTTTTTGTGTATTGGAGTCATTTTTGCTATTTTCATGGATGTCGGAAAAGTTCCTTCAACAAAACATTTATTGATAAGCATTGTTAGGGGTTCCACAATTGTTTACACACACAATTAATTATTTTCTTTGGAATTACAGTGCTATGTCCATATATCTCTGTTGTTCGCTTAGCTTGAATTCTTTTGGTTGCCTCAATAACCTCTTTTTCTGTTATTTCGAACAGAAAAAAAGAATGGTTTTTTCTTTCAATTCTTTCATTGAATCCTGGTTCTGAAATGTCTTCATTTAATTGCTTTTGAATATTTACGCCTATTTGTGAGCTATATTATTAAAATCTTCTGCGGAGAATGGTGTCTTTATGTTGGAGTGTTGCCCCTTCTCATTTCTTGTAAGTCCTTTAATTATTAACCATAGTGCTCTTTGCGTGTTATCGGCCTGCGTTATGTACCGTTCATTTGCTTGCTTTTTAGCCATTTTTATCTTTTCTCTGTATTCTTTCTGTACACATTGTTTGCATTTGTATGGTTATTTGATCTCGAAATGATTTCAACAGCATCGAGTGTGTTTTTAAGTTCTCTCAACTCTGCTGTTAACCAATTCATTTTCTTTTCCTGTGCTCTTATTTTGATCTTCTTGATGGGACATGATACATCAATTTCTCTGTTTAATATCTTCACAAACTGGTCAAAAGCTTTATCTGGAATTTTTTCAGTTAGTTCCTCTAACCAGTTAATTTTTTCTAGCCTAGTGGTCAGTTTTTTCAAAGTAGATTCATTGATTTGTCTTACTTCCTTGAATTCAATTTTATTGTCAGATTTCCTCAGCTGTTCTGAAGAAACTGTTAGCACCTGCGCTCTGTGATCCGATATGTGGGGTTCATATGTCTCAGAATGGTATTTTATGTTGTTCGAGAATATATTGTCAATGCATGTTGCCCCCTTTTCTGTAATCCTTGATGGTTCCTTGAAGCAGGGCAGCAGCCCAACTGTACTCATGTTGTTTACAAGTTCTTGACTTAGCCTAGTGGACTGATTTATGTCGATGTTGAAGTCACCACCTACATAAAGATATTTGTGTGGATACTTCCTAATAATATGATTCAGAAGGCTGTCCATCTTTTCGAAGAATATTTCGTTGTTTGCTAAAGGCGACTTGTAGATGCCTACTAATACTGTATTGATCTTATTCATTTCAATTGCTGAACATTCGAAGTTAATGTCTTCAGCTAGGGTGGTGGTTATTTGTAGTGACTTTGATTCTATGGAGTCAGTTGTTATAATTGCGACACCTCCATGCTTTCTATTAACTCTAGAGTAATTTGCTGATATCTTGTACCCATTTAGGTTAATATCTTCAATTGTTTCTTTGTTCATCCAAGTTTCAGTTAGTATGATTATATCAGGTTTTTTGTCGTGGAGGAGTAGTTGAAATTCATTTATTTTGTTGCTGAAACATTGTATATTTAAGTTCGAGATGCTTAGTTCTTCATAATCTGATGTATTTTACTGTATTGTCGTTTGCCTTGTGTCCTCCAGAAAATGGTGTCCTCGGGAAAAACTGAAACGTGTGAATGCCACTCCGCGGGCCAGAAATCCCTGGAGCAAATTGTATCTTTCTGACTTTGCGGAACTCCTACCATGTAGCTCTTATATTCCTCTGTTTTAGTTGTCATTTTTTTTTACTGAAACTTCCTGCTTATCTATTTTGCATCTTTGGTGTATATATTCTTCTACTTCAGTCTCTTTGACTGTGTTTTCCACTTTTGAAATGAAGAGCCAAAGTTTCTTCTCCTTTTTCCGGGATTTGATGGATCTAAAAATGGAGTTTTCGTCACAATCTCCTGTTCCTATATCAGAATTCCTTTGTTTTCAGAGTGGATAGTGTCTACTGAATTTTTCCTGGTTTCCGTTGTTTTTATTGTTGGCATCTTTCTCTAGATTTATCACTTTCGCCATTGTTTCTATATGAATTTGATTTTGTTTTCGAGTGTTTGACTTTTGTGGAACAACCGATTTCTCTGACGTTTGGGATTGGGAAATAGGGTTAACTTTATGGTTAGTTCCGCTTCCATTTTCTCTTTGTTTAGATTTAAATGTGACAATTTCTTTGGTCGGTAGTTGACATGATATTACGAAGTTGTCTGGTTCTGTGATCGTTGCTTGTTTTGGAACGGTTCTGCTTCCTGGTGTGTTTTGTTGGTTATGTTTCATCTTTTGTTGACGTTGTTCTTCACTTTTCGAGTAACTTCTCTCTCTGCCACGACATCTGCGTAGTTTTTTGTTTGGGAGAATTGCATCAATTTTATTTTTTCATGTAGCAGTTGATTATTTTGTTGTGAAATAATATTCTTTTCTTGGGATTCCTTGAGCAGGCTCTTCGAATAACTATTTTCAATATTGAGTATTTTGATGTGTTGATCAATTTCCCTGCCATTATCAACCTTACATTGCGTAGTTTCAACCTTGGTGTAGAGTTCATGCTTACAAGCAGCACATTTCTGATTTGCCGCCTGTTGCATACACGAACGGTGAAAATTTTCACTGCACTTAGTACACGTAACGTATTGGATCACATTCCTACTGCAATGATCGCACTTAACCCTTTAGTGCCCGACGGTACTCCTGAGTACCAGTGATTTCGACGCGTCGTAAAATTTAGTTTTCTATATTCTGCTATTTTTATTTAACATATATTGTTGCTGGTGGCTATACTCAGTAGGTTTATGTTACAATAATAAACATTCGAACATCTTTTCTTGGGAAATTTCCCATTTTTCATCAGGACGCAGAAGTACCGTCAGGAAATATGGCGAGCAGAAAAATTCAACAGTGGTATGTAAGAGACCACTTTATTCGAAAGAAATAGATATCATTGCAAATGAGATTCTCAACGAAGATTTATCGTTAGATAATAATATTTTAACAGATGAAGAAGAGAGTGACTCTAAAAATGCGGATACTGATTTGGAATAACGATTCTATAGATATTTTTCAATTTTTTTGGTTGATACCTACTAATATCAGTAGTTATTCTGAATTTTGTTGAAAAATTCAATGAAAATGAGGAATAAAATATTTTCAGTTACAGAGCATTTCATTAACACTATGAATGACATCATTCCTGACGGTAGATACTCAAAAGTCCATATTTTGGATTTTTTTTCAAAAATGAAAATAAAATTCTGAAAAAAATTGAATTGTATTTAAAACCCCTCAAAAAACAAGAAACAAGAAAAAAAAATTGTGAATTCAAGTTTTTTCAGTATTCGGGCACTAAAGGGTTAATCTCATTTGAATTCGGTTTTTCACTGTCTATTTCACAGCGATCTTCACTTATGTCTTTATTCGACGCCATCTTGGAAATCTTATGGGATATTAGGGATCGTAATAAGAAAACCGAGACAAACACGATGTTAAAAAAGCATTCTGAAGTGCAATCTGATGATTTGAAAAAAAAAAACGAGAAAAAAATCAATATTCTACACAATGTGATCATAAAGAAAGCTCGTTCATCTTGTACTTCTTCAATTATTTCTTCTGATCCGGCATCTGAACAAGATTTTCGAGAAGATCAAAGCCACGAAAATTATAGTTTTTCCTCGACCAGCAGCATAAGCAAATGGAGATCTTGCAAGTACCAAAGGTCCGACAGAACAAAACGAGCGCGGGAGAAATTTAAAAATTAACCGATTATAACTTAATATTTTTCCATTATCGATAAAGTTACAGGAACAATTGCCGGATATCCAGAATGCGAAAAAGAACTGTTGAAGCTCAATTTCACTGAAGAGACTATTTTAGAGGAAGACAAAATACAAAACAAGGATATATTTCTGAATAAGTTAATGAAAATGTTGATGGACCTTGCTGTTCAAAACTCTAAACATCCTGCAAACCGAAATCATTATGATCATATTATAAAAAAAATTTGTTTATATTTGTTTTACGTTGGTGGGAGGCTTCTTTATGAGACACTCCAGAGTAATTTGAGGAATATAATACCTTCAATAAGTTGCCCCAATAGATTTATCAGAAAAAATTCTCGTAAAATTGAAGAAGGTCATTTTGACTTCGAAGGTTTGAATATTTTTTTGGAAGAACGACACTTACCAAAAACTGTATGGGTGAGCAAAGACGCTACGCGAATAACGGGAAGAATCGAATACGATAATGAAACCAACAAAATCATTGGATTTACCATGCCACTTGTTAATGGGCTTCCACAGAAAGAAACCTATAGCTCTTTCGGATAGACTGGAGGCCATGGAAATTTCTTCGAGGAAAAATAACTTGATAGTATTTGGTTTAGATGAACCCAAACATTTTTCTCCTGATAATGTTTGCAAAACACTGAGAGAATTATTGGATGTTGATGTGGCTGTAACAGACCTCAATAATGCTTATAGATTGGGATCTCCACGTGAGGGCCCCTTGAAGGTCGAATTCTTGTCCTACTTAAAAAAGTTAGAGATTTTGCAAGGAAGTGAAAAATTGAAGGGAAGCAAAATAAGGATTAAAAATGATCTGACATATAGACAGAGATGCAGTAATCGGATCTTAAGACAGTACTTAGAGAAGGCGAGACAAAATCCGTCTTCAAGAGCTTTCATAAAGGGGAATAAATTGTTTATAAACGGTACTGCTTATACTGCAATCGAGCTAGAAAGTATGGATGATAATGGTCAGTTGAGCCTCCGCAAGGTGAATAGTGCACCATCGACCCCTTCCCTACGAGATCGTGGAAATAAGCTGAATGAAGATGAGAGGGTGATCTGCTTGAGGAGTCATGTGGTTGATAAAGATGGAGAAAGTGATGGTAAAACTGGAGACAAATTTGAGGCGCTTCCAAACAAGGAGGCGGTTAAGAAATCTTCATTGGGTGATATATCATCGTCACTCAAGGGCAGAACTAAGAATGTGAGGTCGGGTCCTCGTAATTGAATTTGTAGTGTTTTTGCTCCTTTTGGCCTGTTTTTTTTCAAATTTTTGAGTGTGTTTATTTGTTGCTGTACCAATGTTAATTATATTTTTGAGGTTTTGTTAGAACCGTAAATTTTGTTTTGTATCTGCTCATTTGTGTTCAGTATGAGTGGGTTAATTGATGAGATAGATGTTTCTGAGCTGGAGTCTGTAATACTGGAGGACGTTGCCTCTATTAGAGATTACTTTAATGAAGGCAAATTGTGTATACTGCAAATGAATATAAGAAGCCTTAACAGGAACTTTGATGAGTTTCATGTGTTGCTGTCGTCTTTCGAGCATGAAGTCGATGTAATGGTCTTGAGTGAAATCTGGAGGGTGGAGAATGTCGGTCAGTTTAATATTCCCAATTACGATATATACTACAATGGTTGGATTATAAATCAGAATGATGGGGTTGTTGTTTACGTAAGGTCGTGTTTCAAACATAAAATTAATTTGAAAATAATAGGTAACCTGAGTATACTGATATGCTCTATAGAAAAGCAGGGAAAATTATTCAATGTTGTACCATATTACCGGCCTCATACATACCCGACCACGGAATTTCTGAATGATCTCGAAAGCTTCCTGTCAAACGAGACTCTCGGGGACATCACTTATTTCGTGGGAGATATCAACATCAACATCTTAGATCGGTTAAATACGGTCACTATGGAATATCAGGAAGTGTTGAGTTCTTGTGGTTTTCGATCCGTTATTAATACAGCTACAAGGGAAACTATGGATACGTCATCGTGCATTGATCACGTTTTCGTGAAGGGTATGAAATCGAACTTTGAAACGTTGACACCTGTTCTCTTGAAAACGCATGTTACTGACCATTACGCTACTTTGGTTTTTCATTCGGTCTCTAATTCGGAGTCGTGTGTGGGGCAATCCAAATTCAGGAGAAGGGTTGATTATGGGATTTTGTTGGATAACCTCAGCAATCTATCTTGGAGGCAGTTTCATGATACAGTTGATGTGGAAGAGAAAGCTAGAGTTTTCATGGGCAACGTGACTCGGTGTGTGGATTCGGCTACAAGCATGGTAAGAGTACACTATCCTAGGAAGCGGCAACCTTGGATTACCCAGGGGTTGATTAAATCAATTCGTACGCGCGATATTTTGTGCCAGAATTATTTGAAGCTCAAAACAGTTGCAAGTAGGAGACAGTACACTATTTATCGCAATAAGTTAAACTCTCTATTGAAGAAAGCGAAAATCTCCTACTATAAACAGAAGGTAAATGATGCAGCTGGTGATAGTAAAAAAACTTGGAATATTTTCAGGGAAATTTCAAACGAAAATACTATGTCTGGATTGGGTCCGAGTAGAATTGTTGTGGGCAGTGATGAGTTAACTGATGAGAAGGAAATTGCTGATGCGATGAATTCTTTCTTCACTGATATTGGTGAATCGTTAGCCTCTGAGGTGCCCAAGGTTCCCCAGAACGTTAAATTTAAGCGCAAGTCAAATCAGAGCTCTATATTTCTAGAGCCGACAAATATACAAGAAGTTTCTCGATTAGTGGAGTGTTTAAAAGATAAGAAAGCATCAGGCTACGATATGATCTCGGCTGAAATTGTAAAGATTATGGCACCTTACATAATTGAACCGTTTGTCAGTCTGATGAACTCCTGTTTGTCGGTTGGTCTCGTCCCTTCTTGCTTCAAAATCACGCTTATAACCCCAATACATAAAGGTGGAGACAGGACGAGGCCAACAACTACAGACCTATTTCGGTATTGTCAGTATTTACGAAGTTGTTCGAAAGGGTGATCTATGTGAGTCTGATGAAATTTTTGGATAGGTTCGGAATTATTTCTGAAAATCAGTTTGGCTTTAGGCACGAGAAATCTACCACAGATGCTATCAATCGCCTGATGCAAAGTATTCATGAAGCCATCGCTAGGAACAAAAAAATACTTTGCGTGTTTGTTGACTTGAAGAAGGCCTTTGATACCGTTAGCCATAATGTCCTTTTGGAGAAATTGTGTGACATAGGAATAAGAGGTACAGCCTACAATTTATTCGAAAGCTACTTAACAAACAGAATTCAGAGGACAAAGGTGGGTAACACTGTGAGCGAAGGTAAAAACGTTAAGTATGGTGTGCCTCAGGGAACGGTTTTGGGACCGGTTCTATTTTTAGTTTATATAAACGATTTATTAGGCTTAGATATATCCGGCAAGATAATATCATTTGCAGATGATACCTGCATAATTTTTGAACAGGATTCCTGGGAAAAAATAAGATCTGTCACTGAACATGACCTGGATATAATTAAAAAATGGTTTGATCATAACTTACTATCTATTAATATGGACAAGACCCAATTTTTACCCAACACGTTGAGTGCTGCCCGATTACCTGGGTTCAATAGTTTATTCTTTGGTGAATATCAGATAAAGGGAACTGAGTCCACGAAGTATTTGGGAGTATTCATCGATTGTCATCTGAGATGGAATGTTCATTGTGCTGAACTACATAAGAGACTCAGAAGAATTATGTACAAAATTCGTATAGCTAGAGATTTATTACCCATCGTGCAACGCTATTCTGTTTATTACTCTCTGGTACAATCTGTTCTACAATATGGTATAAGCGCGTGGGGTGGCTTGGCGAACAAGTATTATTTACCGATTGAAAGGATCCAGAAACGACTGTTGAAGGTTCTGTTCGCAAAACCTGTTGTATTTCCAACCAATGAACTGTTCAACGAGCTAAGAGTCATGGATCCCAGACAGCTTTATGTCAAAAGTTTGATAATTCTGATTCCTAAAAATCGTCATTTTCTGGACAGGCTCTGCTCAGTTTACCGCACACGACAGACTGGCAGTGATACGGTGAGGCTGTACAGGGTTACTAGGGAGAAACTGAGGTCTTCTCTCCTCTACAGGTTGCCACAAATTTATAACGTCATGCCTTCCGAGCTGAAATCTCCTCAAAGTCTTCATTCCTTGAAGAAAAGAACCAATTATTGGCTACTCCATATTTTCGGTAGAAATGGTGTCCACGAGCTGTTTCGTGGTCTATAGTTTCGTCAATACCTGCTCATGCTTTAATTTAGGTTAGGTGATGTAACTAAGATATCGTCCGCTATGCTCTTTCAGGATTTCATTTTGTTCTTGTTTATATTGCATTTATATATTTTTTGCGTGCCCTATGTGGTTATGTGGTACTTGTATTTACTATTGGACGGGCTCGAACTCAAGCTCTTAAATGAGCTTTTTCTAGCTCGTTCGATATTTTTGTAATCTCTCTACTATGTATGAAATTGGGTGAATAAATATATTATATATTATTATTATTATATAGCGAATTCAGCAGCAAATATAGAGAAGTATTTTCTTGAAGCATCAAAATCAAACTATGCGTACGTAATAATGGCACAACCCTTCAAAATCAGCCCCACCTTTTTGTTTATGTATTTATGGAACAGACAATAAATTCACCAGCGAAGATGTAAATAAACGTTGGAAAATAATCAGAGCAGAACTTGCAAAATATGGAATAACTGTTATAGGGTTTTCTTCAGATGGAGATACGCGTTTATTGAAAGCAATGCGACAGAATGCCATGCTTCCAGTGGCTGCCAAACATCCAAAATCATATCAGTGGGACTGGTTTCAGGCTGGTTATTCTAGAGATAATAAAAATTCTGTATCATTCATCCAAGATAGCGTTCACATAGCGACGAAACTACGAACAAGATTCCTCAAACCCAAGGGAATACTACCTATTGGAAATTATTTTGCAACTCCAAACCATTTGTTGGAGTTAATGAATACTATTTCCAAAGATAAACATTTGTTGGTTCCTTCTGATCTCAAACCCGACGACAAGATGAACTATGAAGCTGCCGAAAAAATAAGTTCACCAACTGTAATTAATCTGCTACATAATATTCCCGAAAGCAATGGTACGGCTTTTTTTCTGAAAGTCATGAATTCTGCTGTGATGCCATTTATAAAAAAAAATATGGATCTTGAAGGACGACTATACAATATTTGGTATAGTGTGTATTGTCTTCGAATTTGGAGACAGTGGATATTGAATCACCCTGATTATAATCCAGGTAATAATTTTATAACTTCTAAAGCTTATCTATGCGTTGAATTAAATGCTCACGCTCTGATAAATATTATTAATACGTTTCAAGTTCATGAAGACATATCTGAAAATATGTTCCTTCCCTGGCTATTTACGGAACCCCTAGTATAATTCTGCTCATTGATAAACGCCATATTTCAGATCTACACCTATCCTGAAAATTTCAAGTCCCTAGGCCTTTCCGTTCGAAAGTTATGATTTTCTATGGTTTCTATGGTTCTGGTCATGCGATCTAGAGAAATGTAGCTTGAATATATCATTCTCCATTAGTATACAAAATTTCGTCGCGATCGAATCCGTAGTTTTGAAATTATCAAGAAAACTAAATTTCAAACGACCATATTTACGGAACCCCTAGTATAATTTTGCTCATAGATGAAAGTGATCACGACAATCGAGATCCACACCTATCCTGAAAATTTCAAGTCCCTAGGCGTTTCCGTTCAAAAGTTACAATTTTCTATGGTTCTGGTGATGCGAGCTGGACAAAATTTTGCATGTAGCTTGAACACCTCATTTTCCATTAGAGTGCTCAATTTCATCTCGATCGAATTTGTAGTTTCGAAGTAATCTGGAAAATAAAATTTTGAGCGGCCATATTTACGGAACCCCTCGGCGAATTTTGCTCAATAACGAACTTAACCGCGGCATTCGAGATTCGAACCTACCCTGAATTTTTCAAATTTCTAGGACATTCCGTTCGAGAGTTATCGTGTATACGGACGGACGGCCGGATGGACAGACTCGAATTTTTCGACGGATTCGTCATCAGTGAGTCGAACCTAGTCGATTGAGACCATTTTCGGCACAAAATTCGAAAAATACAGACATCGTGACGAAATGATATAGCCCTCGTGTAAGTAGTACGAGCGCTCAAAAAGTAGTGGACAGGATATGATTTCAGTGAAAGTCCTGAAACTTCTGGCTCCTCACATTTCCAAGCATCTCGCCCATCTTATTAATTCATCGATGGCCTCAGGAAGGTTTCCCGCTGTTCTCAAAACCGCAAAGGTCATTCCTGTTCACAAAAAAATTCTGCTGATGATATAGCAAACTATCGTCCAATATCTTTATTAAGTTCTTTGTCGAAGATTATGGAACGGGTGATATACGAAGGGATGGTGAGTTACTTGGACAAATATTCGATTATCACAAGTTGCCAACATGGTTTCCGTATTAATAGATCAACGGAGACTGCAGCATGCGAGTTAGTAAATTTTGTGCATGGCTGTTTTTGGATGATGGCATTTGTGTCGCGGGTTCGTTCTTCGATGAATCTCGCGCCTTTGACACCTTAAATTTTAAGTTTATTCTAAGTAAACTATACAACTTAGGTTTCAGAGAAGTTTTTCTTGAATGAGTTCAAAGTTTTCTGACTGATCGATGGTTGTATGCTAAAGTTGGTCAGCACGAATCCACTAAGTACCCAGTGATGATAGGTGTACCCCAGGGATCCGTTTTGAGGCCTCTATCATTTATAATTTTTGTTAATGAGTTACCGACTATTATTGTAGAATATTCTTCATTATTGTCAAATGTTAGTATAACATTATTTGCAGATGACACTTTTATTATTTCTCCAAATACTATGGAAGAACTAAAGGCCAGGTGCGAGTTACTAGTGAAGTGTTTCTCAGACTGGTGTCTTAGAAATTCACTCATATTGAATGTGGATAAGACAGACTTAATCCTCTTTAGTTTGAGAGATTCGGATCATCGGTTGATTCTGAATCTTCCGTTTGGAAATTTGGAGTCTTCTGATTCTGTTCAGTTTTTGGGTTTGCAGGTTGACAAGGGTCTCAAATGGCAGTATCATAGTGATTAAGTATGCAGGAAGTTGAGTAGTGCATTTTTTGCTCTGCGACGTTTGAAATCCGTTTTACCTGTAAAAACGCTAATAAATGTTTACTTCTCCCTTGCATATGCCCACCTGAACTATAATGTGATCCTGTGGGGAAATTCTTCAGAAAGTGGAGCTGCTTTTATTGCTCAAAAAAAAAAATTGTCCGTCTGATCTTTGGTTTGAAGCCGAAGGAGTCCTGTAGACCTAGTTTTATACAAAATAAAATAATGTGTTTTCCTTCAGAATACATATTTAACTGTTTACTTCATACTATATATATTCAGTCACTGAAAAAATGCTTTCAGTTTCATGGATATAACACAAGACATAAAGAAACTATCTGTATCCCAAAGCACAGAACATCAAGATTCCAACATTCACCTTTGTATAGTGGTATTAAACTGTTCAATCATCTGCCTGACAGTTTGAAAATCTTGGGGTACAGATGTTTCAAAAATACCATTAGGAGTTTATTGCTGGAGAGGAGCTTCTACAGCTATAGCGAATATTTTTCTAATCTTCTACTGTATAAAAATAAGTCGGGTTTTCCTTCCTGACGCTATAACTCCAGAACGCACGAACCGATTTCCACGGTTTTGCATCCGTTGGAAAGGTCTCGGGCTCCGTGAGGTTTATAGCAAAGAAAATTCAGGAAACATTCAGGACAAAGCAACATTTTAAGTAGATGGCGCCGGTGCGTGATTCATTGTTTGACAGCTACTCATTGTTCTCTGCTCAGTTAATTTCATGTGACAAACCGGTATTGTGTTCACTGTGAAATTGTGAAAAAAAAGTAAAAAAAACATATAACGTATATTGTGCAAATTTTTATTCAATTTCAACAGCAGGCATTTGTCTTTAAGGTCGTAAAATGAACTGTGTAAATTATATGGATCGTGCATTCGAGGTTAAATTCACCACTCTGTCCATAGCCCAAAATGCCTAGAGGACGACGTGCGAACATCGGCCGCCGCACAAGACATGCAAGCCAGCCACAAGTGTATTCACAGAACTTAGGCGAAGAAAGACAAAATATAATAAGAGAAAATGCCCGATTGAGACAATGCGTGAGCACACGAAGATCATCGGCATCAAAAGAGAAACGGCTGGATTGTGCTGCGCAAGTGGAAAAGTCAAACTGGATCCATTACTTACACCACCACAGCCACTGAAACCATTGTTCGATGGAAGTGATCCCGATTCTAGCCATTTTCTTCAACACATCCTTGAATACAATAACTGCTTTCGCATGACTTCCTTTGGAGCTAATATCATTCGAGAAGGCGGCTTCATGCCGACTTGCAAGGTAAAAGATACAACACACATAACCAATCACTCACACCAACACAATGAATTGCAATACATAACAACCACATATACACCACACACTACACCATCACACGATCAGAAGTTACACCGTATTCTTCAACAAATGATTGTTTGCAATTACAGATACAAGGACAAATATATCATTTGCATGGTTCAATGGTGCCAGCACCAGATGAACAGCATCAATTTTTGCAAATATATTTCATTTCGTCGATGGTGGATCAGCTGAATGTGCGGTGCAATATACAGGGAACACAACAGTTAAAGAGACAAATTATTGAACAGTTTCAAGCATTTTTTCACGCTAATAATGCTGTGGTTAATATGTTCAAAACAGCATTGGAGCGAATGCCATCGGATACGCACAAATTTGTCATAAGAGCGGATTGTACCCCAAAAGGTGAACATGTGCGAAGATTCACTGCACCCACCGTTAATGATGTTGCTGCAATTATTGTTGGCGATCCAACTAAATCGCGAGACATTGTCGTTCAGCGAAGAAGCAATATCATGCATCGTGTAAACGTGCGTTACAATATCAAAAAAAACAAAAAAACAAAAAAAAATTTTTCTTCATCTTTTAATCACCAAACGAAATGTTACATAAAACGAAGCCATCTGGTGGCGAAACGGAGTTCGCCGTGTTTGCTAGTTCTATTATATGATTGGGTTGTTATTTTCATCCAGAAAATTTATTGTTTTTTTCTATTTTGTTTAGTGTTTAGAATAAGTATACTTTTTCAGTTTGACCTGTCCTATACAAATGTATTTGTCTAAAGGGATTAATGAAATTATTATTATTATTATCTTCATGGATAATTGTACTACACATGGAAATATTCCCAACCTAACAAAAATAAAAATAAAGTACTTGCCCCTAAATACCACTTCAAAACTTCAACCATTAGACCAAGGCATCATCCAAAGCTTCAAAATGCACTATAGGAAGGAAGTTGTCAGAAAGTTTCTCGCTGATATTGAACACCAAACGCCAACTACAGTCGATGTGTTAGAAGCCTTGTGGATGACTGTGGAAGCTTGGAATCAAGTAAGTGAAAAAACGATCGCAAACTGCTTCAAAAAGTGTTATTTTGAAGTTGCATGTGATGATACAGAGGATGACTTTCCACTCCTAGAACTTGTAAAGACCTGGCAAAAGGGTTAAAGAACAATTGAATCTTCAAGGTGCTGAAATTCAATGATGATTTAGCCGGCTGTGGAGAACTCATTGATGCGGAAATTGTCACATCCCAATGAAGAAGCGGAAGAAGGCGTAAAGGGAAAGAGTGAAATCAGGCAACGTGATTTCACAATGAAAGATGCTCGTAATGATCTAGATGTTTTGAAATGTGTATTGAAAAAAAAATTGCGAAAAGCACTGCCGTGAAGGCAGAAGCTTTTGAGCGCTCGTACATCCACCTTGTGGGTAGATTCGCATTTTCCAGTTTTAGAAATCAATTGAAGGAATTTTTGACAGCTGTCAAACAAATTCTGAACTCCAGACTTCATGTCTTCAGCTGACCAATTTTTTTTCGATAATTTGCTAGAATTTTCTACAGTATCTATGATCTTGCACGTAGTTTGAATACATTATTCCTCACCTAGATGCAACATTTCATTCCAATCCGATCAGTAGTTTCGAAACTATCAGGAAAAAAATATTTTGAACGGACATATTCACGGAACCCCTAGTCTAATTTTGCTCATTGATGAACGTGACCGCGATATTCGCGATCCAAACCCACCCTGAAAATTTCAAGTTCCTAGGTCTCTCCGTTCAAAAGTTATGATTTTCTATGGTCCCTATGGTTCTGGTCATGCGATCTCAACAAAATATTGCTTTAATATATCATTCTCGATCAAAATACAGAATTTCACCTCGATCGAATCCGTAGTTTCGAAATTGTCGAGAAAACAAACTTTCAAACGACCGTATTTACGGAACCCCTAGTATAATTTAGCTCATTGATGAACCCGAACGCGACATTCGAGATCCACACCTATCCTGAAAATTTCAATTCCCTAGGGGTTTCCGTTCGAAAGTTAAGATTTTCTATGGTTTCTATGGTTCTGCTCATGTGATCTGGAGAAATGTGGCTTGAATATATTATTCTCCATTAGTATACAAAATTTCGTCACGATCGAATCTGTAGTTTTGAAATTATCAAGAAAACTAAATTTCAAACGACCATATTTACGGAACCCCTAGTAGAATTTTGCTCATATATGAACGTCATCACGACATTCCAGAACCTCACCTATCCTGAAAATTTCAAGTCCCTAGGCTTTTCCGTTCAAAAGTTACAATTTTTTATGGTTTCTATGGTTCTGGTCATGCGATCTGGACAAAATTTCCCATGTAGCTTAAACACCTCATTCTCCATTTGAGTGAAAAGTTTCATCTCGATCGAATCTGTAGTTTTGAAGTAATCAGGGGAACAAAACTTTGAACGACCATATTTACGGAACCCCCGGAGGAATTTGGCCCATTAACGAACTTAACCGAGGCTTTCGGGAACTGAACCCACACTGCAAATTTCAAGTCTCTAGGTTGTTCCGTTCGAGAGTTATCGTGCTTACGGCCGGACGGCCGGACGGACAGACACGAATTTTTCGACGGATTCGTCATCAGTGAGTCGAACATAGTCGATTGAGACCATTTTCGGCTCAAAACTCGAAAAATACAGACATCGTGACGAAATGATATAGCCCTCGTGTAAGTATTACGAGCGCTCAAAAATAATATGAACGGCCATATTTACGGAACGCCTAGTCTTATTTTGCTCATTGATGATCGTGACCATGACATTCGCGATCCAAACCTACCCTGAAAATTTCAAGTTCCTAGGCCTTTCCGTCCGAGAGTTATGATTTTCTATGTTTTCTATGGTTCTGGTCATGCGATCTGAACAAAATGTTGCTTGAATATAACATTCTCCATTGAAATACAAAATTTTGTCTCGATCGAATCCGTAGTTTCGAAATTATCGAGAAAACTAAATTTCAAACGACGGTATTTACGGAACCCCTAGTATAATTCTGCTCACTGATGAACGTGAACGCGACATTTCAGATCCACACCTATCCTGAAAATTTCAACTCCTTAGGCGTTTCCGTTGAAAAGTTACAATTTTCTATGATTTCTATGGTTCTGGTCATGCGATCTGGACGAAACTTCACATGTAGCTTGAACACCTCATTCTTCATTCGAGTGCAGAATTTCATCTCGATCGAAGTTGTAGTTTCGAAGTAATCAGGAGAACAAAATTTTGAACGGCCATATTCACGGAACCCCTGGTGGAATTCTGCTCATTAACGAACTCAACCGAGGCATTTGGGATCTGAACCTGCGTTGAAAATTTCAAGTCTCTAGGTTTTTCAGTTTGAGAATTATCGTGCTTACGGCCGGCCGGACGGACAGACTCGAATTTTTTTACGGATTCGTCATCAGTGAGTCGAACATAGTCGTTTGAGACCATTTTCGGCTCAAAATTTGAAAAATACAGACATCGTGACGAAATGATATAGCCCTCGTGTAAGCAGTACGAGCGCTCAACAACATAAATCATCGTTCTTTTCATAAAATAATCCTTTTCAGGCCCCACGTTGGTACCAGTGTGACCAAAAGGCCTGGTCGGCAGTTTAAAGATCAATTTAAAATTGAAACCATGTATATAGGATCATCATTGCAGCAGCAATTTAATCCTCATAGCAGGCGCTGATTTCTAACATTACATCGGCTTTCACTTGCCCAGTTTTTCGTACGAAAACTGCAATCGACGCGGATGAGGAATATGGAAAACGTCCAAATTTTGATATCTCACCCCAGTCGGTCGGCCATAAGCGATAGCGCTAAGCCCTTCGCGCCTGCAAATTTTTTAAACGAGCAAATTATGCAGATGAGCCTTTGAAGGCTAAAATGAAATTCGGGGCCACAACTTCTGAAGCGTCATTAATGGCTCTCATTCCTCCCGCATCGCGTGGCTTTTGAAGGTGCGAACGAATTTCTGGAATTAGATTCCAGATTACTTAGGCTCCAATTTCCGTTCGCCTTCGTTGAAAGGGGGCCATATTGGAATATGAATTAATGATCATATGCGCTCAGAAAAATATTGAATGTATTCCATGAAATCAGCATTGATGGGAATTCAATCCAATATTATCGTTTTTCATTTGAGTTTGTAATATTATACAATTTAAATCACTTCTAGGTAGAAGTTTTCCAAAATATTCCTTGGGAATTCAGGAAAAGAGGAGCCAGAGAAAGCACAGTCCCTCTTTTCGAACGTATTTACTCGCGTGGTCTACGATTGTAGACCATTTTAATTTCGACATTTGAAGATTACATTCATATATTTCAGAATGTATCTATGTTTGAATCTTTCATTTGAATACTTGTGATTGATGTTATATCAGTTTCGTGATAATATAATAATTCTTTTTGTAAGTAAATTAAAGAAACACCAATGTCTTGGATTTCAACATTTAGTTGCAATAACTCTATATATTTCATAGTTGTTCGAAAATAAATCAACTTCAAAGAAAAACTCATGTGTAATAGAAAAGAACACGTTGTATACTTGCAGAAAAATTTTCACAAGAAAGAAATACTCCCAATATTGACCAAAATATGTCCGCCTAAAGAAGGCCATTTTTATTCAATCACACAAGTGACAAATATTTCCTTCATGTGATTATTACACGCATACCTTTTGCATTTGGTAGAATATTTTCATGTAGATTTCTCATCAGCTCTGGGCATATATAAAACAACGTCCAACATAATTTTGCGCCCTTTCAGGTGGGGGGCGTATGACCTTACTTATTCTGCGGGAAATTGTAGATTGTAGAACTTTTCATCTAAACTCATTTTGTGGTTTGATCAGTTTTTATGCACAATTCTCTAAAAATTCATTTCGAGATTCTGTTTCTACACAGTGATCCGCCTTGAATAAGCATAAAGCGTTCATAACAGAAATGTTCAATAAATCAAAAAACACTACTATTGGTCGGCGACGGGTATTTCTGGCAACATTGTAATGGTTGCAAAGCTGATCTTCCAAACAAACCCAAATTTGTTCTCTATTATAAACGGTAATAATAAAAATAATAGGTTTTTTGGCATCTCCTGTTTCAGCATCAATCGTATAACAGTTATACATAGACGACAACAATAGTACTGACTTGTTTTTGTTGGAATGGTCTGAGAACGCCTTCTTTTAGCGTACTGGTTACCCTTTTAACAATAAAAATAATTGCCTCTAATCATTCTGACTCGAACCGAAAAGGGTAACGTAAACAGTCGCGTGATCTACAATCGTAGACCAGTCGTACTCTAGATTTATTTACTTCCATTACAGCTCGGTGACAATGTCAAAAATTTAGAAAAGCACTGCCGTGAAGGCAGGAGCTTTTGAGCGCTCGTACATGCACCTTGTAGGTAGATTCGCATTTTCCAGTTTTAGAAACCAATTGAAGGAATTTTTGACAGCTGTCAAAAAAATTCTGAAACTTAGGCGAAACTCCAGACTTCAAGTCGCTGCTTCAGCTGATCAATTTTGTTTCGATAATTCGCTAGAATTTTCTACGGTATCTATGGTCTTGGTGATGCGGTCTGGACAAAAGTTTGCACGTACTTTGAATACATTATTCCTCAGCTAGATGCATAATTTCATTCCAATCCGATCAGTAGTTCCGAAACTATCTGGAAAAAAATATTTTGAACGGCCATATTTACGGAACCCCTAGTCTCATTTTGCTTATTGATGAACGTGACCGCGATATTCGCTATCAAAACCCACCCTGAAAATTTCAAGTTCCTAGGCCTTTCCGTTCGAAAGTTATGATTTTCTATGGTTTTGGTCATGTGATCTGGAGAAATGTAGCTTGAATATATATTTCTCCATTAGTATACAAAATTTCGTCACGATCGAATCTGTAGTTTTGAAATTATCGAGAAAACTAAATTTCAAACGACCATATTTACGGAACCCCTAGTATAATTTCGCTCATAGATGAACGTGATCACGACAATCGAGATCCACACCTATCCTGAAAATTTCAAGTCCCTCGGCGTTTCCGTTCAAAAATTACAATTTTCTATGGTTTCTATGGTTCTGGTCATGCGATCTGGACAAAATTTCACATGTAGCTTGAACACCTCATTTTCCATTTGGGTGCAAAATTTCATTTCGATCGAATCTGAAGTTTTCAAGTAATCAGGGAAACAAAACTTTGAACGGCCATATTTACGGAACCCCTGGTGGAATTTGGCCCATTAACGAACTTAACCGAGGCATTTGGGATCTGAACCTACACTGAAAATTTCAAGTCTCTAAGTTGTTCCGTTCGGGAGTTATCGTGCTTACGGCCGGACGGACGGACGGACAGACTCGAATTGAATTATTAATTGAAGTTTACTAGTGAAAATCTCTGTCGTTTCAAAATATCCGAAAAAATCCGATATATTTTAAAATCCGAAAAATATCCGCAAGAGGCAAAAAAATCCGCAATTCGGATAAAAATCCGCCGATTGGCAACGCTGGAGTATAATGGCAAGTTTTCGATTCTTCTACAATTTTTTCAGTTATTTCTAATACAGATGTTCCGCAAGTGCGATGCGGCAGACCCCAAAGGCGGGTGGTCCTATTACTCCTATTCTCTTTTTATTGCATATTTACAATTTACGATAGTACTCATCCAGTTTGCCGACATCCTTTGATGAGCGTTATCGACAACCACTGTTCGGTTTTAGGGCGGCTACTTTATATTCAGATTTAGATGTGAAGTGATTATTAGATTTTCCAATAAGATTGTTTATTCATTTCTCAAATGAAAGAACTTTTTGCTTTGAAAATGTGTGAAATTCATGTAAAATATTAAATAATTTTATGATTTTCGAAGGTGCGTATTTCTATTTTTTTTTTCAGAAATTTTTTTTTTCTAATTTACCGAAAATTTGCCGCCCCTAAACCGTGCCGCCCTTAGGCCATGGCCTATGTTGGCCTATGCGGTAATATGGCCCTGGCTGCAAGAAAGGTAAAAACAAGACAAAACAAGACGGCTGCACAAGGTACATCCCAAAATAGGGACTACACGTTGGCTGATGTAATGTCCAAGTTGGAAGATATGGATAAAAAATACAATATACTCTTCATAAAATACAATGAACAAGTTGAAATTAATAAATCTCTGAAATAAAGAAGCTACTCAATGACCGAGAACAAAAAGATTTGGAGAATACTCTCATAGTTCACGGCGTCCCTAGGGAGAATAATGAAAATGTTCTGGATATTGTCAAGAATCTGATAACTAAACTGGAGGTGGAAATCCAGGGAAAAGTTCGATCTGCCTATAGGGTTGGAAAAACTGCTGGAAAGACTGTACCGATCAGAATTTGTATGGAAAACAAGTCAGACAAGATGCATATGATTAAAAGTAGTAACAAAATCAAACTAACCGCAAAAACTTTGGGCTACAAATCAGATGAAAAAATTTTCCTGAACCATGATTTGACTAGGACAAATCGACAACTTTATAAGGAAGCACGTGACTTCAAATACCAAAATGGATATAAATATTTGTGGATTAAGGAGGGTTGCATTTTCCTCCGAAAGGATGATGACTCTAAAGTGATATTGGTTCGTGAGTCCCTCGATCTGGAAAACTAATAATGAACCCGAAACTGAAAGTAATATATTCGAACTGTCAAAGCGTGAGGAATAAATGGGATGAAATAATTTGCTTCGTGAAGTGCTATTATTGTGATGTTCTAATCTTAGTTGAAACCTGGCTGAATGAAGCCGAGACGTCTTTATACCAACTGGAGGGATTTGAAGGATTTCATACTTGTAGAAACAAGATAGGGGGAGGAAAAATCAGACTTGGACGAGAACATTAGTTGGCTGTGTGTGGAAGTGGGTGAACATAATTTGAAAGTGAGTGCACTGTATAAACCACCATCATATAGTGATGGTGACTTTTTGGGGTATCTGGAGGACATAATGGCGAAGTACCGGAAAAGGCATGTTATAGTGGGCGACATTAATGTTGATTTGTTGAATTCTGGTTCACAAATGTGCAAAAATTATCCCGATGTTTAAAAATTGAACAATTTTCGTATCGGGAATGTTGTTTCGGAAGCAAAGGCGACTCACACTCAAGAACTCTCTTGACCATGTTATTCAGGATGAAAACACCGTTTTATTAGACTCAGTTGAAGTTCAAGGTAATTCATTTGCTGATCACAAATATTTAACATTTAACATAAAAGAAAGTTTCAAAACATATCGGCCAAAAAGGGTTTTTGAAGAAAGAACGGTTGATTACATAAAATTTAAGGCATTATTTAAACAAAATTCTCAACTGTGCAATATAGATACATTTGCAAGTCTAATTGATCTGATAACTGGGTGCAGGAGAGAGTGTGAATGTCTGAAGAAAATTAAATGTCATTCTGACAATATGTGGGTTAACGATGAATTGATTGAACTTATTAGGAAACGTGATAAATTATATAGAAAAAAGTCCAAGCATGGGGCTGATCCTCACCTAGAAAAACAATTCAAGAGCTTGAAAAATGATGTAAAAAATAAAGTCAGATCATTGAAAAATCGGTATTTCAGTTTTGAATGGGAGAAAGCTGGCAAATAAATTCATTAAAGTCTTATTCAATTATGATCGACTAACAAATACTACACAGCTTTTCTCTGATTTGAACATACCTTATTTGAAGAAAGTATTAGAATTAGAACAATGTAAACTTATTTTTAAAATCACAAACAAAATGCAGAAATGTAATACGGAGTATAAATTTACGAAAGATGTTCACACTTATGAAACAAGAACAAATCAGAATTTATATCAGGCAAAAGTAAAAAGCCAGAAAGGGTTGAATAACCCCATCTTACAAGCTTCAAAGGTATTTAATCAGTTACCTACTTCCATAAAGTCTGTGAATTCTATTAGTAAATTTTCCAATCAAACTTGGAGTTAGTTTGATGTTACCTATGTATCCAGTTGTTCAATGGAATGTTTTTTATTTTTGGTATAGTTTTTTTTGGGGTCTTGCTCGGTTGTACACGTCTGTGGGGTTTTTTCTTGATGTGGAATTGTTATTCCACCGAATGTCAAGTCTTACTTAATTTATATACTGTATACTTTTGTAAATTTTCATCCTCGATACCAGTTTAGGGTACTGTTTAGAGGATAAATCATTTCAAAAAAATTTTACCACAGATGGGGCAAGTGTGATGAAAATGTTGGGTCGATTGATATCACCTTCACATCAGCTCTGCCATGCCCTTGGAGTTCAACTTGGCATAATAGATATTTATGAAAAAAAATAATGTTGGGAACATGTGACAGAATCTGAAAATGAGGAAAACGACGATGAGATTTCTTTCGAAACGGAGAAAATATCTAACACGGGCTCAGCCTCAGAAGATGATGTTTTTCATCTGATACTCATCGTTGCTGAGATACAAGATTTCAGTACTAGAGAAGAACATTCATTAATGTTCTCATTAGAAAGATGCCATTGTAAATTATCTCAAAAAAAAAAGTAAACCAACCGGACAAAAAACTTAATGCAGTCCAATCTAGTGGAAATACGTCGCTCCCGAAGAGGTTGTTACCGCTTGCCGCAACTACTGCTCCCACGGTTCCTCCTTCTGAACAAACAGATGATCTCAGAACGACAGTACCCTGTACATTCGCCAGTGTCGTGAATAAACAAACAAGTAATCGAAGACAACATAACCCCTGTCTCGATAGGAAATTTAGAAATTCAAACTGCTAAACAAATTGAAAGATGTGATAGGAATAACAAATTATTGAATGAGAACACAAATCGTTCGACCATTGAGTGGAAAACGAGGTGGAAAATTGTGTCACGCAAAAATAGTGGAAGAAGTGCATGAAAACCCCTAGTTGTGGGAAATTTCGCTGGATCAGCAACTGTTGAGGAAATCGTAAAGTTCAAGGCCTTACGTGTAACATATTAAAACCCACCACTACTCTTGCTTACCTCAAAAAGTTTTTGGAAGCAAATTCTACTGATGTGAAGTGCGGGGCTTTTAAATCTCGCTATCCTGAGATGTATACATCTTTTAGGGTCCTCATTCCTTTTGATGAAGGTGAAAAAATTAAAATAGAGTCGAATTGGCCAATGAGATGCAATGTTCATCATTTTTTTCAGCCCCATAAGAGTCAATCAAAGGTTGCCAACAGTATTTTGAATGTGCCTTCGATATATGTAGAGTTGTTTATTTTATTGTATGTAAGTCTCTTCTAAATTGTGCAAATTAGTAGATGTCCTTTGATTTATGTAATCATATTGTGAGCACATGACTTGTCCTATACCCAAACCTGGGTCCAACAGGATCAATAAATTATTCTATTCTATCTCAATTTACATTTTCAATATTTTTTATTGCAAATTATTTGTTTATTATAAATGACAAAAAGTGTTAATTGTCTACGCGGCAACGTAGGTCTCAAATCGACGGCAGGTCACCACGTCCCCACCCGATCACTTCAAAGAGCGATAACGTGCGATGAGTGATGCCAAGTTTCTGGGTCTTTGCCAAAACTGAAGAAATTTGGAACTGTTTGAGAACTGGGTTAAAACTTTTGAAAAATCAATGATAGGGAAGGGTTATGTTAGGGTTGATAATAATAATAATTCCACTTAACACTTTACTACAATATAATTAGACGTATACCTTAGCCAAAGCAACGCGTGGCCGAGTCTGCTAGTAACCTTATAAATTTAACTTGCGGCTGTGCAGAAAGAGCAATTTTAATCGATCATTTTCTTATAAAAAGGAAAAGAATCATAGTAAAAGGAGTCGGTGTGTTGGTTTTTCCCAAGCCGAAAAATTGGTAATAGCCAACATTTGCTCGAGGCATAAAAATGTGTTGGAAAACAAAAAAACAGATATCCTGTCTAGAGAGGAAAAAATGAAGTTGGTAGCACTATTGCAGAAGAAGTTTATCTGAAAATGTCTATAGAAATACAGAATTGACACTGAGTATCTAAAGTAGTCATCCTGAATGAGTTCCTTTGATTTTGATCGAAGAAAATTTGATTAAATGATATCCACCAGGTTGACGTTTTATTTCCATTCAGAATGAACTTCATTTCTGAGCGCTCGTACTACTTACACGAGGGCTATATCATTTCATCACGATGTCTATATTTATCGAATTTCGAGCTGAAAATGTGCCGTAAGCACGATAATTCTCGAACTGAACAACCTAGAGACTTGAAATTTTCAGTGTGGGTTCAGTTCCCGAATGCCTCGGTTAAGTTCTTCAACCCTTTAGTGCCCGAATACAGAAAAAACTTGAATTCACAAAATTTTTCTCTTGTTTTTTGTTTTTTGAAGGGTTTTAAATACAATACAATTTTTTTCAGAATTTTATTTTCATTTTTGAAAAAAAATCCAAAATATGGACTTTTAAGTACCTACCGTCAGGAATGATGTCATTTATAGTGCTAATGAAATGCTCTGTAACTGAAATACACTATTCCTCATTTTCATTGAATTTTTCCACAAAATTCAGAATAACTACTGATATTACTAAGTATCAACCAAAAAAATTGAAAAATATCTATAGAATCGTTATTCCAAATCAGTATCCGCATTTTCAGAGTCACTCTCTTCTTCATCTGTTGAAATATTATTATCTAACGATAAATCTTCGTTGAGGATCTCATTTGCAATGACCTCTATTTCTTTCGAATAAAGAGGTCTCTTACATACCACTGTTGAATTTTTCTGCTCGCTATATTTCCTGACGGTACTTCTGCGTCCTGATGAAAAATGGGAAATTTCTCAAGAAAAGATGTTCGAATGTTTATTATTGAAACATAAACCTACTGAGTATAGCCACCAGCAACAATATATGTTGAATAAAAATAGCAGAATATAGAAAACTAAATCTTACGACGCGTCGAAATTGCTGGTACTCAGGAGTACCGTCGGGCACTAAAGGGTTAATGGGCCAAATTCCACCAGGGGTTCCGTAAATATGGCCATTCAAAGTTTTGTTCTCCTGATAACTTGGAAACTACAGATTTCATTCAGATGAAATTTTGCACTCAAATAGAGAATGAGGTGTTCAAGCTACATGTGGACTTTTGTCCAGATCGCATGACCAGAACCATAGAAACCGTAAGAAATTGTAACTTTTGTACGGAAACGCCTAGGGACTTGAAATTTTCAGGATAGGTGTGGATCTCGAATGTTGTGATCACGTTCATCTGTGAGCAAAATTAGACTAGTGGTTCCGTAAATATGAACGTTCAAAATATTTTTTTCCTGATAATTTCGAAACTACTGATTGGATTGATATGGAATTTTACACCTAGCTGAAGAATAATGTATTCAAACTACGTGCGAAGTTTTTTCCAGATCACATCATCAAGACCATAGATACCGTAGAAAATTCTAGCGAATTATCGAAAAAAAATTGGTCAGCTGAAGCACTGACATGAAGTCTGGAGTTTCACCTAAGTTTGAGGAGTTTTTTGACAGCTTCAATTGATTTCTAAAACTGGAGATTGCGAATCTACCTATAAGGTGGATGTACGAGCGCTCAAAAGCTCCTGACTTCACGGCAGTGCTTTTATAATTTTTTTACGTTTTGAAGTACATCTTGTTTTCCGTTTTCTTTAGTTAAGATTGTGTTGTTAATTATTTCATAAGATGTTGTTGAATTCTTTTTGAACCTAGATACAATCTTGTTTCTGCTTGCTCAGCCTTCTGGCCTGCACTTTTCTAAGAAAGAAGCGGAAGTGAGAATGAAAGAAAAACTGGATATTTCGAAGAAGTTTGATAGTGGAGGAAACACGATCTTGAAAAAAATAACCAGTAAACAAATTATTGAAAGTCAACACTAGTATCTGACAAAACTTTGAACTGTTCCAACTCCTTGTTTGTTAAATGAATGAAATACTGTATGCAAATATGTGATTTTGAAGGAACTATGCATAGGCTAGAAAAGCTTATCACAAATTATATAATAATGAACATCATTCAGAAATTATACCCTTGAAGGCACTGGCGGATCCAGGGGGGGGAGAGGGGGGTTGGCGCACGTGCCCCCCCCCAGACGGAATTTCGGTGTACTGTGGAGATTCCATCACAGTACATACTTAGAAAATTTTTTTGCCTTCCGCCCCTTGTGCCCCCCCCCCCAGAAAGAAATCCTGGATCCGCCCTTGCTTGAAGGTAATTCAAAATCAAAATTGTTTTTTGGCAAAATTATTCTGAGAAATCATCAGGTCCAAGAAGTACAACGAACCGATTTGATATTTTGCAAGAATGGTGGTAATAGATATTGAAATTGTAGAAAGCCGATCAATCAAGACAACCAAGTTAAAATATAAAAATTCCTCAGAACAGACTGGAGAGGCAAAACGTTATGTTCATTGTAATGATTGGCAACAGTCGATCTGATTATATTCCAGAATTTCACAAAAACCATTTATGAGCATCCTCCAATGATAATATTATTTGCGGCTAGCCAAAAATTGGAAATCCGATTGTCTTTCCACAATGTATTCGAAAAATTAGTCAGTTTTTATTAACGGGCTGATCTGATGCTTCCAGTATTGTCACTGACAATATTTGAAGTTTTTATATATTGTATTTATATTTCAGACATGAAATTCTGCATAGGCAACGTACAGAACACTTGCTTTACCTAATATAGATCCATGATCCAATTGAGCCTCATTATTATCTATGATCAAAACATTTTTAGGTCATTGCGACACACTCTCAACATGTTAATTCCACCCTTTTTCGTTTTCATAGGTTTTGGCATTTCCAAAAAACTCCCAAGTATCTATACTGGTTCAGAAACGGGAGGTCTTATTCAAACAAGGATAGCCAGGGAACATTGTCAAATAGTGGTCAACCATTTTTTTGGGCCAAATGGAGTAAGTATTCTGAACAATGAAAATGCAGTGTTTCTCTGTGTATCGAATGTGTATTTTTGTAAGTAACGAATAATGGAGCTCAGAACCGTTCTCCGAGGAAAAGATCTTCCATGGCTAAAGATATTCTGATCACGGATGTCCATTTATGGCTTAGTATTAGTTCGATTTACAAATCGTGCCGAGAATCTCCAAGACCAATAGGGAAACGTGTCACATACATCGGGCATCGGACGTACGGACCGAAAGACTGATGAACAAATGCGATCTCCGCCGTCCGTACATATTATGTGCGTTGCTCCATTCGATTTCAATGAAAGCATTTTTTTTTCCGTTCCGTGCCGCCCGTCCGATGCCGATGTATGTGCGCTCAGCTTTTCTAGCCGTTTTATTCTCGGTATTTTTCCGGCCCTAAAGTTTTATCAAAAGAAAGTAGATTGGTTTCTGTGGTTTTCGGGGTTCCTCGGCCAGATCTCTCTCTCTCTCTGTTTGGCCTGTATCAATATTGGAGGATTTTCGACCTTCTTTTTCAACAGATATCCTCACATTGACCTAGTATTAGGCTTCAATACAAGTGTTTAAAATATGCGCTATCATTAAAATGAACAATCTGTTATCCACCATTCCATTTTATGGAGTGTCCTATTATTCTCCATAATTGATAAATAATTCAATTGAGTCTCTTTCAGATTGATCATTGAAAATGGTCTAATTTTTCGAACTGTTCCAGAATTTCTCTCTATATCAACCACTCTAAATGAAATTTTTTTCTCGACGTATTTCCAGAATAAATATCATATCTCATTTGTTTGAAATTTTCTTCTTAAAATAACGATCCGAAAAAATGTTCATGAACAGAAATTCCTAGGTAATATGATCTGATTGACAGCCACAACCTTTTTGAAACAATTGCTAGCCATTGTACAAGGCAGGTTGAACAAAGAGGCCGGAGGAAAGAAATAATGAATAAATTATAAAATCTTACTTTTTCCTTACTCTTTCTAGTTCTGTCAGCAAGGAGTAATATTTCAAAGTTCGAAGTTTTACTATTAGTTGATTATTTCTAAATTTTTTTCTGCGAAGTTTCTCAATAAAATTTGTTACTTGGTGATTGTGAATTGTCGGAGTTCCTGAAATTGTTTTTATTTTGTTAATAATGTTGTATTCTGTGATTTTGTTCATTTTCTCCGTGTATCATTATATTTTCCTTGGAGTCAACCATTACAAAATGAATTTAAGTCGTGTTTCGTCCCTACCTTGAAACAAGCAGAGCAAGAAAACTTCAGCGCACACCAAAGCTGGAATAATTTGTAACCCGGTGATGAGATGTTTCATGTTTTATATCCCGACTCTCATAGGTCTCTGTGAAACACCTCATAAGCTCAGAGCTTGTGATGTGATAAAGCAATTGACACAACCCTGTAACGAAGTTTAATTTATCCCATAGAATCGATATCAAACTAGTTGAAATATGCCTGGATCTTTACGATTCAGAATAAAACCGAAACGACGAAAAAAAGAAAAAAACATTCTGCATTCGACTGTTCTTCAGTCACAAAAACTACGTCAAGCGCATATAACATCGTTTTTTCCACAGAAAAAAACCGATCAGAACACACGAAGATATTGCGCCGATGGAATGAATATTCGAGGGCCTCTCGTTTCCTAATTCAGATGGTCTACCGGATATTGAAGCAACATTGTTTTGCTGGGGAGGAATGAGAAATCGTGAATCATACATGTTGCTTCGGAGGAGCCATTACTTAAAGTTCGAAAGTAGTGATTCTTTAAGGGTTCGGTTTTAGGTTTTACATAATCGTGAAAGTTGCTCGGTTCAATCACAGAACATATACTATCAAAACTACCGTGGTTTGCGAATGAAAACGAACGATATCTTCAATGCTACCTTGAATGGTGATTTTGAATTAATTTGACTCAATCCTGGCTACGGCCGTCGATACCTGATTCCGAGGTTATGTTTTCAAAACTACGGATTCGATCGTGACGAAATTTTGTACTTTAATGGAGAATGATATATTCAAGCTACACAGCTGTTAAGGCATAATTCACAAAGAGCTGCTGTAATTTTTTTACAGCTTTCAAACATTCCTCCAATTGGTTTCTAAAACTGGAGAATGAGAATCTAAGTACCTACAAGGTGGATAAACGAGCGCTCAAAAGCTCCTGACTTAACGGCTGTTCTTTTCAAATTTTTTTTGAATACTATCACCAAAAAAAACACATAACTAAAATTCAGTCAGATAATTTACTGGATTATTCATTTTTTCAGAGGTTTGTCCAGATTCACCGGAGCCAAGTGGTTCTAGCATTGTCTTTAATTACCTTCTAAAGACCATGCAGATTCTGATCACTTGATGAAATCCCATTGATATCAACAAATCATCCTGTATGGAAGAAGCAAGTACAAGTGGAAGTTGCGAGCATAGCAATGTTGAAATACTCATGAATATGCCAAGCCTAATTACATCTGTTGATTCTCCAAAAGAAGGGAAGTTGAAGAAAAAAATTTTTCGCTTACAGCAAAAAAGAAGATTGATATGAATTCGAGGCTTCGGCAAGAAGCTTTGTCATTTTCCACAAAAAATGTTCTTACCAATCTTCTGCAAAATAAAACTCCTGCTGCGAAAAACCTGGTTTGTATGCAATGCTTCTATAAAACAAGAGCAATATGGACTCAGAGTGAGAAACAATTGGCATTGTCGTTATACTATAAATCAAGCACCAGCAGTTATATTCTTCCAGGAATATCCACGACACAATGTTAATGTTGAAAATATTCAATTTAAAAGGGGGACGAATTATCTCGTAGTTGGCTTTTGTAACAGAAATCTCTTTACGGAAGCCAACTACGAAATAATACGGGGCACGGGCGTAGACTCGCTTCGCTAAAGCTCAATCATTAGATACGCGACCATTATAAAAAATTATAAAAAGCTTTTGAGCGCTCCTTCATCCACCCTGTAGGTAGATTCGCATGTTCCAGTTCTAGAAACCAATTGAAGAAATTGCAACAAAACACCTGACTTCGCGTAAGTGCTTCAGGTGACCAATTTTTTTTTCCGATAATTCGCTAGAATTCGCTACGGTATCTATTGTTTTGGTTATGCGATCTAGACAAAACGTACGTGGTTTGAATAAATTATTTTTCATCTATGTGCAAAATTTCATTCCAATCCAATCAGTAGTTTCGAAATAATGATGAAAAAAAAAATTTTGAATGGCCAAATTTACGGAACCCCTCATCTTATTTCGCTCAATAATAAACCTGGCAACGACATTCGAGATCCACACCTATCCCGAAAATTTCAAGTTTCTAGGTCGTTCCGTTCTATAGTTATCGTGTGTACGGACGGCCGGACCGACGGACAGACTCGAATTTTTCGATGGATTCGTCATCAGTGAGTCGAAACTTGTCGATTGAGACCATTTTCGACTAAAAATTCGAACAATGCAGATATCATGACGAAATGATATAGTTCCCTTTTTGGGTCAAAACTGCATTGTTAAGAATCTTTGTAATTATGTCGTAAACGTAAACTAAAACTTTTTTGTTCCTTGAATAACTTTCGTATTACACTTTTTTGCAGACAAAAAAAAATAGAATTCATGGTTCTTTTCAATACAAATAAAAAAATTACTTTCTTATTACATATTTTGTTTTTCGAAAACGGTTCATTTTATCGCCAATGAACAAGAGTACCCATTCTTAAGCTTAATGTTCAAGGTATCCAAATTTGTTTTTTTTAACTCCTTATCATACAGGGTGTTAAAAATGTAAGCATTAAAACGTACACCTAGTACGCCCCTGGTAAACTAAACGAGCTAATTTAAATTTATGGGCTGTATTTTGAAAGGTCAATACTATTGTTTAATATATCAAATTTTCATTAAATTATATCAAGTAGTTTGAAATTTATCTCCGCCGTATCTCCGTTGGGAGGGCCGCTAGGAAAAAAAATTATGGGAACTTGTCACCTTATTTTTTCAAGTTTTATCTGCATCCGAGAGATTTCCCGGACACCCTGTATAAACAATACCCACAAAATTTTTCAGAAAGTAACTTCTTCTAAAATAAAACTCATGAAGTTCAGAGAAGACTTCGTCGTCGCGTTGACTGGAGAAGAGATTGAACCAGTTCCAAGAAAAATTAGTAGTAGAGTAGTAGAGCTCCATTATTCAAAGAGTCTACCACCTATAGAAAAAAACAGTGTTCGACAAAGGCATGTCGTATATGTACGCAGAAAAAAAAAACGCCGAGAATCGCGTTATATCTGTCCAGCCTGTTAGGAGAAGCCAGCCCTTTGTGTGGAAGAGTGTTTTAAGAAGTTCCACAAGCAATGATATATTATTTTATTTCTTGAATGTGAATTAATTTTCTGTTCATGCAAGCCAGAATTGTTTGTTTATTCTTCTCCCAGAAGAAATCTATCGATATAAGCACTGATTCATTTCGAGCTCAATCGTAGCTGCAAAAGAATGGCAAGTAAATACAGGAAGGCGTCCCAAATGAGAACTCAATCTACGAGTTATCTCGTAGTGTCAGTCAACGTGAAAAAAAAAAATTTATTTTATTTCGATAGACGAATCTACTGATTTGGGAACAGTGGAAAACATGTGCATTTGTGTCCGGTACTTTAACAGTAAAACTGAATTTATATCAACAGATTTTTTCAATTTGGTTCAATGTTATTCCTCCGTAAACGGGGCAGAGATTGGTGCTACCGCTGAGGTAATCTACAATAAATTGATAAATATTGTTATGGTTCAATTTTTTTTTATATTAATAATTATTAAATTTTGTGAAAGAACCACTAACAATATTCTTATAATTTTGTTTTTTAATTTTTCTTCTATTTTTCGCGTGACTCTTTTTAAGGGGGTTCTCAAGGTGCACAAATAAAAGAATATTTTGTTTACAACAACTTATAATCTAATTCTATAAAAAATACCCCAACTTTCAAAATAACCTAAAAACTAATATAATATCTAAACTCAAAAATAACGTTCGATTGATGAGTGGACTCACTATATGCAATTTTCGAATTTTTTTTCTTCCAAGCAGCACGACGTTTCAATTTCTCCTTCTCTCCTCTACTTGCCAAATCAATTTCAACAACTCAATCTACGAAAATGCACTCTTGACCAGCTTCCAAATAATTTTTCTTCTTCCAAGCAGCACGACGTTTCAATTTCTCCTTCTCTCCTCTACTTGCCAAATCAATTCCAACAACTCAATCTACGAAAATGCACTCTTGACCAGCTTTCAAATACCATTCATTATATCTTTCTTCTTACAGAACCAATCTTTCTGCCAACTTTTTGAAAATTATCAAATTTTTTTACTTTCTGACAAAATGTAACTCCACTCTCTGACGTTTCTTTCTTGTCAAAACACCGCTTGCTTAATTCTAATAATTTAACAACAATCTCTATGGTAACATTAAATTATTCAGAACCATCTTAAAAAAAATTCATTTTACACGATGTTGATAAAAAATTCTTGAATTTTGGTGATCTAATTTGAATTTATTTTTCACTTCTGGATTTCCATGACAATATTTTCGAATCCTCCAAGAACCTCTAGACAACATAATAGGTTTTGGTTCAGACAGATGCAACACTATGTTTAGATCTAAAAATTCCGTTTTTAGCCGACTAAAACATAATTTACCGGGAATAATTGTTCAAAAATGTATCTGTCATTCCTTAGACCCGCTTTACATGAGTCAAGTAGCTAACGGAAGTAACTAAATCAAGTAAAGAAATTCAGTTACTTGCATCGTATAAACCACTCAATTTAGTACTTGAGCAAGTGATGAATTTTAGACGCTAGTGCAATTTCTTTACTTGATTTAGTAGCTTGCGCAAGCTACTTGACACGTGTAAAACACGTGTAAATTCGCCATTACATTCATGTGCCAGTGAAGCAGCAGGTATTACCACGCCAGTGCGAAGAACTATCCTAGAAGAAGAAAGGAAAAATTATATTAAAGGCGAAGGGAAGTAAATTCCAGTCCTTTTCAAAAACCAGGACCTATGATGATGAAGAACTATCCCGTGATATTCTCGATTTTTAAAAATAGTTCCAAACGTCGATCTCACTTACTAGAATTTCAACAGTTTTGTACAATAGATGGTGGCTTTCATTATTAGCCGTTGTAGAATAATTGAACAATGGGGACCTTTACAATTATATTTCACGGAGCAATGGACTGAACACAGATTATATTCTCCTGAAACAATTGCAAACAGACACAATGATTCTGAAACCTGAAACTAAACTTTTCTTCTTTTTCCTGCAATGGACTTTGCCAAAGTTTGTCGATTTGAATCAATACTTCCAGAATGAAAGGGTTGTTATTATTGCAGTTTGCACAAAAATGACTGAAACTTTCAAAGACATGTTGTTAAACCATTTAAAGGGTGATTATGTATAAGGAACTGAACTGTCAGATATTAATACAAATAATGAGTCACTGTTCATCGGTTTGCATGAAATATATCTTGTGGTCAGGGTAGCTGAAAATATTCATAGATTGAAGCCTAAAGAAAAAGAAGATTTTTATATCAGATGTAGGCAATTTTTGATAGTTTCTTGTAATGAAATAGAAGAAAGATTCGATCTCAAAGAAAAATTTTTATAGCAAATAGCCAATATTTGACAACAAATACACCAACCAGAAACCTTAATCGATTCTGAAGATTATGAATGCCCTGCCTAGAATAATAAAACCGAATAATCTCGATAAAAAACAAAGTTGATAGATAAATTTGATGACGACATAAGAATTAAAGCCTTGTAGATAAGTATTGGAATAAAATTATGGGAATTAATGACTTGTCAGATCAACATTTATTCAGAGATTTGGGTGAACTTCTTTTGGACATTTTCGAAAAATTCTAAAATCTAAACCAGGCGATGGCTCGCGATAGGACATGGTTATATATTTTTGTTATGCCCAATTTTATTATAAACAATCAATGAATTCCATTGTAGGGCCGCAGCGTAGGGGCGGTGATGTTTGGAATTTGAAATTTCGGCATCGATTTGTTTCAAAGTCTGATGAAATCCAAACCAGGCGATGGCTCACGATGAGACATCGTTATTCATCTTTCTTATGCCTAATTTGATTATAAACAATCAAAGAATTCTATTGTCGGGCCGTAGGGGCGGCGATATTCGGACTCTAAAATTTCAGCATCGATTTTCCTCAAAGTCTGATGAAATCCAAACCAGGCGATGGCTCACGATGTGACATAGTTATTTATCCAAGTTAAACCTACTTTGATTATAAACAATCATTACGTTAGTGATCCGCGGGAGTGGACCTGTTTAATAATGGATATTCGATGAAATTCATAAATTCCGGATTATCTGTAGAATCCATAGTTCATTAGTTCGGCCTTTTTCACCGGATACCCCAAGTTTGAAGACTGGTAATGGGGTGCAATGAAATTTTATTTCTTTCTGCGAAAATAATCTCTATTTTTGAAGCAATTAAATTGAAAACACCCATATGGCCCCTTTCAAGAGACAGAGAGCGAACAACAGATGATGAATATTTTACACCACATGTATTACGATTTTTTCGTTTCGAAATTTCTAAAGAAACCCTCAGTTCTGACTATTCTGTTCTGCCAAACGTAATTTATTTACATAATAATATTCGAGAATTCGTTTTCTCTTTTAGTTCTGTGATGTAAGTACATATTCCTTTCTTTTCGTCGCCAGAACTGTTTTTGTGATTTTGTTTTCTTTGTTATTTGTGGAATAATTTATTAAATGGAATTTTTGCTTGGAAAAACGAATGATTAGTTATGTTATTCAACACTCGTTGCCATACGAAGGAACGGGGGTTTATCAGAAGAAATGATGACGTCCGATACATACGTTAATATGGAACGGAATATTATAGAGGAAATGATCGAACACTTGGGGAAAACGGGTTTGAATAAAAGTAAACTTCATTCACATGAATATTGGAAGGCGTGTTTCGCTGATATTTGCACACAATTTTCAATGAAAAATTCAAAGAAAAATGGCAGCAAACTCAAGAAGATTAGATCCTGCGACCATGGGTGCTGCACACTCCCCAGATAGAGAACAGAATGAAAGAAATGAAAATTCCGCCTTTGAGAATCAAAATCGCATTATAGGAATTTATGATAATACGGAAATTATATCAGAAGCAGAAAGAAACATAGAAAAGGTTCGAATCGAGAAAAAAACAATTATAACAACTCTCTAGAGTCGCCTTTTAAAAAAAAAATTTGCAGGAGGATTATGAGGAACGTAATTCATTAGAAGAAATTAATGAAAACTCTCACTCAAAAAACTCAAGTTGTAAGAAGGCAAGAAATCAAATTTCATCTAAGAGACCGTTCAAACGCCGAAAATACACCGTCTAGGTAGTATTTCAGTTTTTTTTTCTTTCCAGCGCAGCGCACCGAATTTTCAAGCAGGTGCAGCGTTCACCGTCCCCCACCCCGCGGGAGATTAAGTTCAGATGGCGTCACCGGCAGAAATTCCCCGGCGTTAGAATTCCGAATGTGCCTAGATCGATTTTAGAGTAGTTTTTCGAGTGATTTTCGTTGTTCATTCGCCATGGCCGTAATCCGTTAGCCCGTTCTCGTATGCGTTCAATATTTTAAGAATTCAACTGAAAACCGAACCCCGTTGATCTAGCCTGGCTGGCACACACATTCCGACTCTTAAACTCGAAATCACCCCATCTACCAATACACGGTGTCCACTTCTGAAAGGGCTAAACTTCAAGGTGAGATCATACATAAGATTTGCAACAAAAAATGTCATATAACACATGGTCGAAATGTTGACGGTTATTCTTCAATTTTACATTTCTTGATTTCACGAAATATTTCAAGTTTTTCCATAAAATCAATTATACTTCAGTCAGAAATGTTGTGAACTTCGAAGGTTTGTAGATTCAGTGCGGAAACGATGTGCAAAAAGTATTGAACAAGTAGGTGGACAATAAGAACAACTGTTATAAGTAGTAGTAGTCGTCTTTCGTCACATGTTTTCATAAAATTTGTTTTATTAAAATTTAGTTTATTCCTTCATATTATTTTGATTCGACAGATAAATTCATGATTTCCATGAAAATAACTACAATATTCAATCATAAAGAGTTTCAAAATACAGCAAATTTAGGTTTGGAATATTTCGACTTATTCTTTGTTATCTTGTTAGCCATTATATTAGGGCAGAAGACAAGCAGCAAGCAGAAAAGTTGATATGCCATTCGAAAGCACACAAAATGGGGTAGTTTTCGCTGAAAAGAAAACATGTCCAGAATTAATGATTTTTCATCGATAAAACCATTGGAAAAATATGACCGGTTTTGTTCACTTCAGAATCGTGACATTCATCTCCTTACACCGCCCGTTTCCAAATATGTGGTCAAATCTGATGAGGCTCTAAGGATAACTGAAGTATAATTGATTTTATGGAAAAACTTGAAATATTTCGTGAAATCAAGAAATGTTAAATTGAAGCAAAACCGTCAACATTTCCACCATGTGCTGCACATCTTACCTATGACCTTCCCTTGACGTTTGGCCCTTTCAAAAGTAGACACCCTATCAAATAGTATTCCTTTCGTTATTGTACATATTACTATACCTAATTTTCCTGGCATTCCCAACTGTATGTGATTCCCATACCTAGTGGGTAAGTTAGTATAAGTTAAAGAAACCAATTTCCTCTCATTTTATTCAATATATTCTTAGTTAATTTTCTTCTTTCAAATTTCTTTCTGTTAAATATATGCCCTTCTGTATGTGATGACCGTAAAGTATCCATAGAATAAATTTATTGTTGAAACTCGAATTTGAATATTCCTTATTATCGCTACCACCTCAGATAATCCGAACTCTGTCTCTGATTTTGCAGTTGCCCTGGTGGGTTCGCTATTTCTTTCCCCTTTTCAAAGATAGCTGGCGCCCGAGATAATAAAGTGAATTTTTTTCCAAATTTTCAGAGTCGTCCCAAGATGGCGGAGAAAAACTCGTTACAACCTCTTCAAGTATTGAAGAAGTTCCGGAAGTGATAAAAAATCTGTCGATGAATATTGATTCAAGCTTATTGAGACCATTTAATTCACTAAACGAAAGTTCAGTTCGACCGCCTTTTTCTTCATGTGTCTTTTATTTGGGACAGTCCGAAATTTCTAGAGAAGAATCCTCCGAAATGTATAGAGAGGGCAACTTGTGAGTGGACGTTGGACTTACATTGTGGGTACCAAGTTCAGAATTGTGAATAATATTTGCATAATCAACATCAAACACACAAGACATGTTCCTTCCCGAAATTTTTCGAAAATATATGCATATTACGCGCATAAAAAATGTAATGCATTCGTTATTCAAATAAATCAAATCACAAATTAAGAGGAGACACACAATGTAATGGTTTATTCCTCATCCAAGAATTACAATCATTTGGAACCAATCACCAAATATCTAAAAGTTAACGATAGAAAAATAAAAACAAAAGAATTGAAATTAGTGAAAGCCTCAAAATCTAGAGAAAAGAGTATGACAGAAAGTGGTTCAAAACTTATCAAAGTCTTATCTTCAGGATATAAAATCGGATTGTGTACTACGCAAAGCCAGATCTGAAGTTTTAGGGTACAAAGATAGAGATAAGAACGATTCATTTGATATCGTGCCTCATGCAAAGGGGGAACGACGACTACATCTCATGTATTGGTCAACCTTTCCATGTATATGGAAGGTCTGAGCAAATAGAAATTCTCCTGAGAAATGAGGCGGAATTGATTTTGTATTTGGATTCAACAGGGAATGTAATTCGAAGAACGAAATTCATGAAAAAACGTATATTTCATTACGCTGGTGTTACAGTAACCTCTTTCAATAAGAGAGTTTGTCCCATCCTCGAAATGATCAGCTGTAACCATGATATGACTTCTATTGGTGTATGGTTGGTTAAATTCAAATCTTATACCCTTCAATCAATCCTACACTCAATTTCTGGAATAACATTAATAACGATTACAGATTTTTTAGATCTTGCCTTCGAGTACGCTCTGACGAATGACAGAAGCATAATTGATGACATAACTTTTATGTTTCAGTCACTTCTTCAAGATGGTTACAAAGGATATCGACGAACATAAGAAGAATGAAGAAAATCAGGTTATTGCAGAAAGTATGAATTTAAAAATTTTGAAAGCTATTGAAGAATGGTTTTGTAACTCGGGAATAATTCTTTTGTCTCGTAGAAAGTCGGGATCGGTTGAAAAAGCTACTTCTGATTTGATACTGTTATGTCGGCATAACAAAAATACGACTGAGTTCAGTGAGATATCTATCGATTCCAAGGATACAGCGTTTAATAGGGTGGAAGAATATTCTCTTTATGAAATTAGTAGATTTTATAAACATTTCAAGTTTTTGAGCGTTAAACTTAAAATGGAAATCAAAGGGGATGATTGTTGTGCAGAGAATACCTAAATAATGAATGTTTTGAGCTCAGTCTTAGGAAATATATCACCTATTTACCGTTGTGGACAGGACTGTTAACAAGCCAGTCTCATATTTCAAGATACAGTATGCACCAGTGGAAAATTGGTTTTCAGTCGTAAAGAACATTTTGATGAATTCAGATAATCTTCAACGATGTAGCAGATTTGTCAGACTCATAAGGAAGAGAGTACTCGCTCATTATAAAGAGATTGTATTAACGATACCAAAACAAAGATGAAGGAACATCAAGAGAAGCGAAGGCAAAAATTCAATTGACGGAAGATGATTTGATGCAGATAGAAGAATGGAGTAAAAAAATATCCATAATTTCAGTCAAACTTATATGAATCAATTATCCCGAAGAATAGAACAAAAAAATTAAAACAGATCAAGAAATCAAGATTTACCAATAACACTAGAACAGGCCTGCAAAACATTTCTTAAGAGTTTGGTAATGAATCCTGATGATCTAAAACAATTCGAAAACGAGACAAGAAGACAGATTTTAGATACTCGTTGTTGAAGAAGAAGAAAGGGAAAAAACGATTAACATGCTCGTATTTTGGTGAAATTTGCGAATCATCGACAGAGAGAGCTATAGGTAATATTGTGAAGAAAATACTATACTCAGTATTTCTTCACTAACACCAAATAAACATGGCGTCAAATATGAGAAAACTTGTTTTGAAGAATATTAAAGGAGGAATCCCTCATACTCCACTTACTGAGTGGATTGATTGTTACAGAAGCCAGCCCTTATATAGCGTGTTCCTCGGATGGTCTTGTGAAAACTGATGGAATAGTAGAAATCAAGTGTCCATATAGCATAAGGCATTCTAAGGAAGGAGGAAACGGTGTGATTTCGTAGTATGGTTCTCCCAAGGGACACATATAAGCAGAATTTATCGCAATGTACATTTCTGGGAAAAGGGATGGAAAAAAACTTGCGCATTTCTTTTTGTTTTACCTGTTGCCGGAAATAGCTAGCCCAACTGAATCAACAACAAGAGTTGAAGAAATATTCTGGTTGTCAGATGTTGCGAAACCATCAGTTGACATATATTATTATGATGAATTTGTGCCGCTTAATTTCTACATACAACAATGGAGTGATCAAAAACGATGGATACCATGTGAAACTCGAAAGGTACGCACGCCATTTGGCTGGAGCTTACATGCGAAGTCTTAGAATCCTTAGATGGTCGACAATGGCTCCTAGATACAATTGTCAATTTGTTTTTGGAGAGCTTAATACAGAGGACAAGAAATCAAAATTATATAAACTTGACAACAGAACGAGTATATGCAATATTTAATTTCCTAGAAGATTTAGAGGAAGCATTTTTCGAAGATCTGCCGAATTTATATGAAGAAATATTATTGATGCCTCTATCCGTTAGAGGAAATCATTGGTGTTTGGCAATTGCAGACTTCAAAATGAAACAATTCACATTTTTAGACTTTTAGACCATCACACAATAATTCGCGGAAGACGAATGACAATAGCAAAATTCTCTGAATTTTTAGAGGATATTTTTTTGAGAGAAGAAAGAATCATTAATAACATAACATATTATTCCGAAGGATACATACAATGTCTTTATAATTTATTTCGCACAACAAATAATGACACGAAATTCTCTAGCAATCTATGAGAATATGGATACATTCAGATTGATCATAAAAGAAATGTTATTGTGCATGTCAGATGGCATGAGATAAAATTGCAATTTTTGTGGCGAAAGTTGTACAGGTACCGAAAATATCATCGAATGTCCCTCATGCAAACGGTATAGACATATAAAATGTGGAAACGGTAATGTTAACTGCCCCTTATGTGATATTTTCATCAAGACTCAGAATTCATAAATCTGGAAAATGAAAGAGCACTATCTGAGAGTTGTCTTTTCTTCCTCTTCCACACATTGTAGGCCTTAGGACTGTATTTTCCAACTTCCAGTTTACGTTTACGTCCCCCCCTGATAATGTCTTCTACCTCAAATTCGTGCCTTTTGTCTGTGTTTTTTTCTGCCTCTTAATGTGTACACTGAGATGTTTCATTTCCGTTGTTGTAACAGTTTCAAGCGCCCACTGTCAACTGAATAGTTGCTTAACATCTGTTTCAAAATAGATTCCGTCGAAACTGCATGCGTTTGTGCTCTTCCTCTGAACAGGAGGAAGAAAAAAGGCAGAAAATCCATCGATCAGCACATGCTCATAAGTGGAGAGTTTCTTAAACTGTTTGAAAATCTGAAAGAAAATATAACTCCACAACTTTTTTCGAAGATTTTATTTTTTGTCATACAATGCTGGCCGTGATTGAATAGCTTCTATAAATAATTCAATGTTCATTGACATGTTCATTCCAAGCTGACGAGATTGCAACTGAGGAACCAAGAGCAATTTTTTATCGCCACTGTGCGGGGACGGAAATGAACACGTACTTTCGATTTCTGAGTTGCCTGGAAAATAGAACGTGTTGCAATTTTTCAGTTGCCGCAACTTAATAATCGCCTGAGGATCCAATGAAGAATGATGTGTTCTATTTTTGTGATTGAAAAGTTGCTTGAATAAATTTTGCCAGGGTGCGGGCATGTTCGATGTTCTGTAAGGCTTCGTGTTCGACTTGCTTTGTCTTCCTTATTCGTCGACAAACGTGGAGAGAATATTTACGACTATTAATGAAGACAAAGCAGAGAAATAAATTACCAAAAGTTATATCGGTAGGAATAATTATTGTTATGAAATGAGAATAACAGAGCAGCATCTCACAAAAATGAGTGATAGAAAGGTGCTATATGAAACTCACGAAGGGTGGCATTTGAGATATGTATTCACATATACACTTCATAATCTGCATTTTGAATTTACTTTTTTGTTATTTGTTTATGTTATTTATATTTTTGAGCGCTCGTACTACTTACACGAGGGCTATATCATTTTGTCACGATGTCTGTAATTCTCGAATTTTGAGCCGAAAATGGTCTCAATCGACTATGTTCGACTCACTGATGACGAATCCGTCGGAAAATTCGTGTCTGTCCGTCCGTCCGGCCGTCCGTTAGTACGAAAACTTTCCAACGGAACAACCTAGAGACTTGAAATTTCAGTGTAGGTTCAGTTCCCGAATGCCTCGGTTAAGTTTGTTAATGGGCAGAATTCCACGAGGGGTTTCGTAAATATGGCCGTTCAAAGTTTTGTTCGCCTGATTACTTGAAAACTACAGATTTGATCGTGATGAAATTTCGCACTCAAATGGAGAAAGAGGTGTTCAAGCTACATGTGAAATTTTGTCCAGATCGCAAAACCAGAACCAAAGAAACCATAGAAAATTGTAACTTTTGAACGGAAGTGCCTAGGGACTTGAAATTTTCAGGATAGGTCTGGATATCGAATGTCGTGATCACGTTCATCTATGAGCAGAATTATACTAGGGGTTCCGTAAATATGGTCGTTTGAAATTTTGGATTCGATCGAGATGAAATTTTGTATTTTAGTCGAGAATGATATATTAAAGCAATATTTTGTCCAGATCGCATGACCAGAACCATAGGAACCATAGAAAATTGTAACTTTAGAACGGAAAGGTCTGGAAACTTCAAATTTTCAGAGTAGGTTCAGATCTCGAATGTCGCGGTCACGTTCATCAATGAGCCAAATTAGACAAGGGGTTCCGTAAATATGGCCGTTCAAAATATTTTTTTCCTGATAGTTTCGAAACTACTGATTGGATTGGAATGAAATCGCACATAGATGAAGAATAATGAGTTCAAACTACGTGGGAAATTTTGTCCAGATCGCATAACCAAGACCATAGATACCGTAGAAAATTCTAGCGAATTATCGAAAAAAAAATGGTCACCTATAGCACTGACTTTAAGTCTGGATTTTTCCCTTAGTTTGAAAACCAAGCCAAGCCTTGCTGTGGCTAAAGTATACGTTGAATTCAATTGTAGTGGAATATTCAATACAATGGAATTATCATTATTATTGACACTAACCTACTCCTAACTTAAGCCTAACCTTACCCTTTCCTAACCCTTTTTTTTTCGGGTTGTGAAAAGAAATCTGTTGCCAGATTCAACCACGACCCGTGTCGTGGGATATGTCGGTTTGGCAAAAAATTGAGAAAAGCACTGCCGTGAAGGCAGGAGCTTTTGAGCGCTCGTACATACACCTTGTAGGTAGATTCGCATTTTCCAGTTTTAGAAACCAATTGGAAAGATTTTGAAAGCTGTCAAAGAAAATTTCAAACTAAGGCGAAAATCCAGACTTCACGTCAGTGCTTTAGAAGACCAATTTTTTTTTCGATAATTCGCTAGAATTTTTTACGGCATCTACGGTCTTGGTAATGCGATCTGAAAAAAATTTCCCACGTAGTTTGAATACATTATTCTTCATCTATGTGCGAATTTCATTCCAATCCAATGAGCAGTTTCGAAATTATCAGGAAAAAAATTGTTTGAACGGCTATATTTACGGAAACCCTGGTCTAATTTAGCTCATTGATGAACGTGACCGCCTGAAAATTTCAAGTCCCTTTCCGTTCGAAAGTTATGATTTTCTATGGTTTCTATGGTTCTGATCATGCGATCTGAAAAAATTCAGCTCAAATATATTATCTCAATTTAAATACAGAAATTCGTCACGATCAAATCCATAGTCTTGAAATTATCAAGAAAACTGAATTTCAAACGGCCATATTTATGGAACCCCTAGTCTAATGCTGCTCATTGATGAAAGTTACCGCAACATTAAAGATCCAAACCTATCCTGAAAATTTCAAGTTCCTAGGCCTCTCCATTACAAAGTTATAATTTTCTATGGTTTCTATGATTCTGGTCATGCGAGATGGACCAAATTTTGCATGTAGCTTGAACACGTTATTCTCCATCTGAGTGCAAAATTTCACCTCGATCGAATCTGTTGTTTCAAAGAAATCAGGGAAACAAAATTTCGAGCGGCCATATTTACGGAACCCCTCGGCGAATTTTGCCCAATAACAAACTTAGCCGCGGCATTCGAGATTAAAACCTACTCTAAAAATTTCAAGTTCCTAGGACATTCCGTTCGAAAGTTATCGTGTATACGGACATACGGCCGGACGGACGGACGGACAGACTCGAATTTTTCAACGGATTCTTCATCAGTGAGTCGAATATAGTCGTTTGAGACCATTTTCGGCTCAAAATTCGAAAAATACAGACATCGTGACGAAATGATATAGCCCTGGTGTAAGTAGTACGAGCGCTCAAAAAAGTTGTTTTCTTCAAAATGTTCAAGATAGTAGAAACGGTAGAAAAAAATAGGAAAGTGTTGACGATTGTGCCTACAAACTGGGAAATGAATCGTACGTTATTCTTTCCAAGAAGATTTGCCTCTAAGTTGCAACAGGAAAGTGATTCGTCCAAATTGGATTACTTTGCCCTGCAAAGTAAAAAGGAGTTTTTTTACCTTCCTTCGAAACGGCTGATGAAGAGTTCGATCAAATGGTCGATGCCGATGACACCGACAGAGATGATCAAGTTATGATGCCGGCGCCTACTGTACGCAAAAGACCTAGAGTTTTATTACCCAAGAAAACAGGCAGCACTATTAATGATACTGCTAACTTGAATGATTAAGCAAACACTTGCATGGTAAGTACCTATATTATTTATTATATCTATTATACACAAAACTTTAGGAGGTAGATTTTATGCAATTTCAAATTTTTCAAACTGAAGAAACTACAAAAAATTCAACTTTATTTCCCCTCAAGTTATTTTCGTATAAAAATATTCTTTTATACATATTTGAACCTGGTATGGAGAGGCAAAAATGAGAAATGCTCCAAATTTTCCAAAAAATTACTAAAATAAATTTTTTCCGAGTAAATTTTGTAGATTTTGCACGTGAATAAAAATTATTGAAAATTTTATTGTATTTTTAGATTACCGTCCATAGAGATATGGTAGAATCACCACTTGCAGCAGTGCCAGCGCTGGAGGCAGAAGAGCAAAATTTTCGATCCTACAATTTGATACATCGAACAAGCCAGCATACTATACAGCTGATGGAGACTATTGATGCTCAAGTAGTGTCAACCGAAGCAAAAAACATCGACAACAACAAATTAGAGACAATCATGAGAACCCTGGAAACTGTTCAAGAAAATCAGCATAAACTCATGAGAGAACTTTCCAATTTTCAGGTAGTTTTTGAAATGGCCATGAAAAAAAAAGAATGCTTCCGCATCACATTGCCAAAATAGTTATAATATCTCTCCATTACAGCCAATTGATTGCTTAGAAACCCTAAAAGAATTCAATGACAAATTGAATGACACAAAAGTATTTAATGAATATGTTGATAGACTTAATTTTATATGTGGTAGAGATGAAAAAGGTATCGATCATAGTTATATGCTAGTGGAAGAAATTTCTTCACATTGTGTTCATGGGCTGGCGGTGCAAAAGTCCCAAATACGAAGTTTGCGTTTAAATTTTACGAAAATGTAATAAACTTGTTTTTTAAGCTTGTGCACCTAGCTGATCAAAAATTTTCACTAGTAATACAACTAGAGGTCAAATTATTTCCGGAAATTTTTCCGAACTCATGAATATTTTGAAAATTATCCCGAGTCGAAGACGAGGGATAATTTTCTAAATGGGTCAAACGACGCGCGGGACACTGAAATCTACTGATCCCCATCGAAAATTTTCTGATCTTTCCGAATATTTTAATAAAATTCCAATATTCCTTCATACAGGGTGTTGAATCTCAGCTTGCGAAAAGGGCCATATTATTCTGATACGGACCTGGATTTTCTGATCAACTCAAAGATGAATCGATTCACCCATGGAAGTATGTTCTACGTTCCAAATATCAATCGATTATACTGGATAGTTCAAAAGTTACAAGCAATTGAAAATATTGATGAATACATAAATCACCCTGTATCTCGGCTATGAAGTTGATTAGACCTATCACATATAGGTTTTTTGGACTCGTCTGGGGTAGCTCGACCTCAGGTTAACGTATGTACAGTTACCAATGAAACACCCTGTATAGGTAGAATCTTAAAATTCAATACGAAATAATGCTGCTTTGAACAAATATTCATTTTCTTCAAGCAATTTCGTTTTTTGGTAGTGGGGAATCTGAATTTCAAATAAGAAATGCCGCAAATTTTGAATGAAAATTAATTTTTTCAAGTAACTTTTCTTATCTACTCTTATTGAATAATATCAGCTAATTCTATCATACAAAAATTATTGCCCGAAAAATACCAAAACAAATATACTTAATATACAACAATTTTCAAGATTGGCTTAGCAGTAAGAATATCAAGTCATTGTTTACAGAGAATGTTCTTGTGGCATATTTTAGTGAACTTAGCACTAAATATGTGCTATATATATATAATTTTACTCTATGCTTAGAAGCACAATCAACATAAATGATGCATAGTTATAGGTAACTATTGAGATTTGTGAATAAAGTTCTTTCTGTGTACTTGTATCTTAGTATTTATTGTTATAATCGTAGATAAATTATAGTATTCAACTTGCGGAAATGGTCATAACTCACTTGATAAATTACAGCACTCGCCTTAAACCAAGGGCGGATCCAGGATTTCTTTCTGGGGGGGGCACAGGATTTTTTCTGGAGGGGCACAAGGAGTGGAAGGCAACAAATTTTTCTAATTATGTACTGTGATGGAGTCTCCACAGTACAAAAAAATTCCGTCTGGGGGGGGGCACGTGCCCCCCGTGCCCCCCCTTGGATCCGCCAGTGCCTTAAACTTTATCTGCGTGAGTTATGACCTACATTACCGCTCGTTAAATAATATACTATTATCTAGGTCAAGTAAGGTTCTGTAAAAGCTAAAAATGAAATAAAAAATGCTGCAAATTTTTATCAAAGATTCAATTTTCCAAGAAATGTCATTTTTTGTATCTCCGTTAACTTATATAGGAAGAATTTTAAAATTCAATAAGAAATGATGCTGCTTCGAACAAATATTCATTTTCTTCAAGCAATCTCGTTTTTTGGTAGTGCAGAATCTGAATTTCAAATAAGAAATGCCGCTAATTTTGAATGAAAATTAATTTTATCAAGTAACTTTTTTTATCTAGGTTGAGTTAGGTTATGTAAAAGCTAAAAGTGAAATATGAAATGCTGCAAACTTTGATCAAAAATTCACTTTATCCAAGCAATTTCGTTTTTTGTATTTGCGTTAACTTATATAGGTAGAATCTAAAATTCAATAAGAAATAATGCTGCTTTGAACAAATATTCATTTTCTTCAAGCAATTTCGTTTTTTGGTAGTGCAGAATCTAAATTTCAAATAAGAAATGCCGCGAATTTTAAATGAAATTTAATTTTTCCTAGTAAACTTTTTTATTAAGGTTAAGTTAGGTTATATGATTTTGAATTAAGATTAATTATTTCCAAGTAATTTCGTTTATTGTATCTAGGTTAGGTAAGGTCAAATCTAAAAAATTGAATGAGAAATGCTGCAAATTTCGAATAACGTTTAAAATTTTCGGAGTCACTTTCATTCTTTTATCTAGGTTAGGTTAGGTTATGTAGAATCTAAGAATCAAATATAAGATGCTTCAAATTTCGAACGAAGATTTATTTTTTCTACTCAACTATATTTTCAGAGTCTCTCCTATTTTCTTATAAGAATCTCAGATGAACCATGCAAGTGTCCACTTCACGGACCATGCGCACATCCATAAAATCGGGTTTTACCTGCTTGGCTGCAGCCAATCCGGTGAACCCCTGCTATCTTATCAGAAACATGGCGGAGAATTTCGAAAACGCACATAAAAGGACATCCGGACCTTTCGAAAATCAAACCTGAAGGATATTCCGAAGGAATCAGTTGAGCCTAGTGAATAGCTGTGAAAGATTTTTCTCGAAATCAAAGATGGAAGTGATCAGTATTGCTACTGGTAGTTCTGCGAAGTGTTGTAGGAAGTGTAGTTCGAAACCAGTGGACAACGTGGGCATTATTTCGGATTGATTTTTGTTAATATTTTTGGGCATAATGAATATATTTTAAATTTCAAGCTAATTTATATTCGAATGGAAACTAAATTTTTTTTTTTTTCAGTTGCAAGTGGGTGAAGATCTTTATAAGAAGATTTACCGCTCGTATAGAAGGACATGTCGCTGCATGGCAGTCAACGAACAGAATGCTGATGATGAGGTAAGAAGATATATAATGTCGAGTGAGATGTAGCCTTATTTCCAAAAATAACATTTTTGTCTTAATTGAAATCTTGTTTGTACCTTATACTGATGCGTTTATTTATTTTTCAGGCTTCTACCGAATCTATCAGTTCTGGAAGAGCTCCAGCGAAGAGGAGACGCGAGGAGGAATCTGTAAGCAATAAAACAGAAAATAAACCGAAGCGCGCAAAGAAGGGCGCTAAAACAAAATGTCCGTCATGTGATGAAACTTATGCGACAAATGCGAATATGCGTCGACATTATGCTTCGATCCATCAGAGGGTCGAGGAGAAGAGTGTGATCGAATCTGGATTCCTCAAATGCCAGATATGTAAAATCACGAATTGCCTCATGGACATTGCACTCGTGTCACACACACATAGGCATGATAGGCTGGAAGTGGGGTCGTCGGGGTGTTCCGGTAAGGTATTTAGATATTTAGATCCAAAAGCATACGCCGCGCAATGTGATTTAAAGCGGCACTTGGTATCGGAACACACCGGAATGTCGGTGCCAAAAAATTCTTTGGCTTCGACTAGTAGGGGAAATTTTGCCTGCGGGTTTTGCACGAGAACTTTCGCCGTGATGAGGAAACGCCTCTCATGAAATATCTTTGCGAAGCTTGTGGCCGAGGGTTCCCCGCGAAAAAATCGTTGAACTTTCACGCAGATCGGCACAGGATTGAAAATAAAATTATTTTTTTGAAAAAATTTTACGTTCGTGAATAACAGCCTATCATGCCTGAATTAGATTTGAGGCAAACCCCCCATCTTCATTATTTTATTCACGTCTTGTTTATTCTTTTTCATTAATGATTAATGCTTCATCACTTTTATTCACGTTTTGTTTATTCTCTTTTTTTATTAATGTTCAATACTTCATCATTTTTATTCACGTCTTGTTTATTCTCTTTTTTTATCAATGTTTAATACTTCACGTCTCGTTTATTCTTTTTTATAAATTCTGAATACTTCATCATTTTTATTCACGTCTTGTTTATTCTCTTTTTTTATCAATGTTTAATACTTCATAATTTCATTCACGTCTCGTTTTTTTCTTTTTTATAAATTCTAAATACTTCATCATTTTTATTCACGTCTTGTGTATTCCTTTTTTATTCATGTTTATAACTTCATCACTTTTATTTACGTCTTGTTTATTACTTTTTATTCATGGTTGATACTTCATATCTTTTATTTACGTCTTGTTTATTCTCTTTTATTGATGTTTTATACTTCATAATTTTATTCACGTCTCGTTTATTATTTTTTATTAATGTTTAATACTTCATCATTTTTATTCACGTCTTGTGTAGTCCTTTTCATTAATGTTTAATACTTCATCACTTTTATTAACGTTTTGTTTATTCTTTTTGAGCGCTCGTACTACTTACACGAGGGCTATATCATTTCGTCACGATGTCTGTATTTTTCGAATTTTGAGACGAAAATGGTCTCAAACGACTATGTTCGACTCACTGATGACGAATCCGTCGGAAAATTCGAGTCTGTCCGTCCGTCCGTCCGGCCGTCCGTTTACACGATAACTCTCGAACGGAATGCCCTAGAAACTTGAAATTTTCAGGGTAGGTTCGAATCTCGAATGCCGAGGTTAAGTTCGTTATTGGGCGAAATCCGCCTAAGGGTTCCGTAAATATGGCCGCTCGAAATTTTGTTTTCCTGATTACTTTGATTCGATCGAGATAAAATTTTGCACTTTAATGGAGAATGAGGTGTTCAAGCTACATGCAAAATTTTGTTCAGCTCGCATCACCAGAACCATAGAAACCATAGAAAATTGTAACTTTTGAACGGAAACGCTTAGGGACTTGAAATTTTCAGGATAGGTGTGGATCTCGATTGTCGTGATCACTTTCATCTATGAACAAAATTATACTAGGGGTTTCGTAAATATGGTCGTTTGAAATTTAGTTTTGTTGATAATTTCCAAACTACAGATTCGATCGTGACGAAATTTTGTATACTTATGGAGAATGATATATTCAAGCTACATTTCTCTAGATCGCATGACCAGAACCATAGAAACCATAGAAAATCATAACTTTCGAACGGAAAGGCCTAGGGAAATTTTCAGGATAGGTAAAGATCTGAAATGTGGCGTTCACGTTTATCAATGAGCAGAATTATACTAGGGGTTCCGTTAATACGGTCGTTTGAAATTTTGTTTTCTCGATCATTTCGAAACTACGGATTCGATCGAGATAAAATTTTGTATTTTAAACGAGAATGACATATTAAAGCAACATTTTGTCCAGATCGCATGACCAGAACCATAGAAACCATAGAAAATTATAACTTTCGGAGGAAAAGGCCTAGGAACTTGAAATTTTCAGGGTGGGTTTGGATCGCTGATTTCACGGTCACGTTCATCAATGAGCAAAATTAGACTAGGGGTTCCTGAATATGGCCGTTCAAAATATTCTGTTCCTGATAATTTCGAAACTATTTTGATTTGATTGGAATGAAATTTTGCACCTAGCTGAGGAATAATGTATTCAAACTAAGTGCGAAATTTTGTCCAGATCGCATCACCAAGACCAAGATACCGTAGAAAATTTTAGCGAATTATCGAAAAAAAAATTGGTCACCTATCGTGAGTTATCGTGCTTACGGACGGCCGGACGGACAGACTCGAATTTTCCGACGGATTCGTCATTAGTGAGTCGAACATAGTCGATTGAGACCATTTTCGGCTCAAAATTCGAAAAATACAGACATCGTGACGAAATGATATAGCCATCGTGTAAGTAGTACGAGCGCTCAAAAATATGACACTTATGAATCCCAAAACCATTTTTAATGGGGACGATGAATCTTTGATACCCTTGGTGATGCATAATAATTGCGGAAAAAGACTTGCAAAATATTGACAATGAGTGAAGAATTCTTAAAAGTTCTGATTCTTCCAAAAATTATAGAGATGATGAATCTATCATATCATTTTGGTTGAATGTTCAAGGCGAAAAATATGCAGATGACACCCAGGTATATCCTCTGCTTTCAAATTTTGCCTTCAACATTTTCAGTCTTCCTCATTCCTCCGCATATAAATTTATTGAAAAACAAACAAAGGAACCGATTATCCACAAGTAGCATTGTTGGTTTGATGAATTCAAAGGAATATATAGACGGTGAATGTTGGAATTTGAAAATTGACCAACAATTGCTATCTTATCACAAATATAATATGTATAAAAAATCTGAACAGTTTTCAGATTCAGAATGATGAATTAGTTTCTGAATCTATACATTATTTTAAATAATAAAATATTTTTTACATTCCTTTAGTTTTGTTTTTATTTTAATTCCTTTTTTACTTATATATTTTATGTACTGAATATTTCAAGTGTATTTTTAGCCCAGAGGGAATAGAGACATATATCTACCGTTTTATTTTAAAATCTACCGCTTTTTTTTGTCGTGCCCGCTTTCCTCATTTTGAACCTGGCAACACTGCCTACATGTTGTAGACATATTATGAATTAATATACATGTTTTGTTTCATCTGTATTCGTTTTTGAGCGCTCGTACAACTTACACGAGGGCTATATCATTTCGTCACGATGTCTGTATTTGTCGAATTTTGAGCCGAAAATGGTCTCAATCGATAGAGTTTGACCCACTGATGACGAATCCGTCGGAAAATTCGAGTCTGTCCGTCCGTCCGGCCGTCCGTCCGTCCGTCCGTAAGCACGATAACTCTCGAACGGATCAACCTAGAGACTTGAAATTTTCAGTATAGGTTCAGATCCCAAATGCCTCGGTTAAGTTCGTTAATGGGCCAAATTCGCCCAGGGGTTCCGTAAATATGGCCGTTCAAAATTTTGTTCCCCTGATTACTTCAAAACTGCAGATTTGATTGAGATGAAATTTTGCACTCAAATGGAGAATGAGGTGTTCAAGCTACATGTGAAATTTTGTTCAGATCACATGACCAGAACCATAGAAACCATAGAAAATTGTAACTTTTGAACGGAAACGCCTAGGGACTTGAAATTTTCAGGATAGGTGTGGATCTCGAATGTCGTGATCACGTTCATCTATGAGCAAAATTATACTAGGGGTTCCGTAAATATGGTCGTTTGAAATTTAGTTTTCTTGATAATTCCAAAACTACAGATTCGATCGTGACGAAATTTTGTATTCTTATGGAGAATGATATATTCAAGCTACATTTCTCTAGATCACATGACCAGAACCATAGAAACCATAGAAAATCATAACTTTCGAACGGAAAGGCCTAGGGACTTGAAATTTACAGGATAGGTGTGGATCTGAAATGTCGCGTTCACGTTTATCAATGAACAGAATTATACCAGGGGTTCCGTAAATACGATCGTTTGAAATTTTGGTTTCTGGATAATTTCGAAACTGCGGATTCGATCGAGATGAAATTTTGTATTTTAATCGAGAATGATATATTGAAACAATATTTTGTCCAGATCGCATGACCAGAACCATAGAAACCATAGAAAATTGGAACTTTTGAACGGAAAGGCCTAGGAACTTGAAATTCTCAGGGTGGGTTTGGATCGCGAATATCGCGATCACGTTCATCTATGAGCAGAATTAGACTAGGGGTTCCGTAAATATGGCCGTTCAAAATATTTTTTTGCTGATAGTTCCGAAAATACTGAGCGGATTAGGATGAAATTCTGCACCTAGCTGAGTAATAATGTATTCAAACTACGTGCGAAATTTTGTCCAGATCGCACCACCAAGACCATAGATACAGTAGAAAATTCTAGCGAATTATCGAAAAAAAATTGATCAGCTGAAGCACTGACATGAAGTCTGGAGTTTGAGAATTTTTTTGACAGCTGTCGAAAATTCCTTCAATTGATTTATGAAACTGGAAAATGCGAATCTACCTACAAGGTGCATGTACGAGCGCTCAAAAGCTCCTGCCTTCACGGCAGTGCTTTTCGTAATTTTTTTTTTGTAGTATTACTATTACATAATTTATATGGAACCGACTTTTTATAATACATCTGCAATACATTATGTATACATATATATGTATCTGAATTTAAAAACCCTCAATACAGTGCATTTTTCCGTAATTCGAATTTTCCGTTACTCGAAGTAAGAGTGCGGTCCCTTGGAGATTCGAGTTAGGGAAGTTCCACTGTATATCGATTTCAATTATTGACAAACAAAATAGAGATTTAAGTTCAAGAATCAAGACTTTCTTAGTTTGGATCCACGAAAAAAATGTCTAATATAAACCAAAATGATAAAATCACTCCTTTTTTAGGCTCACTGTTAGACACTGCTAGAAAAAATATTGGAAGAGTAAAAATAATACATACGAATTGGAACTAAGACAATTTTCAATTTGTGGGAGACTAGCTTACGAAACTTTATACTCCAACATGAAAGGCTGTTTACCTCCTCCTTCTGTGTTATGCAAGGAAATTCAGTCTTTTGAGGATTTTGATGAGGGACTTGTCAGAATGGAGCAACTCAGTAAATTTCTCACAGAAAAAAGATTACCAGGAGTTGTATGGATAAGCGAAGACGGAACTCGAATTAACGGGAGAATCCAACATAGTGCTCAAAAAGACTGCTTAGTTGGATTTGTTGCTCCATTGTGTTCCAATGGTTATCCTGAAGCACGCAGATTTCCTGCAAATTTCGCTACTGCAATAAGCAAATATTTGAAAGAAAATACTATTGCCCATTACGCTTACGATACAGTAGCGCAAGTCCCTCTCACAGGTGCTCCAACCTTTGGCTTCAATATATTTGGTATAGTTGATCCTATGTCAGTTTCAGTTGACAAACAAACTCCGAAATATGTATATCAAATATACAAGGTTTGTCCAAGTTTCCAGCAATTCATTAGGGTACTGGGAATTTATTTCGTTCAAGTTATTTTTGATTCAACCCGGTATTTCAGCACAGAGGTTCGAATGAACTTCCCGATTGTTTGGTTCTTCTGATTGGTCCTTTCTTTCCATATTGTCCAATTTGGTAGATTTTGAACAGTCTCAATTTTTAATTATACCACATTCACTTCGCCGTATTTTTTTAGACTCTTTGGCCTAATTTAAATGTCGTAGGACATAAATTTATTGCGTACGTCGCTTTGTCGGGCCGCCGCGCCACCATCTAGTCGGTAGCCGGTTACATCAAAGGAATGATTATTCTTTATTAATTTCCAGTCAGGCAATCCCAGAGAACTACGTCTATATAGTCTAAGAGCTAGCAACGTTTTCGAGAGAGAATTTCAGGTAGGCCAGTTTTTAGATATGCTATCTCTCTCACTCCCCCGGACGTCATACGGGCTATCTGGCTGGCGATAGTGGTTGCGTTCATCAGTGCGCATCCTACCTGTACAGGTAAAATATCGATTTTTCAAATCATTTTAAGAAGTTTTTTTTTTTTTTATTATTTTTATTGAATTTTTCGCAACATGAATCTATTATTGCCAGATATTTTTATCGTTGTTTAAATTGTGCCAGACGCTAATTTTGAATTGAAAAAAAAAATTTTTTCAAAAAAATATTTCAGTATGGCTGAAATTTTTATATGATGTTATTTAAGTATCTAAAAACCTAAAATTAATTTGCCAAACAATAATTCGATTGTTAAACCTTCAGCCAGACCGATCTAAAAGTGAAAAGTGATTGGGCATGTTGGAAGAGTACAGACAATCACGTGTTAGTTGCGCAAGCGAGATAGACGACAGGTAACGGTAACATGGATCATTTGAATGCATCACTAAAAATCTGGGTAAATTTGGGCGTGGGGAATCATGAGCGATTTATAAGCGTCAATCAAGTGCACGAAATTCTAGGGAATTCTTTATCGAAAGCTCTACCGTGCTTTTATGCACTCACAGGATGCGACTACACACCAGCTTTTTTCCGGAAAGGTAAACTTCGACCTTTTAAACTGTTAGAGCAATCAGAAGAGTATCAATTAGCCTGTCAAAATATTATAACAGATGATGAAGAATTGCTGGATGAGACATTTAAGATCTTAGAAAAGTTTATTTGTCACATTTACGGAGCTCGTGATTCTTGGAACGTCAATGAAGTTCGGTTTCATCTGTTTTCAAACACTTATCGGTCTAAAAAATCAGATGATAATTTTGAAAAAAAATTTCGTAATTTTGATCCATCAATCCTACCACCATGCAGAGCTGAATTGTATCAGCATTTACTACGAATTCGTTACGTAACAAAGTTTTGGAGAAATGCTCATTTACAACATCCAACATCTCTATCACCTCAAGCTTCTGGCTGGACGATAAATATGATTTTATCTGGTTTGTTGGAGAGCAGTTACCATCATTAGTTGCGGACATTATCATTAAAGGTGAAAATTGAAAATAAAATACTAATAAATTTCTTTGCCGAAAGATTATAAAATTTTTCATTCTTTTACAGATAATAGCTTATTACAAGACGATGATAATCCAAAAGACGACGATGACAATGAAAATGACAGCAAAGATGAAGATGATGATGATGATAATTATCAAGATGCCTCCGTTTTTTGTGACACAATTATGGATTAAAAAATATAATTTTTGTTTACTTCCATCCTTGAGATTGATTATTACCTTAATTTTGCACAAAAATAAATAATTATTTTAATGCTATGTTAATCCACAATTAATTCAATAGTTTTTAATTCTTTCTCTATAATTTATTCGACAACTATTCCTAGACCAAGCAAAATGGTACCACATCACTTTTCACTTTTAGATCGGTCTGGCTGAAGGTTTAACAATCGAATTATTGTTTGGCAAATTAATTTTAGGTTTTTAGATACTTAAATAACATCATATAAAAATTTCAGCCATACTGAAACATTTTTTTGAAAAAAATTTTTTCTTCAAATCAAAATTAGCGTCTGGCACAATTTAAACAACGATAAAAATATCTGGCAATAATAGATTCATGTTGCGAAAAATTCAATAAAAATAATAAAAAAAAAAAAAAAACTTCTTGAAATGATTTGAAAAATCGATATTTTACCGGTACAGGTAGGATGCGCACTGATGAACGCAACCACTACCGCCAGCCAGATAGCCCGTATGACGTCAGGGGGAGTGAGAGAGATAGCATATCTAAAAACTAGCCTACCTGAAATGCTTATTTTCCCGACGTTGCTAGCTCTCGTACTAATATACTATCGCAGTGCCGAGTGCCGACAGTTTTCGTGATTTCGCTGACTGAAACGTTCACCTTCGTTCCTAACCCAATAGTTGAATAGGAAGGTATGTTAAAATATTCGTTTCCTGAAATACCTATTATTCCAAATTGGCTTTTTACAGAAGCAGAAATGAGTGAAAAAATGAAACAAAGTTCTATTTTTGAATTTTTCTCCTCAAAAAGAAGTAAATCAAGTGATTCAAGTAGTGATCTTCTGGAGGAGAACGCTGGAAGTATAAAGAAAGACTCCATTTTAGAAGGTAATCCATCAACCAGTCGATTGGATAATTTGGAAGAAGCCAACTCTACAGAGGGCATCATTTTAGAAAATGGCCCAGAATATAAATCAGTACTAGATGATCCAAATGATATATTTTTCTTTAAATTCAAAGATATAGATGATGATGATAGGATAAACATATTGGACAAAATTTGGAAACTGTTTCAGAACATACATTTTCAGTAAGAATGTTCCAAGAACGTTTCAACCCAAAGTTTCATTACTCTTGGCTTGAAAAATATTCATGGCTAGCGTATTCAGCAATAAAAGATTCAGCGTACTGCAAATATTGTTTTTTATTCTCGAAAGAAAAAGTGGGAAAAAGTAGTTCTCAGTCAGTGGGTTATTTCGTCAGAGATGGTTTCAAAAACTGGAAACGTGCCTTGGAAAATTTTGGGAGACATAGTTCAAATTTGTTTCAATTTATTTGTTTGTTTTATATCCCGACTCTCCCTCCGACCCCTCAGTAGCTCAGAGCTTGTACGAGTTTGGGGACCCGGTTGTGTTCTGTGTAGGCTTTGTTACTGTGTATCATATTAATTCAGTTCTTTGTGCGAATTATTTGAGAGATATTCTTTCACACACAAAAATTTCAATTAATTTACAATTGAACCATGAACATTTACGTCAGAACCGAAAAAGATTGAGTTCTATAATAAAAACCGTTATCTTTGTGGAAAACAAGGATTGGCCTTAGGGTCATAGATAATATGGACCAGTTAGCATCCAGTGGCCTAAAGAAAATGAGGGTAATTTCAGAGCCGTTTTGAGAGCAAGAGTGGATGCAGGAGATAAGGACTTGGAATATCATATCAAAAATGCTAATTAAAATTCTCTTTACACCAGTTGGGACATACAAAATCAAATTATTGAAGCATGTGGTACAATTATCCAAAGAAGAACTATCGAGGAAATCAGAGCAAATAATTATTTTTCAATATTAGCAGATGAAACTACGGATGTGTCGACGACAGAACAACTAACTCTATGCGTGCGATACATTAGTGAAGATTGTAATGTTCACGAAAATTTTTCATCATTCGTTCCTTTAAGAGTTCTGAATGCAAAAGAAATAGCTACTTCAATTTTGTCAAAACTGAACACAATTGGTATCAGTACGAAATATTTGCGTGGACAAGGGTATGATGGAGCCGCGACAATGAGTGGCAAAGATATGGGAACACAAGCTTTCATAATTAAGGAACAACCCTAATTTGTGTGCACTGAATATCACATTGTCTAAATCTGGCAATATCAGACTCCTGCGAAATTCAGGATATAAGAAACTGTATGGGAATTATCGAGAAGACATTCACTTTTTTCAACACACCTAAAAGGCAAATGGTACTATCCACTAAAATGGATGAATTATGCCCAGAATCCAGGAAACATAAGTTGAAAAAAATGTGTCCCACTCGTCGCGACACGATTCTGCTTTGGTCTAGGGAGAACTTTTGGATGCTATTTGTGCTGCTTTGGAGGAAATTATGACTTGTAAAGATAAGGAAACCTATTCAGGAGCAATGCTTTTGTTAAATTCTATACAAAAGATAAATTTTATTGTTTCACTAAAAGTGGTAGAAACTTTATTTGGATATAGCGTCAGCTTAAGTGAAATTTTGCAATCAGAAAATTTGAACCTGATTTCAGCTCTTCAACATGCTGGTACTCTGAAAGATATCCTGGAAGATATGAGGAAAAATGCTGATGATGAATTTCGAACACTTTCGAAAAGTAACATGCATATGCGAAAAGTACAACATTTCTCTTAATTTACCAAGGATAACAAATAGACAAGCTCATAAAACGAATATTAAAACAGATGATGTACAACAATATTATGAAATTAGCATTTTCTTACCATTTTTGGACATATATATCACACAAATCAGTAACAGATTTTTAAAACATCAGTCTATTTTATCGTCGTTCATGTGTTCAATTGATAGAGGTAATGACTCTCTGATTGAATTCAAAAAAATAATGAAATTGTATGAAACCGATTTAGAAACTGCTAATGAAATAACCCTCGAATGTGAATTCAAGGTGTGGAAGAAGATTTGTCGAGAACTACAGACTCAAGATTCAGTGCCACATCGGCACTTTCTAAATGTAGTAAACAGTGTTGAATCCAGGGGGGTGCCTGGGGGGGTTCAACCCCCCCGGAGCATGACCAATACCCCCCCGGAGAAAAAGACTATCGCTTGCACATATTATGTTCATCTCGTCCAGTTTGAAAATATCCTATCATAGTTGTGAAAAACGTTATTTGATAATAGTGTAGACATTAGGTTCGTATGCAAATGCAAACTTACTTGTTTTCTTAGTTCGGTTATTAGCCGCAGGAATACGTCCCGTGCGCGTGCGTGCGCCATCGCCTATCATTTGTGGTCTGGCGCAGTAGCGCGAGTCGTCCGTCGCGGTGTATAAAAGAAGCCTGAAATTTATTTCGTGTCCGTACGCATGCGCCTCTCTTCGGGTTCGGGTATTTGCGCATGTCATTCGTGAAAGATATCTCATTCGTGATTCAACATTCAATTGTTCTGTTCAAACACGTTTTTTAGCAGTTTTGAGTGTGAAAATAAGCGCGTACCATTCGTAATAGATATCTCATTCGTGATTCAACATTTAATTGTCCTGTTCAAACACGTTTCTTAGCAGTTTTAATTGTGAAAATAAGAGCTCTTCTGCAGATAAGTTATAATTCCTAGGATATTTCACAAACATTCGGCTTGGCAGACTAAACGAAAGGTAAGTTTTTGTAAATATTGAAGATTTGTATTCTGATTTCAAAGAATTTTTAGATGGCTGAGAAAAAAAAACAATCTTCAATCCTAGCCTTTGTAAAAAGACAAAAAACCTCTGATGAAAATCAAATTCCAATAATGAAACTGGAAACTACTATGAATTCGGACGAAACATCATACCAAAGTCACGAAAAAGATAAATTAGTTAGTGGGGAACCAGATAAACAACCTCCAGGTTTCAGTTCGAAATTCGAAGTTCGAAATTCACTGACTCATAAATATCAACAAAGTTGGGAATCAAAATTTCAATGGCTCTACTTTGATGAGATGCGAGGAGGTGCTTTTTGCAAGTATTGTGAGATGTTTTCAAAAAATGACATTCTTGTTTTACAAAAAACTGGTGGAATATTCATAAACACACCGTTCACAAATTTCAAAAAGGCACTTGGTGAAAAATCTGGTAAGTTGAATAAGCATAGTAATTCTGATCACCATAAAAAGAATATGGCAAAAGAAAGACAGAGACAAGCGAATTTGGAAAAACCGCTGCACACATTATTGTTTGATAAAAATCAAAGTGATAAAGACTTCAATAGAATCGCTATTTCTGCACTTGTGGAAGGTTTATATTTTTTAGTAAAAGAAGAGATTCCTCATACTACAAAATATGAGCCTCTAGTTGAAAAAGTATTAGTTAAAAGGGATAATACTTTGAAAGACTGGTTGGATAAACAGAGTAGTAGATCAACTTATATGACTAAAGCTACGGCTACTGAATTTTTATATGCGATAGGATCAGTCCTTAAGAAAAAAACGATAAAAGACCTAGAAAATAAATGGTTTTCCCTGATGGCTGATGAATCCACCAATACAAAAAATGAGCCAATTCTAACAATTATCATAAGGTTTCTTGACCAGAATTTTAGATTAGCGGGAACTGATGCTGAACATATCACCCAAGTAATAATGTCCTCCCTTGATGAAGGCAATTTTGCAATAAATAAACTCGTTTCTATTGCATTCGACGGTGCTGCCAATTTTTCTGGAAATGCGAACGGTGTTCGTAGAAAATTGTCAAATATATCAGGACGAGAAATTCCTTATATACACTGTAAAGCACATGCTCTACAACTTTCAATAACGAATGCAAAAAACAAGTTTCCCTTCATCAAAAGAATTTTGCATGTTGCTAAAGATATATATAAACTCTTTCATAAGTCGCACAAAAGAGAAAGAATTCTGCACGATGTTCAAGCGCTTTTAGAAGACCCAATTCTGAAAATACCAGAAGCAATAGATGTTCGATGGCTTAGTAATTTTAATACAATGAATGCCATAAAAAGGTCATATCGTGCAATAGTTATGACATGTGAACACATTCATAAAGATGGGGGTGATCTGGCATCTTTAGCAGGAGGACTTTTACTGGATTTGACCAAATCCAGCTTCATTTTCAACTTTGTTGCACTCAAGGGCGGTCCTACGGGGGGGGTAACGGGGGTAATTACCCCCCCCAGAGCCACTGAAAAATTTCATTAAGGAAAAAATGACCAACAAGAAAATAATATAATAATGCAATAAAATTAACAGAAAAAAAAATCAAAACAGAAAAATTCTGAAGTTTTACTTTCAGTCGTACGTTTTATTTTTGAAGATCATATTGCATAAAATGTAAAAGTGGTGAGTCTGTTGTTTTATAAGATTGATACCTAAACTGCTCATGTTGTTTCTTGAGGGGGTAATCGATAAAAAATCTCGTCAGGTATAGGTACATCAAGCCTTGGCGATAATTCTGAAACTTTATATTTTGGAAGTCTTAGGGGGGTAATTAATTACGCCAGTACCCCTCCATATCTACGCCCTTGTGTTGTTCAGCCTAAAGAAGAGAACACTTGTTTTCCGAACGATTTTCTGATTTAGAAGGTGTTAGTTTCGTAAGAACGTGGCAATTAGAATTGAAAAGTTTGTATAAAAAGTACTGCCGTGAAGTCAGGAGCTTTTGAGCGCTCTTTCATCCACCTTTTAGGTAGAATCGCATTTTCAAGTTTTAGAAAATTTCAAAATTTTTTCAACAGCTGTCAAAAAAATTTAAAACTGAGCAGAACTCCAGACTTCACGTCAGTGCTTTAGGTTTCCAATTTTTTTTCCGATTATGCGCTAGAATTTTATACGGTATCTATGGTTCTGGTAATGCGATCTGGACAAATTTCGCACGTAGTTTGAGTACATTATTGTCTATATGCAAAATGTCATTCTAATCCATTCAGTATCAGAAAACAAATTTTCCGAATGGCCATATTTACGGAATCCCTAGTTTAATTTTGCTCATCGATAAACATGACCCCGACATTGGCGATCCAAAACCTGAAAATTTCAAGTCCCTAGGCCTTTCCGTTCGGAAGTTATAATTTTCTATGGTTCTGGTAATGCGATCTGGACAAAATGTAGCTAAAATATATCATTCTCATTAAAATACAAAATTTCGTCACAATCGAATCCGTAGTTTTGAAATTATCAAGAAAACTAAATTTCAAACGACCATATTTAAGAAACCCCTAGTCTAATTCGGCTCATTGATGAACGTGACCGCGAAATTCGAGATCCAGACTTATCCTGAACATTTCAAGTCCCTAGGCCTTTCCGTTCGAGAGTTATAATTTTCTATGGTTTCTATAGTTCTGGTTATGCGATCTGGAAAATTGTAGCTTGAATATATAATTCTCCATTGGAATACAAAATTTTGTCACGATCAAATCCATATTTTTGAAATTATCAAGAAAACTAAATTTCAAACGACCATGACGAAATGATATAGCCCTCGTATAAGTAGAACAAGCACTCAAAAAATAACAACAATAAAAAGAACAGCAAAATATTAGTATAAAGAAGTTTACACCGTCAAAATATTCCCGACGGGGAGGGGAGGGGTTAGCACTATCCCGGAAAAATTTTTTTGAATTGTTCATTCAATTACCCCCCCCCAGAAATTCAGCCTAGGACCGCCCTTGGTTGCACTCCATGAAACTTTGTTGGCTGTATCAAATCTGAGTAAATCTCTGCAAAAGTCAGATACCAATATTACGTTTTTGCTCAAACTGATTACATCTAGTATAAACCATCTGCAAGACATCACAAAAGACGTTTCTAATTTAGCAGAAAATAGTGCGATTTTATCTGTATATAGAAAGTTGATTCAAGATACTGAAGAAATTAGAAAAATTGATAAAGATGAGTCTCCAGCGACCACAGCGAAGAAGTTTAAGAGTTTTTTAGAAGCTCTAATTGACAATATGACTAATAGATTTAATAAAAATTCAACGGAACTTATGAATCTGAGCTCAAAATTCAAGAATGCCAAGGATTTTATAACGTTATCCAGCAACGAAATCGAATCTTTGTGCAAAATATTGGATCTTGAATTTGAGCCTGTGTGGAATGATGTCCAATCATTCCAATATTTTGCCAAAGAATTGGCAAATGATGCTGATCTCATGCAGTCGATTTTTGAATCGAGTGCTGGTTATAATAACTTGAAGGTACTGTGTGAAAAACTTTTATGTGTTCCAATTTCCACTGCTGGTGCTGAAAGGTCTTTTAGTGACATGAATCGAATAATGACCGATTTAAGGAATCGTATGGGACCAGAAACGTTAGATACATGCATGCGAATCCCAAGTGAAGGGCCAGAGGAATTAACAGAAGATTTGGTTGATCAAGTAATTCAATCTTATGCGCAAGCTAAACAACGAAGAATTGCTCTAATTTAATTTTTAGCATTTGGTGAAATGTTTCCGATTATAGTTCCTTTTCAGTTAATTATATTTTTTACTCGTTTTATGAGTAATGTGACATATATTTACCTGATTTTTTTTTATCCATGTTCTTTTTCATGTTCTCTAATGTTTTTTACTTATTTTGTGTTGAAATCTTCAAGAAGTTGTATTGAAATATAATAAATACCTTATAATTAACTTTCGTTTATGTTTTGATACATTTGCGCCTGATGCAATCATTTATCATTCGAGCTTAGATAAAAGAATTACAGAAACACTACCTATATGATTATCTAAATATATAATATGCATTGAATTTGATTCTTCACAAAATTCCTACTAAAAAAAAAATCAGGTGAAAAACGTTCCGCTCCAAATTCCCTACTAGGAAGCTGTCGTCTTAATCGTTATGCACTTGAACCAACTTTCATATTGTCGCACAAAAACCAAAACGAATTTTTGACGACCCCCCCGAGATGTTGGAAATCCCCCCCGGAGAAAATTGTCTGGATTCAACACTGGTAGTAAACATATGAGTCAGGGCAAACGCGCAACCTCCAGCATAGCCGGGACTGCAGTAATATAAACAAAGAATACGTTTGGTATAAACCAGGAACGACGTGGGAAGAAAGGAGACAGTCGACAGTGTCGACACGGAAACGTATATTGATTAAGCAGGTACTCTCAGTAGCGTAGCGGTTAAATAATACGTAGTCGTACCCAAAATAATAATCAATAAATAATTCATAGTATCGGATTGTTTTAGTGTTTCCCTTAAAAAGATAGTCTGGCAAAGCCAGATACATTGGTGATCCCCGACAAAAAATACTCAAAGACTTATATAACGGAGTGAAACCGAATTCGAATCGCGTTGGATGAAAATTAATAGACAGATTAAATTTAATATCGTAGAATCTGAAATCTAGAAACGCAATCTACGCAGTGTTGCCAGATATACAGATTACTCCGTATTTATACAGATTTTCGATGTATGATACAGATTGCATCCTAATACGGATTTTTATACAGAATTTTCACATATTGAACATAATTATTATTTTATTTTCCAAGTCCATTAAGTATAATAAATTATTAATTCTAAACTTGAACACGGTGGAAAAAATACAGAATATCGATCTCTTGGCGCTTTGGCGTATAACGGTATAACATAGAGTTCAGAACACGTCGGGGAATCCCGGGACTTGGGTAGTTATATTTCGCATATGTTGAACGAAGTTGATCGAAATTAGTAGAATATCAGATATCGGACATCTCACGATTATTCGAAAATAATAGCATTTCAATAAGATGGCATCTAAAAAACCAAGAATTATGCAAAAGTTTAATCGCCAATGGATGGAAGAAACATCATTTAAGGCATGGTTGAAGCCCAGCAACAAAGGCGAATATTTCGCCTTCTGCAGATTCTGCAATGCAGATCTCTCTATTGGAAGTGCTGGGAAAAATGATATTACGCGGCACATGAAGACTAGCAAACACGCGAGTTCAAATTCCACTAGTTCTCAAACTTTACTCACGGATTTATTTCCAAAACAAAGTAGTATTGTTGATAAAGTTAAAAGAGGAGAGATTTTGATCGCAAGTTTTATAGCTGAACACAATATACCAATGAATGTAATGTCTCACATGGTACCATTGATTAAAGCCGTTTGTGAGGATTCGGATATAGCTAAAAATATTAGATCTGATAGAACGAAGACCACAGCTATCATAAAAAACGTTACGGGCTTAACATCAAAACAAATGTTAATTGAAAAATTAAGGAAACTTAAGTTTTCATTAATAGTAGATGAAAGTGCCGATAGAGGATGCATTAAGCATTTATGCGTTTTAGCACGTTTTTTTGATGAGAAGGTTGAAGATGCATTTGTTTGCTTGATTCCACTTGAGGAGTCTACTGCAGAAAAGCTTTACCTGCACATAAAGAAATTTTTAAGTGACAATAATATTCCGATGGAAAATATTATTGGATTCGCTGCAGATCGTGCAAATGCCATGATGGGACAGCACAACTCCTTGCCATCCCGATTGCTCGCGTAAAATCCAAACCATTTTGTGATGAAATGTTTGTCACTCATTTCATCTTTGTGCATCATACGCCTGCATGAAATTATTAAGGGAACCTGAGACTCTAATACGAGATATTTTCAATTATTTTTCTAACAGCCCCAAAAGAACTGGAGCTTTAAAAGAGTTTCAGCAATTTTCAGATCTGAAACCTCACAAAATACTCCGTCCAGCTCAGACTCGATGGCTTTCACTACCAGCAGCAGTATGTCGCATTTTAGAGCAATATAATGCATTAAAATTGTTTTTTACTGATGCGGCGAGAACTGACCACTTAAATGCTGATAACATATTATACAGATTGAACAATCCCTACAATATGCTCTATTTGGAATTTTTGGAATTTGTGCTCGAAATTTTCAATAACATGAATAAACAAATGCAGTCACAAAGGGTCCAAATTCATAAGATGCATGAGAACCTTGTGTCTACTTTCAAAAAATTATTAGAATGCTATATGGATGATAGATATATATTGGCAACTGAAGTAGGATTAATTCGAGTTGATGGTCCATCAAATTTCAAATCTATCAATGATATATGTATCTAGGAGTTAAAGTCGCTACAACTCTTTCTACTAACGCCCGTCTGAATCGAGAAGACATTGAAACATTCAAGCTTGAATGTCTCGATTTTTTTATCGAAGGGGCAAAACCGTTGAAAGATTCAATTTCAATGACTATATAATCCCAAAATTGCAGTTTTTTGATCCACGTGTAATTAAGGCCCGAAAAATAGATTCTTTGGTATCTTTGGCTGTTAACTTTCCGAATATTGTATCTACTGATGAATTGCAACCCCTCGATACTGAGTGGCGTCTTTTGGGGAATAATGAAGAACTATCAGCTAATGATTCAGAATACCTCGAAACATACTGGTGTAAAGTGTTAGCAGCTCGAGATCCGCAAGAATTCGGAAGAGAATTAAACCCTACATTATGCAAATTTGTTCGTGCGATCCTCAGCCTACCTTATTCAAGTGCTGCAGATGATCTTTTCGTCAATAAATTTAATGAAAACGGAATAACGAAATCGACTCGACACAAGCACCATAGAAGTTCTTCTGCAAACAAAACAACTCATCGGCGATCAGTGGCGGCCGCTCAGAGGAGGCAGAGGAGGCCGGGCCTCCCAAAATTTTACTGCATTATATTTCATTCTGAGTTCAAGTTCAACTATATTATGTTGAGCTGAATCAATAGAATATTCAAATTTCTGTATATTTTTTACCGAGAAAAATGGGAAAGGAAACCAGAAATAAAAATTATAATTTCAGCGGGGAACTTAGAATAACTGAAGATATTGTTCTATTGTTGATTTTATTCTGAAGGAAAAGTTCAGTCAAATGCCTGTACGATAAAAAGTTCTGGTGATATTCGCAAAAACCGTTTTTTTTTTCAATTTCAACTCGAAAATGGTGCATTTTAGAGGGTAAGTTAATAGAAACTTTTTTTCATATTTTTGGACAAGCTATCACATCCTCAAATCCTGCGCATATATTATGAAACACCCTGTATTTTTTACTTGGCCTCCTCTGATTGAGATCTCACGAGCCGCCACTGTCGGCGATAAAACTTGTTACACCCTCGAGATCGATAACTCATTAAGTTGAATAAAAATATTTACGATTAGTAATTTGATTTAAATTTTCATGTTGAATATTAATATCCCAGAAATTGATTATGTTAACTCAAGTGTAAATAAAATCAGATAATAAGTATACAGGGTGTTTCATCGGTAAATGTACAAACGTGAACCTGAGGTAGAGTTACCCTAGACGAGTCCAAAAAACTTATATGTGATAGGTCTATTCAACTTCATAGACGAGATACAGGATGTTTTATGTATTCGCCAATATTTCAATTGCATATAACTTTTGGACCATCTAGTATAATCAATTGATATTTGGAACGTAAAAAATACTTCCATGGGTGAATCGATTCATTTCTGAATTGATCAAAAATCCAGGTCCATATTAGAAAAATATGGTACTTTTTGCAAGCTGAGATTCAACACCCTGTATGACGGAATATTGGAATTTGATTAGAATATTCGGAAAGAGCAGAAAATTTTCAATGGGGATCAGTAGATTTCAGTGTCGCGCACGACGTTTGACCCATCAAACTTTTTGCCGAAAGATTTAATTCGATAGTAAAATTCCACTTACCTCACAATGATGTCGTACATTGAGATTGAATTCGAAAAATTGTCTGTTAGATTGATGGAATATTTGTATTTATTTTCATATTCTAATGAATAATTTCAGGGATTCTTCAGAAAAAAATGGATTTTGAATAATTTATTCAAAATAATCAATGGTGAAAAAATAAATAAACAAATGAGTAAACAAGAACGCATCGTTGCAAATAGGGAATGCAATCTCGTTCTCGCGAGATCTCGTTTTCGCGAGATCTCGTTTTCGCGAGATCTCGTTTTCGCGAGATCTCGTTTTCGCGAGATCTCGACCTTTTTTAGCGAGATTGATCTCGGCCGAAAAATGGGCGAGATCTCGCGAGTTTAACGAGATTGCGGTTGCGTTGCATGCGTGCGAGTCCGGGGGGTCAAAGGGCGAACTTTTACCATTTGTGGATGATCTGTGGTTCCAACTAGCATTGAATCCGAAAGGGCCTTTACAGTGGCTGGTTATCTCGCCAGCAAAATAAGAAGCTGTTCAGCAGACGATTCTTTTGACTTTTACAGCGTCTTAAGGAGCTTCTTTCAAAGTAATTCGTAATAATGGCTTGGCTTGTGATGTCAACTGAAGAAGAGCCTTTCATTTGATTGAAATATTTTGTTAATTAATATCTAATTTTTAATAGATCTCTGAGCAGATATAATTTTCTTTAATTGATAATAATATCTCAGTTTAATACAAAGTCAAATCGAGTTAGTTGATCAGTTTTATTTTAGTCCTTGACTACTTGTTGTTTTGTTATAAAAGAATGAGTCTATTATTGAAAGACTTTGGTTCGATATTACGGGAGAAGACTGGTTGATTATTTCATTTCTTATTTTATTAGATACGTCAAATTTTACTCCTTGAAAGGTAATTGAAAAAATTCGTGAAAATAAATGTTTATTTCATAATACCTATTATTATTTTCATTATTTATTCAAATATCGATACATTTTTGCCAAAGTATCGATATTCTGATTATTTGCAAGAATAAACACACAAAACTGCCAATCTCGCGAGATCTCGAAATTGACGAGATCTCGCGGTATTGTTATTAATAAACTCGCGAGATCTCGTCGGAGCCGCAATCTCGCGAGATTGCATTCCCGAGTTGCAAATTACTCAAATTGAAGACTCCATCCCTCGGAAATATGGCTCATCGCCACAGGAACCCTACACGAACAGTCGAACAACATATCAGCATATTTTTTTCTGTGTTGAATCCCACTAGTTTTCATTCAAGTAGACTACAACAATATTGAGACAATAAATTCTGACAACTGTTTTCGACAGTATTGTGGTATGATGCATGATTCTTAAAAAAAATTTCATAAGTTTTAATAATAATGCCTCATAGATTCTCGAATCGAGAATATGCTGATATGTTGTTCGTGTATGGTTTTTGTGACGGTAATGATAGAGCGGCTGTACGGGAATATCAATCAAGATTCCCTAATAGAAGATCACCACATCATAAAACTTTCTCTATATTGATTATATTCGTGAAAATGGCCGCTTTCCTACATCAAAATTGAATATTACACCAAGATACTGAAGAAGGAATTTTTGAAATGATAGAGGCACATCCAGAATACAGCACTAGAACAATTTCCCATGCTCTGAATGTGCCGCATGTAACTGTATGGCGCAGATTGAATGAAAACAATCTCTACCTCTTTCATCACCAAAAGATTCAAAGATTAGAGCCAGGTTATGAAATTCGTAGAATTCGTCTTAGTAGGTGGATTTTACGAAATGAAAGAATTTTGAACAAAATTTTGGAATTCACATGAGCGGGCTGAAGAAAATCCACACGCAGTCATACACATGAAATCCCAGTACAAACTTTCAATTAATGTATGGTGTGGAGTTTATAATGATCGATTGATTGGTCCTCACATCCTGCAAAGATGGATTACAGATGATATTTATTTGGATTTCCTTCAAAATCATCTGCCTGTAACACTCGAGTTTACGAACATTGCAGGAATGTTTTTCCAGCTCATTTTAGAGCTTTTGTTAGGAATTTTCTGGAACAGAACTTTCCCAATATGTGGATAGGCAGAGGTGGACCGCATGCATGGCCCCATAGATCACCAGATTTCAATCCTATCGATTATTTCGTTTGAGGATATTCTAAATCTTTAGTTTATGTGTCTGAGATTGGAAGTGAGAATATTCTCCTACAACGAATCGAAGTTGCCTGCAATAAGATCCGTAATGATCCACAAATGATCAAAAAGGCTATAAGACATAATTTGAAAAGAGCAAGAATGTGCATCGAGCAAAACGGTGTCAATTTTGAGCAACTTTTATGATTACTTTCAAACGTTTTTTTCGAATTCAATCTCAATGTAGGACATAATTGTGAAGTAAGTGGAATTTTACTATCGAATTAAATCATTCGAATTTTGATGGGTAAAACGTCGTGTGGGACACTGAAATATACTGATCCCATCGAAAATTGTTTGCTCTTTCCGAATATTCTGATCAAATTACAATATTCCGTCATACAAAGTGTTGAATCTCTGCTCGCGAAAAGTCCCATATTTTTCTAATACGGACCTGGATTTTTTGATCAGTTAAAATATAAACCGATTCACCTATGGAAGTGTGTTTTAAGTGCCAAATATCAATTGATTATACTGGATGGTTCAAAAGTTATAAGCAATTGAAAATATTGGCAAATACATAAAACACCCTGTATCTCGGCTATGAAGTTGATTAGACCTATCACATATAGGTTTTTTGGACTCGTCCATGGTAGCTCTACCTCAGGTTAACGTATACATTTACCAATGAAACACCCTGTATATATGCGTTTTGATTTTCATATCATTTCTTCAACTACAGTAAAAAATAAAAAAAAAACCACATACATCACCTGATTTCCATGTTTTCCCCCCAAAAAAATACACAATTTTAATTCGCATTAGAGAAAAATATTCTTTATAATCATTACAATTGTGTATCATAAATGGAAAAGGCTGAAAGTGCCAAAAAAAATAAAAAATCGATTTTTTGCATGGAATATGTTGTAAGCGACACCGCCAATAACCTAGAGAAGGTTGAAAGTGCCAGAAAAATTCATACTACTTCCTAGAGCACTCGCAGAGAGCAGCACCGTGAAAGTTCCCGCTGACCGTTAGTGGGAAAGCTGATGAATGTGCCTTTTCATTGCAGTCGTTGCTTTTGGGGCATGCGAAAAACAAGAGTTGCGCAGTTCCTGCGTTTTCGTGTACTGCGAATAGTTTGTACCCTTTTGCTGTTATATTGTGTATTTTGAGAAAAGTTTACTTCTGCTGTGATTTCAAAATGAGTGAAAATCAAACCCCTCCGCCGAAAAAAGCCAACTTCGAAAAGAAGGGAGGAAAGCACGAGAAAAAGGACAGCCTTATAAAGCAAATCTTGAAGACCTTCCCGATGTAGATGAGTTACCAAAAATTGAGTTGCAAGATATTTAGATATCCCAAAAAAAGAAGAAGGATCCGAAGGGAATGATATAATATCTGGAGAAGAAGACAATGCATTCTTCAGGGCCATGGTTCATAGACCCCAGCAGCCTGCGGTTGAGTAGCCAGGAGAAGACGACAATCAGGAGGTAGCAGAAGACGACTTCTAGAGGATTACTAGAAGGAGAAGGTGGGGAAGAGGAGAAAAGGAAGAGATAGGAAATATGTATATGTGACTTTTTCATTTGAAATTAAGTTTATTTGTGATATTTTCTAAAAACTTGACATTCTAAAGTAAAAAATGACGAAAAGCACTGCCGTGAAGTCAGGAGCTTTTGAGCGCTCGTTCATCCACCTTGTAGGTAGATTCGCATTCTCCAGTTTTAGCAACCAATTAGAAAGATTCTGACAGCTGTCAGAAAAAAATCAAAACAAGGCGAAAATCCAGACTTTAGGTGACCAATTTTATTTTCGATAATTCGCTAGAATTTTCTACGGTATCTATGGTCTTGGTGATGCGATCTGGACAGAATTTCCCACGTAGTTTGAATACATTTATTCTTCACCTATGAGCGAAATCTCATCCAATCCAATAAGTAGTTTCGAAATTACCAGGAAAAAATGTTTTGGACGGCCATATTTACGGAACCCCTAGTCTAATTTTGCTCATTGAACGCAATCGCGAAATTCGCGATCCGAACCTACCCTGAAAATTTCAAGTTCCTAGGCCTTTCCATTACAAAATTATAATTTTCTATGGTTCTGGTAATGCGAGCTGGATAAAATGTAGCTTGAAATCGTCATTCTCTATCTGAGTGCAAAACTTCACTCCGATCGAATCAGTAGTTTCGAAGTTATCAGGAGAACAAAATTTCGAGCGGCCATATTTACGGAACCCCTGGGCGAATTTTGCCCAATAACGAACTCAACCGCGGCATTCGAGATTCGAACCTACCCTGAAAATTTCAAGTTTCTAGGTCTTCTCGTTCGAGAGTTATCGTGTATACGGACGGCCGGACAGACTCGAATTTTTCGACGGATTCGTCATCAGTGAGTCGAACTCTGGCGATTGAGACCATTTTCGGCTCAAAATTCGAAAAATACAGACATCGTGACGAAATGATATAGCCCTCGTGTAAGTTGTGCGAGCGCTCAAAAACATAAATAGGGAAAAAATTTAAAAAAGTAGGCCTAACAAATTTGTTTGTAGTTGTTTTGTAGTTTTTATAGGGATTCCGTATTTTTGTAAACCACTATATGAACATTCATCCACTGCGTGTAATGAGCGCTGGACTTCCAGCCTTTTAACTTATAAAGTATGGCACTTACAGCGTTTCCCAAAAAAAGATATCATGGCACTTTCAGCTTTCCACGTGCAAAATCAAGTTTTATATGTACAATGAAAAAACTAATAAATTTTGTATTTTCAATGAATTTCATGGATTTCTAAAGAATACAGTATAAGTTTTATGAAGTTTTAGTTGAATACTGAAAATTATATACATATTATAAGTAATTAATAATTATTATTAATTACTTATAACATGTAATTCATTTGTTTCTGCACTAAACCATACCTGTTGGTTGTTCATATTGCAGTTGTAGGAAAATTAAGAAAAATTCGAATTATCAAGTGAATGATCTTTAGATATAAATAAAATAAAGAATGCTGACTGCAAGAAAACTAAAAATATAATTAAGCACTTGAAAAAAATGTTAAATTAAACCACAGATGAAATAACATTTAGTTTCTATGAACATACAGATTTCTGATACTTCAACTACAGAATAATGGCTTCGGCCATATGGCAACACTGAATCTACGACTTATCTCGTAGATGGTAGTCAACGTGTTAAATGCAAAACTAGAATTTCACTCTGAATATTGCTACCAACCAACATTCCAGCATGGTTCATGAATATAGTAACTCTAGAAAATTCGATCAAAGTATATTCAGGTAGGCTTATATAGACGATGCAACTGCTAACTACATCAAAAGACGACTTTGAATATAATTGAGTAGAATTGCAGTTAATGGTAAACCCTAAATGGATATAAGCAGATCAATGCAGTATGATGCATAACATACAACTTGATTATTACATGATTTACAACTTGATCGTTTACCCACATCATAGTAAAGGATAAAATAAAAATAGGAAAATAAGAAATGAGCAGTTAGTTACTGTGCTTTCTAGCCACCTTGTTTGTCCTCTTCGTGTCGTTATCGCCAAGATATAAAGAAGTTTCATTCCACATTACACTTCGTTTCACAAATACGAAATCAGTTTATTGTTTATCCGAATTCAAATTTCAAAACGTTGGTGAAGATAACGTCCACAAAACATTGCAACTGCCATGACAGCTAACTCGAGACACCGACATAGTCTAGGTAATAGAATAGAACGTTCTGACGTTCTAAACAATAATAAAAAATAAAAGCAATGCAAAATGCAACCGCATGGAGAAAGAAGGATTTTATTAGATTAGATTAGGTTAGGATACGCTTGCCTTGCGCATATGGCAACGAAAACGATGCACAGAACTAGAGATGGGCAATATTTCACTGTCGGTGGTTCCTTTGAGTATAGAATAACAGGAGGGAGCATGAGACGCGTTGCCAGATGAATGAAATGAAATTATGGTACCGGGTTGCCAAAATCATCATATTTGTTGGAAAATTATGTTACAACAATAGCCCTCAAGTGGTAAGGTATAATTTCAGAACGCAACTGGTAACGTGCCGTCTGTGAGACTTGGAACTTCCGCGAACAAAAAACAATTGAACTTACAATTTTTTTTCGTTCAGTTTTTGTTGAGGGCGCTCAAGTAGTTATGGCTCTTCAACAAATTACTTCAGAATCACATGATAAATAAAAAAATATATATTTGTGGGGTAAATTGTCGATCAAGCACAGAGAGATAGAAAATATTGTACATGTTTATTTAAGAGCCAAAAAAAGAAGGTTCAAGAATAAAACTGATATTTATTTCACCACAAATAGAAACCAGAATGAAGTATATAGAGTAAAAAAAATTTAAAGAAAAACTTCTCTGGAAATATACCAGCAAATGTCAAACTTTTTGATTATGATGGAATTTTCTTAATGAATTTCATTGATGTTCACTGGTTTTCGTCCCCTTATCATCAGTTGATGAAGTCAATTTAGTGAAATTGTTCGTGTTTCTGTTTTTTCAGGGAATTACCAAAATGAAAAGGGAGATTGTTATTGATGATTAGGTACATCAATTCTATAACAGAGGAATGAGTATTTAGTAAGTATTTTATCATATTAGGGGTCGAGACCGACAAACGACAATAATTTAACGACTGCCATAAACTTCTTCGTCAATTCGCCGCTACACAACTGCAGCACAGTTTTGATAAACCAAAAATATAACAAAACATAATTCATGGAAGTCTCAAAATTATGTTACAATTATCGATTATATTACACTGTATTGTTCAACTCTATTTTTACGAGAAATTATGTTACAATCTGATAATTATGTTACACCTAGCAACCCCGAAAGACCTGAAATTAAAAATCGGGAAGGTGCTCGCATATGACCGATTCCTGTTACTAAGCAGTGGCGTAGTAGGGCAGAAACTTAATTTTCAATAATAATGAATGTCTGCATTGACTATTGAGTATCAAAGTAGATAGGTATATTAAAACTCATTGATGTCAGTCGACTTAATGTTTGAAAAGATTTAAAAGAGGACTGCCGTGAAGTCAAGAGCTTTTGAGCGCTCGTTCATCCACCTTTTAGGTAGATTCCAGTTTTCCAGTATTTTCCAGTTTCAGAAACCAATTGAAAAAATTACGAAAAGCACTGCCGTGAGTGCAGGAACTTTTGAGCGCTGGTACATGCACCTTGTAGGTAGATTCGCATTTTCCAGTTTTAGAAATCAATTGAAGGAATTTTCGACAGCATGCAATCTGGAAAAAATTTAGCTGAATATGTCATTCTCAATTAAAATACAAAATTTCGTCACGATCGAATCCGTAGTTTTGAAATTATCAAGAAAACTACATTTCAAACGACCATATTAACGGAACCCCTAGTCTAATTTTACAAGCAGGATGAATGGGCGATGATTATACTCGTACTCGATTTTTGAGCTACTACATACACTAATACAGACAATTTTTCGAATTCAATCTCAATGTACGACATTATTGTGAAGTAAGTGGAATTTCACTAGCGAATTAAATCTTTCGACAAAAATTTTGATGGGTAAACCGTCGGTAAGCCATCGGTTGAAAAATAAATCGATTTACCCATGGAAGTGTGTTTTATGTTCCAAATATAAATTGATTATACTGGATGGTTCAAAAGTTATGAGCAATTGAAAATATTGTCGAATACATGAATCACCATGTATCTCGGCTATGAAGTTGATTAGACCTATCATATATAGGTTTCTTGGACTCGTCTTAGGTAGCTCTACCTCAGGTTAACGTTTGTACATTTACCAATGAAACACCCTGTATATCATTTCGTTATGATGTCTGTATTTTTAGAATTTCGAGCAGAAAACGATAACACTCGAACGGAACAAGAGACTTGAAATTTTCAGTGTGGGTTCAGTTTCCAAATGCTGCGGTTAAGTTCGTTAATGGGCAGAATTCCACCGGGGGTTCCGTAAATATGGCCGTTCGAAATTTTGTACTCCTGATTACTTCGAAACTACAGATTCGATCGAGAAGAAATTTTGCACTCAAATGGAGAAGTCGTGTTCAATTGACATGCAACAAAAAAAACATACGGAAAGGCTAGGGACTTGAAATTTTCAGGATTAGACCAGGCAATAGAGCAGATAAAGGGTCGTTCTGTGACAAAAATCGTAGAAGCAAACCGCGAGTGGGGGGGTACGTGGGTTGGTCCGTGGATGTTTAGTGATACAGTGAAAGTCTTTTACAGCGACGGTGAAGGGACCGAAGAATTTCGTCGTTATACCCGGACGTCGTAATGTCCGACAGGGGGAAAATAAAAAATACATATTATCATGAACGTTTAAATTTATTATCGTATAAGATATTTTATTGAAATTCGAACATTAGGAACAAAAAATGAGAACAATAACACGGAATGTATAGATTAACATACATATATGTATAATCTGTTTAAATATAAAAATAACTTTTGTGTTATAAAATACATGCTTACTCTCATTGAAAGTCTTATTTGAAAAAATCTGTAATTTGGGTTTGTTTTGTACTTCGAAAGTAGTCTTTCTCCACCGCTTTTTCCAGAGTCAAAACATTTGAGAGAAGTTTTTCGCGATCACTTTTCAAATTCTCGTTGAAGTTGATGAAATTTCTCACCAAATTTATAGCCTTCAAGGCCTCTGAAACAGACGGTGGGCAGAAATTTTCGTCCTCTCCACTAGAATCCGATTCACAAGACTCGATTCTTGCTTCTGATCGCGATGACAATGGAATATTGGCGGTTATAAAATCTTCGTCTGTCAAATCTCCATAAGTAGCCAACTCTTCATCGATATTGATGAAATCTTCGAACAACTCCAGTGGTACATTTCCAATAGCTTCATTGCTTCGTAACCACGTGGCCAACGGAAGCTCATCTTCTTCATCGAATAAAGGCATATCTTCTATTGTCTCTCTCCGTAAAAATCCCGCATGTCTGAAGCAGTTTTCAATAGTTTTCTGGGAAACTCTTTCCCATGCTTTGGAAATCATTATTGTAGCATCCAATAGGTTTATTTTTGTATTGGCGTCCTCGCTTTCGATTAGCTTCATTACAAGAAATCGTCTGAAGTGAGTTTTCACGTTTCTTATTATTCCCTGATCAAGGGGCTGTAAAACAGAAGTCGTATTTGGTGGCAGAAAATATAATTCAATGGCTTTTAAATCTCCAACTCGAGGATGTGCAGTACAATTGTCCACTAGTAGCAGAATTCTTTTGTTCGATCTGTACAATTCATTATCCCATTGTCGTAAATATCTTTCAAATATTCCAGACACCATCCATGCTCGTTTGTTATGTTCATATTGCACTGGCAAATGTGTAACGTTTTTGAAACACCTCGGATTTCGTGATTTTCCAATGACCAGAAGCTTTCGTTTAGTCGAGCCTGTTAAATTTACTGCAAGCAATACCGTTATTCGTTCTTTTGACATTTTCCCGCTCGAACATTTTTCTCCCTTCAATTTCAAAGTCTTATTCGGCGTCATCTTGTGAAATAAACCTGTTTCGTCTGCATTAAAAATGTTTTCATCGCTATAATTTCTTCTTATTTGTGGCCACACGGTCATCAGCCAGTTGTTGCATACATCTTTGTTGACATTTGCCGATTCGCCTGAAATTGCACCAGGGACAATATTGTGGCGTTGTCGGAAACGCTTTATCCAACTCTCCGAACATTCAAAGTCTTCTTTATTCAGAAGTTTTCCAAAGTCGTTTGCTTTTGCCTGTAAAAGGGGACCATTCACTGGAATACCTTGAGCGCGTTTCTCTTTGAACCATGCAAGTAGGCACCTATCTATGTCCTCATATTGGGAGGGCTTCAACTTTTTTTTGTTCATCTTATTATCATTGAAAGCCTCCTTTATTTTATTCCTATTTCTCCAGATGGTAGAAATGGTAGAGTGTGAGAGGGCCATTTCCTTTGCTAAAGCTACGTTAGATTCCCCATTTTCTATTCTTGCAATGATAGCACCCTTTTCTTCAATTGTTAGAATCTTTCTCTTATTCAATAAAGATGCCATCCTTTCGTCTGAAAAATCGAGTTGTGAATACAACATGTGTATAATTATCCAATCTATCGGTGTAACTTACATAAATGAGAAGGATATCCACTCGAAAAACTAACTTCCACTGTTGATCAACGCTGCCACCGTGAAACTTCCAAAACGAACAAGAACGGACTTGCGAATCGCGTGAAAATATTATCGTTCTGTTGCGCAGGCGCTACATATGATTGCCATCATCCGAACCAGATAGGTACTTGAAGATGCGCAGGCGCGTATGTTACGTCGTTATAACCGGTCATAGATCCTGAAAACTTGTTAGACTACGGACGTTAAAAACGACTTCGTCGCTATTGCCGACGTCGTTATATCCGGACAATTTTTACATATGGCCTATGGGAAACCAACCAAATCTCTGAAAAAGCGTCGTTAAATGCGGTCGGTCGTTTTAGGCGACGTCGCAATATTCGACTTTCACTGTATTTATGTTTTCGACTCGCAAATATGATTATTTATCTTGTAATTGCGAAGAAGCACCTAAAAAAACGGTGTTTTTTAGTTTTTTGCTTGTAAAATCTGAACCAATGGAGCGGTGCTGATACTTCCAACAAACGAATTGTAGAGAATGAAAGGACGAAGAAAATGAGTGCTAGTGCAACTCAATCGGGGCATCATTACCGGAGGAAAGCCGGAAAAACCATGAAAATCGGCCAATTATGAAGTTGGACAAAGCGATGGACAATACTTAGAATCCTAAATGTTTAACCAGTTTTTTGCAATAAAGCCTCGAATTATATATATATATATATAATTACATAATGCCAACCCTGTATACCTTAGATGAATTGCTTATCTGTATTGCATTCCATTTGAATATGAACATGTTACATTTTGATTACTAAGCATTAAGATCATACCACTGTGTGCATGACGTGGGTGTTGTTTGTCGCGTGTTATTCATTTACAGATAAGATATGTTATAAATACCTCTCCAGACGAATGAATAATTCAATAATTAAGTGTATGTCTTCCTAGCTTATTGTTAGAATAGGATAATCTTCCGTTGTAAATAAATAAATTCTTTTTTTAAAAGATCGGCTTTCGCTCCAAAAACGTAATTATATATATCAGTTAATAACATCACACTGCACATGTTGCTTGAGTGAGTGGCGCTCCGATAAAATTCGAAATTTGGGTTGAATATTGCTGATTTAATTTTCCAAAACTGACTCAGTGAAGGTACGTTGGATTCTGTCTTTTTTTTTGGAGATTCATACCTAGAGAGCAAATCACAGAGCAAAATATTGTGTTTTGAATGGGAATTGTTTTCATTTCTCATTTGTACGATGGCTTATCTAAGAATCGTTTTAACAACTTACGACAATACAACAACTATTGATATACGAAGTTCTCACAGGACCGCATCGAGTAGAAATTGTGAATTTCAATTTCGAGAAATGACTAGCGACGAATTAACAAATCAACAACTTAGAGATGAGATTTTAAGAGGAAATGAAGAGTTGAAATCAGTGCTGCAGGCACTGGATGTGAAACTTACATGGAAAATAGAGGAAATTGGTCATCGTCTCAAAAAGGCGGAGAAAGAAAATGATAAACTGAAGAAAAGGATTGAATACTTGGAAAGAGAGCAGAGGAGAAACGGTATAATAATCTTTGGTTTGCAGAGACAGGCACCGAAAGTGGAAGCTCATGATATTATTGAGGAAATTGGAAATCGTCTTAAGGTAGAACTGGTGGAGAGTGACTTCAACAGCATATTTACTCTGGGGAAAGATAATAACAGCCCCATAAAAGTTGATTCCACTTCCTATCTGAAAAAGCTAACAGTACTCAAGAATACTAAGCACCTAAAAGGAACCTCAATAAGAATCACACAGGATCTTACTGAACAGCAAAGATCAGAAAATAAAATCTTGAGAAAACATCTTCACGCTGCTAAACAAAGGGGTGAGACTTATTGCTTCGTTAGAAAGGGCAAACTTCATTTGAAAGATCGCGTCTTCACTCCAGCCGATCTCGAACATCTAGAAAAAGAAGGTTATGAGGAGTGCCTCCCTGAAGCAGCGCATAGTGATCCAGGTACTCCAGTTCACCAACCTTGGTCTGCCAAGGAAGTTAAAGATAACAACACAAAGCCTGTTGAATCCGCAGTAAAAGTACCATTGCCATTCCCACCAGCGAAACCTGCAGCATCAAACAGCATTTCCGAGACAGGGTCTTCCATTACGCCAAAACAAGGTATTGTAAAAAACTCCTTTCGAGCTTTGGCAAAAGATCGGCCTAATACAGGGTTTTTCAACAAAAACTTTGTTTTTTAAAACAAAATAAAACAAAGAATTTAGTGGAAAATGAATAAAATTTTTATTGTATTACAAAGAGAAAAGTTCGGCAATTATGAATGAAAAATGATATCTGACAAATGTCCACCACGTCCACGCTGACAGACGTTGATTCTTTCATCAAAATTTTTAATCACTTTTTGGCAAGATGGAGGGTCTATTTCGTTAATGACATCACGGATTTTGAGTTTTAAGGCTGCAATCGATTCGATTGGCTCCGTATAAACTCTGTCTTTAACATAGCCCCACAAAAAATAATCCAGTGGTGTTAAATCACACGATCTGGCCGGCCACTTAACAGCTGAATTTCGCGAAATTATGCGATCGGGAAATTTGGTTTGCAATAAATTGATCGTTTCATTGGCTGTGTGACATGTGGCACCGTCTTGTTGAAACCACATTTCAGTGACATCCATGTCAATAATAGGCCAAAATTCAGTTGTTAACATCTCGCGATAGCGTGATCCATTGACTGTTACCGCATTTCCAGCCTCATCTTCGAAAAAAAACGGCCCAATCACACCTCCAGACCACATAGCACACCACACAGTGACACGTTGAGCATGCAAAGGCTTCTCAATAATTGCTTTAGGATTTTCAGAAGCCCAAATGCGGCAATTTTGCTTGTTGACGTACCCTGACAAATGAAAATGTGCTTCGTCTGAGAAAAACCAACAGGTTGTTCCTGAATGAACTGAGCGAATCTACGGCGATTTGAATGGTCGGTCAGCTTCAATTCCTGCACCAGTTGAATCTTGTAAGGCTTCAAAGCCAAATCCTTTCGCAAAATTCGCCATGTTGTGCTTTTGGATAACCCCAATTGTTGAGAACGTCGTGAAATTGATAACTTTTGATCTTCTTCAACACTGTGGCTCTCGGCAGCGATGTTTTCTGTTGAACGACCCGGTCGAACACGTGTTGGTGTTGGCACATTTTGTACCGAGCCTGTCGACTCAAATTTCGCGACCAAATTCTTGATAGCGGTCTCAGAAGGACGTTTATGTTGTCCGAAAATATCACGAATTTTACGAAATGTAACTTTAACAGAAGGACCATTTTTATAGTGGATTTGAATTATTTTAATGCGGTTTTCGAGCGAAATTGAATTCATTGTAACAATTGCCAAAGCATATACTGTGAATACGTCAAAAAACTAAATGTCAAAACTGTCATGTGGTGCCGGTGTTACCACATTGAAAAACAAAGTTCTTGTTGAAAAACCCGTTACTAGAAAAAACTCGGCTAGATCAGGGTTAAATTAGTCCTCACTCTTGTTTCTGTACCTGTGTGTGTGAAGGTGTTTTGTTGATGTAGATTAGTATTTCCCACTACAAGTATAATCTTCGTGGGATTTTCCTGATTTATTTTCTTATTGTACACCGAAACCGTAGAACAAATAATAAAACTCAAACAAGTAACCCAAACTGGACAACTCAATGAACACTGAATGCAAATCAAGACAACCTTTAAAAATTTATCAGAAAAAATTCTCCTTACCTCTATAAATACTGTGAATATTTTGTTATTGGTGTAAATACGTACATGTTAATTTGAAATACATAAATGTAAATATAACTTTGTTTCGTTTTTTTCGTGGACTCGCATCTTAAATTACTTTGTGATATGAGTCTTGAGGAAATACACTGCTTATTGCGTCTATCCAATGAATTAAGCAATCCAACAAGGTGATAAATGGATGTTTGAATGGTTAGAATCTAAGTGAATATTCGTGAACTTAACAGTTACATCATTTAATTCATTATTTATTTTGAATCAATAAAATATGTGGATTGAATTTGAAATGTTATTTATGGATTAACTTCATCAATCTACTTGTAATTTTCCAAAGTTAGATAATTACAATATAATAAATATTATATCAGCTCTTCAGCATTTTTTCGTGCGCACAGTGCAAAATACTGAAAATATTTGGAAATGTGCAATTGTCACGTGTATAACAAAACCCGAAATTTTTTCGTAATTCATCTCAGTGAAAAAACCAGATTAAATTGATCGTTTCTATGATCTTTTCATGACTCTATACGTCAATGTTTCAGCTAGTTAATAAATTCGGTCTAGGCCATTAACATCAAAAATACAAAGAAGAAGAAGAAGAATCTTGTCGAATTCTTTGTATTCAAGTTGTCGAAATAATTTATTCATTTGGTAATTCGGTACGGATAAAATTCATCCTGAATAATTTAGTTTGGTAAACAGTCCTATTCAAGCTAACTTTGCGAAATCGAAAATGTCTCTCTGGTTCCAAAATATGTCTCCATCTAGATCGGCTCAAAAACAAATTATTCGGCTTGTAGTAACGTTTATTCGGACAGTTTTTCAGTTCACAATTTTGTTATGATGAGAATATTATTATTACTAATTACTGTATGCAATATGTTCTAATAAATAATTTGTTTCTTAAACTGGAAAATGCGAATCTACCTACAAGGTAGAAAAAAAAAATAGCTCCTGACTTCACGGCAGTGCTTTTCGTAATTTTTCATGTAACGTATTGATGAAATGAAACAAAATTTTGTTAATTCGTTTTCATTCTTACTTATATAACAAACATTTGTGTCATTCGAATATATTGAATACTCACCAAAATCTAATTGTTGAATCGAAAAAATTTCAAATTATCATTCGGTACTTTGAGAAATAAAACCATATCATGGAAATATTTGTGAGCAATTCAATGAAACAATTTGTTGTAAAGAAATTACAAATATAAAAATTTTCTTCAAACAGAACAAATAACGACCTCAACATTTTTCTGACTGAGCGATAATCATTACTTCACCTCTTAAAATGCAGTCAAAAATAAATAACATAAATTCATCTCCGTAGAATATGAATTGTTAATGGAAATATCACCATCAAGTAGAGGATAGAATCATTCAAAACAAAATTATGCAATTCTAAATTTATAAAGTTGGAAAATATACTAATTTATTTAGATTCTGAACTCTCATGGTGGTTTCAAAAGTTTTTCAAATAATAACATTTGCAATCAATACGAATCTTTTTGTCAAAGCAAGAGAAAATTCAAAGCTTGCAATTACAAACTATGTTAAAAAAATTATGAGAAAGAAATATTGTTGAAGACAAGTTTTATACAAATGCAATAAAATGGAAGAAATAATTTTTTTTTTATCTACGTGTTTCTATGATTACCCATTTCGTATTTCTGGCAGCTAATCTAACAATTAAAAAAATATATTTGTACCTTTTTAGTGCGTATTAATGAAAGTATATATGAGGTTAATTACATAAAACTAGCTCAGTAATTTATATCCAGCTGAATAATAGACCCTAAGACAAGAATAATACACAAGACAAAAGTGAAAACTTATCTAGGTTTTTTTTATTTTTAAGTCAATTATATTTGTTTATAAAAAATTAAAACTTCATAATAACTTTGGTTTTGAAATTATTGATCAATAATATTATATATTTTCCTGTAATTTATTTATTAGTCAAAACGAATGATGGGCTGCGCAAGCCCAATAGAATGAATAAATCTTTAAATTTTTTTTCGCGTGGGATCGAAGATCTAAACAAATATAGAAAAATTACGAAAAGCACTGCCGTGAAGGCAGGAGCTTTTGAGCGCTCGTACATGCACCTTGTAGGTAGATTCGCATTTTCCAGTTTTAGAAATCAATTGAAGGAATTTTTGACTGCTGTCAAAAAAATTCTGAAACTTAGGCGAAACTCCAGACTTCATGTCGGTGCTTCAGCTGATCAATTTTTTTCCGATAATTCGCTAGAATTTTCCACGGTATCTATGGTCTTGGTGATGCGATCTGGACAAAATTTTGCACGTAGTTTGAATACATTATTCCTGAGCTAGGTGCATAATTTCATTCCAATCCGATCGGTAGTTTCGAAACTATCACGAAAAAAATATTTTGAACGGCCATATTTACGGAACCCCTAGTCCAATTTTGCTCATTGATGAACATGACCGTGAAATTTGCGATCCAAACCTACCCTGAAAATTTCAAGTCCCTAGGCCTTTCCGTTCAAAAGTTACAATTTTCTTTGGTTTCTATGGTTCTGGTCATGCGATCTGGACAAAATTTCACATGTAGCTTGAACACCTCATTTTCCATTTGAGTGCAAAATTTCATCTCGATCAAATCTGTAGTTTTCAAGTAATCAGGGAAACAAAACTTTGAACGGCCATATTTACGGAACCCCTGGTGGAATTTGGCCCATTAACGAACTTAACCGAGCCATTCGGGAACTGAACCTACCCTGAAAATTTCAAGTTTCTAGGACATTCCGTTCGAGAGTTATCGTGTATACGGCCGGACGGCTGGACGGACGGACGGACGGACGGACGGACGGACAGACTCGAATTTTCCGACGGATTCGTCATCAGTGAGTCGAACATAGTCGATTGAGACCATTTTCGGCTCAAAATTCGAAAAATACAGACATCGTGACGAAATGATATAGCCCTCGTGTAAGTTGTACGAGCGCTCAAAAAAGACATTAAGAAAAACTGAGATAGGGTATTTTTCTTCAAAATACGAAAAAAGGTTGTGTCAAATCTAACAGTTTATCGATATTATCTAGTAAAAAGCTGAAACTGTTAAAAATACCTCCGTGAGGCCAAATAAAGGGGAAAATAAAGAAAAGAAGAAAAACTGGTACTCTATTCCAAACTACTACCTGAATATTGTTGTACTGTTTGTGAAGAAACAGAATCTTTAAGAGTCTGAAGTATTCTGATAGTGATTTAATATTTCTGACGAGAAACCATCATGAGTAATTTAAACAATTTATAAGTGAATGAAGTCTTCAAGTGTTTGATGAATTCTTGGAACACCCAGGAAATTTGTAATTATCTGAAAAAGTCGAATGGGATAGAACTGAATGTTCTTCTAGAAGAGTTGGTCCTTAAAGTAAGGACAGGTAGGGAAGATTATACAAGGAGAGACATGGCTGCTATGAAGCTCCCTCTGGAACGTGAAGCTGAACCATTGTTTGAATGCAGAAGTGCTTTCCGAACTTGTACTTTATACGACTACGTGATTCACTATAAAGGTAAGTTTATTGCAATCTACTGAATAAATGTTGAACGAAATATATCATTTCATAATTCGAAACTAAACCCTAGAAATAGCTTAAAATCGAGTGATCAAATAGCAATTCATTTTAAAAACTTAATTTAACTTATAATATGATCTTAATTTATTGAATACATTCTTAATGCATTTTTTCATTACAGATTCCGACGTGATAATGCTGTTCTTGGAATATATAGAAGATCCAACCAGTGTTATAGTAACTTCCCTGGATTACCCGATGAGATTCAAGTCAGCACTTGATGTCGCGATCGAGAATGAATTCGAAGACGTTCTCGAGTTTATTTTGAAAAAAGAACCAAATTTGCATTCAGGCACGAATCTCCATGGCAACACACCCTTGCACAGGGTAACGAAGATGGAAAACGTGGAAATGACGAGAATTCTTCTCAACCACGGTGCCTGTAGGCCAAAAATATGTTTGGCCAAACGCCGTTGTTCTGTGCAGTGCAATATAACAGAATCGAACAGGTGATAATCCTCCTTCAGTATGGAGCAAACTTTGCAACAACCGATAGTGACAAATATGCGTTGCTACATATACCATATATTCACCATATGAAAGTACAATTGTATCGATTGCTGTTGGACGTGGGATGTGACCCAAATATATTTTGCGACGCCCGTAAGACACCCTTACAAATGGTGATCAACAAACCTACCCCTGGTGCTGTTGAGTATGTGGATTTATTAATTTCACGGGAAGCTGATATGAAATGTGGACGGCGATACAATTTTGCACTGGTCAGCTAGATCATATAACTCATACCCCGTCTTGGAATTTTTTATGACAAGAGGAGCCGACGCAAAAATCCTTAACAACAAGAACGAGTCAGTCATCGACGTCTTGTGGAAGTTTCATCGGAAAGATGTACGCGGGACGTTGAAGCGTCTTGTTCTCGCAGATGTCGTTAGAAAATTCAAGTTCAGCGTGGTTAGTTTAAGTACCTCCGATTCCCAGTTCGAGAAGGCTTGCAGGGAAGAATTGCAGAGGTTAGAGGCCCGCAAAATTGAAAACACCTCTGTTTCATTCCTAAAAATCATCAACTCGAATGAAAGAAGGGTGACCAGGTTCCTACAAAATAAGGAAGTATTATCGATAATCGGTAAAGAGAGTGGAGCCAATTTCCATTCTAATATTCCGATTTGAAATTGAGTGTTGAAGATGGGCTCAGAAGACTGGAGGCCGAAATAGTAGGTCCGAAATTTGTCGGGCATGCTGTCCATGTAAAGTTGGATTGTTACGCCTTGGGGAAACTCCTAGAATTTATACCAACAGCAGATTTGGAAAATTTGAAGAAATGTCTGGATTACGAAGATTAGTGGGAGGTGGATGAATTTATACACACATTTATAGGTTATTGTTTATCGCTGATAAGTTACCAGTTTTGAATACAAAATCAATTTCAAAATAATACTCAAGTTTTAATGAATGCTTCCTTTCCTATTCTTTAACATTTCCATTTCAACTCTGAAATTATGACTAGACTATCATCAGCTTTGTTCCTGCATTGTCGCAACCGAATAATGAACTGTCCAACATATACGCAGAGTCGAGGCGACAACCTATTTATACAATCCTATGATAAAATGTGATATTTATCAATTTGTGGAGTTTACCTAAAATGTTCAAAAAATATACTTTCGTATTAATGAAATAAAAAAACCTTTTTTAAATTCGTTTTTATTCTTGCATATAAACAAATGTTCGTGTAATTCGAATACAGTAAAATCAAAAGTTTAGTTTATACAGGGTGTTTTTTAGGGTGAGGCTTTTTTTGACAGGCGCAAGAACTTATCAAAAGAGATCATTTCGTCCGAAGATGATCATATAAAATATTCGATTGGGAAAAAGGGCAAAACATCTTGGACATCAATAACTTGATTCGACTCTGGATCATGTAACCTCACTATGTCATGTGCATTCCCTTATAATGCAATTAAAGTCGACTTCTTTCGTGATCTTTTCAAATTTTTATATTAGAGAGTTTTCCAGAACGGTATAATTCTCATAGTTCGAGAACTGAAGATTAGGAAGTTCATAAACTCACCGATAAAATTGATCCAAATTGTTTACAGAAATTGTTCGAAATGGTAACCAACAAGAATTATACATAGCACCTGAATGGAAGAAATAATTTCTTAAATTTTTTATCTAGGTGTTTCTGAGATTAACTATTATGTTTTCCCGGCAAACTTTCCAATCGCCTAACCTAACCTAACAAGTAAAAAAATTATTTGTTCGTTTCTGGTGCGTTCTTATAAAAGTATATAATATCAGGTTAATTACATAAAACTGATGCATTATTCTTAAAAAATAGTTCATAATTTTTTATAATAATGCCTCATAGATTCTCGAAGAGATAATATGCTGATATGTTGTTCGTGTATGGTTTTTGTGACGGTGATGGTAGAACGGAGGTACGGGAATATCAATCAAGATTCCCTAATAGAAGATTACCACATCATGAAACTCTTCAGTCTTTGTTTATATTCGTGAAAATGGTCTCTTTCCTACATCAAAATTGAATAGTACCCAAGAAAAAAGGCACCAAGATGCTGAAGAAGAAATTTTTGAAATGATAGAGGCACATCCAGAATACAGCACTAGAACAATTTCCCATGCTCTTAATGTGCCGCATGTAACTGTATGGCGCAGATTGAAGAAGAACAATTGTACCCCTTTCATCTCCAAAAGATTCAAGTATTAGAGCCAGGTGATGAAATTCGTAGAATTCGTTTTAGTCGATGGATTTTGCGAAATGAAAGAATTGTGAACAAAATTTAATTTACTGATGCGGCCACATTTACGGGGGATGTCTACAATTTGAGGAATTCACATGAGCGGTCTGAAGAAAATCACAGACACATGAAATCCCAGTACAAATTAGTGGAATTTTACTATTGAATTAAATCTTTCGACAAAAATTTTGATGGGTAAAACGTCATGTGGGACACTGAAATCTACTGATCCCCAACGAAAATTTTCTGATCTTTCCGAATATTCTAATCAAATACCAATATAATATTCCGTCATACCGTGTTGAATCTCTGCTCGCGAAAAGTTCCATATTTTTCTGATATGGACCTAGATTTTTTGATCAGTTAAAATATAAACCGATTGACCTATGGAAGTGTGGTTTACGTTCCAAATATCAATTGATTATACTTGACGGTTGAATTGAATTGAGAATATTGGCGAATACATAAAACACCCTGTATCTCGGCTATGAAGTTGATTAGACCTATCACATATTGATTTTTTTGGACTCGTCTAGGGTAGCTCTACCTCAGGTTAACGTATGTACATTTACCAATGAAACACCCTGTATAATCAATCTATTGAGTAATAATAATATATATTATCCTATAATTTATTTAATAATCAATGATGAGCTGCGCAAGCCCAATGCAATAAATAAATCTTGAAATTTTTTTTCGCGTAGGATCGAAGATCTGAACAAATATAGAAAAAACAAATTTAGAAACACTGAGATGGGGTATTTTTCTTCAAAATACGAACAAACGGTTCTGTCAGTTCTAACAATTTATGGATATTATCTAGTAAAAAGCTGAAACTGTTGAAAAACCTTGAGGCCAAATAAAGGAGAAAAAAAAAGAAAAGAAGAAGAAAAAATCTGGTACTCTATTTCAAATTTCTGTTGTTGTACTGCTGTGAAGAAACAGAATTTCTAATGGTCTGAAGTATTTTGTCTTAGTGATTGAATATTTCTGACGAGAAACCACCATGAGTATTCTAAACAATTTATCAGTGGATGAAGTCTTCAAGTGTTTGATGAATTTGTGGAACACCCAGGAAATAAGTGATTATCTGCAAGAGTTTAGTGGGCAAGCACTAAATGTTCTTCTAGAAGAGTTGGTCCTCAACGTAAGGGCAGTCTGGGAAGATTATACAAGGAGAGACATGACTGCTATGAAGATCCTTCTGGAACGTGGAGCTGAACCATTGTTTGAATCCAGAAGTGTTTTTGGAACTCGTTCTTTATTCGACCTCGTGGTTCACTATAAGGGTAAGTTAATTGCAAACTACTGAATACATTTTGAACAAAATATATTTTTCATACTTGTAATGAACCGAAACTAAACCCTAGAAATAGCTTGAGATCGAGTAATCAAATGAAAATTCATCTTAAAACATTGATTAACTTGTAATATGATCTCAATTTCTTAAATAAATTCTTCATTCATTGTTAAATTACAGATTTCGACGTGATGAAGCTGTTCTTGGAGTATATAGAAGATCCAACCATTGTTATAGTTACTTCCCTGGATTACCCGATGAGATTCAAGTCAGTACTTGATATCGCTCTCGAGATTGAATTCGAAGATGTTCTCGAGTTTATATTGGAAAAAGAACCGAATTTGCATTCAGGCAGGAATATCCGTGGCAACACACCCTTGTATAGGGTAACGGTGATGAAAAACGTGGAAATGACGAGAATTCTTCTCAACCACGGTGCTGACCTAGAGGCCACGAATACTTTTGGCGAAACGCCGTTGTTTTGTGCGGTGCGATACAACCGGATCGAACAGGTGATAATCCTTCTTCAGTATGGAGCAAACTTTGCAACAACCGATTGTGACAAATATACGTTGCTACACATACCATATATTCATCATGTGAAAGTACAATTAGAATTGTATCGATTGCTGTTGGATGTGGGATGTGACCCAAATTTATTTTGCGACGCTGGTGAGACACCCTTACAGATATTGGTGACCAACGGACCTACCCCTAATACTGTGGAGTATGTGGAAGTATTAATTTCACGGGGAGCTGATATGAACAAACAAAATGTGGACGGCGATACAATTTTGCACTGGTCAGCTAGATCATATAACTCATACCCCGTCTTGGAATTTTTTATGACAAGAGGAGCCGACGCAAAAATCCTTAACAACAAGAACGAGTCAGTCATCGACGTCTTGTGGAAGTTTCATCGGAAAGATGTACGCGGGACGTTGAAGCGTCTTGTTCTCGCAGATGTCGTTAGAAAATTCAAGTTCAGCGTGGTTAGTTTAAGTACCTCCGATTCCCAGTTCGAGAAGGCTTGCAGGGAAGAATTGCAGAGGTTAGAGGCCCGCAAAATTGAAAACACCTCTGTTTCATACCTAAAAATCATCAACTCGAATGAAAGAAGGGCGGCCAAACTCCTGCAAAATAAGGAAGTATCATCGATAATCGGTAAAGAGAAGAGAAGAATTGAGTGTTGAAGATGGGCTCAGAAGACTGGAGGCCGAAATAGTAGGTGCGAAATTTGTCGGGCATGCTGTCCATGTAAATTTGGATTGTTTCGCCTTGGGGAAACTCCTAGAATTTATCCCAACAGCAGATTTGGAAAATTTGAAGAAATGTCTGGATTACGAAGATTAGTGTGAGGTGGATGAATTCGAGAAACGGCCTGACAAGAAGGAAAACTCACATTTATAGTTATTGTTATTTTTCTCTCAATCGCTAATAAATAAGTTTTGAATACAAAATCCATTTTGAAATAATACTGAAGTTTAAATGAATTATCCCTTTCCTATTCCCTAACATTTCCATTCCAACCTTAAAATATTTGCTAGACTATCATCAGGTTTGTTCCTGCATTGTCGCAAGCGAATATGAACTCATATGCGCAGTCGACTCAAGGCGACAAAATATTTGTACAATCCAATGATAAACTGCGATATTCATTGATATAATATTATTAATAATTAATATTTATTAATTTGTGAAGTTAACCCGAAAATGTGTACTAATATTCGACATTCGAGATCCACACCTATCCTGAAAATTTCAAGTCACTAGTCATTTCCGTTCAAAAGTTACAATTTTCTATGGTTCTGGTCATGCGATTTGGCCAAAATTTCACATGTAGCTTGAACACCTCATTCTCCATTTGAGTGCAGAATTTCACCTTGATCAAATCTGTTGTTCTCAGGTAATCAGGAGAACAAAAGTTTGAACGGCCATATTTACGGAACCCCTAATGGAATTTGGCCCATTAACGAACTTAACCGAGGCATTCGGGAACTGAACCCACAGTGAAAATTTCAAGTCTCTAGGTTGTTCCGTTCGAGAGTTATCGTGCTTACAGCCGGCCAGACGGACGAACGGACAGACTCGAATTTTCCGAAGGATTCGACATAGTCGATTGAAACCATTTTCGGCTCAAAATTCGAAAAATACAGACATCGTGACGAAATGATATAGCCCTCGTGTAAGTAGTACGAGCGATCAAAAAAGGTTCACTTATGTCAAGTTATAGATCTTATAAAAAAAAATTAGGAAAATCACTGCCGTGAAGGCAGGAGCTTTTGAGCGCTCGTACATGCACCTGATAGGTAGATTCGCATTTTCCAGTTTGAGAAATCAATTGAAGGAATTTTCGACAGCTGTCAAAAAAATTCTGAAACTTAGGCGAAACTCCAGACTTCATGTCAGTGCTTCAGCTGATCAATTTTGTTTCGATAATTCGCTAGAATTTTCTACGGTATCTATTGTCTTGGTGATGAGATCTGGACAAAATTTCGCTCGTAGTTTGAATACAATATTCCTAAGCTAGGTGCAAAATTTCATTCCAATCAAATCGGTAGTTTCGAAATTATCAGGAACAGAATATTTTGAACGGCCATATTTACGGAACCCCTAGTCTAATTTTGCTCATTGATGAACGTGACCGTGAAATTCGCGATCCAAACCCACCCTGAAAATTTCAAGTTCCTAGGCCTTTCCGTTCAAAAGTTACAATATTCTATGGTTTTTATGGTTCTGGTCATGCGATCTGGACAAAATATTGCTTTAATATATCATTCTCGATTAAAATATGAAATTTTATCTCGATCGAATCCGTAGTTTCGAAATTATCGAGAAACCAAAATTTCAAACGACCGTATTTACGGAACCCCTGGTATAATTCTGCTCATTGATAAACGTGAACGCGACATTTCAGATCCACACCTATCCTAAAAATTTCAAGTCCCTAGGCCTTTCCGTTCGAAAGTTATGACTTTCTATGGTTTCGATGGTTCTGGTATGTGATCTGGAAAAGTGTAGCTTGAATATATCATTCTTCATTAGTATACAAAATTTCGTCACGATCGAATCTGTAGTTTTGAAATTATCAAGAAAACCAAATTTCAAACGACCATATTTACGGAACCCCTAGTATAATTTTGCTCATAGATGAAAGTGATCACGACAATCAATCCTGCATATTTCAAGTCCCTAGGCGTTTCCGTTCGAAAGTTACAATTTTCACATGTAGCTTGAACACCTCATTCTCCATTTGAGTGCAAAGTTTCATCTCGATCGAATCTGTAGTTTCAAAGTAATCAGGAGAACAAAATTTTGAAGGTCCATATTCACGGAACCCCTGGTGGAATTCTGCCCATTGACGAACTCAACCGAGGCATTTGGGATCTGAACCTACACTGAAAATTTCAAGTCTCTAGGTTGATCCGTTCGAGAGTTATCGTGCTTACGGGCGGACGGCCGGACGGACAGACTCAAATTTTCCGACGGATTCGTCATCGGTGAGTTGAACTCTATCGTTTGAGACCATTTTTGGCTCAAAATTCGAAAAATACAGATATCGTGACGAAATGATATAGCCCTCGTGTAAGTAGTACGAGCGCTCAAAAAGTAAAGGATTCAACCCACAGTGTGACAGTGGTGCAGGCTCGGGTGAAATTTATGGACCAATATGGTTCACCTTTAATCAGATGGACACATTCTTGGGAAAAAGTGACGATTGTAGGGAATCTATAAACAGCGTAAGTAGTTATCATTTATTTATTAAACAAAACGTACTTCTCAGCATAACACTTAATATTAAGATGTATCACTCAGTATTACATATCTACAAAAAATTTCGTGAACTCGTCTCTTATTTCACGAGCAAACAAAACAGCACCAGCAAGTTCGAATTAATTCCTCCAAGGACCGAGTATAATTAATTTATCGTTCTCGTCATAAGTATCCACGGTTCCTGATGGTGAATAAATAAGTGACTTCGAAAAATTATGCAGTAAAATACATGTCATTTTCAAAAGTTTAACTTTTTCTGGATTCAATGGAATCGATTTTTGAATATTCTGAATTTTGTAACCAATATTCCAAATGTGTTTTCTACCACAACTCGTGCACTGGATAATCTCTGGTTGAATTTACGTTGCGGTGATCCACAAACATGGTTACCAGGATAGGGTTTCATGACATGTTTTGTCAGTGCGAAGGCCACCTAGAAAGCATAGGGTACATCTTTGTTTGAATGGGTTGAAGGGTGTCGTGTTGGTAAATTCAATTCATGTTGACAAATTTTTTTCCAACAAACTAAGGACCCGCCATCGCTTATTATACCTGGGAAACCAATGTCGGCAAAAATAAAATTAGGATTACTATCAACTAAATCCAACAATACGATACTGTAAGTTTTCTTATAATTAAAGTATTCAGAACCCGAAGCAGTTGGTCATTCTATGACGATATGTTTCCCGTCAATAGAGCCTATAGCTCGCGGAACTTTAGGTGCGAATCCTTTTTCAATTTCCAGACACTCTTCAGCTCTCGTCGGCATCTGTTAAAATAAACAATTACATTACAGGAAGAACTGTAAACTGTGAATGAAGAAGTTGAAGAAGATTCGGAAGAAGACAGCGAAACCTCTACGCCAAAAAAAGTTCGTCGCCGGAAAAATCCTTCTGAACTTTTGGCTGCTGGTGAAGTTGTCAAGGACGTTCTTTCTACCCTCAAAGAAACTTTGACCAATCGAAGAATTCAAGAGGATGGCGAATGTGACTTACAGGGTAAAGTCATAGCCAAAAAATTGCGACAACTTCCCGAACATGAAAGAATGCAGTTTGTTTGCGAAATATACAATTTGTTTGTTCGTCGCGATCAATTAAATATGCCACAAACTCCCACATTTTTCGCATCACCGCTACCGTCACCGACTTATTCATACAATCAAATGCCAATACGAAGTTCACAAACAAAATGAACATGAATTGATTTCTTGGCCTGCTCATTAGATTATCTATAACAATTTTTCTTCGGAAAATTTGTTTCATTACATGTTAGCATAGTATTAGTATTACATAATGAACATGGAACCAAGGTTTGGTAATACCTGTGCAATACATATGTAGTAAATACTCATATGTGAATTTAGAAACCCTTAATTAAGTGCATTTTTTCGTAATTCGAATTTTCTGTAACTCGAAGTGAAAGTACTGTCCCTTGGAGTTCCACTGTAGTTATAGTTAGGAAGGGGGTTACGTTCCACTGCGACCTCAAGGTCTATTGTGCCCCCCATCAGAGCCGTATTCGCAAATGCGCTACCTACAGCTCGCCCTCCAGCTCCAGAGCTCCAATGAACTCCAGTATCTGAGAGGGCTTCAAGGAGGTTAGATCCTCATTCCTCCTGTAATTCTCTTGTCCAAGACATTCTTTGCGCTGGTTTGCGATGGCGAGGCATTCTGTAACCAGGTGAACAGGAGTCTCCTCCTCTTCACCACAGAATCTACACTCGTTTGTTTCTGTTGAGCTCATTCTCATCATATGCCTCCTAAGGCGACAATGTCCTGTGAGGAAGCCAGTGAGTAGGCGTAACTTGTTCTTACTGAGATACAAATACTTTTTGGATCTTGAACTTTCAAAGTTCCGAATGAACCTTTTAGAGTGGTCCATTCCTGGAAGGTTCCTCCAGAGTGCTTCTCTTTCGGTCTCTTCCTTCTCCAGAAACTTCTTCTTATAGGTGCGTTTACCTACGCCACAGAAGGGTTCTGGGCCAGTAAGTGGCGTTTGTGTTCCCTTTCTGGCAAGTGTATTGGCCTCTTCCTTTCCTTTGACTCCTGAGTGACCAGGAACCCAGACTAAAGAGACCTTATTTTTTTTGCCTACTACATTAAGTTTCCTCCGGCACTCCCATATCAGCTTTGAGTCGATGATATAGGAGTTCAGTGCTTTGATAGCAGCTTGACTATCCGAGTGGATCACAATGTCACACCCTTGATAGTTTCTTTCCAGGTTTATATCTATGCATCTTTCGATTGCAAGTACTTCTGCCTGAAAGGCACTCGAGTAGGAGCCTAACGATAGTGTACACTTGGTTCTTGCCCCGTATACTCCAGCGCCGGCACCCATCGTGGTTTTAGAACCATCTGTATACCATTTAATGGTATTCACTTTGAAGTTTTGGGTAGTGTATTCCTTTTCCCATTCTTCCTTTTTACATAGCAAAGTGTTGAAGTTCTTCTCAATGCTTACTTTTTTAATCATAACATCACTAGGCAGGTTCGCTGATGAGATGTACTTGTTCAGAGAGGACCAGGCTCCTTGACTTTTAATTCTCTCATTCCCTGTACCTTCCCTAGATATTCTAAGGATAGCCTCATGGGCTACCCTGTTGATCACTAGATATATAGAGTGAGATCTGTGATGACCCCAAGTGCTCTTGTCGGGAACGTTCTCATAGCTCCAGTGATGCAAACGCAGGCAAGCCTTTGTATCTTGTCGAGTAATTTCCTCATGCTTGTCTGCCCTGTCTTAGCAGACCAGACTACTGCCCCATTAGTTATTATTGGTCTCACAATCATGACATACATCCATCGCAGTATTTTAGGGTTACAGCCCCAGGTTTTACCGGATAGGCTTCTGTACGCCATTAGAGCTCTTGTCGCTTTACTAGCAGTGTTTTTAACATGCTTATTCCATAGGAGCTTATTGTCTAGGGTAAATCCCAAACATTTGACTTCATAATTCCATTCTACGTTATCTTCATTCACCGAGATGGGCTTCATGTCTGGAAGGTTTCTTTTCCGGGTAAAGGGAACCACTGTGGTCTTGGCTGGGTTGATGTTGAGCCCCACTGACAAGCACCACTGCTCGATAATTTTGAGGCCCCTCTGCAACAAATCACAGAGGGAACCCTCAAATTCACCTCTTACTATTAGGACTGTCATCGGCATAGCCTATACATTCGAAGCCAAGCTCCGTTAGCCTGTGCAGTAGTTCATCCACTACCAGACTCCAGAGGAGGGGAGATAGTACTCCTCCTTGAGGTGTTCCGCGAGTGGTTTTGACAGAGATTGACATCCAGTGTCTCAGATTTCCTCGTCGTCAACACCTCATACATCCATTTTATGATGGTACAGTTCACTCCTCGCTTTGCAAGTGCCTCTCTGACAGACACGTGTGTCGTGTTGTCAAAGGCCCCAGATATGTCTAGGAAAGCGCACAGTGCGATTTCTTTGTTGTTCAGCGTCTTCTGGATGCCTTCAGTCAGCTGATACAGAGCAGTCTCCGTGGAGCGTCCTGCGCTGTACGCATGCTGACATTTGTGAAGTGTTGTTTTCTCCAGGTTCTCCGTTCTTATGTAGTTATCTACTACCTTCTCCATCGTATTAAGCAAAAACGAGGTAAGACAAATGGGTCTAAATGTTCGGGGATCAGTCCCGTCTTTCTTCCCTGTTTTTGGAATGAAGATTACATTTGCCCTTCTCCATATGTCAGGTATTTGACCCAATGCTAAGCTGCTTCTTGTGATCTTCATCAGATGGGAAAGAATCTCTTCCGCTCCCCTCTGCAGGAGTACAGGAAACACCCCATCCACTCCTGGTGATTTATACGGCTGAAAGGTACTAATTGCCCACTCGAGTCGTTGTCTTGAAAATATTTTCCTAGCAATATCCCAATCTTCCTTACGGGATTTCTTGGTGTATTCTATTTCTGTTTCGAAACTACTTATGGGTTTACTACCTGGAAAGTGTGTTTTGAGAAGAAGAGTTGATCGTTCCTCATCTCCCTCAGTGTATGACCCGTCCGGCTTTTTGAGCGACATTGTGGGGTTCGTACCCCCTTTTGCAATGACTTTCTGAAGTCTGGCTGCAGTGGGAGTGGAAGTGATATTTTCACAAAAAGCTTGAAAATTAAGCCTTTTGGCCTTCCTGATCTCTTTATTATACTGAGTAAGTTTCTCGGTGTACCCCTGCCAATTGTTATCCCGCCTTGCCCTATTAAAGAGCCGACGGACCTCCTTTCGGAGGTTTGACAGGTTCTCATTCCACCAAAGAGCATCCTTACTTGGTCGCGTTTTGGTGAGTGGACAGCTGGAGTAAAACGCCTCCATTATTGCCCTACTGACCTGCTCTACCTTTGAATTCAGCTCGAAATATCGGTGTTCTGACCCGATATTTTCGATTTCCTCTAGGTTTGTCTTAAGGTGGTTCCTGTAAAGGAGCCAGTCTGTTTTTCTAGGGTTTCGAGTCTCGGGGAAAGAAGTGGTATCTCCGTCCATCCTAAACTCTATAATCCTATAATCAGAGAGTGATGGCTAGTCATTCACCCTCCAAGACGTAATGTACTTCCTGGCCACAGGATTAGCAATTGTTACGTCAAGGACTTCTTCCCTCGCTCTCGTGACGAATGTTGGTGTTCTCCCAATGTTAGTGGTCTCGAGGTTGTTAGCTAGGAGATATTCAAGTAGGTACTCACCTCTTGGGTTATTGTTGGTGCTTCCCAAAACAGTGTTATGCGCATTCGCATCACAGCCAATTATTAATGAAAGGCGTTTACTGTTGCAGTAACGTACTAGTTCCTGTACCTCCTTTGGCGGTGTTATTGGCCCGTCTCCAGTATGCGGATGCAATGACAATGTCTCGGTCAACGCCCCCCAAGTTGAGGTGCACCATAATTGGAGTCCCAAGACATGTATTCTGAAACACAAATATATTTGATGTTTTTCTTTACGAGAACACAGGCACGTGGAGTTACCTGCCTCTGATCATAAATCAAGTTCCACTGTAAATCGCCACACCCTTTAGTTTCCGGGCCTTAGTTTCCGCAATTTGTCATCAATCCTATCTCATCTCATTCATTTGTGCTACACCGTTCCGTCATTTGTGAAGTAGATAGTTGTCCGTGAGATTTCTATCGAAGGTAAGTAAGTGGATATGATAATTTATATTTTTATTATTATTATGGTATCTATAATGTTAAATTCGAATCATTCTTCATTTCGAACCAAACAAACAAATTTTCTCAATTCTTTCTATTTTACGTAAGTTTCTTAACTACAGATCTCTCTTCGACAAGTTTCATATTGTGAATTGGCGCTAATTTCAGAAAATCAATTTTGTTTGTGATAATTGGATTTTAATCTGAAAAATTTCATTCCTATAAACTTACGAAGTCAATCTGATATTGTAAAACATAATGAGAGCAAAAAAATTGATAATATTTGGACGATTCCATTATAACGGTAAAATGAAGTGAGTTCACAGGGTGCATATTTTTAATCCTTAAATTCATTATTGATAACTACGATTTCGGTTCAATCCGGTCACATTTCATGTTCGGACGATTCCATTCCAGTGAGGAGATTATAGTTACAATATATTAATACTTAATTATTATTATATTTAAAGCTTTCCATTTCGAAAACTACAGTTATCAAAAATGCCTCCGAAAAGAAAGGGAAGTCATCAATGGAGAAGACCAACAGCCACAGGCAAGAAGGTTTAGGTTCCAGAATCCGCAACGAAAGGTAGTACCTAGTTATGTAATGAATCTCCATATTCTCGGTAACCCCTCAAAATCAATATCAAAAGTTTTGATTCAAACTTCACTATAAATCGAAGCATTTCATATCATCTGTGTAGGTATCTATAACTAAATGTTTTCTTCGACAAGCAGAGCTCCCATCATCTCATTCATGTGACTCCAAATGAAAATTCTTCATAACATTATATCGCAAAAAAGAGGTATGTACCTACCTACCTACACAACGAATTAAATGCAGGTACACTTATTATTTATAAATAAAAATTTCGATTATGTTACTTGCTTAATCGTGTATACAATCTCTAGAAACTAATTCATATTATTAGGTACTAATAATGAGAGTCCTTTCCTATGATGAGATCTATCGAAAAAATTGACAATTAAAAGTACATATTTATAAGTACTATGTATTTCGTAAAAAGGATAAAATTTACTTCTAAATAGCAAAATAGTTGTCGAAACAAATATATCTGAAGAAAATTATCATTGTTACGAATGTAATGAATTAAATTGAAAATATTGAAAATATTCCCTTTCTAATGGTAGATTTTTTTTACAATATCGCAACAATAAATGAAATTTACCTACCAAAATAGTTTCATTTCATCATTTAATCTCAAATGAAAATTATTTTCAAGTAAAGCTCATACGTATGTTTGTTTCATTTTGTTTGTTATTTTCCCCAAAACTTTCATTTCAATGAACTACAGTGTATATGGCGCTTTCTATATACTATAAGTATAAGGCGCCATCTATATTTGTATTAGTCATTCTACGAAAATAGTTAAACAGCGGTGTTATTACAAAAAAAACTATGATCTTTTATAGATGTTTCTGCAACGAAACCATCAACGCCCGCCAAATTATACCAACCTTCGAACTCTGAAAAGCATGTTGATAAGGAAGAACCGAAACGGCTATCGACGAACGGGAAAATCCATTTTCAGGCAATCGATATCGTCAGAGGCTCCCGCAGTCAAAATAACATCAGATATAGCGAAGTGATGAGGAACAACCAGTCAACCAGTGCACCGCTAACACCGCGGTCGCACTTGCATACAACATACAATAGATTGATAACGTTTAGCGCTTGGAGCACCGCAATCGTCGATAATATTTTGGATTATGGGGATCAGTTATATTTGAAATCTATTACGTCGCGAATGTCAGATAATTCTTCCCCCGATTTATTTGTCATAGAGGTGTTTCCCCATTTCATTATTCAAAACGTTACTAACTCGCTATAAATACACGAAATAGAAGGGGTAACGGGGTATGTAAGAGAGGGTTATCAAATTCATGGAGAACTGGGCGTATCGTTAGCCGAAGGACTGCCGCAGATCTTTTGGAATTTTCGATCGGCTATTTTCACATGTTGGTTGCAGCCTATCTGCTTATGTAAGACGTCGGGTGCCCATTATTATCTGTTCGACTCTCACAGTCGAGGGGTTGACGGTTGGGAGATCGAAGTAGGAGGAAAAGCCTGCTTGCTAGGATTTTTTGACATCAGCCAGTTGTACGGTGTTTTAATGCAGAATTACGTTCGTGGTCAGCTATGAACCTTGGTACCCGTCGAGGTACAGATAGGTTCCGTAAATAATCGACCCAATGAGGTTCAATATCTCTTGCTGAATTTCTACGGCGCCCCATCAACTTGCGTCGTCCCATTCCATGGATTATCGAAAGAACTGGTTCGGGCTTCGGAGGAACCAGAGCAGGTATCAGAATATCACGATGACGATTCCGAAACGCTTGCTTGTACGACGGTCGTGCTTGAAGCGCAATAATTCAACATCTGGGCGCGATAGATAACGAATGTCCCTACTGCAGGGCTCTTTTTTTTCGCAACGAAAACAAGGCTTGCTGTAATAGAGGTGTAGTGAGTCTCCCAGCCGATTCTGCGTATCCGGAATTTCTGAAGGCATCCTCAGTCCAGAAGATATATGAAGTGTATTCGAAGGTACAAAACGCTTCTTTCGCTTGGTTCGACGAGATTCGACAAGGATAAACAACCGGCCAAAGGGGCACCGGTAGTCGTGATATCAGGGCAGATATACTACAGCGTAGCGGACGTTGTACCTTCAAACCCAGCATTCGGAGCACTATATTTCGTCGACTCTGGAAAAGCCAGCTGGAGGAGAGCAGAGAATGTCTTCAGCGTCGGTTGCGAAAGCACGCTGCTGGGGCAAATAGATTCGGCACACTCATCCATACGCCCGGATATACAGTACTCTAGGCCAAGTGGTTCAGGATGCGCGATGAACTGGCGATGGCGGCACGGACGCAATACCGCGACTTGGTCTTTACTTCTACAACGAACCGGGTACGGACAGAAAGATCCATGCGGCACCTTCCACCTCCGACGAAATAGGCGCCGTTTTTCGATCCTTCCACGGGGATATCCTTCCGCCGGGCCAGATTAGAGTTCACCTTATCGATAACCTAAATAACAGTGATCCAGCACATCGCAGATTTCAAATTAGGGATATCCATAGAACGTCTTCGATTGCCGACGCGCTCTGTTACCCGTTGCTCTTTCCCAACGGTGAATTAGGATGGTCGATAGGGTTGCCGAAAACAATAACATAGGAAGACGTGAATTTGAGTGCTACCGACTCATGAGTGGAGCAAATCGGTTCAATCCGATCGTGCTTTGCGGACGGCTCACGCAACCGTTCATCGTGGACAAGTACATCCAGATCGAGGGCGACCGCTTGACCTATTTGCGCAACCATCATGCGAAATTACGTGCCGAGAGCTACGCCGGGCTTCAGGATTACGTTGCACGAAGAGCGGGGGCGTGTCCAATCGTCGGTGAAAATGGACATGTTTTCTTTCGAGCAAAAAATACCCCATTCAGTTGGCTTTCGAATGACATATCAACGTTTGTGCTTGCTGCTTGTCTTCTGCCCTAATATCATGTCTATGGTTCTATGGTTACGTATACGTTACGATTACTATAGTCTTCTATGGTTACGTTTTTCAAATCAGCAGGTGCTATTTAATAGTTATTTATGTATCAAGGGTACTAAGTAGATGATTATGCCCTGAGGGCGAGTGTCTTACGAAGCCGAGGACCTCTGGCCCGAGGGTTCGTAAGTCGGCCGAGGGTATATATCTACTAGTACCCGTGGTGCATACAAACTTTTATGTCATACCAGTCCGTTTTGAATATTTAATATTTTTATTTTATTGATGCCCCATTTTACCTATTTCAAGAACGCCTCAGCGTGTTTAAATCGAACTTTCAAACACGGGCGTTTTTTAAAGTCACTATGGCAACAGGAACGACTCGAGAAACGTGTAGTCTAAATGACAATCTTCGATTATAGATCTGACAGGAGTCAGAGTGTCAGTGTTACGCCAAATAAAATATTACTAAATGCAAATGCGAATAAATGCGGTATTAACCGCGATTCTGCTTTACTTTTCAAAACATCTATATTAGAATTCATTTTCAAGCATTGCGGTGACACCAATTCATTTTTGAGGACAACGAAAGGTATACTGATGGAGAATTCAACCATTTTACATTCTTATTTCCATTTTATGTAGTAATAATACCAGGATTTATGATTTCAAAGCGCTTCAATAAAAAAAAATAGCGTAAAGTATTCGTGGATAACTGGTCTTTAAAACACTTGCTCTATTTCGAAAAATCGCGCGTGTTTTAAAGACCTTTTTATCCACTTATACTTTAATATACTATTATGCCATCAATTCGATTTGCCAGTTTTTACCTGCGACACTACCTTGACATCATTATTGTCTCCGTTTTTGTTGTTAGGGAGACGAGTATTAAAATTTTTAATGTGTCAAAGTCAAGAATCAAAAATGGAACAAAATTTTGAAATTCCCGACGAAATTGCAAGAAAAGCTGAGAAGGCAACGGAAAATTTGTTACCGAGAAAATCCAGAGACTCATACGACAAAGAATATAACCAATTTTTGAAGTCGATGTCAGAAAATGCTGTAGAAAACATTAACGAAACTGTGCTGTTGGAGTACTTTAATGATCTATCCGAAAAATTTTCCCCGAGCTCTCTGTGGGCTGAATACTCGATGATGAAAAAGACTTTGATGGTAAATAAGAATATTAATATTTAAAATTTTCACAAATTATGCGAGTATTTAATGCAAAAGTCAGAAGAGTACCAACCAAAAAAATCCAGTCTATTATCTAGAGAAAATGTCCTTAAATTTATTCATGAGGCACCAAATGAAACGTTTTTAATGATCAAGGTCGCATTATTATTTGGTGTATTTGGTGGATGTCGGCCGCAAGAATTTGTAAATATGTTAGTCACACATGTAGAAGATAGAAAATCAGTCTTTGTTGAAACGGTGCCCGAAACCAAAACTGACAAAAAACGAGTTTTCACCATTGTTGCTGAAGATAAAATGAACACTTTGAAACTTATAAGAGATTTCATTTCTTTGCGGCCACATGGCTAGTCAGAAAAGAGACTATTTTTGAGCGCTCGTACTACTCACACGAGGGCTATATCATTTCGTCACGATGTCTGTATTTTTCGAATTTTGAGCCGAAAATGTTCGACTCACTGATGACGAATCCGTCGGAAAATTCGAGTCTGTCCGTCCGGCCGTATACACGATAACTTTCGAACGGAACAACCTAGAGACTTGAAATTTTCAGTGTGGGTTCGAATCTCGAATGCCGCGGTTGAGTTCGTAATTGGGCAAAATTCGCCTAGGGGTTCCGTGAATATGGCCGCTCGAAGTTTTGTTCTCCTGATTACTTCGAAACTACTGATTCGATCGAAGTGCCATTTTTGCAATCAGATGGAGAATTACGTTATCAGATGGAGAATGTCGCGGTCACGTTCATCAATGAGCAAAATTAGACTAGGGGTTCTGTGAATATGAACGTTTGAAATTCAGTTTTCTTGATAATTTCAAAACTATGGATTTGATCGTAACTAAATTTTGTATTTGAATCGAGAATGATACATTCGAGCTACATTTTTTCCAGATCGCATGATCAGAACCATAGAAAATCATAACTTTCGAACGGAAAGGCTGTTGCGTTAAAATCAACGCGACAAGGAGCGACCCACAAAATCTATATCCAAGCAAGAATTTCTCCATAATCAACACTTCTTCACATCACGTGGGTGGTTCCCTGTTTCAAGTGCGGCCACCTGCATCTTACGCGTCATAAGCGCCCTAAAGTTTTGTTTATGTTATCTTCACCAATTTTACGATAACAGTCAGTTACATTCCATCTTCCAAGAAATGCGTTAGTCAAAACGCAACAGTTTTTTCGTCCCATCTTCGGAGGAATTCGTTTGTCAATTACGCACAGTTCTCGTGCGTAACTCACGTAATTTCTGAAGTTCTACTTCATTCTTCTCTCCAAAATCAGGGTCAGTCAGTACCCCTCGTTAAGTGTTAAGTTGCTAGCTGTGTCCCACAAAATTCCCGAAGCAGCCAAAGGAAACTTTCAGTCCAGACTGGTCCATCTACGAAGTTTAGCTGTTTTCTGTTGGACCTGTACAATTAAAGCAGGGCTGTTTCAGATTATCAAATCCAGGACAATAAGGTCAGAAAATTCCATTGTTTCACTCAAACACCGCATAAAATTACCGAAGAAAAGAAAAGAAACCCAATCTTTAACTCTGAAAGACTTTATGAATTCTCGTTCTTGTTTGAAAAGGTGTTCCGATTCAAACCAAAAACATTAATCTTTCTCCTTGTTTGTAAAAGTGCTTCAAATTGATTTTAAGTAGATACATTTCCTTTAAGTTTGTATATAGTAACTAGCAAACCCGGCGAACTCCGTTTCGCCACCAGATGGCTTCGTTTTATGTAACATTTCGTTTGGTGATTAAAAGATGAAGAAAAATTTTTTGTTGTTTTTTTTGTTTTTTTTGGATATTGTAACGCATCGTACAATCGATGTGTCTCGTTTACACGATGCATGATATTGCTTCTTCGCTGAACGACAATGTCTCGCGATTTAGTTGGATCGCCAACAATAATTGCAGCAACATCATTAACGGTGGGTGCATTGAATCTTCGCACATGTTCACCTGTTGGGGTACAATCCGCTCTTATGACAAATTTGTGCGTATCCGATGGCATTCGCTCCAATGCTGTTTTGAACATATTAACCACAGCATTATTAGCGTGAAAAAAATGCTTGAAACTGTTCAATAATTCGTCTCTTTAACTGTTGTGTTCCCTGTATATTGCACCGCACATTCAGCTGATCCACCATCGACGAAATGAAATATATTTGCAGAAATTGATGCGGTTCATCTGGTGCTGGCACCATTGAACCATGTAAATGATATATTTGTCCTTGTATCTGTAATTGCAAACAATCATTTGTTGAAGAATACGGTGTAACTTCTGATCGTGTGATGGTGTAGTGTGTGGTGTATATGTAGTTGTTATGTATTGGAATTCATTGTGTTGGTGTGAGTGATTGGTTATGTGTGTTGTATCTTTTATCTTGCAAGTCGGCATGAAGCCGCCGTCTCGAATGATATTAGCTCCAAAGGAAGTCATGCGAAAGCAGTTATTGTATTCAAGGATGTGTTGAAGAAAATGGCTGGAATCGGGATCACTTCCATCGAACAATGGTTTCAGTGGCTGTGGTGGTGTAAGTAATGGATTTAGTTTGACTTTTCCACTTGCGCAGCACAATCCAGCAGTTTCTCTTTTGAACTTTAACGCATTGCAATATCGGCATATAGTCGTCATTGGTCCAATATCTAAATTTTCATCATCACTGTAGTTCGCAGTGGGATCATATTGGAATGCCAAGCGATTGTATGATGCCGATGATCTTCGTGTGCTCACGCGTTGTCTCAATCGGGCATTTTCTCTTATTATATTTTGTCTTTCTTCGCTTAAGTTCTGTGAATACACTTGTTGCTGGCTTGCATGTCTTGTGCGGCGGCCGATGTTCGCACGTCGTCCTCTAGGCATTTTGGGCTATGGACAGAGTGGTGAATTTAACCTCAAATGCACGATCCACATAATTTACACAGTTCAACTTACGATCTTAAAGACAAATGCCTGCTGTTGAAATTTAATAAAAATTACACAATATACGTTATATGTTTTTTTTACTTTTTTTTCACAATTTTACAGTGAACACAATACCGGTTTGTCACATGAAATTAACTGAGCAGAGAACAATGAGTAGCTGTCAAACAATGTATCACGCACCGGCGCCATCTACTTAAAATGTTGGTTTGTCCTGAATTTTTCCTGAATTTTCTCTGCTATAAACCTCACGGAGCCCGAGACCTTTCCAACGAATGCAAAACCGTGGAAATCGGTTAGTGCGTTCTGGAGTTATATCGTCAGGAAGGAAAACCCGACTTATTTTTATATAGTAGATTTGAGATCAATGTAAATATATTGTTTTTTACTTTTAAATGTAGTTGGTCTCTTTATTCACCTTGCAATTATTATCCCTGACAAAAGTCACATTTTTAGACGCTGCAAACAGTGCATAATCAGCGACACAAGGTAGTGCGCTGCTCATCATTAAGCGGGTGAGAATTATTACTCTAATTTTGTACTCGCAACAAAGGCTTAGGAATTTGAAATTCTCAGGATAGGTTCGAATCCCGAATTTCGCGGTTACGTTCATCAATGAGCAAAATTAGATTAGGGGTTCCGTAAATATAGCCGCTCAAACTATCTTTTTCCTCATAATTTCGAAACTACTCATTGGATTTGAAAGAAATTCCGCACATAGATGGAGAATAATGTATTCAAACTGCGCGGGAAATTTTGTCCAGATCGCAAAAAATTTCGAAACTACTAATTGGATTGGAAGGAAATTTCGCACATAGATTGAGAATAATGTATTCAAACTACGTGGGAAATTTTGTAAAGATCGCACTATCAAGACCATAGATACCGTAGAAAATTCTAGCGAATTATCGAAAAAAAAAATGCAGTTGCAGAAGTGTCATAAAGTTGATAACAAGGAACCTGCAACTCAAAGCACTGACGTGAAGTCTGGATTTTCGCCTTAGTTTGAAATTTTCTTTGACAGCTGTCAAAATCTTTCCAATTGGTTTCTAAAACTGGAGAATGCGAATCTTCCTACAAGGTGGATGGACGAGCGCTCAAAAGCCCCTGACTTCAGGGCAGTGCTTTTCTAAATTTTTAAACTACGGACAAGACCGCTGTACTGTACAAGCTGTTGGAAAAAATAAATTTAGGAAAATTCCCTGTATCAGTCTCATGTCAATCCCAACCTCATTTTTTTCGGTAGTCGATCTGCTGTTGGTAGAGCTAATTTAGCCACCATATCAATTATGGATTCGGTTCTGCAGCCACAGGCGGTTGTGAGGAACCTCGGATTGCTTGTTGATGACCAACTGAAGTTCTCAAACCATGTTTCTGCCTGCGTTCAGAGAGCATACATGTCCCTCAAACTTTTATACGGTAGTCGACACTTTCCTAATAGAAGTCTGAGAATGATGCTGTGTAATCAACCTGTTTTGTCCTGTTTTGATTATTGTGATGTTGTGTTTGGTTCTTTTCTTGATGGGTTCGATTCATCGAGAATTCAATATGTTCAGAATCGTTGTTGCCGTCTAGTTCTCAACTTGAGGCGGACTGTATCAACTTCAAGCTATATAAACTTTCTGAGATGACTTAGAATGGATAACCGCAGAAGGGTACATTTGATGTGCTTCATTCACAAAATAGTAAGATCTAAACAACCCTCATACTTGTATAAAAAAGTAAGATTCAGACATAACATTCATTCAGTGAATATCAGACAACAGTATATCAGTATCCCTCGGCATCATACTACAAAGTTTAAGAGTTCATTTTCCTACCAAGCACCCCACATTTATAATCCTATTAGTGATAATGTTAAGGCCAAATCCATCAGTGGCTTTCGGATTCAAGTCAAAGATTTGATTCTGCGCAGCCAGGTGTCCGTCTCTCAATGAAGAATATTGTTTTCTTGAAGTTTCGGATTATATATTGTATGATGTTTTGTTTTTTTTGAGTGAATGGAAATAACTTGTTCAGTTAATAAGGTTTTAGTATTGTCTTTTTGATAGGTAAAAGTGTAAGAGTAGCTTTTAGCCTAATAAAGACGATTTATTATTATTTTTTTTTTTTTTTTTTTTTTTTTTTTTTTTTTTTTTTTTTTTTTTTCAATCACAATTTATGGTTTTTGCAGATAGAACCGGGGTGTCGACCACCAACGATTCAATCCCTCGCCAGTATTCTTCTGATGGTCGAGCATGTTGACAATATTACTGCCTTTTGCATAAGGCTAATAATTTTTTGGTGTTCCCTTATACCCAACATTTTCAAGGCCCCTGCCAGCTCTCTATCTATAAGGCCATTAGCAGAAATGATTATTGGCACAATATGAACATTCTTCAGTTGGTAAATGTCCTTCAGTTCATTGGCCAAATCAGTGTACTTACTGATCTTCTCGCCCCTTGCTTTTCTGATGTTTTCATCGAGTGGTATACTGATGTCTATAACAAACGCAGTGTTTTCCTTTTTATTTCTGATCAGGATGTCAGGCCTGTTATGCCTGATTTCTTTGTCTGTTATCACCCCCATGTCCCAATACACCTTGACTCTATCATTTTCTAAGAAATCTGCTGCTTTATATTTGTAAAAGGGCTGGCTTTCTTTCAGGAGTTCTTCTTTTTTGCATATTTCTTGGTGTAAGATTCCAGCTACTTTGTTGTGTCGGTCCAAATAATCTTTCGGCGCCAGGTAAGTACAAGCTGAGGTAAGGTGTTGTATTGTTTCTTGTGTGGTGTTGCAAAGTCTGCATCTGTCATTACCTATTTCTTGTTTCAGGATGTTTTTGCGGTAGCTTCTGGTAGAAATGACCTGGTCCTGGATTGCATGAATGAATCCCTCAGTCTCCGGCATGAGGAATCCCTGTCTAAGGTAAGTGGTGGACAACTGCCAGTCAACATCTTGACTATGTAGTGCGGCAGCATACCTTCCATGGATGGCCTTATTTTTCCATTCCTGCTCCATTGAATTTATACTTTTTTGTTTTTCAGGGAGGATGCTACCAGCTAAGTTGAGAGGAGAGAGATTACCATCAGCCAAACTGAGAGCTCTATGAAGTGGATCATCAGATGTCTGGAAGTAAGTATATAGCCTCTGTAGTTGGTTCGTGTGAAGCATTTCCAGATTTAGTAGGCCTCGTCCCCCGCGGTCTCTTGGAAGGTACAAACGGTTACTCGATGAGATTGGGTGGTGATTCCTATATTTCGTCATAGTTGTTCTCACTGTTCGGTCCAGGCGTTCAAGGTCTGTTTGCGTCCATCTAATGACTCCAAATGTGTGTGAGATGGCAGGAATCACCCAAGCGTTGATGGCTGATATAAGACTTTTGGAATACAACTTGGTCTTCATTGTTGTTTTCAGTCTTCCGATAAAGTTCTCTTCAACTATAGTTTTTGTCCTTTTTTGATCTATGGTAAGACTCTGTTGCAGACCTAAATATTTGTATGTGCATCCTTGTTGGAGACAGGTGAATTCCGACCCATCCGAGAGTGATATATTTGTTGTTTCTTGGACGGTTCCTCTTCTCGCATGAATGTAGGCGCATTTTTCCAATCCAAATTCCATTTTTATATCCTTACTGAACTCTTTAACGATCTCTAGTTGATTCTGTAGTTCGAGTTCGTTTGCAGTGTAAAGCTTCAAGTCATCCATGTAGAAGAGGTGCGTCAACTTCATTCTGGTTGATCTACTGATGACATATCCACGATTTTCTTTTTTCAGCATGAAGCTCAAAGGATTGACAGCCAGACAGAAAAGCAGAGGACTCAAACTATCCCCCTGAAATATACCTCTGGTGATAGCTATGGTGTCTGTTACATAAGATTCACGATTCACGCAGACGTTCAGCGAAGTTCTCCAAGATCTCATGCTCGCCGTAAGAAAATTGATTATAGTTGGGTCGACTTTGTATAGTGTGAGAATCCTTCTTATCCACGTGTGGGGAACAGAATCAAACGCTTTTTGATAGTCCACCCACGCAATGGAGATATTTCTTTTATTTTTTGTTGCTTGTTTGGTCAAGATCATGTCGATTATCAGGCATTCATTACTTCCCTTGCTACCTTTTTTGCACCCATTTTGCTCTGAAGCTAATATACTATTGTTTACCACGTGTTCAGAGATCTTTCCTTCGATTATACTAGTGATGATCTTATAAATAACAGGTAAACATGTTATAGGTCTGAAATTTTTTGGGTTGTCCGTATTTTTGTTCTTAGGTAACATGTAGGTTATACCTTCTGTTAGGAAGCTGGGCATTTTTGATGGATCCTTAATAATTTCTTCGATCTTCTTCGATAATATCTCATGCGCGGAATGGAACTGCTTCCACCAGTAAGCCTGGACTCCGTCAACCCCAGCGGCCTTCCAGTTACTCTGCCTATTCATGGCAGTCCTTACGTCAATTTCGTTTACTTGAATTGGTTCCATGTCAGGTATATCCGAAACTCGTTCTTCCTCTTGTGATATCCAATAGGCTTCGTCACGGTGATCTGTAGGTGATGACCAGATGTTTTTCCAGCACGCCTCCATATCACTCTTTACCGGTGGTTTGGCATTTCTGTCTATGCCAGCTCCTGATAGATGCCTGTAGAATTTTTTTGCATTCATATTGAATTCTTTATTCTGCTTATACCTATTTACTCTTTCATTATACCTTCGAATTCTTTGCCCTAACGCCGCCGCTTTCTGTTTCAGTATATCCATATATTTCCCCAACTCAAGAGCATATGCCGTTGATGATCTAATTTTGGCGCGAGAAGATATCGTTTGGATCTCCCTCCTCAGTCTAGCAGAAGGATTTTCCTGTCCAAGGTAGGTATGAAGTTTTCCTATATCCCTTCTTAAACTGTTAATTTTCTTTTCTAGGCGTTTCTTCCATGGGGGCACAGATTCCAACACCGCTCCAGCTCGTATCGTGGTTCTATCTCGGAGGAGTGCGCCTGTGGAATGACAGACCGCCGCAGCCGCGCAGTATACCTTATGGCAGATTTCCTCTAGTGTATCATGTTCACACATATTTTGTTCAATTATATCATTCATATTTGAAACAGTTGTTTTTGCATTGAGACTGTAGGTGATTTTCGGTAGAAGCGGTCGGTTCTTAAGCGGAATTCCTTCGTAACTTAAAATCATACCCCGGTATATAGTCTCCAGTTCATTCAGTGACAATCTTATTGGGATATTCCGAATACTAGATCTTCTACTGGGTCTCCTCTCGTGCTGTTGTGTTTCAGATATTGGCGTGCTATTATCAACTTGACCTCGAATTTGTTCTTTAATGGATTGGAGTTCTGCTTCAGGGATTGCTTTCCTTCTCAGAACTGATCGGACTTGATCAGAGAGCTGTTGAGGTTCCTTCGGTATGTCAGGTTTTCTTTCTGTCCAGATAGTGTGTAACCTTTCTCGGTAGTTCATGAGGTCTTCCTCACAGTTTGTTATTATAATATTATTGCAAAATATTATTATTATAATATTATTGCAAAATATTTGGGTCTGAACAACCCCGAGAAGTACACTGGTCATTGTTTACGTCGAACGTCAGCCACTCTCTTAGCAGAAGCTGGAGCAAGTATGACTACGTTGAAGCGCCATGTTGGATGGAAGAGTACCACTGTTGCTGAAGGATATTTAGAAGACAGCATATCCTCAAAAAATGAGGTTTCAAGGATGTTGGCAGGCGTACCATCTGGATCTCGCATTTCCTTACAGAAAATAGAGACCCAGACAATGAATCATGAGTCAACCTTTGCTGCAGGAAATTTGGCTATCAGTGGAACCTTCCAGAATTGCCAATTCTATGTAAATACAACCAAATAAGCGCTGCCCGCACGGGCATAAAGTAATCCATTATGTAGATTGTATCTAAGGTATGAAAACACAATAGTGTACTGGTATGACATAAAACATATTTTCGTACATTTTATGAATCCGCATGTAAATTATATTTATTGTGAAAGGTCTGAAGCTTCATGATAATCATTCAAAACTGTAATTTTTTTATTTTGAAGTCATAATTAGGTGTCCGGTAACTAGACAAGTTTTTCAGTGAAATTCCAGTATTCGGACAGGTGTCCGACTACTAGTAGTTCAAAGCTTGTTTATTTCTCTTCTTTTTGGCGCGTTGGTATGAATTATCGCACATTTCTTGAACTGTAGCTAGTGGTCGTACGCAGGAACTAAATCGTATATATAGATTATGGCCAATTGAATCGTCTGACTGTGACTACTGGACCCACGCAATTCGTTCTGTTCCAATGGTTGGCCACGTCTTCTTGTTTTCGGCATTTGATGACAACAGTTGTCAAGATTTTTTTGGTATATTTCATTTCAGGCAATACGAAGAGAACAACCTAAAAGAAGCGGTGCAAGCGGTGAGAAATAGTGGAAAATTAAGGAAAATTTGCCGGCAGTATGGGGTACCGAAGTCAACGGTTCACGACCGTATTAAGAGTAGAGTTTCGGATTCAATTAAGACTATGGGACCAGAACCAATCTTAACTATTGAATATGAAAACAAAATAGTAAAATGGGTAGAAGATCTGGCAAGGTGTGGGTTCCCAATAACTTTTTTTTTATCGCTTTTATTGTAATTTACAATCTACTTTCATAAAGTATTGAGTAAATATTTACAATCTACTTTCATAAAGTATTGAGTAAATATTATGTATGTGTAGACTATGAGAAGATATTGAACATATTAATACTTCATTATATTACTTTAAAACAAGTCGTTTGGCCAGATTCGTTGTAATCTTCGAAAGTTGAATGGATTTTCTGTCAGTTGTTCAATCAATTGGTTGGCGTGCCCTTCCAGCCTCTGGTGGTATTTTCTTGAGTAATTTTCTATTTCGGTGGTGACGTATGGGATTCTTAGATCAGTATGGATGGTGAGGTTGGAGACGTACCAAGGTGCATTTATTGATGAACGTAGTATTTTAGATTGAAGTCTTTGGATAATTTGTATATTAGATGGTTTAGCGCAACCCCAGAATTGGATGTCGTATGTCCATATCGGTTTGATGATTGCCTTGTATATAAGTAGTCTGTTTTGGATATTCAACTTAGACTTTCTACCTATCAGCCAGTACATTTGACGGATCTTCATATGTATTTGGTTTTTCTTGGCTTGAATATGTTGCTTCCAGGTGAGGCGCTGATCTAAATGTATACCGAGATATTTGGCTTTGGTATCGACTGGTAAAACCTTTTCAAACATTTTGACAGGAGCACAAGTGGTTTTTTTGGTTGTGAATGTTACTTGAACTGATTTGCTTTCATTGATGTTGAGTCGCCATTTTCGATGCCACTGTTCAAGTTCATTCAAGTTTTGTTGCAGATTTTCTGAAGCTGTTTCGGCATTCTCGTGAGATGAAAGTATGGCTATATCGTCTACAAAAGAGGCTATTGTGGTGTTCCTGTTTTCTGGCATGTCTGAAGTATAGAGGATGTATAGAAGTGGTCCTAATATACTTCCCTGTGGGACTCCCGATTTGACCTTACAAGGGGTGGATGTTGCCTCTCCGAATTTCACGGTTAAATAACGGTCTGCTAAATATGATTTCAGAATCATGTAATAATGTTGTGGGAGGAGTTTTTTCAGTTTGTATAGCAATCCTTTATGCCACACCTTGTCGAATGCTTGGGCCGAGTCCAGAAATACTGCTGAGCAAAGTTTTTTTTCCTCTAGGCTTGCTGAGATGGCGTTTACAATGCGGTGGATTTGGTGTACTGTGGAATGATTCTCTCGGAAACCTATTTGATGGTCAGGTACTAGTTGATGAATGTCCATATCTTCTTTCAGCCTTTTCAGAAGCAGTTTCTCGAATAGTTTACCCAGGATTGGTAGGAGGCTTATGGGTCTATATGATCCCATTTCATGGTCTGGTTTGTTCGGTTTAGCTATCATTATAATCTCAGCATACTTCCATATGATAGGGAAATAGGATATACTCATCATCCTATTGAATATCGTGGTGATCAGGACGATAGCTTTTTTGGGTAGCTTTTTCAATATTTCTGCCGTTATAAGATCGTATCCGGGTGCCTTTTCGTTTCTTAGCCTTCTTATCTCAGTGCTCACTTCACTCGGCGTAAAAGATTTGAGTGGAAGGGACATCTGACATGCAACATTCAGAAAAGATTCAATTTCCGCATCGCTGATGCCAGGATATGGGTCGTTTGGATTTAAGACATGTGTCAGATGTGCGGCAAATGTGCTGCATTTTTCGTCGTCTGAGATAGCCCATTCTCCATTGGTCTTTTTAATTGGAGATTTTCGTGGTATTGGTCTCTTGAATCTTTTTGTAGCTTTCCAAATGCTGTGTTCATTGTTGTCATTAATGTTTTCAATGTAATATTGGAATTGCGCATTTGTGTATTGCTGTAGGGTTTCATGTAATTTTCTTCTGAGCTGATTGAATACGGTTTTGTCTAATGGGTTCCGTGATCTTTGCCATTTACCTCTTGCTCGTCGTTTTTCCACCAACAATTCCCGAATCTGCGCAGGTAATTTTGTTTGATAATCTACCATTCTTGATTGTACGGGAGTAGATTTCCATGCTGCTTTCTGTATCATATTTGTTATGTTGTTGGCAGCTGTCTCTATGTCATTAGCTGTTTTAAGGTTTATGTTTAGAATTATATCTTCATTTATTATTTCCTGAAGCATGTCCCAGTTGGTTTTATTTGTTGTTAGTGAAGGTTTAATTCCATTCGATTTGGGTAATGTATGTAGAGTTATTAAAACTGGTGAATGGTCAGATGGTCAGGAGGAGTTTCTACAGAGAAGTGGTTGTTTTTTATGCCATTCGTGACGAAGAAGACTAATACGTTTGAGATCTTGTTCGTGCCTGTTGGCCAATAAGTTGGCGAGCCCGGTGAAATCACATCGAAATTTTTATTGGTTATTACTTCCATCAGATTTCTGCCTTTGGGAGTTATTATTCTTGATCCCCAATATGTATGCTTCGCATTCCAGTCACCTCCTATTATGAAACGTTGTTGGAAGTTGTGAAAAAATGACTCGTATTGGTTTGAAGAAATGTTGTGCCGGGGTGGTGAATATATCGCTGATATATCGAAGCTCCATGATTCTGTGTACACTCTGATGTTGGTTGCTTGTATTTCATTAGTTACGTAATTAGGCAATGAATCATGTTTCAGGCTTCTTCGGATTAGTATAGCTGTGCCTCCATGAGCAGTACCATCTGGGTGTTGAGTGGAGTACGTCAGGTATTGTGGTATTTGAAATACTGTTTTTTCGGTGAAATGGGTTTCTGATATCATTATCACATCTATTTTATTGAGATTCATGAATGTTGTTAATTCATGTTTGTGGTTTGGAAGCCCATTTGCATTCCATGTAGCTAGACGAATAATCTTAGCCATTTCTTCTTCAGTTTGCTGACTACTGTGGTTAGCAGATCAAGTATAATCTGGTTCTGGTTCATCAATTGTGCTATCGTGGATTTGAAGTATGATAGAAAGGTTGACATCATCGACTCGAGAGAGTTTTGATTTTGACTGGGAAATTCTTGATGTTCCTGATGGCTTCTCGTTACTTGAGCATAAGATTTATCTGGTGTTCTGGTTGTACTTCTGGTTTGGGGATTATTGGTATCGGTGGTAGGTTCGGGAATGTTTCTTTGAATAAGTGGTTTTTTTTGTCGTATCAAGTTTTTGTAGACTTGACATCCCTTGTAGTTTGCTGGATGACTACCTTCACATAAAGCACATGTGTCTGCAATTGTTTTTGATTTGGTGCAAGTTTTGGAATCGTTTTGGCTGCCGCATTTAACGCACATGAATGGACGGTTGCAATAGGTTTTTGAGTGGCCGTATTCTTGGCATCTAGTGCTCTGTATAATTTCTCGTTTTCTTCTCGGTGGCTTCATAGATATTTTTTTATTTGTGATGAATTCCATCTTATAAATTTCTTTGTTGTTCTCTTTCGGCTCCAAGTCTACATAAAATAGAGAGAGTGGCTTTTTTGTCATACGATCTTGTATGTTAATTATATTCCTAACTTTATGGCCTGATTTTTCAATTTCTGTTATTATGTCGTCAGTGGGAACGCTGAAGTGAAGATGTCTGATGACTACCCTATAGGCCCTTTCTTGTTTTATTTGATAGGTGTGAAATATTATATTTTCCTCTCGAAGGAATCTTACTAGGCTTCTATATGTATCAGGATTTGAAACGTTCACCTTGCCATTGTAGTTAGAGAGGGTTTTTGTAAAGAATTGTTCATCAGCTATTGCTGTTGTTAATTTTTTGCTCATTTCTCCGTAGTTGGTTACCCCGTGTATAAAGATAGGTGGTGGTCTTGGAATCCGTGGTGTTGTTTGGGTTGTGTTATTCTCATCTGATTCTTCAGAGAGGAATGAAAATCGGTTTTGAGTATTTATTGGCAGATTTTCGATGATTTCAGGGGAAAGAGATGAACATTTCCTTTTTTTGACTGTCTGCCATGAAACAGTATTCGCTGATGACGGGTTCATGATTTTTTAATAGTCTCAAGGACAATTATTATTTTTATTCAAAATTCAAAATATTAAATTGAACTGGAATGCAATAGTTATGTGTATTTACGTACGTTTGAAAACAGATTGTCGTTTGGAGAGATAAGGTGGCTCGCTGATAACACGCGTGTACTCTTCTTCACACTCTGAACTCAACTCCCATTGTGAATGAATGGAGACTATTATTATTTTCGAATGAATGAGAGAATATTCTTCAATAACTAAAGAAGAATTGTTGAACACAGTAAAAAAAATTGTACAGACTGAAAATTTGAACACCTTTTGAAAATGACACGCCTGGTCAAAAATTGTATGCCGGTTTTATGCGAAGATATCCCCAACTAACAATAAAAAATGCAGAGGCGTTAGAAAAATATAGATCCCAAATAACGGAAAAATATATTCGATCCTGGTCCAAGGACTTGGAATCATTTTTGAAGGAATTTTGAACATTTTGAACGACCCAAGTCGTATATTAAATGCCGACGAAAGTGGCTTTCAATTATGCCCAAAGTCTGGAGAAGTTTTAGTCTTGAAAGGAAAGGACTTGAATATTGTCAAAACGGGAAACGTCTAGAAAATTTGACGACTTTAATAACCTTCACGGCAGACGGAAGACTTTGTCCTCCTCTTGTTGTGTTTCCTCACGTGAAACCACCAAAAGCTGTTGTAAATAGCATACCTGATGGTTGAGTTTTGGGGAAAACGAATTCAGGGTGGATAAAGTCAAAGGTTTTTTATGAATACGTCGCGAATTCTCTCGACAATTGACTGAATTCAGAGGACATTCCGAGACCAGTTCGATTTCTTGTTGATGGACATAAGTCTCACATGTCCTTAGAACTGAGTAGGTTCTGTGATCTGAATGAAATAATTCTATATGCCCTACCTCCAAATACCACACATTTGCTGCAGCCTACAGATGTTGCTGTGTTTAGACCTCTGAAGGAATATTGGCGACAAGAGGTTAGAGAATGGCAGGCAAACAATGGGAAAAAAATTACGAAAAGCACTGCCGTGAAGGCAGGAGCTTTTGAGCGCTCGTACATGCACCTTGTAGGTAGATTCGCATTTTCCAGTTTTAGAAATCAATTGAAGGAATTTTTGACTGCTGTCAAAAAAATTCTGAAACTTAGGCGAAACACCAGACTTCATGTCAGTGCTTCAGCTGATCAATTTTTTTCCGATAATTCGCTAGAATTTTCCACGGTATCTATGGTCTTGGTGATGCGATCTGGACAAAATTTTGCACGTAGTTTGAATACATTATTCCTGAGCTAGGTGCATAATTTCATTCCAATCCGATCGGTAGTTTCGAAACTATCACGAAAAAAATATTTTGAACGGCCATATTTACGGAACCCCTAGTCCAATTTTGCTCATTGATGAACATGACCGTGAAATTTGCGATCCAAACCCACCCTGAAAATTTCAAGTCCCTAGGCCTTTCCGTTCAAAAGTTACAATTTTCTATGGTTTCTATGGTTCTGGTCATGCGATCTGGACAAAATTTCACATGTAGCTTGAACACCTCATTTTCCATTTGAGTGCAAAATTTCATCTCGATCAAATCTGTAGTTTTCAAGTAATCAGGGAAACAAAACTTTGAACGGCCATATTTACGGAACCCCTGGTGGAATTTGGCCCATTAACGAACTTAACCGAGCCATTCGGGAACTGAACCTACCCTGAAAATTTCAAGTTTCTAGGACATTCCGTTCGAGAGTTATCGTGTATACGGCCGGACGGACGGCCGGACGGACGGACGGACGGACGGACGGACGGACGGACAGACTCGAATTTTCCGACGGATTCGTCATCAGTGAGTCGAACATAGTCGATTGAGACCATTTTCGGCTCAAAATTCGAAAAATACAGACATCGTGACGAAATGATATAGCCCTCGTGTAAGTAGTACGAGCGCTCAAAAACATGAAAAATGGCTTCAAAGTCTGTGGATAATATCCATTCGATCCTGATGCTGTGAATTATAGAAAGTGCGTCCAAGACGTTCTGGAATAAATAAAAAATAAGGCGGACAATGTTCAGGATGAAATATCAACAGAGTCAGATATCATCAGCGCTAAAAAAGTTATATCCATGTTAGGGCCTGAGCTTGCCGAACGCGGAATATGTACAAACACCATCGTATTCTTGATACAATTGATTCATCTTCCACAAAATGATCCTGACAATGAGGTCCCAATTTTCACCGAGCAGGAAATAGACGATATGCATTAGACCAGGCAATAGAGATTTTTTCGTGACAAAAATAGTAGAAGAAAACGGCGAGTGGGGAGTTACGTGGGGTGGTCCGTGGATGTTCAGTAATATGTTTTTGACTCGCAAATATCATTACTTTTCTTGTAATTGCGAAGAAACACCAAAAAAAACGATGTTTTTTTAGTTTTTTACTTGTAAAATCTGAACCAATGGAGCGGTGCTAATACTCCCAACAGACGAATTGTAGAGAATGAAAAGATGAAAAAAATGAGTGCTAGTGCAACTCAATCGAGTCATCATTACCGGAGGAAAGCCGGAAAAACCGTGAAAATCAGCGTTTTTTCAAATCCTCATAACTCGGCCAATTTCGAAGTTGTAGCGCTGGCTTTCCAAATGAAAGTAGTGGTCAATAGATACTTTGAGTGTGCATAACCCGGACGTTGTCCGATAAATAGTTTTTGCGTAATTGCGATTTGAATTATTTGAGGCACTATTTTCCGGAAGAGCTGGATGCGTCGGAAGTAGTCCGATTTCAATTTGCAAAACGGATTTTGAAAGAAGAAGTATAGTACTACAAAAAGGCAATCTTGATTTTCCGTTAAAATGCTTCGAAATAGGTGAAAAAAGCATGCAATCATGACCAAAATAAGCCGAATGCTCGATTGCAGTCAAGTAGTGGGGGTATATACGTAAATATTCGCGCCAGGCCTCAGCGCGATTTTGGTTCCCCGCGTCTGCCGGCTACCCCCACTATCCGACCCAGATGGGGCACTGAGCCGGTTTTGGTCATGTTTCCACGTATTTTTCACCTATTTTGCAACATTTTAACGAAAAATCAAGTTTGCCGTTTTGTACTACTATACTTCTTCTTTCAAAATCCGTTTTGTGAAATGAAATCGGACTACTTCCGACGCATCCAGCTCTTCCGGAAAATACTGCCTTAAATAATTCAAATCGCAATTACGGAAAAACTATTCATCGGACAACGTCTGGGTTATGCACACTTGAAGTATTTATTAACCACTACTTTCATTTGGAAAGCCAGCGCTACAACTTAGAAATTGGCCGAGTTATGAGGATCTGAAAAAACGCTGATTCTCACGGTTTTTCCGGCTTTCCTCCGGTAATGATGACCCGATTGAGTTGCACTAGCACTCATTTTCTTCATCTTTTCATTCTCTACAATTCGTCTGTTGAAAGTATTAGCACCGCTCCATTCGTTCAGATTTTACAAGCAAAAAACTAAAAAAACATCGTTTTTTTTGGTGTTTCTTCGCAATTACAAGAAAAGTAATGATATTTGCGAGTCGAAAACATATCACTGAACATCCACGGACCACCCCACGTAACTCCCCACTCGCGGTTTTCTTCTACTATTTTTGTCACAGAATGACCCTTTTTCTGCTCTATTGCCTGGTCTACATGTGGTTTATCTAAATGAAAAACAAGTAGAAAAGCCCAGAATCGTAATTTTAGATGATACGCTTTTGAATGTAGGCCTAGTAGAAAGAAAAGAAAATCTCAAATTCGATAAGGAGCTTATAGAGGACGAAGTGCAAGAAACCGAAAATCCTGCTTTGATTGAAGAACCAACTGAACAAGGGGAATGTGAAAAAGTAATGAAAGAAGCCGCTGAACTGATTTTTGATATAGAAGAATAAGAACAAAAATATAAATCTCCTCAAGTATTAGGAGGAGCTAAAAAGTATTTCGGTGAAACAGTACTAGAAAAGGAATCAAATGACCAAGAATCAATTAAATTCGAGACACCTATGAATGAAGATGACACAGAAAGTGAAAAAGAAAATCAAAGAGTATATGAAAAATCCCTAAAAACGTTAAAAAGGACTAAAAGGAGACTTACAAAGGACTCGTTTGAGAAACATTTAATTTATCCGCACCCTCTTACAAAAAACGTGCCTAAACGAAGAAGGAAAAAAACACCTTCGGCAATATCTTCCAATGCATGGAGAACTTATTATGGGAATAAAAAAATTGAAAAGGAAGAAAAAAAAATTCTAAAAAAAGAGAATGATCAAGAAAGACAATAAAAATGTAAAATTGGAACATCAAAACATCAAAATCGGATATAGTGGATCGAAACAAAAATGTGGTATATGCCTGGAAGAACTCGAAAGTGATACCGAATTTGAGAATGAAAAAAATGTGGGCTGTGATTTGTGTCCCCGATGGTTTCATTTAGGTTGTACCAAGTTAACGGGGCTTTCCTATAATGACGTCTCAAATTTTGATTTCACCTGTGATTTTTGCGATGACTGATAAGTTTTTATATCACAGAAGTCTCATTATTAATCTTTCATTAATTATTTTCATTATTGTTACCAAAGATTTTGAAACTGAGAGAGTAGTGAATTTGTTTTGGAATTTTATTTATTTTATTTCTATATTATATGTACTACTATTAGAGGTAGGTATGTATATTTCATGAATAAAAGTTTGAAGTTTTTTATTTTAGTTCGTGTAGATACAAAATAAAATAAGTAATAGAATATGATAATAAATTAACGGGAAGATCATAAGAAATTCACCAGATGCGGCCCTGTTGAAAATTAACCTATCGTAAGCTGTCCGACTACTTGCGACTGTGTGGACGACTACTGACATAAACTGTCCGACTACTGGCGAAAATTGACTTTTTTCATTATTTTAATGCGGAAAATACATACAGAGCTGAACAAAGTATTTTTTGTGATTATATGTGTGGCCACATTCTCAATACCTCAGCTGGGGAAAGAATTAGTATGATTGCTCTAAAACTATAGTTTATAGACCATTGGTTCCCAACCAGTGGTCCGTGGACCACCAGTGGTCCGCAGGAGCCAAAATATGGTCCTCGAATGGTTCAGTTTTTGAGCGCTCGTACTACTTACACGAGGGCTATATCATTCCGTCACGATGTCTGTATTTTTCGAATTTTGAGCTGAAAATGTGCCGTAAGCACGATAACTCTCGAACGGAACAACCTAGAGACTTGAAATTTTCAGTGTGGTTTCAGTTCCCGAATGCCTCGGTTAAGTTTATTAATGGGCCAAATTCCACCAGGGGTTCCGTAAATATGGCCTTTCAAAGTTTTGTTCTCCTGATAACTTGGAAACTACAGATTTGATCGAGATGAAATTTTGCACTCGAATAGAGAATGAGGTGTTCAAGCTACATGTGAAATTTTGTCCAGATCGCATGACCAGAACCATAGAAACCATAGAAAATTGTAACTTTTGAACGGAAACGCCTAGGGACTTGAAATTTTCAGGATAGGTGTGGATCTCGAATGTCGTGATCGCGTCCATCTATGAGCAAAATTAGACTAGGGGTTCCATAATTATGGCCGTTCAAAATATTTTTTTCCTAATAATTTCGAAACTACTGATTGGATTGATATGAAATTTTACACCTAGCTGAAGAATAATGTATTCAAACTACGCGCGAAGTTTTGTCCAGATCACATCACCAAGACCATAGATACCGTAAAAAATTCTAGCGAATTATCGAAAAAAAATTGGTCAGCTGAACCACTGACATGAACTCTGGAGTTTCACCTAAGTTTGAGAATTTTTTTAACAGCTTCAATTGATTTCTAAAACTGGAGATTGCGAATCTACCTATAAGGTGGATGTACGAGCGCTCAAAAGCTCCTGACTTCACGGCAGTGCTTTTATAATTTTTCATTTAATATCCGCCACGTCATCTACTTTCCTTGTACACCACTAACGAATACCGCTTGCAATCGGACTAAACTGTTCAGTAGATGGCGTTTGTGAATAGAATGAATAGAACAATCAGTACAGACTTTATGTTTTACCGGCTTTGTACCTGATTCAGAACACAGACATGATCTGTCAAAAGTAATTCTATTATATAAAATAAACTAACCCGGGATTCCCCTCCTTAGCGTGAATTTAATGTGACAGATGAATTATAGAAGAAGATATTTTTATACATTTAAATGAATTGAATATGCTACTGCAAGGTTCCGGAAATGAAAAATTAGAAAACTTCGCCAATATATTCATTTTTGAAGATAGAATTTAAGCTTTTATTTGCAAACTTCAGATGTGGATGCGTGAAATTGAAAAAATAATTATTCTGCATTTGCGACATTGAAACCACTTGTGGAAGACCCGAAATATGATGATAGAAAAACATCGTAACTCCATTTTTTCAGGAAATGGTATTTTGGTGCAATCTGTTCGGCAACAGGGTTAATAATATAAGTTTTTTGAAAAACCCCTTCTTCCTCTTCAAATAAATAAATGAAATTACATATATTTCAATAAGTCAACACAAATAATGTTTAAAATCCTGCTTTGAAAATGTTTTTTGTTTCTCCTATAAAAATTTGTCGAATGAAGTTACGCAATTTTCTCCCGAAGGCAACGAAATGCTGATTGATGAATTCAATCGTTACTTCCCAGAATATACCACAGAAGCTGAGGTTGATCAAAAACTGATTCGTAATCCTTTAAGCAGGGACGCTGGAGAAGTAACGGAAGAAATTCAGGATGAACTCCTTGAATTTCGAAATAAAAGAAACTGCAAGGATGCTTTTGAATCAAATTCACTCGAGCAATTTCTTACACCAAACTTCGAGAAATTGCCTTGCGCTATTTTCAACGACTTATTGGTGTGATTTTCTGTTGTGTTGGTAATTAAAAACAAGGCAAGGAATCTTTTGAGAGTGACTGAGGATTTGCGTGTAGCTTTGAGTAACAATATTACTATTAGTCCTAGGATAGCCAAACTCGTGAAGAAGATGCAAGCTCAGAAATCACATTAATATTTATACAAAATTACAGAAGTTCATAGGTACTAAAAATATTTTATCTCTGGAATTTCCTATTATTCTCTCAATTAAAGATTCAGTTTGATTATAAAGTATATTCTTATTATACCAATATAGTGGTCCCTGCTAACAAGAATAATTTTAAAATTGTCCCTGTGTAGTATGTATCAGTAGGAACACAGCGATCTTGAGATGCAATATCTGTTACCTCGCTATTCGTCAAACACGTGAGAACGGTGTTGACAATGATGTGTAATATTTTGTTGTTTAATATTAGTTGTTTAATATTATATCCAACATGCTATCAATTCCCGCATTTCTGCACAACACAAATTTATTCTTTTGAACAGATCCTCTCGAGTCTGAACGCGATTTCGATATACTTTTTCTTTCAAGGTGTTCCAGACATAAAAATCCAAAGGCGTACGGACGGGGCTCCTTGGTGGCCATCTAACTGGACTGTACCTTCTAATCCCATTGCACCCCAAAATATTCATTCATTGTCTAAGTCCCGTACATTGCGGCTATTATGAGCTGGACAACCATCCATTCGAAACCAGATATTTTGTCTGTTAACCAGGGGCATTTCATACAATATTTCCGTTAAGCTGCTCTGGATTGATGTAATAAATTCTTCAGCATTGAGGCGATCGGGAAGTATTACTGGTCCGAAAAGTTCACCTGTCATGACTCCCAACGCCGGAATTTGCGGGGCTTGATGAATGAATATTCAGGGGTGCAATGCATTGGGAAGTTCGGCCCGGTAAGATGGCCACCAAGGAGCCCCGACCTTACGCCTTTGGATTTTAATGTCTGGAGCACCTTGAAAGAAAAAACATATCAAATTCGAGTTTAGACTCGAGAGAATCTGATCGAAAGAATGAATTTGGGTTGTGCAGAAATGCGTCAGAAACATTGTGAACTTCGCAGGGTTGTAGATTCAGTGCGAAAACGATGTGTAAAATGTATTGAATAAGGCAGTTGACATTTCAAACAATCGTATGAATGTAATAATTGTAATAAGTAGAAGTCTTCTTCACATGTTTTCACAAAATCTGTATCATTAAAATTCAGTTAAGTCCTTCAAATCCTCTCGAATCGACAGATAAATTCATGATTTCCATGAAAATAATATCAATATTTAAGCATAAAGAGCTTCAAAATAGAGTGAATTTAGGTTTGGAATATTTCAACTTTTTCGTTGTTATCTTGTTTGCCATGATATTAGGGCAGAAGGCAAGCAGCAAGCACAAAAGTTGATATGTCATTCGAAAGCACACTAAATGGGGTATTCTTTGCTGGAAAGAAAACTTGTCCATAATTAATGATTTTCCATCGATAAACCCATTGGAAAAATATGACTGGTTTTGTTGACTTCAGAATCGTGATAGTCATCTCCTTACCACGCCCGCAATACAAGTTTTTTGGCACACAGAAACTCTTAGCTTGTAGCAAATTTATTGCTGTTTCCAGATATGTGGTCAACTTTGATGAGGCTACAAGAATAACTGAAGAATAATTGATTTCATGCAAAAACTCGAAATATTCCTTGAAATCAAGAAATGTTAAATTGAAGAATAACCGTCAACATTTCGACCACGTGTTAGGGTAGGTGCACGAGTGAGCCGGTCCCTACTATAAGTCGGCCACAAATGACTTGAGATCACATTATTTTGAATTACACACAGACTATGAGAAATCTTCTACATTTCCGGTATTCTGTGATCTTTTCGAAACATGTATAACAATATTTATTCTCCCAGAGTCAAACCTTACTTCGATTATTCCCGCGCAAAAGTGAAGCATATTATGACAGTTAGTTCATCAGCTTTAAATTCAAATAGTGAGAAACATCACAAACACAGAATTTGAAGGTAAGTTCAAATTGATTCGTAAGTGCCAAGTACTTTTTGAACATTTTGGTTATTGAATTTGCTCATAAATGTCTTATATTTGAAAAAATGCCTCGATTTTTGTTTTGAAAATACGAAAATCAACACGGCCGGTTACTGGCATAATAATTCACGGGAGTGGCTAATGGTCGGCCTCCTTGGTCCACTGGAACAATGTCCATCTTTATTTAACTCGATTATTTGAGTACCTTATTCTAAATCTAATTCGCATGTAGTGTGAAATGATATGATTATTTTAACCAGTAGTCGGCCATAGATTCAGTCAATGAAATCCAAACTATAAGAGATCAAATTTCAAGGCCGACTACAGGGATAGGCCTCAATAGCTCATCGCGCCAGTACTCGGCCGTAAGATTACCAATAGCGGCAGAATTTTTGAGCTATAATTTGAAATGATCAATTTTAGACAATGCCGAATCATTGAAGCATTGAAGCTTGAATTTTATGTTTTGTTTTTATAGGAAATTTTGTAAGTAAACAATTTTTTTTAATAGGGTTCAGTAGAGTAGCTCTTATGTTAGACTTCGCCCTGTTGTTATAAATGTAAATATGTAGTAGCATTTAAATAAAGACACTATTATTATTATTATTATTATTAAACCACGAAAGATGGGTCCGGACCCATATTTAAGTACCGAACATGAAGAGAAAATATGTATTTGATTAATCCAGTTAGCAAAATGCGGATTTCCCATGAAAAAACAAAAGCTAATTTCAACTGTTCAAAAAATTGTTTTAGATGAAAAAATTACGAAAGGCACTGCCGTGAAGGCAGGAGCTTTTGAGCGCTCGTACATGCACCTTGTAGGTAGATTCGCATTTTCCAGTTTTGGAAACCAATTGAGGAAATTTTTGACAGCTGTCAAACAAATTTTCAAACTAAGGCGATAATCCAGACTTCAAGTCAGTGCTTTAGGTGACCAATTTTTTTTCGATAGTTCGCTAAAATTTTCTACGGTATCTATGGTCCTGGTGATGCGATCTGGACAAAATTTCGCACGTAGTTTGAATACATTATTCCTCAGCTAGGTGCAAAATTTCATTCCAATCAAATCGGTAGTTTCGAAATTATCAGGAACAGAATATTTTGAACGGCCATATTTACGGAACTCCTAGTCTAATTTTGCTCATTGATGAACGTGACCGTGAAATTCGCGATCCAAACCCACCCTGAAAAGTTTCTAGGCCTTTTCCTTCGGAAGTTATAATTTTCTATGGTTTCTATGGTTCTGGTCATGCAATCTAAACAAAATGTTGCTTTAATATGTCATTCTCGTTTAAAATACAAAATTTTATCTCGATCGAATCCGTAGTTTCGAAATTAACGAGAAAACAAAATTTCGAACGACCGTATTTACGGAACCCCTAGTATAATTCTGCTCATTGATAAACGTGAACGCCACATTTCAGATCTACACCTATCCTGAAAATTTCAAGTCCCTAGGCCTTTCTGTTCGAAAGTTATGATTTTCTATGGTTTCTATGGTTCTGATCATGCGATCTAGAGAAATATTGCTTGAATATATCATTCTCCATAAGTATACAAAATTTCGTCACGATCGAATCTGTAGTTTGGAAATTATCAAGAAAACTAAATTTCAAACGACCATATTTACGGAACCCCTAGTATAATTTTGCTCATGGATGAAAGTGATCACGACAATCGAGATCCACACCTATCCTGAAAATTTCAAGTCCCTAGGCGTTTCCGTTCAAAAGTTACAATTTTCTATGGTTTCTATGGTTCTGGTGATGCGAGCTGAACAAAATTTTGCATGTAGCTTGAACACCTCATTTTCCATTAGAGTGCAAAATTTTATCCCGATCGAATCTGTAGTTTCAAAGTAATCAGGGAAACAAAATTTCGAGCGGCCATATTTACGGAACCCTTGGGCGGATTTTGCCCATTAACGAACTTAACCTCGGCATTCGAGATTCGAACCTACCCTGAAAGTTTCTAGGACATTCCGTTCGAGAGTTATCGTGTATACGGACGGACGGCCGGACCGACGGACAGACTCGAATTTTCCGACGGATTCGTCATCAGTGAGTCGAACATAGTCGATTGAGGCCATTTTCGCCTCAAAATTCGAAAAATACAGACATCGTGACGAAATGATATAGCCCTCGTGTAAGTAGTACGAGCGCTCAAAAATAAAAACCCCATTTAAAGATGGAAGACCTGGCCAAAAATGGTATTTGTCCATTATGCGCATCCAGAAATTTCTCTCCGAATACCCGAGTCCATAGATAGGTCGCGGAAGAATTTATAAAGTCTGGGTTCAGAGAGCTTGAAACTTATTTAGGCAGTATGGGTGCTAGTGACATTCTCTCATGCCCATCAAAAATTTTCAATGGCGATGAAAGTGGCTTCAGCTTATGCCCGAAATCAGAAAAGGTTCTTGGTGTGAGGGGATATAGAAATTTATTGGAGGGTAAAAAAGGGAATGAAAAGGATAATTTAACAGTTCTTGTAACGTTTTCGGCCGATGGAAAGCTGTGCCCTCCGTGTGTGGTATATCCTTACGTCAAGCCACCTAGCTATCGCTGAAAATATGCCACCAGATTGGATTTTAGGAAAATCAGACAGTTGGTGGATGCGATCAGATATTTTCTTCGAATATGTTGCCAATGGACTTCACAAATGGATTTCAAGCCAGAAAATTAATAAACCCATCTTATTTCATGTCCATGGACATCGGTCGCAGATTTCCGTCGATCTAAGTCAATTCTGCGACGATAATGGTATAATTTTGTACGCTTTACCACCTAATGCGACCCATCTCATGCAGCCAGCTGATGTGGCTTCATTCAAGCCATTGAAAGTACAGTCGACTCTCGATAATTTGACACCCGATAAACTGAATCACTCGATAATTCGAATTATTATCCGGTTCCTTGAATAACACTTGATGAATTGAAAAAAAAAACAATGTGTTTTGGTCCCATCGGTAATTTGAAGTTGTAGCTTGCTCTAGGGATGCGCGATCCAATCCAATATTTCAAGGTACCGGTACTTTGTGCTTCAGAATTCGATATTTTGTACCGGTTTTTCAGCAGTCGATTCGGGTACATGATACCGTAATTTTCTGGCAGTATCGTATCGGTTCTGTTCTGTACTGTCAGTGATGGACATACTCGGATAATTCCAATCCTCGGAAACCAAGCATTTAAAAAATCGGATGATTATTCGAATATAAATCCTCGCATGCGCACGACCATCATTGTCGGCTATAGGAGAGGGGAATGAGGGGATACACCCTGGCTTGAGCAGCTGTTGGCTTCATACACGTGTCAACTGACAAGTAATAAAATATAAATCACAAATTTTATGACTCTCGGTTGACACTTGATCTAATTGCTGTCAGGATGGGATTTATGTTTCCATATAAAGAAATACTGTAATCTGAAATACATTGGGATTTAAAGTTTCATAAATCTTATATTTTTGACGCATCTCACGTACAGATAATTATATGTAATTATCTCTGTGGCTTGTTTATGTCCATTTACATGGAGAAAACAAAATGAATAGACATATATCTATCTATCTAAGAGATGTTTAGGAATGGTTTAGGTCAATTATTTTTTGCTTAGAGTAATAAATTGTCCGAAATTAATGAAGGAAAGTAACATGTTAAATAAATTATCTCGGAGACATGCCTAGTTTTCAGAAGGAGAAACACGCTGGCTTGAGTGACTTGGTACACGCGTCAACTGACAAGTCATAAAATATAAAAAAACCGCAAATTTTATTACCCGTCAGGAGGAGATTTATGTTTCCATATAAAATAATTACGAAAAGCACTGCCGTGAAGGCAGGAGCTTTTGAGCGCTCGTACATGCACCTTGTAGGTAAATTCGCATTTTCCAGTTTTAGAAATCAATTGAAGGAATTTTTGACAGCTGTCAAAAATATTCTGAAACTTAGGCGAAAATCCAGACTTCATGTCAGTGCTTCAGCTGATCAATTTTTTTTCGATAATTCGCTTGAATTTTCTACGGTATCTATGGTCTTGGTGATGCGATCTGGACAAAATCTTGCACGTAGTTTGAATACATTATTCCCCAGCTAGGTGCATAATTTCATTCCAATCCGATCAGTAGTTTTAAAACTATCAGGAAAAAAATATTTTGAACGGCCATATTTACGGAACCCCTAGTCTTATTTTGCTCATTGTTGAACGTGACCGCGATATTCGCGATCCAAACTTACCCTGAAAATTTCAAGTTCCTAGGCCTTTCCGTTCAAAAGCTACAATTTTCTATGGTTTCTATGGTTCTGGTCATGCGATCTGGACAAAATATTGCTTCAATATATCATTCTCGATTAAAATACAAAATTTCATCCCGATCGAATCCGTAGTTTCGAATTCATCGAGAAAATAAAATTTCAAACGACCGTATTTACGGAACCCCTTGTATAATGTTGCTCATAGATGAACGTGATTACGACATTCGAGATCCACACCTATCCTGAAAATTTCAAGTCCCTAGGCGTTTCCGTTCAAAAGTTACAATTTTCTATGGTTTCTATGGTTCTGGTCATGCGATCTGGACAAAATTTCACATGTAGCTTGAATACCTCATTTTCCATTTGATTGCAAAATTTCATCTTGATCAAATCTGTAGTTTTCAAGTAATCAGGGAAACAAAACTTCGAACGGCCATATTTACGGAACCCCTGGTGGAATTTGGCCCATTAACGAACTTAACCGCGGTATTCGAGATTCGAACCTACTCTGAAAATTTCAAGTTCCTAGGTCATTCCGTTCGAGAGTTATCGTGTATACGGCCGGACGGCCGGCCAGCCGGACGGACAGACTCGAATTTTTCGACGAATTTCTCATCAGTGAGTCGAACCTTGTCGTTTGAGACCATTTTCGGCTCAAAATTCGAAAAATACAGACATCGTGACGAAATGATATAGCCCTCGTGCAAGTAGTACGAGCGCTCAAAAATACTGCAATCTCAAATACATTTGGATTTGAACTTCAATAAATCTTATATTTTTGACGCATTCAAGGGATTTCAAGGAAGGGTTTAGGTCAATTATTTTTTGCTTAGAGTAATAAATTGTCTGAAATGAGTGAAGGAAAGTTGCATGTTTAATTAATTATCTCGGAGATATGCTTAGTTTTTAGAAGGGGAAACCATTCTTATAAATAGGGTTTGCACCATTTCCTACATTTCAGTCAAAAAGACGGACGATATTTTCAGTTTTCGGTTAGTTGAAGTTCCCTAATATTTTAAGGTACCGGTACTTTGTGCTTCAGAATTCGATATGCCGCGTGGAAAAAGTGATGTGTGGAAAGTATTTATTCGCACAAAATTTGCAGGACAATGTAAACTATGTAATAGTGAGGTACGTAGCGTAGAGGGAACCACAAATTAGAGGAAACATCTATTAAGACACCATCCAAATTATTGTACAAACAGAGAAAATCTTAATAAGCAGGTAAGTTGCTATTTTTTCATTTATATATCCGTACCTCAGAACAAAAGAGTATAAGTTCAAAATTTCAATTTTCGGGTATTTTGGCTCACCTACATTTAAATTTCGCACTCTATTTAGTGGTCTACCTTCAACACGATTGGACTTAAAATAACGAAAATAACATAGTATCAAGTCCTTAAGCACAACGCGAATTGAACGAAAAATGCAAGTATTTTTCGCTCACCTGTAAAACTCACATTTTTTCACTTAATACCCTTTTGCTCTGAGGTGCGCATATATATTATTTATTTATATATATTCATATACCTTATAATTTGAATTAGGTTTCAAAGTCTTCAACTTCAACATCAAGAAGCGAGTTTGAATCTATAAAATCAGACAAGATGGATTTAGATGATGAGGGTTCGCAATCTTCTACATCAACTATTGCTAGTTCCAGTTCGACAAAAGAGAATTATATGCAAGATAGATGCGGACAAACATGCGAACAAAAATCGAATATTCATCAGCCTCGTATTTCTGATGTTTTTTCAGAAATAAATTCTATCCAAGGTTTGATTAATTACCTATTTAAGTTAACCCAATCAATAAAAATTAATCGTTTGTTTTCAGTTGGAGCAAAATCAGGCAAAATCACGAACGCAATTATCTATATGACTGCCAAAGATAATTTGCCACTTAATACAACGGAAAAGGAGGGTATGAAATTCCTCATGAAAACTGTTTCACCGATGTATAGAGTACATGGACGTGAGCTGATAACAAATTTGATAGATCAAAAATATGAAGTGTTATCAAATTCTGTCAAGAATAAGCTAATGAAAGCCAACTATATCACGTTGACAAAAGATATATAGACAGAAACAAGAACAACAACAAGTTTTTTGGGACTCATAGTTCATTTTTATTTTGAGGAAGACCTGCACAATATAACAATAGGTGTTTTGGAATTAGATGAGAGTCACACTGCTAATTACATATCAGAATGTCTGAAGTCCCTCTGCCTAACACATTGAGCACAACAAAATTACAGCAGTTGTAACGGACAATGCAGCGAATATCCTGAAAGCAGTATCAGATACTTTCGGCAAAAATAAAAGTTTGGCCTACTTTGCCCATACATTGGACCTAGTTGCCTCGAAGATAACCAGTGGAACGGAAACAAAAACAATAATCGAAAAGATAAAGAATATAATTACTTACTTCAAACAAAGTGTAGGAGCAGCAGACAAATTGAGAAAAGCACAGAATGTTGGAAATCCACTGAAACTTATTCAATCTGTGCCTACACGTTGGAATTCAGAATACCACATAATTGAAAGATTTCTACAACTTTCACAATATCTAGCACCAGCATTGCTGGAGAACCGAAGGGCTCCACCAATGCTGAGCTATGGAAATGGAAATTGCCCAAGAAATTATGAATATTCTTAAACCAATTGACGAGGTGTCGAGAGAAATATGTGGGGAAAAGGACGTGACTGCCAGCAAGATCATTCCAGTTATAAATTGCCTGACAAAAAATTTAGAAAAGCTATCACCTCTAACTGAAATTGGCGGAAGATTGCAAGATAGCACAATTGTGGAAGTCAAGAAACGATTCGGTTCAGTAGAGCAGGTACAATTATTAGCGGTAGCAACTTTATTGGACCCGCGATTCAAGAAGCTTCATTTAAATAATATAGTCGCATGTTCACAAGCTATTCAATTTATAAATGAGTTGTGCAAAGCTGATGCATCCCCAGAACCAAAGTCTAATATTGCCACCGAGTCTTCACCTGAGGTAAAAAGTGTGTGGTCTTACCATGAGGAGCTGGCTAAGAGCACACAAGAAAATTGTGCGTTTGATGAAGGTTTTTCTTTAGATTTCAAAATATTCCTGAAGAATCCTACAGTTAATCTGAGAGTAGATATTTTAAAATTTTGGAAAAATTCTAGTTTCAATACTTCGTTGAAGAATGCTGCTACGAAATATCTAACAGTGGTTGGTAGTTCAGTGCCTTCAGAGAGATTATTTTCTATTGCGGGTGCTACGATCACAGCTAGTAGAAATAGATTGACAGGCAAGAGACTTTCAAAATTACTCTTTCTGAACTCCTTGGAGTTACAAGAATGGAATATTTGAAATTGAATTTTTTCCAATATTTTGAAAGAAGACTGAATTTCTTTAAAAATAAGACTGTATTGTTGAAGTTATAAGTTTAAGTAATATAGTTTCTTACTCACATTTGTTATTTCGAAAAATTATATTTTATTTCAGAGTTGCCAGATATATTGACTGTAGTTAAAACTATGTGTATGTATGTACTATTAAAGAATATTCAGACCAATGTTTTTTTCTTTTTTTCGAAAACCGGATCATCATGGATGATAAAAGAAGACAAATATTTTATATTTTTCAATGAAATTTAAAAAATAATCAAATTAAAACTCATTCATAACAACAAAAAAAGAATTGATTTGGGTCCATTACAACTTGTAACATAGATTAACCTGTGACTGTAATAATGCCGTCAGGGGATAACGATGAACGTTCTTATTCTCTCAATTTATCTGTATGAATAAATGAATACGGAGAAATCTTATGTTCATTTACAAAAATATGATACAATTCGATACAATAATCGAGTACCGGTATCTCCAGCAGAGGTATTCAGTCGGACCGGTTCTCAAGAATCGATACAATTCGGTACAGAAAACCGGTACTTTTGAGTGTATGGCACATCCCTAGCTTGCTCATCAACACTCTATAATTTGAAGTCCCCCACTTCCGTGTTTCGTCTTGCACTAACTTGTCCTATCCTAACTGAGTTTGCGCAGTCTTCCTTAGAATTGCGTTGAAATAAAACCGGTTTTTTGAATCTTCGGAACTAAAATGAGCGGAAGAAAGAATAAGTGTCTTTCAATCGATGAGAAAAGACGTGTTATCGAAGCAGTGGAAAATGGATTTCGAAAAAAGATGTTGCGAAACAATTTGACATTTTACCATCCACATAATAATAATAATAGAATAAGGAACGAATCATCGTCTCAAGTGTAGGAAGAAAAAGGCTTCGTCAGACTGAATTTCCTCGTCAGGAGGGGTCCTTACTCAAGTGGATTCGTCAGTGTAGAGGAAACAATGTTCCCATTGGCGGTTTCATTGTGAATAAAAAAGCCAAGTTGTTCGCCCAGGCTCTCGGAATTGAAGAATTGGCAGCAAGGGAGGGCTGGCTCCAAATTTCAAAAAACCCACGCCATCACGTTCAAAAAAATCTGCGGAGAGAGCGCCAGTGTGGACAGCTCCCTTTGTTCCGAATGGATTGACAAACTCATTCAATTTTTGAACGGTTATGAACCAATTAACATATTCAACCTAGACGAGACCGGCCTTTTCTATAAATGTCTTCCCGATCGCACCCTGACCTTTAAAGATGAAAAGTGTCATGGTGGTAAACTAAGCAAGGATAGAATAACTGTCCTTGCCTGTAATATGGACGGATCTGAAAAATTGAATTACTCATCGTTGGTAAATCAGCGAAACCACGCTGCTTCTAAAGGAATAACATCTCTCCCAACAATTTATCGTTCAAACAAATAATCATGAATGACGAGAGAGTTGTTCAATGAATGGCTTACCTTAGTAAATAGTGACATGAAAAAGGAAAAACGCAAAATATTAATGTTTTTGGACAACTGCACCGTACATAATAATGCACCACCATTAGACCACATTAAACTGATTTTTTTTCCTGTAAAATTGTAAAACTTTTTACCGCAGAGAAATTGTCTCACTTGTTCTGGACAGCATTGAAAAGGGTGAGAAGGTCAACATTACAGTTTTGACCGCTATTAATAAAAGGGCCTGGAGAAATATCAACCCTACTACCCTTTAAACTGCTTCAGAAAGTGCGGATTTATTAAGCGAGGATGAAACGTAGAACAGCCATCAAAGTCGCCGAATGTTATGTATGAATTCTCTTCCGCCAGACTCCGAACGGAGCTTCCTGCCTAACTGTGAAGAGTTAACGTTTGAGGATTATGTGATTATGTTTTTTTTTTCAAAATAATGATTTCTTGCACATCACGTTGCGTTTCTGTGTATCACGCTCACAAGTGGATCAAATCCATCAGTTTCTTTATTATTTTGAAAAAAAAAATATTTCTTGGGGATAGATTTTTTTTTTCAGAGAGTCCAAAAGCTCTTCTGTGCCATGTTACAGGATTATCCATTCATTCTGGGACACCCTGTATATATATATATATTACTTTTAATCAAGCCCTTGTTTATTTGAAATCTCGTAATTTGAACTTTTTCGTCGGTCCCTTGAGTTTCAAATTATCGAGAGTCGACTGTACATATATTGGCAACAGGCTGTTAGAAAGTGGCAAAACGAAAGTCCCAATAAAACCCTCTCAAAAGTAGCCTTTGCGCCAATTTTCGAACAGGCCTTGCTTCATCCGGATATTTCGAATCACATCAAACAGGGATTTAAACGCTGTGGATTATTTCCTTTTAATCCACAAGCAGTAGATTTCAGCAAATGTGTACAAGATATGCTCGAGAAAGATATTCACCCGAAGAGGCGCAACAATTATCTTTTGCTGACTTCCAGAGCACTTACAAAGTTCTGACTTCTTTGAAGTCAAATCTTTTCGAAAGAGTTGGAGATGTGGACTGGCTACTGGAAGAACTCCAAGTATTTGGGAGAAAAGCACTTGGTATTGAAACAATCAGTAAGGAAAAGAGAGCGGGAGATGAGAACACTGTCATTTCTGAATACCAAATCAACAGTGATGGATTCCTATTATTGGAAGAGGCAAATGAACCCGAATCTGTGATTCGAACATCAGATCCTGAAGTAGAACAACCCAATGTTGAGATTCTGCATATTGATTTAGTGAGAGTCGGAACACCGAATGAAACAGAATTGCAAACACAAAATGAATTCGGTAACGATATCGAAATATATGACGATAATAATAATGATGCATTAGAAATTACAGGTAACGGCGACATGGATGAAGAAAACTGCCAGTCAGATAACATTGAAGAAACAAATTATTCTGAAAATGATAACTCTGGAAGACTATTACGATGTGAGAATAATGAACTGGCAGGGCATCTTTGCAACTCTAGCTTCACTCACAAATCAATAGATCATTTTAAAGAACATTTGAAGTACCCAAAACCCATTGGAAAGTCTGAAAGACCCAAATCAGGACCATCAACAAGCGCAATATCTGCACAGGCTTGACGGTCTTATTGAATTGAAAAGGAAAAAGAAAAAGAAGAAAAAGAAAATATGAAGAAGAGGAGAAGAGAACAATCTGAAAGGATAAAGACGGAAAAAATGTTTAAGATCATGAAGAAACAAAAAACCATGGAAGAAACTCAAGTTTCACAAGAAGAATTGGAAGTGGTTAGGATAAAACAAAATTGTGGCGTTTGTGATGATGAATTGGACAGTGATGCGGAAGAGGAATGTAGGCTGTGACACTTGCCCAAGGTGGTTTCACCTAAATTGAACAAAATTAATAGGGCAGTCATATAATGATCTCAAAAACCAGGATTTTCATTGTGATTTCTGCAGTGATGATTAATGTTATATTTTATATTTAGTTAATGTTTTGTGAACGAATACTGTCGAAATCGGATATTACGACATCGCTTTAAACGACGGATCGGTTATTACGACTGAATGGTAATGTCCCGGTTCAATCCCTCTATTAACACTATATAAATATACTGGCTATAACAACATCGGATAAAGCGACATATCGCTTAAAACGACGAAACCTTCTCGAAATTTATCGGCTACAACGATCCACCGTCTTCATTTTTCTAGAATCACGAAACATCAATTTGTTCTTCCACCTCATTTGCACATCTAGCGCGTTAATTTACATTTGGCCGCGGCTGTTTCACGGCTTATTTACTATTTAGTGCGACATTGGACAGCTCATAGGGAACGTTGATTGATTAGTTTTTGTTTTGATCGTGTATTTTCACATAACCATGAAGCAAAAAAAAAGTGTTTAATATTGAAAAAAAAATCACACATTACATGGAGATTAGAAAATGGCGAGTCAAATGGGGAAATTGCAAAGGAATGTGGAGTCTCGCACTCTACAATATCCACGATTTGGAAGAACAAAGAGAAAATAAAAGCTCTTTTAGAAAAAAAAATCCTTGAAAATTAAACGGTCGAGGCTTTTTGAACACAAAGTTATCGAGGAGTCTTTATTGATATGGTTTAAACATCAAAGATCAAACAACGTCCCAATAAGAGGTCCGATCTTGCAACAAAAAGCCAATGATTTCGCTCGTCTTATGGGTAAAGAAAATTTCGTGTGCTCTTCATCTTGGGTACAACGTTTCCGTGCTCGTCATAATATTGTGGCTGGAAAAATTTGTGGTGAGGCGGCTGGTGTTCCTGAAGGTGTGACGGGAGAGTGGCTTTCTCATAAATGGCCTGCGCTTTGCGAAGGATATAAGCCAGAGGATGAAACCGCACTGTTTTTCAATATGAACCCTGACAAAACACTTAAATTCAAAAGTGAGAGATGCAGACGTGGTAAATTGTCTAAAGCATGAATTACTGTATTGGTTGCCGCAAACATGACTGGATCTTGTGAAAAAAAACTTTCAGTTATCGGAAAAGCTAAAAAACCGCGTTGCTTCAAGAATATTCAATCGTCACATATGAAAACAACAGTAGATTCTGGATGACATAGCTTTTTTTTGAAAAATGGTTTTGAAACCGGGATGCACACTTGAAATCAGGAGGAAACAAAATCATTCTCCTTGTTGATAACTGCCCTGCTCACCCTATAGTCCCAAATCTAAAATGCATTAAACTTGTGTTTTTACCACCCAATGTTACCTCAGTATTACAACCCATGGACCAAGGAGTGATAAAATCTCTGTTGACAGTGGATCTAATAGCCATCAGGTTGGCAATATTTATTCGTGCAGTCGATAAAAATTTCAAAATAACAGAAGACTTGCTTGCGCTAAGGCCAATGAAAGACACTACGAGGGGTGAAGATATTTTTGAAGAAATTATTACTGTTTTTGAAGTTTTCAAACTGAACTGGTCAAAGTTGAGTGGTGTCACTACAGATGGAGCTCCTGCGATGATAGGGAAAAGTGTGGGAGTAGTTGCTAAAATAAAATCAGAATTATCACGTAGGAATATTGGCATTCATAATCTGATCACATTCCACTGTATTCTCCATCAAGAAAACCTTTGTGCAAAATCGTTAAAATTTAAGCATGTAATGGAGACAGTTGTTTCGTGCGTGAATTTCATCAAATCAAGAGGTTTGAATCATCGCCAGTTCCAGCAATTCCTTCAGGACTTGGAATCAGAATATGCAGATGTTATTTTCCATTGTGAAGTTCGCTGGCTCAGTAAGGGCAAAATGTTGAAAAGATTTTATGAACTGAGAGAGGAAGTGAAAACTTTCATGGAAATGAAAGGAAAATCAGATATGGTCCAGCCATTGGAGGATGACTTATGGTTATCTGATTTGGCATTTTTGGTTGATGTTACCACTTACTTAAATGAATTGAATGTGAATATGCAGAAACAAGGACAATTTGCTCATGAGCTATTCACTCACATCAAGTGTTTCCAAAGCAAACTTCGGTTGTGGGAAAATCAAATTCTCAAGAGAAATAAATATCATTTTCCTACCCTTGCTACTCATACAAATTTCGACAAAAATGTCCTAGCACTGGAATTGGCTTCATTAAACAATGAATTTACATCAAGATTCGAGGATTTCCGTTCACGCGAGCTTCAATTCCAATTGTTCATGTCTCCGTTCGAAGTAGATGTGGAGCGAGTGGAAATGTTACTTCAAATGGAATTAATTGAGTTACAAGCGGACGATGTTCTGAAAAAGCTGTGTCGTGAGTTACCTTTACAAGACTTTTATGTGAAATATGTTTCTAAAGACAAATATCCACATTTAGTCAATTTCATATGTCGATTTATGTCTCTTTTCGGCAGTACTCATTGATGTGAGCAATTTTTCTCAAAAATGAGTATCACAAAATCAAAGAACCGATCAAGGATTATGGATTCGAATTTGGAAAATACCTTACGTGTAGCAACAACATCAGTCCCACCTGATATTGATGTTCTCGTGAAAGAATCGCAATCCCAGGTGTCTCATTAGTTGTTGGATTATATCAGTTCAAGTTTTGTTTTCGTTTATCCTAGTGTAAGAAATTTTAGGTTTATTTAATTTTTGTTGAATAAATTTTATTTTATTTTTTTTTATTTTTTACTGCTAGAAATTTCTATTCGGCCCGTGGTCTACAAAAAATTTTTTATTTGGCCCTCGGCAGAAAAAGGTTGCCCATGCCTGATCTATATGATTGCCAAAGATAATTTGCCACTAAATACAACGGGAAAGGAGGGTATAAAATTCCTCATGAAAACTGTTTCTCCGATGTATGAAGTTCCTGGACGTAAGCTGATAACAAATTTGATAGATCAAAAATATGAAGTGTTATCAAATTCTGTCAAGAATAAGCTAATGAAAGCCAACTATAGTACGTTGAAAACAGACATATGGACAGAAACAAAAACAACAACCAGTTTTTTGGGACTCACAGTTCATTTCTGTTTTGAGGAAGACCTGCAAAATATTACAATAGGTGTTTTGGAATTAGATGAGAGTCACACTGCTAATTACATATCAGAATGTCTGAAGTCCCTCTGCGAAACTTGGCACATTGACCTCAACAAAGTTACAGCAGTTGTAACGGACAATGCAGCAAATATCCTGAAAGCAATCTATGATACTTTCGGCAAAAATGAAAGTTTGCCCTGCTTTGCCCATACATTAGACCTAGTTGCCTCGAAGATAACAAGGGGAACGGAAATATCCAAAACAATAATCGAAAAGATATAAATATAGTTACTTACTTCAAACGAAGTGTAGGAGCAGCATACAAATTAAGAAAAGCTCAGAATGTTGGAAGTCCACTGAAACTCATTCAATCTGTGCCTGCACGTTGGAATTCAGAGTATGCACCACATGATTGAAAGATTTCTTCAACTTTCGCAATATCTAGCACCAGCATCGCTGAAGAATCGAAGGGCTCCACCAATGCTGAGTACTATGGAAATGGAAATTGCCCAAGAAATTCGGAATATTCTCAAACCGATTGAAGAGGTGTCGAGAGAAATGTGTGGAAAAAAGTACGTGACTGCCAGCAAGATCATTCCTGTTATAAATTGCCAGGCAAAAAATTTAGAAAAGCTATCACCTCTCATTGAAATTGGCGGAAGATTGCAAGAAAGTACAATTGTGGAAGTCAAGAAACGATTTGGTTTAATAGAGCAGGTACAATTATAAACGGTAGCATCTTTATTGGACCCTCGATTCAAGAACCTTCATTTCAATAATATAGGCGAAAGATTTCTTCAACTTTCGCAATTAGGGAATGCAAGCTCGTTCTCGCGAGATCTCGGCCGTTTTTAGCGAGATTGATCTCGGTCGAGAAACGGGCGAGATCTCGCGAGATTGCGCTTGCGCGTGATTGGTCGAAAATCAAGATGGCGTAGGGCGTGCGTTTGTTTACCAGAATTAGTTGTTATCAATTGAGTTGATTTCGTTAGAGTATTTTTGTTGTTATCTATGCAACAAAAGTTTCTTCTGTGATTTACGTGTTGAATAACGAACGATGTCGGTGAATATAGTTTATAAGGACTATATGAGTGTGTCGGAAGTGTGGAAATACTTCTTAAGGGCGGAAAATGGATTGAGTGCTAAGTGCAAACTTTGTAAGAAGGTTCTTGAAATGAAAGATCGATCTCCGCGGGGCTTACATGTGCATTTGAAATCGATTCACAAAATTGACACGAAAACGAAGAATGTGGTAGAAGTGAGCCAGGTGCAAGTTATATCACCGCCGCCGTTGCAGCAACCATCATCGAACACTGGGTCAACTAATCAAAACATGGACGCATCTACGTCGAAAGTTAGTCCAGAATCGGCAGAATCGTCGGAACCATCAAGAAAGAAGAGGCAAAAAATTACTGATCACTTCCTCCCTGTTGGACATACTTCTATGGAGAGAAAAGTATCAAGAATGGTAGCTAAAGATGGACTACCTTTCCGTGTTTTCTGCACCTCCAAAGATATGAGAGATCTGTTCAATTCTACGGGACACACATTGCCTAAGTCCCCGAACACATATAAACTTATAGTTATGAATTATGGCATGACATTGAAAATGAAAATAGTGCGTGAACTGGCTCAGCTGAAGGAGAATAATAGCAGATTTACGCTAACATTTGATGAGTGGACTTCTTCTATGAACAAGCGATACATGAATGTAAATGTACACACATTTTTGAACGGTAATGCTTTGTTTTGGAATTTGGGGCTGATTCACGTCTTTGGAAGTATGCCTGCTGAAAGTGGTGTCAGTATTTTGAAAACAAAATTGACCGAATTTGGCCTTATTCTGAAGAAAGATATAATCAGTATCACTACCGATGGGGCAAGTGTGATGAAAAAGTTGAGGCGATTGATATCACCTTCACATCAGCTCTGCTATGCCCATGGAGTTCAACTTGGCATAATAGATGTTATTTATAAAAAACCAACTAATGCTGAGGAACCCGTGCCTGTGATAGAATCTGAATATGAGGAAAACGACGTTGAGATTTCCTTTGAAACGGAGGAAATATCTAACGCAGATGATGAAGAGGATGTTTTTCATTGCTCTATCCCAAGAGTAGAAGTCGACCTAGATGCATAATATGCGGGTATTATCGAGAAAGTTAGGAAATTGGTGAAACTTTTCAAGAGATCGCCTACTAAAACTGATACCCTGCAAATATACGTAAAGCGAGAATTTGGGAAAGATATCAAGTTACAACTTGATTGTAAAACTCGATGGTCGAGCCTAGCAGACATGATTTCTACATATATTAGAATCAAGCTATGTGTCTGGAAAGCTTTGATCGACCTGGGCCTGGAAGCTGATCCGAACTACTCTTTGAGTGCGGAAGAAAATGCAGTTTTGGTGAACTTAGACAAGGCATTTCAACCTGTGAAACTGGCAGTGGAGGTGTTATGTCGTCGAAATACTGACTTGGCTGTCGCAGAAACAACACTTAGGTTTATGATCCGTAAACTGGAAGAGCTGAACACTCCATTGGCAGAAAAACTAGTTGGCTCCTTGAGAAAGCGCATTGTTGAGCGTCGGACAAATTTGACCACATGCTTGATATATATTAGAAATCCAGCTAAATACCAAGCAGATAAAGAAGAGTTTGCCCAAGAAGAAACCTTCAGATTGCCTCCAAAAAATGTGATTCGAACTGAAATTAAATCACTTATTGAGCGCTTGCATTCGGAACATAGTCTAACTAATTCACAGACACAGACAAATTTAGATCCATCTTGGTCGATCGCATCAACATCAGCTGGCACCGCTGATGAAATTGCTGAATTTGATGACTGTAACGATAACGAACCGCTTTTATCTCTTTCTGAGGCACGCAAGAAGAACTTCAGGAAACATTGAATGCTGCATTCAAAGAACCTAGTGAGAGAAAGCTAACTACGAATTCGCTGGAGTCATTAATCAAAAACTACGAAAAGCACTGCCGTGAAGGCAGGAGCTTTTGAGCGCTCGTACATGCACCTTGTAGGTAGATTCGCATTTTCCAGTTTTAGAAATCAATTGAAGGAATTTTTGACTGCTGTCAAAAAAATTCTGAAACTTAGGCAAAACTCCAGACTTCATGTCGGTGCTTCAGCTGATCAATTTTTTTCCGATAATTCGCTAGAATTTTCCACGGTATCTATGGTCTTGGTGATGCGATCTGGACAAAATTTTGCACGTAGTTTGAATACATTATTCCTGCGCTAGGTGCATAATTTCATTCCAATCCGATCAGTAGTTTCGAAACTATCAGGAAAAAAATATTTTGAACGGCCATATTTACGGAACCCCTAGTCTAATTTTGCTCATTGATGAACGTGACCGTGAAATTTGCGATCCAAATCCACCCTGGAAATTTCAAGTTCCTAGGCCTTTCCGTTCAAAAGTTAGAATTTTCTATGGTTTCTATGGTTCTGGTCATGCGATCTAGACAAAATATTGCTTCAATATATCATTCTCGATTAAAATACAAAATTTCATCTCGATCGAATCCGTAGTTTCGAATTTATCGAGAAAACAAAATTTCAAACGACCGTATTTACGGAACCCCTTGTATAATGTTGCTCATAGATGAACGTGATCACGACATTCAAGATCCACACCTATCCTGAAAATTTCAAGTCCCTAGGCGTTTCCGTTCAAAAGTTACAATTTTCTATGGTTTCTATGGTTCTGGTCATGCGATCTGGACAAAATTTTACATGTAGCTTGAACACCTCATTTTCCATTCAAGTGCAAAATTTCATCTCGATCAAATCTGTAGTTTTTAAGTAATCAGGGAAACAAAACTTCGAACGGCCATATTTACGGAACCCCTGGTGGAATTTGGCCCATTAACGAACTTAACCGAGGCATTTGGGATCTGAACCTACACTGAAAATTTCAAGTCTCTAGGTTGATCCGTTCGAGAGTTATCTTGCTGACGGCCGGCCGGACGGACGGACAGACTCGAATTTTCCGACGGATTCGTCATCAGTGAGTCGAACATAGTCGATTGAGACCATTTTCGGCTCAAAATTCGAAAAATACAGACATCGTGACGAAATGATATAGCCCTCGTGTAAGTAGTACGAGCGCTCAAAAAGGAAATGAATTTATACGAGTCCGTGGGGTCAAAAGGCGAACTTTTGCAGTTCGCGGATGACTGACTGAGATCTGTGGTTCCGACTAGCGTTGAATCCGAAAGGGCCTTCTCAGCGGCTGGCCAGCAAAATAAGAAGCCGTTTAGCAGACGATTCTTTGGATATTTCGTGCTTCTTAAGGAGATATTTTCAAAATGAATCATAATAATGGCTTGTGATGTGAACTAAATAACCCTTAAATTTGATTGAAATATTTTGTGGATTAATTTCTAATTTCTAATAGATCTCTGAGTAGGTTTAATTTTCTTCGATTGATAATAATATCTCAGTTTAATAGTCCACTCAACTTAGTTAATGAGTTTTACAGTTTTTGAATTGTTGTTTCGTTATAGAAGAATTATTTTATTATTAAAAGACTTTTGTATTATTGTTATTTTCATTTCATTCCTTATTTGATCAGATCAGTTAAAGTTTACTATTTTGAAGTTTATTGAAAAAAACATTATTGATAGATAAAATGTTAAATACATTAAAGTTTATTGAAAAAATTCCTAAAAATGAATGTTTATTCCTCAACACCCATAATTCTTATTATTTTTTTCCAAATATTGTGATTATTTGCAAGAATAAACACACAAAACTGCCAATCTCGCGAGATCTCGAAATTGGCGAGATCTCGCGGTATTGTTTTTCATAAACTCGCGAGATCTCGTCTGAGCGCCAATCTCGCGAGATTGCATTCCCCATTCGCAATATCTAGCACCAGCATAGCTGGAGAATCGAAAGGCTCCACCAATGCTGAGTGCTATGGAAATGGAAATTGCCCAAGAAATTCTGAATATTCTCAAACCTATTGAAGAGGTGTCGAGAGAAATATGTGGGGAAAAGTACGTGACTGCCAACAAGATCATTCCTGTTATAAATTGCCTGACAAAAACTTTAGAAAAGCTATCACCTCTAACTGAAATTGGCGGAAAATTGCAAGAAAGTACAATTGTGGAAGTCAAGAAACGATTTTGTTCAATAGAGCAGGTACAATTATTAGAAACTTTATTGGACCCACGATTCAACAAGCTTCATTTCAATAATATAGTCGCATGTTCACAAGCTATTCAATTTATCAATGACTTGTGCAAAGCTGATGCAACCCCAGAACCAATGTCTAATATTGCCACCGAGTCTTCACCTGAGGTAAAGAGCGTGTGGTCTTACCATGAGGAGCTGGCTAAGAGCCCACAAGAAAATTGTGCGTTTGGTGAAGGTTTTTCTTCGGATTTTAAAAATATTCCTGAAAAATCCTACCGTTGATCTGAGTGTAGATATTTTAAAATTTTGGAAAAATTCTAGTTTTAATACGTCGTTGAAAAATACTGCTATGAAATATCTAACAGTGGTTGGTTGTTCAGTGCCTTCAGAAAGATTATTTTCTGAAGCGGGTGCTACGATCACAGCTAGTAGAAATAGATCAACATGCAAGAGACTTTCAAAATTACTGTTTCTAAACTCCTTGGAGATACAAGAACCGAATATTTGAAATCGAATTTTTTCCAATATTTCGAACAAAGACTGAATTTTATTCAAAATAAGACTGAATTCCTTTGAAAATAAGACTGTATTGTTGAAGTTATAAGTTTAAGTTATATAGTTTGTTACTCACATTTGTAATTTTTGTTATTTTGATGAATTATATTTTATTTCAGAGTTGCCAGATACATTGACTGTAGTTAACACTACAGAAATCTGTATAGCCATATTATCATACTATTAAAGAATATGCAGACCATGTTTTTTTCTTTTTTTCGAAAACCATAGAAATAGCTCGGATCATCATGGGTGATAAAAAAAGACAAATATTTTATGTTCATAAATAAAATTTAAAAAATATTCAAATTAAAACAGAAACATTCATAACAAAAGAAAAATTGATTTGGGTCCATTACAACTTGTAATATATATTAACCTGTGACTGTAATAATGCCGTCAGGGGATAACGATAAACATTCTTATTCTCTCAATTTACCTGTATGAAGAAATGAATACGGAGAAATTTGTATCTTCATTTACAAAAATATGATACAATTCGATACAATAATCGAGTACCGGTATTTCCAGCAGAGGAATCAGGCGGACCGGTTCTCAAGAATCGGTACGATTCGAAAAACCGGTACTTTTAAGTGTATGGCACATCCCTAGCTACAGAACCTACGGTTGAAATAGATGAGTTCATCGGAATGGATAATAACGTTGCCGTGTATGCCTCAGTTACTGAGGAATAGATCCTAGCAGAAGCTGTGATCAAAAAATCGGCGAAGGAAATGAAGAAGAACTTGATGAAGAACTTGATTGAGAACTGTTTCAACCAACAACATTGTGTGGGGCTATAAACGCAATTTCAGTTTAACAAAAATTTTTTGCATTTCGAGAACAATTTAATTCTGATGTTGATGAAACATAAAATGCAGAAAACATTCGAATTTCAGTAAAAAAAAAACAAACAAACAGACTACATCAAAAAGTAAGTGTATTCTGAGGCTATTTTTCACTGCTTTTTTTTAAATAAACTTTCCGTTTGATATTCCGAAATTCCTTTAAGATTTGGGAATTAATAATAATGCCTGTGAAAGTCAAGATAACCACTTCGGGCATTTTTGATTATGTGGGTGAACGTGAATGTGATAGCAAATGACTAATGAATGCAATCTCGCGAGTTTATGAATAACAATACCGCGAGATCTCGCCAATTTCGAGATCTCGCGATATTGGCACTTTTGTGTGTTTATTCCAGCAAATAATCAGAATATTTGAGTGAATTAGGAAAATAATAATAAGTATTATGAAAAAAATTACGAAAAGCACTGCCGTGAAGGCAGGAGCTTTTGAGCGCTCGTACATGCACCTTGTAGGTAGATTCGCATTTTCCAGTTTTAGAAATCAATTGAAGGAATTTTTGACTGCTGTCGAAAAAATTCTGAAACTTAGGCAAAACTCCAGACTTCATGTCGATGCTTCAGCTGATCAATTTTTTTCCGATAATTCGCTAGAATTTTCCACGGTATCTATGGTCTTGGTGATGCGATCTGGACAAAATTTTGCACGTAGTTTGAATACATTATTCCTGAGCTAGGTGCATAATTTCATTCCAATCCGTTCAGTAGTTTCGAAACTATCAGGAAAAAAATATTTTGAACGGCTATATTTACGGAATCCCTAGTCTAATTTTGCTCATTGATGAACGTAACCGTGAAATTTGGGATCCAAACCCACCCTAAAAATTTCAAGTTCCTAGGTCTTTCCGTTCAAAAGTTAGAATTTTCTATGGTTTCTATGGTTCTGGTCATGCGATCTGGACAAAATATTGCTTCGATATATCATTCTCGATTAAAATACAAAATTTCATCTCGATCGAATCCGTAGTTTCGAATTTATCGAGAAAACAAAATTTCAAACGACCGTATTCACGGAACCCCTTGTATAATGTTGCTCATAGATGAACGTGATAACGACATTCAAGATCCACACCTATCCTGAAAATTTCAAGTCCCTAGGCGTTTCCGTTCAAAAGTTACAATTTTCTATGGTTTCCATGGTTCTGGTCATGCGATCTGGACAAAATTCCACATGTAGCTTGAACACCTCATTTTCCATTTGAGTGCAAAATTTCATCTCGATCAAATCTGTAGTTTTCAAGTAATCAGGGAAACAAAACTTTGAACGGCCATATTTACGGAACCCCTGGTGGAATTTGGCCCATTAACGAACTTAACCGAGCCATTCGGGAACTGAACCCACACTGAAAATTTCAAGTCTCTAGGTTGTTCCGTTCGAGAGTTATCGTGCTTACGGCCGGACGGACAGACTCGAATTTTCCGACGGATTCGTCATCAGTGAGTCGAACATAGTCGATTGAGACCATTTTCGGCTCAAAATTCGAAAAACGACATCGTGACGAAATGATATAGTCCTCGTGTAAGTAGTACGAGCGCTCAAAAACATTCATTTTCACGAATTTTTTCAATTAACTCTTATGTATTTTACATTTTTCGACGTATCTATGCATCATTTTGACCAATAAACTTCTAAGTAGTAAAATTTGACGTATCTGATCAAATAAGAAATGAAATAATCAACCAAGCTTCTCCCGTAATCTGAAACAAAAGTCTTTTTTCGACAACCGTCTGGGAAGTACTCACTTCCCAGACGCTTTTTCTTTGAGAAAGTTTCCCGGACTAGGCGGTAAAGAATCACATCGTTGTTATGGAAATAACGACTGACACCTATTTGATATGAAATTATATGGTTGATATTTTGATTTTTAAAGTCTCGTTGACATGTTATTCTACACGGTTGCCGAAAAAATAGTGTACGCAACACGTCAAAAACAAGTTTTTTTGAACGCGCAGACTTACCCGTCCAAAAAAAACAGTATTTTTTGGACTTGTTACGTAAGTTACTATTAATAAAAGTCCTTTTATAACGAAAAAAAAAAAAACAACAAGGAGTCAAAGCTAAAATAAAACTGATCAACTTACTCGAGTTGACTATTAAACTGAGATATTATTATCAATTAAAGAAAACTATATCTACTCAGAGATCTATTAAAAATTAGAGATCGATTAACAAAATATTTCAATCAAATGCAAGGCTCTTGTTCAGTTCACATCACAAGCCATTATTACGAATTATTTTGAAAGTAGCTTCTTATTTTGCTGGCCAGATAACCAGCCAATGAGAGGGCTCTTTCAGATTCAACGCTAGTTGAAACCACAGATCATCCGCGAACGGTAAAAGTCCGCCTTTGGACTCCCCCGGACTCGCACGCATGCAACCCAAGAGCAATCTCGTTAAACTCGCGAGATCTTGCCCATTTTAAGGCCGAGATCAATCTCGCTAAAAAAAGGCCGAGATCTCGCGAGAACGAGATTGCATTCCCTACAAATGACCACTATATTATAGAAAATTATTGAACTCACGATGAAAAAAAATCATCTATCAGGAAGTGCTTGCTGCAAACTAACATATGTAAGCAATTCTTGAAATTGATACCCCTAGAAATTGACATTATGATTATAACAGGCTGAGACCATGTACTCCAGTCAAGCGTAGATCTATTCTCTACTCTATGGTCTAGAGGTTAGCGTCACTCCTCCTGCCGCCATTATCATTGTTACTTCTAACCTGAACTCGAACGTGACAGGCGTCTTTGTTTGTAAACAGTACCACGTGCTAATCTCCGACATCCCTCACGAAGGTCGGCACCTTGACGTTGGTGTGGGGGCTTAAGTAGGCTGTGATGATTCTTGAGGCGATATCGACGGAACACTATTCTGGTAGGGTCTCCCATGTCGATAAGGTTCAAGCTTGAGCAGTGAAAACTAAGACCGACCCCCAAGCCAAGGTGGAAGATATCGTGCCAAGGGCTGAATGGAATATGGGTTAAGTGTGTCAATAACGATTCCCTGGGGAAACCAGGTCGCATCCCCTTGTAATTAGACCTTCCCTCGGTATCGAAGCTCTGCTGAGGGTGACTTCTTATTTCTTCGTCACTCGTGGGAACTGTATGGATAGCCCAAAGAAACAAAAAACCCCACAGGGTACTATAGACCCTGAGACCAAGGGCTCCTCTTCTGGAGGGGTCCCAGGAAAAAACCCGATGAAGGCACGGAGCGAGGTCCCTTCGATTAAACGAAGGAGTTTCACAATCGGAGCTGCCATCGGGGACCGCCCATAAAAGACGGAACCGCACAGGGCGAGAAGAGCTCGCGCGGACTTAGCCTGTCATGAGGCAGGAGAATCGGCAGTCGGGAATTCCCCCCTTCTACGGGAAGGCGGTGCCAAAAGGAACGCCCCCGACAACAACACTCCACCCTTGTGTGAGCGGCCTGCGAAGAAGGCTAACAAGCTTCCGGATAGGCCCTCTTATAAGGAGGTTGCGAGCTTGCCCCTGAAGGTGGCCCTCTTACACGGGGACTGGCCAGACAGGGCGCTCTCGAAGGAGGAGTGCAACACGGTGGAAATGGCGGTGACTGCTGAGATGGACAGGATCCAGACTGGCAAGGCCTTCCCGCATTTCCAGAGTGTGGAACTGAACCAACAGGGGGCGATTATAACCTCCTGAATGGATAGCATTAGCCGGGACTGGTTAACAAATAACGTGTCCAGGTTAAAACTTCCAAAAGGACTTCACCTTAAGATGATTGAGGTGAAGGACCTGGAAAGGCTGACGAGAGTGAGTCTGTTGTTCGTACTCGTGCTCGTACAGCCATAGAAGAAGCATTTTAAAAGACGTTTCCGCTTTTATCGTCGAATACGGAATTTTAATGTTGAATCCCGCACGGAAAATCCCGCAATATTGATCCCGCAGAATTTCAGAGGGATCCCGCATTTGCGGGATTGGATTCTCTAGTTGCCATTCATTTCCCTAATTTGATAGAAAATATTCAGGAACTTGATAACGAGTGTCTACCACATTCGAGTGCAAATGTGGAGAGAATATTCTCCCAAGTAAACTTAAATAAAACCGTAACGAGGAATCGATTGAAAACCGAAACTTTGGAGGGAATGCTATCAACAAAAAGTTTAATTAATAATACTGGTGACTGCCACAATTTCACAATCACTAATGATTTGCTGAAAAGGCACAAGAGTGAAATACTTAATGGGCAGAAAACAAATCCGAAAGATTCAGATTCCTCGGAATAATGATTAAAAAAATTACGAAAAGCACTGCCGTGAAGTCAGGAGCTTTTGAGCGCTCGTTCATCCGCCTTGTAGGTAGATTCGCATTCTCCAGTTTTAGAAACCAATTGGAAAGATTTTGACAACTGTCAAAGAATATTTCAAACTAAGGCGAAAATCCAGACTTCAAGTCAGTGCTTTAGGTGACCAATTTATTTTTCGATAATTTGCTAGAATTTTTTATGGTATCTTTGGTCTTGGTGATGCGATCTGAACAAAATTTCCCACGTAGTTTGAATACATTATTTTTCATCTATGTGCGAAATTTCATTCCAATCCAAATGGTAGTTTCGAAATAATCAGGAAAACTATAGTTTGAACCGCCATTTTTACGGAACCCCTAGTCTAATTTTGCTCATTGATGAACGTGACCGCGACATTCGAGATACAAACCTACCCTGAAAATTTCAAGTTTCTGACACTCATTTTAGTGATTATTGGTGAATATTCGAGGTAATACGAAATCTATTCAAGGAAATTGTTTTCTGGCACTAGTTGAACGCTTTGCACTTCCGCACGCACATAAATCGTAAAAAAACCAAACTTGTTAGTTGTTTACTTTACTTTACTGCTTTAACTATTTTCAATAGCCCAGCTGTGAGAATAATCACTCTGGGATTTCCGGATTTCCCTCGGATTTGGACCCATCGGTAATAATATAACAGATGTCGGTCGGGCCTGATAGAAGTCCTTAATCAATGAGTGGTTTATTGCTTTCTGGGGCGTTTTAAATACGTTTGTGCTTATATTCGAATACGGAATTTCAATATTGAATCCCGCAGATCCCGCAATTCTGATCCCGCAGAATTTACGAGGGATCCCGCATTTGCGGTATCCAGCATTTGCGGGATTGGATTCGCTACTCAGAACGTTTTGACATACGAGCGCTATTTGTATTAGTTTACATTAACTCAAAAAATTCATCTCGGCCAAAAAATGGAATTAAATTGTGAACATTTTTGTACGATTTTTTTACTACTTTCGATGTGGATTAACTCGGCAACACTGCATCGATGAACTTAATTCAATTTTCAGCGATGAAGCTCCATCAAGGACCAGTGTTTCACGATGGTATGGTGAATTCAATACAGGTCGTAGTCCGCTCCAAGAAGAATTTCGTGAAGGTCGTCCAAAATCAGTTGTTTCGGAAATCTTTGATGTTGTGCGCGATTTGATACTGAAAGATCGTCATGTGATATATCATGAGATTGAGACAACCTTAGGCATCAGTGGGACCAGCATACATTCAATATTGCATGAACATATGACATATGAAAAATTTGTTCGCGTTGGATCCCACAAAATTTGCCAATCGTTAAAAAAATGGCTCGTGTCGATTGGTCGAAAGAAATGCTCAAAATTCAAATTTGACTCAATCGAAATTATCGAAAAATGTTATAGTCGTGGAATTAATTCCAATAAGTGACTTAATATTATTCCGGATTTAATTTTAAACGTGACAACGTCGCATTATCGAATACAGCCGTTTTATTAGTGGCATTCCAGCCAGGATCGTCACGGGAACATACAAAAACCAAACTGTCAAAATATGTAAACAAAACAGCAAATATGAAGGGTTTGGCGTTGAACAGTTGTCAGGAATGTCAGGTATTGAATTGCACCGGTAATGGAACGGTCAATCTTTGGAGCACTTCCAAAAGCGCATCGGGTTCGCCCCAGACGATGGCTGGAATGCACTTATTGGATTAGATTAACCGGAAATGATCAAGAAAGACAAATAATCATTAATTCAAATTAACCGTGACTTTTTTGAAAGATTTGCAAGTTTGAAAAATCAATTGAAATTAGATTAACGCTCAAATTATGTACGAATATAAATAGTAATCATTTTGATTTATTTTCATACAGTTCATTATAATAGCCAATGATCGATCGCGAATTATAACACCTGATACTTACGTTATATCCCATCGAAAGGATTGAGCACCTCACATAAAACAAAATGGATAATCAGTCTATATTTTATCGTTCATCATGATTGGTGAGCGTAAGTGTTATTTCTGCTGTAAGTATCTAATTCGATTATTCAATATGAAATAATGTTAAAATTAATATCATTCGTCATTTCGATCGGTGCCATTTAAATTAAAAATTCTTTGTACATTTTCCTTTTGTGAAAGTACGAAAATTACACTAATTACTTCTGTAATCTGTATTGTGGAATTGGCGGCAAAATCAACTATCTGGAATTTAATCATTGACTTAAATATATGTTAAATATATGTGGAGATAATGTGTTATTTTCGGAATCTATCTTATTTACTATCATTTTCGAATACATTTCGAAAATGCTGCTGCATACAACTTAAACGAAAAAGTTTTTTTTTCTGTTTCCGGGAAGGTGAAATATTACCTCTTATAAGGGCGTTCCCTTTCAACGGTTTGAGCTTGAATCTGCATTATTAAATACAAAATTCAATAATAATAATAATCATAATATAATTCATATTAATTCGCAAATTTATTCCGATATTTCGTTCTTCAATTTTTCTCTTCTCATCTGATCTTATTCGCCGCTATCTTCTTGGAATTCATTATGATATCGCCGCGAATAAATTTTTACATAATTCGTAACTTTTTCAGGAATTTCAGAGTTCATCTTGTGTAGTAGCTGAGAAAAGAAAATTTCAACGTAACTTCCTGATCGGCGATTTCAACCGGCCAGCAAGGAAGGAGAGCTCTCTATATAGAGGAAAACAATAAAGTAGAACTGCATTTTGCCAGGTGGGTGAATCTATAACATACGTAATTCGTTGAATACATGAATATTGTTTTTTTTCATAGTTCTAAATCAAAAATAATTAAAAATATTTTGATTATAGGTACCTCTATATCTGATAGATGGAATATTAATTTTGATTCAAATATTTTCAGTTCTACAAAAATCCTTTTGGGGAGAAAATCAAGTGGGAATCCTCTTTCTGTACTGTCGGTGTATTTCGAGGTAAATTGATAATACATAATTACATAATTCAATAAATCATTGAAAAGGAAAAAAGTTCAGATACACTTTTACATAAAATTATATTTATCGTATTCAATGTTCTAATGAATTTCTAATTTCACAGTGAGAAAAATGCCGAGAAGAAAAGGAGTGAGGGAAAACAATTGAAAAAAGCCTTCAGGCAAGGGCAAATTGACGAAGACAGCTGTAACCGAGACGAAAGGTAGGATTTAAAATTCTTTTAGTAATCACTGTCATTAATTTATCGAAATACATCATTTCCAAATTCAATTCAAGGAGGTCATCAATTTAATAATGATATTGTACCCTGAAAATTCCATAATTTCCATTTTTGATTTGGATTTAATCATGGGCATCGGTAGAAAAATTTTCAGGGGGGACATCTACCAAAAAGTACTCAAGATATAGGTAAAGATATACTTAAGAAATAAGTATAGTATAGTAGAAATAAGTAATATTTTTTTATGATAAATGGATAGGTAGGGGACGTGCGCCCCTCCTTGACCCACCTGCCGTCGGCCAGTGATTTATTCGTTATTATGTGGTTCTTCTTTCTATTCTCCATATATTGATCTTTTTAGATGTTTCTGCGACTACGCCTACCGACGCCCTCCAAAAAGAGGCGTTTCGATAATGACGAACTGAATCGGCGATTGAGCGAAACGAGAGCCATTCTGAAAACTGTCACACCTTTTGTGGTCAGGGGCTCTCGAAGTTAAAACGACTGTAGGTTTAGTTTAATGTCAAGAAATCGCCAGTGCACCGCAGTCGCAGACGTCGCACTGGCATACCATAAACTATTACCGTTCAGCGCTTGGAGCACGCCCGTCATCGATAACATTTTAGATTACGGCGATAGTTTGAATAGGAAATCCGTTTCGTCGAGGAGTTCACAAAATTATTCAGAAATTTATATTTATGCGGCTGATGTGTTTCCTAAATTTGTTATACTCGACGTATCGTTGGCCGAAGGACTGCCGCAGGTTTTTCAAAATTATGATTCGGCTATTCTAACGTCAGGGTTATTGTCTGTCTGCGTCGTGAAGACGCCGGCCGCCTATTTTGTTTTCGATTCACACTGTCGGGGTTCGGACGGAAGGAAATCCGAAGGAGAGGGGAAAGCCTGCTTGCTCAGATTCCACACCATCGGGCAGCTGACATCGTTCCTTATATATACTTGAGGTTCGGATCGGTTTAGTAGTCGACCAGGCAGGCATAAGTGAGTACCATGTACTGACCGTACTCGACTCTGACGTCGGGGTCCGTTCTGGTTCGTCGAAAAAACCGACCGGGCTTCCTTCGCCATCAGTCGTATCGACGGAAGATAGTCGCGATTTCGAAGCGAACGTCTCTACGACGGTCGTTCGTGAAGCCGCAAAACACCAGGACATTCCGTCCCACTATCTGGGCGTCATGGACAATGAGTGCTTTCACTGCGGAGCTCTATTTTTCCGCACAGAAACGATATGCTGCTGCAACGACGGCACCATCAGGTTATCAGCCGATTCCATGTATCCGGAATTGCTGAAGGCGCTTATCAAGGACGCGCATGCTCTATCCCGAGAGTACTTCAGGCAAATACGAGAGTACAACAACCAGCTCGCCATTGGATCCACATCTTTCAAGGCCAGGCAGGAAATCGGCCGCGGAGTCCCAGTGATGGTGTTATCTGGTCAAATCTACCATAGGGTAGCGTAGCGGACGTTGTGCCAAGGGATCCAAAATTTGGGTCCATGTATTACTTGGACGCGAAAGGAGCCATGACGGCCAGAAGATCAGACAAGAGGCTAACGTGCAACCCCAATTTAATGGGGCAAATGGACGCTCTGCTGAGGATCACTGCGGCGACCGCAATCCCGCGTCCTCCTGCATGATAGACGGCATGTGTTCCAAGCGCTCCCCAAAAAAACCACGGAGAACACCCGGTTAGACCAAAGTGGACCGGTGTATACACGGCGACAGGACGGTCGCACGGCGACGTTTATGAAAAGTGGTATTTCATGCCTTGTGGACAACAGGGACGTCGTCCCCTACAGTCCGTACCTGTGCATGAGGTACGATTGCCACATAAACGTGGAAGTTGTGACGTCAGTTGGGGCGGTCAAGTACGCCTTCAAATACATGAACAAAGGGCCCGACTCTGCTCTCATCCAGGTAAGGGACGAAACGGACGACGACGAAATTAGATCCTTCATCGAATCCCGATACGTTTCATCGGGAGAATCGGCATGGCGATTGATGGGCTTCGACATCAGCGGCAGGAGTCACGCGATAATCAGACTGTCGGTACACCTTCCTGGCGAGAGCACAGTCAATTTCGCGGAAGGGCAACAGGAGGCGGCGATGCAGGTAGCAAAGAAATCTCTTTTGGAGGCCGGATACCTCCTATAAGTCATTCTTAGCGACGTTAGCGTTCGAAGTGTGTAGTTAGTGAGTTCGGATATACGACTATTGTACGAGTTTTTTTCGAAATTAATATTTATAGTGAAATTCAGGCAACCAAGGACAACAACAAGATCAGACAAGAGACTAACGTGCAACCCCAATTTATTGGGGGAAATAGACGCTTTGATGAGGATCACTCGTCCTTTCGCCCGGATGTATCGCAAGCTAGGTCAAGTGGTCCAGGACGCACGACGGACCAGCTTCAACAACACCGTGCCGCACCTCGGCCTATATTTCCATCACCAACCAGGTACGGCCAGGAAAGTTCACGCGTCTCCTTCCAATCCCCACGAAATCGGCGCCGTTTTTCGATCCGTGCAAGGGGAAATCCCTCCGCCAGGCCAAGTCCATTTAATTAACGATCCTAGCGATCGCTCTCCAAAATTCAGGGAAATCCCCAAGCTGTCGCCGATCGTCGACGCTCTCTGTTACCCGTTGTTGTTTCCCAACGGAGAACTAGGATGGTCTACAGAGTTGCGGAAGACGAGAAAAGAGAAGCGGATCAGTAAACGCGAGTTCGAGTGCTACAGATTGATGAGTCGCGCGAATAGCCTCAATCCGATTATCCTCAGCGGAAAACTACACCAACAGTTCATCGTCGACCAGTACGACACGATCGAGGGTGATCGGCTGAACTATTTGCGCACCCATCAGATGCAGCTTCGAGCCGAGAGCTACGTCGGGCTTCAAGATTACCTTGCGCGTAAAAGGGAAGCGGAACCGGTCGGTAGTGAAAGTATCGGAAGAGCGGTCATCCTTCCGAGTTCGTTCACTGCAGGCACGCGGTTCATGCATCAAAATTATCAGGACGCCTTGGCGATCGTCGCAAAGTACGGCCGACCTTCGTTATTCGTGACCTTCACGTGCAATCCCAGTAGGCGTGAGACCAAGGATAACTTGGGTGTAAGGTATCTGAACCCGCAGGTCAGACCGCTTCTGATCGCGAGAGTTTTCGAACTAAAGAGGAAGGCCTTTTTCGAGGACGTTTTGAAAAAAATATCTTCGGCAAAGGGATAGCTTTCGTTTACGCGATCGAGTTCCAAAAACGCGGTTTGCCTCACATGCACTGTCCCCCCGTGACTTTGGCGGACGAGGATAAGCCGCGGGAGCCCGAACAAGTCGACAGGCTGATCTGCCCCGAATTACCAGCCGAAAACACCCGGCTTTTCAAGATCATAATGATCCATGATCCACGGAACCTGCGGCGACCGCAATCCCGCGTCCTCCTGCATGATAGACGCCATGTGTTCCAAGCGCTACCCCAAAGAATACACGCAGAACACCCGGTTAGACCGAAGTAGACCGGTGTATGGACGGCGACAGGACGGTCACACGGCGACAGGACGGTCACACGGCGACGTTTATGAAAAATGGAATTTCATGCCTGGTGGACGACAGAGACGTCGTCCCCGAAAGTCCGTAACTGTGCATGAGGTACGATTGCCACATAAACGTGAAAGTTGTGACGTCGGATGGGGCAGTCAAGTACGCCTTCATATATATAAACAAAGGGCCCGACTCTGCTCTTATCCAGGTAAGGGACGAAACGGACTACGACGAAATTAGATCCTTCATCGAATTCCGATACGTTTCATCGGCATGGAGATCGATTGGCTTCCACATCAGCGGCATGAGTCACACGATAACAAGACTACCGGTACTTCCTGGTGAGAGTATAGTCCATTTCGCGGGAGGGCAAGAAGAGGCGGCGTTGCAGGTGGCAAAGAAATCTCTCCTGGAAGCCTACTTCGAACTGAACGTGTGCGATCCTGGAGCACGTCAATACGCGTATACCCAAATACCTCCTTATTATAGTTTCAACCGCAAGGATAACCGCTGGTGTCGGAGACTTAGGAGTCATACGATAATACCTAGGATATACACGATCAGTCCGAAGTACGTGGAGAAATTTCACCTCAGGACACTGCTCTTGCACGTCGCCGGACCGACTTCCTTCGAAGATTAACGGCTTAACGTGCGGAACGTTCAGAGAGGCCCGTGTTAGAAACGTAATTGCCTCGGACCTCGAGAGGTTCAAAACCTTAGAACATGCTGCTCTGGTCGACATGCCGGGCAGCATGCGTAAATTGTTCGCCTATTTGTTGTGTTTCTGCGAGGTGGGCAATCCGTCGGTTCTGTGGACCGCCTTCAAGCCTCACATGTGCGAGGATTATAGAAGGAAAGGATTCTCCGATGGCGAATCCGAGTATCGCGCCCTGCGCAAAATCGAAAACACTCTGCGGTTTCTGGGCAGAAGTCTGACGGATTTCGATCTGCCCTTGTCGTCTACGGACTTCGCCAACGACGAAGCTTCGGAAATGGGATCGGCAGATTTGAATTCCGAATACCTAAACCCGGGGAGTGTCTTCGATCGAGTCATCCGAGCTGTCGAGTCTGATTGTGGTAGTAGTTTAGTAGAGAGGTATTTTTTCCTGCAAGGTAGCGGCGGAACCGGAAAGACTCATACTGGACCACTGCGAGAGACGGCGACTACCATCAGTAGCCGTGGCCTCCACCGGAATCGCCGCGTTGTTATTGAATGGCGGGAGAACCGTTCATTCCACGTTTAGATTACCTTTGGATCTGGACGCGGATTCCCGATCGGCGATTCACTTTCAGTCGGAAGAGGCCGACCGCCTGCGGAGTCTTCGGCTTATACTTTGCGACGAAGTGACGATGGCCAGTTGCCACGTCCTTGTCGTGGTGGAACGTCTCCTCCAAGACTTATACATGGAACCCCGTCCCTTCAGGGGTAAATGCGTGATGCTCGGCGGAGACGTGGAGCAACTGCTCGTAGTTGCCGCGGGACGGGTCCATCAGATCGAGCACTTCTTCACGAATTGTAAATCGTGGACTCAATTTCAGGTGGTCGAATTGTCGTCCAATATGCTTGTCAATGCAGGAGGATTTTACCAGTTGGCTCGAGACAGTAGGCCGCGGTACCGCAAACGAGAGGATAGAAGGGGCCGACAGGGACGACGATTTCGTTTGTTTTGCCTTCTGACGAACGACGTCGTTCGCGAGATTTACGGCGTACCGGCTTCCCTAACACCGGAACAACTGGCTGTACGTGCGATACTTTGTCCCAAGAACGACCATTGCAATCTGTTGAACGACAGGATTCTCGGTTCGTTTCCCGTAGCACATATCACTATTTTAGGCACTGATAGTGTGACATCCGGCGACGAAGACGTGGTTGCGAACTTTCCACTGGAGTACCTGAACAGCATAACACCAAGCGGAATGCCCCTACAAGAATTAAGATTTGAAGTCGGCGTACCGGTCATTCTTCTTAGAAATTTATCATTGAGCGATGGGTTGATCAACGGTACTCGACTCTTGGTGGTGGCTGTAGGAGAGGTATTTTTAACAGCGCAAATCGTCACCAGCCGTTTTGTCGGCAGGAGAGTTCACATCACACAGGGTGGATCTCACCTCTTCCGACGAAACGATGCCGTTTAATCTTAAACGACGCCAGTTTCCGGTGAAAGTTTGCTTCGGACTTACGATCAACAAAGCGCAGGGGCAGACATTTGAGCGGGTCGGCATCTACCTAGGCAGTCCAGTTTTTTCACACGGGCAACTTTATGTCGCTCTTTCCAGAGCTCACTCTTGGGACGCCGTAAAGGTGAAAGTCCCGACGAGGAACCAAGGTATTTGGGCGAAAAAGTCGAGTAAAGTACACACCAAAAATTTAGTGTATCAATCTATTCAGGAGTACACAGGATGAAAAAAAATCTATCGGTCAGCGTTGTCTTACATATCGCTCAGAAAAAATTTTCAACTCTCTTCCCAGTACATACAAGACGTATGTGATGCAGGTGAATTCGGCTCGGATGATCAAAAAACTGGGCAAGACTTATATCAGTTCGGCGGATAGACGGTTCATCCACTCACTTGTTGTTTGTCATGGTGTGTGATATTGTGCACTAGATCATGACTTTTTATAGGAAGATTCGTGTATTTGTTGTTCACTTTTTTGTTGTTATGCGTGTTGAAATTATTGCAAAGTACTGCCCACGCACAAGTGAAAACTTTTGTGGGAAACAAAAACGTTTATTTATTTGGGTCATTTTTGTTGAAAGTGAGGATTTTGTTTTCTTTATGGTCTGTTTATATTAACTATGGCATATTGTTATTTGATTTATCGTGGTGAATAAACGATATTATTATTTTTTTTTTTTTTTTTTTTTTTTTTTTCCAATCACAATTTATGGTTTTTGCAGATAGAACCGGGGTGTCGACCACCAACGATTCAATCCCTCGCCAGTATTCTTCTGATGGTCGAGCATGTTGACAATATTACTGCCTTTTGCATAAGGCTAATAATTTTTTGGTGTTCCCTTATACCCAACATTTTCAAGGCCCCTGCCAGCTCTCTATCTACAAGGCCATTAGCAGAAATAATTATTGGCACAATATGAACATTCTTCAGTTGGTAAATGTCCTTCAGTTCATTGGCCAAATCAGTGTACTTACTGATCTTCTCGCCCCTTGCTTTTCTGATGTTTTCATCGAGTGGTATACTGATGTCTATAACAAACGCAGTATTTTCCTTTTTATTTCTGATCAGGATGTCAGGCCTGTTATGCCTGATTTCTTTGTCTGTTATCACCCCCATGTCCCAATACACCTTGACTCTATCATTTTCTAAGAAATCTGCTGCTTTATATTTGTAAAAGGGCTGGCTTTCTTTCAGGAGTTCTTCTTTTTTGCATATTTCTTGGTGTAAGATTCCAGCTACTTTGTTGTGTCGGTCCAAATAATCTTTCGGCGCCAGGTAAGTACAAGCTGAGGTAAGGTGTTGTATTGTTTCTTGTGTGGTGTTGCAAAGTCTGCATCTGTCATTACCTATTTCTTGTTTCAGGATGTTTTTGCGGTAGCTTCTGGTAGAAATGACCTGGTCCTGGATTGCATGAATGAATCCCTCAGTCTCCGGCATGAGGAATCCCTGTCTAAGGTAAGTGGTGGACAACTGCCAGTCAACATCTTGACTATGTAGTGCGGCAGCATACCTTCCATGGATGGCCTTATTTTTCCATTCCTGCTCCATTGAATTTATACTTTTTTGTTTTTCAGGGAGGATGCTACCAGCTAAGTTGAGAAGAGAGAGATTACCATCAGCCAAACTGAGAGCTCTATGAAGTGGATCATCAGATGTCTGGAAGTAAGTATATAGCCTCTGTAGTTGGTTCGTGTGAAGCATTTCCAGATTTAGTAGGCCTCGTCCCCCGCGGTCTCTTGGAAGGTACAAACGGTTACTCGATGAGATTGAGATATTATTATTATTATTATTATTATTATTATTATTATTATTCTAAATTCAATAAATAAATAAACTCAATTTCGTTCGATCAATACAACGAATCAATCCATCTGTTTTATTAAATTAAACAAATTTCAAGCCTAATTTTATTCGCATTCATACCATTGAAACCGTCCATCTATACACCGGCTTTGACTTTTTGCTCGATCGCCGATTCAGTTCTGAATTATCATCGTTTACCCGAAAGAGTTAGCGTCGGAACACGCATTCACTTCGTCCTGGCAGTGAAGTGCGTATAAAGACAAATAGGATTGCTTTAGAGTGTATATAGCGTAATATATGTATATTTTAGTTAAGTTTTAAAATGTGAAAAAAACAAAAAAAATGTTAAATGAAATATATAAAGTAAAAAATAGAGCGAAGGGTTTTTTCCACTTGCACTATTGGGATTAAGGCTCGAGCTCGTGAGGGGTTTTTATTAGGTAATTCGGTAAGCGACGGTAAGGCGCTCCGCTCGAATAGGTCGTTGAACGAATCCGACACACCGGACTAGCTGGTGTCTTTAGAAGAAAATTCCAGTAATGAATAGGTATTCAGCAATTGTAAAATATAATCGATCAATCTCCCATTTCATTTATAAAGTAGAATGGCTTCGAAGCAGAAATAAAATCGACGACATTTGGAAACAAAGGTAAGTGATAATTTTCGGAGACTTTTCGATCTCGCAACTTTTCACCCACGTTTAAGTAAATAAGTATGTATACTCCGTTTGAGAATTGGTAATAGACTATTCAGTAATATTTTGGAATGCTGAATTCGGGTTGGTATACGAAAAACACTAACCTAACCATGGAAACCTTGCTTTGATGATTTTATCGAAGATATTGGTGAATAATTATAAAACTTAGATCTGAATTTGAGTATTTTTTGTCTTGTGCTATTGAAATGGCTGAAATTGACCAGGATACATCGCGCCTACCAACAAGAGAACGCCAGGCAGTTTGTCGGTGTTACTTCGAGTTTTTCAAAGATTCGTCAGATATTTCCACTAGTATTAATCGAGTTTCGCTAGTGTTTCAGGTGAACTGTTATTCTATTACTCGAAGTTTATTCAGATTGATCAATGTGTCTTAAATTTTTAGATTTCTCTAAGCACTGTCCGAAGAATATTAGCGAAAAAAGAAGGCATCTCATTACCGCCTGGAATTAGCAGTGGAAGAAAACCTGTGCAATATGATTATTCCTTCAAAGAGACATTGAATGACTTTGTTTCTGCTGAAATTAAAAACAATGAATATATGAGTTTGAATATCCTTTTTGAACTGGCCAAGGATCACCTAGATTTCAATCAATCGAAGTCAACATTATATCATATCATAAAAAAAATATGATACAAATTCAAAAAAGTTGATCGAAGGAAAATTCTTATTGATAAATAGAAAAATATAATGAAAAAAGTACCATTTTGTGGTAAATACCGAGAATACATGGAACAAAACGTAAAATTCTTTTATCTAGATGAAACTTGGATATTCGAAAACGGTAGTCAAATTCGTCGGTGGACACTAGAAAGTAATACAGAAGGTATGCCGAGTATATTCAAGCGTGAAGGCAGTTGATAGATTTTTACCTGGATGTGACCTGATTTTTGACAGTGGTATTAATGATAAGGATTACCATAAAACTGTGAATTGTGAATTATTTCATAAATGGGTTATTGGAAAATTGATACCTTCCCTGCAATTATTTGATACAGAGTGTTGCTATCATGGATAATGCACCTTACCATTCGATTGAAGTTGATAAATTACCAACAACTGCTGCTCGTAAAGAAGTGATTCAACAATGGTTACAAGAACATAATATTCCATTTTGAAACTTGTAAGTTTGATAAAACCATTATCTGACAATCCAAACTTCAAAAAGTACCATATTGATCAAGTACTAGAAAATGCTGGACACGTAGTCCTTAGATTGCCTCCATATAATTGTCAGTACCTATAACCCTATAGCTTGGAGTTTTTGTAAAATGTATTATAATCGAAGAATACAGGGAAAGTTAGGAGATAAGGAGCGATTGGAATGTCTTTGGAAAGAGGCACTTCAAGAGTGTACTGCTGATAAATGGAAAGCTTAGGTAGAGCATGTGGAAAAAGAAATAAGAGAAGATTGGACAAAATATATGGAATTTCATTTTAAGTAGTAGCCGAGAGAAGAAAATTTCAACGTAACTTCCTGATCGGCGACTTCAACCGGCCAGTAGGGAAAGCAGCAGCTCAAGAAGCAAGGAAGGAGAGCGCTCTCTGTATAGAGGAGGACAATATAGTAGAACTGGATTTTGCCAGGTGGGTGAATCTATAACATACGTAATTCGTTAAATGAATATTTCAAATTCAATTCAAAGAAGCCATCAATTTAAATATGATATTTGTACCCTAAAAATTTTGTAATTTCTATTTTCAATTTGGATTTAATCATAGGCGTCGGCAAACAAAATTTCAGGGGGGGGGCATCTCCCAGAAAGTACTCAATATATAGGTATAGATATACTCAAGTTATAGGTATAGAGGTAAATTTTGATAAATGGCTAGGGAGGGGATTCCCGCATTCGCGCTCCTCCATGCCCTACCCTGCAGACGCCCATGGATTTAATCGTTATTATGTGATTCCTCTTCCTATTCTCCATTTAATGATTTTTTTAGATGTTTTTGCGACTACGCCCACGCCTAAATCTATAGACTTACCGACGCCCTCCAAAATGAGGCGAATCGATATTGACGAACTGAATCGGCGATCGAGTAAAACTAGAGCCATTTTGAAAACTGTCACACCTCCTATAGTCAGAGGCTCTCCATGTCAAAACGCCAGTAGATTCAGTTTAATATCAAGAAACCGGCTGTGCACCGCAGTCGCGGCCGTCGCACTGGCAAACCATAAATTATTACCGTTCAGCGCTTGGTGCACGTCCATAACATTAACATTTTAAATTACGGCGATAGTTTGTATAGGAAATCCGTTTCGTTGAGGAGTTCACAAAATTATTCAGAAATTTATCTTTATGCGGCTGAGGCGATTCCTAAATTTGTTATAGACAACGTAAATCTTTCGTTACAAATAAACGGAACAGATTCGTCAAATGGGCATGTGGGCGATGGGTTGGAAATTGAAGGAGGACTCGGCGTATCGTTAGCCGAAGGATTGCCGCAGGTTCTTCAAAATTATGGCACAAAACACAATTTTTGTTTGAACTATTTATACCCAGAGGTAATTATTTCTTCTAGTTTATTTTTTCACATTAATTATAAAATAATAACTACTTTGGAATTAGGAATTTTATTATCATTAAATCCGAAAAAAAAAATCATATTTGATGACCCTGTAGCTGAGTACATTCCTGTGATAACCGCAAGGTTTCGATATTGAAGTCCCCAAGAATTTCCACTAACCATTTTCCATTTTCAGGTACTCATCCATACTCGTGCGGAACTTGCCGAAAATCCTATAAATATTCGCATTCTTTGAGTAGGCACTTGAAGTACGAGTGCGGTAAAGAGGCAACTTTTGGATGTTTCGTTGAAGGATGTCCGTATAAGTCCAAACGAAAGGATAACTTGAATGCTCATATACGATCCTTGCATCTCAGAGAACTGTCCTTGAAATTGCAGCCCAAAGAAGAATTAGAAACATGGCAATATCCTGGAATTCAGAAATTTTTTGTCACATTTGAGTTCACATATTGTCAAAAGTTTTATTCAAATAATCAGTATTTCCACAGGAGGCTATTCCAAGTTCAGGGGGTTATTGTCTGTCTGCGTCGTAAAGACGCCAACCGCCTATTTTGTTTTTGATTCTCACTGTCGGGGTTCGGACGGAAGGAAAACCAAGTTTTCTTGCTCAGATTCCACACCATCAGGCTGCTGACATCGTTCCTGCAAGGAAATTACGATCATGCTTCCTTATATACACTGGTGCCGATTGAGGTGCGGATCGCTTCAGTAGATGACCAGAAAGGCATAAGTCAGTACCATGTACTGACCGTCATCGACTCTGACGTCGGGGTCCGTTCTGGTGCGTCGAAATAACCGAACAGGCTTCCTTCGGCATCAGTCGTATCGACGGAAGTTGGTAGCTATTTCGAAGCGCACGTCTATAAGACGGTCGTTCGTAAAGCCGTCAAACACCAGGACATTCCGTCTCACTATCTGGGCGACATGGACAATGAGTGCATTCACTGTGGAGCACTATTTTTCGGAAAACAGGCGATCAGCTGCAGCAACGACGGCAACCTCAGGATACCAGCCGATTCCGTGCAGCCGGAATTGCTGAAGGCGCTTATCACGGACGCGCATCCTCTATCCCGAGAGTAGAGGGATGGTCTACAGAGTTGCGGAAGACGGAAAAAGACAAGCGGATCACTAAACGAGAATTCGAATGCTACCGTTTGATGAGTCGCGCGAATCGCTTCAACCCGATCATCCTCAGCGGAAAACTATACCAACAGTTTATCGTCGACAAGTACGTCTCGATCGAAGGTGATCGGCTGTACTATTTGTGCAACCATCATGCAGCTTCGAGCAGGGAGTTACGTCGGGCTCCAAGATTACCTTGCGCGTAGAGGGGAAGCGGAACCGGTCGGTAGTGAAAGGATCGGAAGAGCGGTCATCCTTCCGAGTTCCTTCACTGGAGGCACGCGGTTCATGCAGCAAAATTATCAGGACGCCATGGCGATCGTCGCAAAGTACGGCCGACCTTCGTTATTCGTGACCTTCACATGCAATCCCAGTTGGCGTGAGATCAAGGATAACTTGGGTGGAAGGTATTTGAACCCCCAGGACAGACCGCTCTTGATCGCGAGAGTTTTCGAATTACAGAGGAAGGCTTTTTTCGAGGACGTTTTGAAAAAGAGTATCTTCGGCAAAGTGATAACTTTCGTTTACGTGATGGAGTTCCAGAAACGCGGTTTGCCTCACATGCACTGTCTCCTGACTTTGGCGGACGAGGATAAGCCGCGGGAGCATGAACAGGTCGACAGGCTGATCTGCGCCGAATTACCAACCGAAAACACCTGGCTTTTCAAGATCATAATGGCCTTCATGATCCACGGATCCTGCGGCGTGTTCAAGCGCTACCCCAAAAAAAATCACGGAGAACACCCGGTTAGAGCAAAGTGGACCGGTGTATAGACGGCGACAGGACGGTCGCACGGCGACGTTTATGAAAAGTGGTATTTCATGCCTTGTGGACAACAGGGACGTCGTCCCCTACAGTCCGTACCTGTGCATGAGGTACGATTGCCACATAAACGTGGAAGTTGTGACGTCGGTTGGGGCGGTCAAGTACGCCTTCAAATACATAAACAAAGGGCCCGACTCTGCTCTCATCCAGGTAAGGGACGAAACGGACTACGACGAAATTAGATCCTTCATCGAATCCCGATACGTTTCATCGGGAGAATCGGCATGGCGATTGATGGGCTTCCACATCAGCGGCAGAAGTCACGCGATAATCAGACTGTCGGTACACCTTCCTGGCGAGAGCACAGTCCATTTCGCGGAAGGGCAACAGGAGGCGGCGATGCAGGTAGCAAAGAAATCTCTTTTGGAGGCCGGATACCTCCTATTAGTCATTCTTAGCGACGTTAGCGTTCGAAGTTTGTAGTTATTGTAGTTAGTGAGTTCGGATATACGACTATTGTACGAGTGATCGGCTGTACTATTTGCGCCACCTATCAGGTGCAGCTTCGAGCAGAGCTACGTCGGGCTCCAAGATTACCTTGCGCTTACGGCTCGCTTACACCAAAACCATCATCGGCCGAATTTTGCTCGGGCGACGACGGCCGTACTCGGACCACCGAATCAAACACTTGTGGAAGAAAGAGAGCGCGCACACCAACCCGACCGTCATAGTCCGATGACCCCGAAAACTGCCGATCAGCCGACGATTCCGAACTTGATGGGATTTCTCGCCGATATCGGCCGACGTCAACAGTGCAAATTGTGTGATTAATTTATAGTTTAATTCAATCGTGTTGTTATCTTCCTAAACGAGTATGGATATTGAAAAAATAATCAATTGTATTCATAATAGACCAACCCTGTGGGATAAAAATTCAAGAAATTATAATATCTAGATGTTCGAAACGGTTATAGGCTGAAGTTGCATCGGCAACGCACGATGTCGGCACAAGTGTGAGCACATACATATCCGAGTTACTCGTCCGGGCAGTTCTGTCCGCCATCGGCCGACAAAATCGGTTTTGGTGTGAGCGAGCCGTTAGAAGGGAAGCGGAACCGGTCGGTAGTGAAAGGATCGGAAGAGCGGTCATCCTTCCGAGTTCCTTCACTGGAGGCACGCGGTTCATGCAGCAGAATTATCAGGACGCCATGGCGATCGTCGCAAAGTACGGCCGACCTTCGTTATTCGTGACCTTTACATGCAATCCCAGTTGGCGTGAGATCAAGGATAACTTAGGTGGAAGGTATTTGAACCTGCAGAACAGACCGCGGCAGAACAAATCTTCGGCGAAGTGATAGCTTTCGTTTACGCGATCGAGTTCCAGAAACGCGGTTTGCCTTACATGCAGTGTCTCCTGACTTTGGCGGACGAGAATAAGCTGCGGGAGCATGAACACGTCGACATGCTGATCTGCACCGAATTACCAATCGAAAACACCTGGCTTTTCAAGATCCCGCAGGTCAGACCGCTTTTGATCGCGAGTAAAATATAATCGATCAATGTCCCATTTCATATATAAAGTAGAATGGCTTCGAAGCAGAAATAAAATCGACGACATTTGGAAACAAAGGTAAGTGATAATTTTCGGAGACTTTCCGATCTCGCAACTTTTCACCCACGTTCAAGTAAATAAGTATGTATACTCCGTTTGAGAATTGGTAATAGACTATTCAGTAATATTTTGGATTGCTGAATTCAGGTTGGTATACGAAAAACACAAACCTAACCATAGAAACCTTGCTTTGATGATTTTATCGAAGATATTGGTGAATAATTATAAAAATTAGCTCTGGATTTGAGTATTTTTTGTCTTGTGCTATTGAAATGGCTCGAATTAACCAGGATACATCGCGCCTAACAACAATAGAACGCCAGGCAGTTGGTGTTACTTCGAGTTTTCCAAAGATTCGTCAAATATTTCCGCCTGTATTAATCGTGTTTCGCTAGTGTTTCAGGTGAACTGTTATTCATCTACTCAAAGTGTATTCAGATTGATCGATGTGTCCTTAGATTTCTTTAGATTTCTCTAAGCACTGCCCGAAGAATATTAGCGAAAAAAGAAGGCATCTCATTACCGCTTGGAATTAGCAGAGGAAGAAAACCTGTGCAATATGATTATTCCTTCAAAGAGACATTGAATGACTCTGTTTCTGCGGAAATTAAAAACAATGAATATATCAGTTTGGACATCCTTTTTGAACTTGCCAAAGAGCCTAGATTTCAATCAATCGACAACATTATATCATTTCATAAAAAAAATTTGATACAAATTCAAAAAAGTTGATCGAAGGAATATTTTTATTTATAAATAGAAAAATATAATAAATAGAGTACCATTTTTTGGTAAATACCGAGAATACTTGGAACAAAACGTAAAATTCATTTGTCTTGATGAAACTTGGATATTCGAAAAAGGTAGTCAAATTCGTCAGTGGACACTAGGAAGTAATCCAGAAGGTATACCGAGGTTATATTCTAAAGTCTATAACCCACTTCCAAGACTCTGAACATAAAAAACTAGTATCTTCAAATGTTACTTAAAAGAACAGAACAAATACGAGTCCTCATATTTTGATATGTCATTCATAGTTTTAATTTCTATATCTGAATTTACTCCAACAGTGAACACAGAACGCCTGTAAAAATTGAAAAAAAAAAACAAATAAAAATAATTATATATTTTTTTTCTTTTTCTTTCTTTTTGGGTTGAGTAGAGCAATATATGCAAGAGCATAACTTTTTCACAATATAATGAAATTGCTGATGGCTAAAGTGTGTTGTTATCATGGATAAAAAAAAATCTTATAATAGATATTATTTGGCGGATAAGATTTGAAAGCGCCCCAGCCATAATAAAATGAGCGATCCCTTTGAGGACATGAATTATTCACTGACATTTTGAGCCCTTGCAGGATACATTCATTTTATACGGAGTGGCATTGAAAGATGAGCCTTCGTCGGATGACTGCACGCCACTCAGGTCTTCGCAGCCTATCAGAGAAAAAGAGGTGTCAACTGTGGAAGAGCGGACTATGTTAAGAGACACCGCCTCCACTGTACGACAACATCTGGAGAGACACCCCGGTCCAAACCCACCCCCACTTTCCAGCAATTTATTGATACATTTTGGAAGAAATACCTTGAACATTGAACTAAACAAAAGAGTATTCGGGTGTAGGTGAAGGATCAGGAGTTGAATCTTGCAATACCCTCCACGAAGATGTTGATCAAGACCGATGAGATCATAAATCTAAAGTTGAGGCAAACTCAGGCTGAGCTAAGATTATTACTTTACGTGATGAATTCGTGCACAACTCTTTACTCTATATATGAAAAAGAAATTCAACATCCAGATTAAATTTATAGAAAATATATCATCGAAGTCAAGACGAATGAAGGATCATATGGAAAACAGAGTCTATCTCAGCTGGTTGTTCGCAGAAATTAACGAATAACAAGAACTATTGACTAAAACCGAGCTAGAGTTCCCCAACTCTAATTCCAAACGTACGAAAAAGGCGTCCGGAAAAGGTCGAAAAATGACGAAAACGCAAAAAGTTAATTTCAAACTATTTGATAGGCTTTTGATCCGCGGCGTCTTGGGGATCGAAAGCGGTCGAATTTCAATCCCCAAGGACGCGAGGTCTCCCAAATAGAAAATCCAGCACGATACGACCGCCGATTAACGCAAGAAATCGATTTGAAAAAGTCCGATTTTTGACACCTCGAGAAAGCCCGAAATAAATCGCATCGATTAATAATGCACCAGATCATTCGATTGATGTTGATAAATTACCAACAACTGCTGCTGGTAAAGAAGTGATTAAACAGTGGTTACAAGAACATAATATTCCATTTTGAAACTTGTAAGTTTGATAAAAACACTATCTGACAATCCAAACTTCGAAAAGTACCATATTGATCAAGTACTAGAAAATGAAGAACACGAAGTCCTTAGATTGCCTCCATATAATTGTCATTCTAACCCTATAGAATTGGCTTGGAGGTTTTGTAAAATTTATTATAATCGAAGAGTACAGGGAAAGTTAGGAGATAAGGAGCGAGTGAAATGTCTTTGGAAAGAGGGCACTTCAAGAGTGCACAGCTGATAAATGGAAAGCTTACGTAGAGCATGTGCAGAAAGAAATAAGAGAAGATTGGACAAAATATATGGGATATCATGATGTTTCAGACATTCCACCTTTCATCATAAATACAAGTCCTGATGATTCTGATTCTGAATATGATTGCGAAGAGTTCTGTTTCTATGAGGGAATAATGACAGTTATGGTTATTGATTCTGACTGAGTTGTGGGTGGGTGAATTGAGTAGCTCAAACACAACTCTGCCGGTCCCAAGCCTGGATTAAGGAGGAGGGTTTGAAGATAAGGCCCGCTACTTGCCTTTTGTAAAAACAAAAGGGGGCTTATATATAGACCAATTAGAAACGCCTCGGAATCGGACGGATTGAGTAGACGACAAACACAGAAAATAGGAAACGAGTAAGAAAGAATGTGGAATTTTGGATGTAGCGAGATGGACACGTGCAAGAAGAAGATACTGGAATGAACATGTGTCCCGAATGAGCAATGAGAGATTGGCTAAGATTGCATGAAATGGAACACCAGCCTACAGATGCAAGAGGAAGCAGAATACTATTATTTTGGAAATTGAAGGTATTTAAACAGACATACAAGTTATGTATTGATTAACTTTTGAGTAGGGATCTTCTGAACAATCCAGTCAATGATATATTTTTCAATGCTTTTTCTGGTTTTTCTGCTTATGTTTCAGATCTCAGTACTTATTTCAAGATACCTCGTCAATAGAAATGAAATGGAAGAAAAACTATCGTTTTAAGGAAAAGGAGGCCCATGAATAGGATCATCTCAGCTCATTCAATAAACACATCCAAATCACTACACACTTATACGTTGAAACGGAGTTTTCAGAGATTTTTATCTATGCTCTTGTATTATTCGTAGATATTTCAAGTTTATTTATTATACTTATACTCAGGGGGGCAGGGTTTTTTCAGCTGAGGTGATTCCCTGAGATTTTGTATTATACTCAGAATTGTTCGGTTCCCTGTTGCACCAACCTCAGCTAATAGTGTTTGTTTGATTTTGTTTTGTATTATGTATTTACCCTTAATCAAAAGAACACAATATATATTTATATATATAATACGTAAAAGTATGGTTCCCTGTTCACATTCCCTCTGCTAATACTGACATTGAACACATGCTATATTGTTCACAATTCAAGAGTATTCTGTATTGTGAAATTGCTGATCAAAGATAATATTTCCAATAATTGATGGACAGTTTTGATAATAAAAATTGACTTTCTTCAAGTATTCAACACCTTCCACTGAATAATTCACGAATTGGTTCATATATTGATAGTTACAGTACAAATTTTAGGTCAAAATTTTCCATGTATTACAAAGATTCTTGAATTTCTGGGCCATGGTCTTGCGTGTATCAAACAAAATTTTCTGTTGCTCCACTTTTGCTACCTGCCAGAATTTCATTTATTCTCCTTATTGAATCCTGATATAAAATGGTACCCTTAGAGTTTTATAAGGTGAAATTTTGCAAAATTTCCAATACAAATGAAGATCTTGCATGGTCTTGAGTGAAATTAATAATTTCTTCAATGATTCTCAATTTTCCATGGGTGACATGTATATCAATGATTTTTCAACATTGGACTTGCTTGGAAATTAAGATAATTTCATGTGAAAGCATTCCACGATATTTTTGCGCTTTCAAACCTGAATTTCCATGTTTAAACTGCACTCGGAATATTCCGGCTTAATAATTCGATAATTCGTATACTAAACACTTTTCTATGATATATTTATGTTTTATTTCTATGATGAAATTGAACATTTACTTTTTGTAACCAGAAATAAAGCCTCGACTGGACGTTCAAGGCCTGCTTCGATGTCAATAATTCTCGAATGAAGTAGACTGTCAAATACTCCTTAAGATAACTCCGAAAAATACGTCGTAAAAGCCTTGAACTATGGTCATCGAATTTTGACGTTAAGCAACAGAACCGTACTATGCCCCATTCGAATTTTTTGTTTTCATCGACCTATCCGAAAATCTGGATCTACGCGAAAAAGGGGATATATCCGAAAATGTGGATCTCCCGAAAAGGTGAATATATCGGATGAGTCGGATCTACCCGAAAAGGTGGATCTCCTGGCTTACTAGTTGGGATAATTTATCATCTATGAACACAGATCTTATGAATTTGAATCTAGGTAGGCATAAATTCAAAAAATCCTGAATAACTAAAAAATTATTCAATTCAGGAGCATAAACATATCAATACAGTACCATTTATATTGCAGAATCCAACGCAAGAAAAAATAGGGTTCTAGTTCGAAAATTTTGATCACAATCCTTGGCAAAATTTTTGATCACAATCTGACACAATTTTTGAAACACCCGGTGGCGAGTTTTCCAAAAATTCACGAGATGCACAACATTCACACATGCCTCAACTTCGAAAATGTAAGGACGGTTTATACTTAAGGTATTGTGAATAGGAATAACTGGCATAATACTGACTACGCATATCTCATTATCTCCCACGTTTTTTCCAGTTTTTTTCCGATATGTCTTTTGAAAACTATCTCGACGAATGCAACGGTTCGAATAGCAAGATATTTAAAATAGGATAATCGATCATATAAAGGTGTGTACAGACATGCTCCGAATATCGTACCGAACCGTGTCGCGTATCCCGACGCGATCAGCGAGAGCGAATCAAATTCATCGCACGTAGAGGTGCAATTTGAATTCGTGAATTTGATTCGCTCTCGTTGATCGCGTAGGGGTACGCGACACGGTTCGGTACGATATTCGGAGCATGTCTGTACACACCTTCAGAGATGGAAAAAAAAAATTTCGAGAAATTTATTTTCTTTTTTCTGTATAACTGTAAGTGTTCAGGCTTCAAGAATATTTTAGCTCAGTAGATAAAGTCCAACAATATCATAATCCCAATTTTCAGATTTCAAATAGGTCCCGTTCTCAAGAAACGTCTAATAGGCACCCAACTTGGAAAAATGCTAGTGCTAGCGGTACTGGCGATCTGTTCCTGAATTGACACTAAGTATCTAAAGTAGTCTTTGTTTCTTGGATTTTGATCGAAGAGATTTTAATTCAATGTGATCCACCGGGTTGACTTTTTTTTCCATTCAGAAAAAATTTTGTTTTAACGTTTTGATGTACTTATGGTTTTCATGGAATATTTTTGAGATTAACATCTAACATTTTTGGTTTTCTTCAGTTAAGATTATGTGTGATTCAAATAAATTGTCAATTATTTCATAAGATATTCTGTTGAACTCTTTCAAAATACCCATTTTTACTTTTCTTGTTTCCGTTTGCTCGACTTTCCTAAGAAAGAAGTGAAAATGATAATGAAAGGAGAACTAGATATTTCTAAGAAGTTTGATAGTGGAGAAAACACGACCTTGAGAAACATAACCAAAACACTAGCATCTGACAAAACTTTGAACTCAAGATCTTGAACACTGTTTCAACTCGAAATTGATTCTCAAATAAATGAAATAATAAATACAAAAATGTGATTTTGAAGCATAGGCTAGAAGAGCTTATCACAAATTATAAAATAATGAACATCGCTCAGAAATTATGCGCTTAAAGGTAATTCAAAATCTCAAAATTGTGTTATGGCAAAATTATTCTGAGAAATCATTAGGTCCAAGAACTACAACGAAAGGTTTCGGAATTTTTAAGAATGGTGGTTGCAGATATTGGAATTGTGGAAAGCCGATTAATCAAGATAGTTTCAATATAATAATTCCTCAGAACAGACTGGAGAGGCAAAACGTTATGTTCGTTGTAATGAGTGGCAACAATCGGCCTAATTATATCACAGAAAAAATTAACTTCTTGAGCATCCTCCAATGATAATATTATTTACGGCTAGCCAAAATTGGAAACCCGATTGTCTTTCCAAAATGTATTCGAAAAATTAGTCAGTTCTCATGAACGGGCGGTTCCGATGCTTCCAGTATTGTCACTGACAGTATTTGAAGTTTTTATATATTGTATTTTATATTTCAGACATGAAATTCTGCATAGGCAACGTACAGAACACTTGCTATAATATAGAACTAGGATCCAATTAAGCCTCATTATTATTTATGATCAGGACATTTTTGGATCATTATGACACACTCACAACATTTTAATCCCACCCTTTTTCGTTTTCATGGGTTTTGGCTTTTCAACAAAAAACTCCCAAGTATCTATACTGGTTCAGTAACGGGAGGTTTTCTGTGAAAACGATAGCCAGGGAACATTGTCAAATAGTGGTCAACCATTTTTTTGGGCCAAATGGATTAAGTATTCTGAACAATGAAAATGCAGTGTTCCTCAGTGTATCGAATGTGAATTTTTGTGAGTAACGAATAATGGAGCTCAGAACCGTTCTACGAGGAAAAATTCGTCATGGTGGAAGATATTCTGATCATGGATGACCATATATGGCGAAAGTAGTGAGGCGGGTAATTGAAAGCGAGCCATGAAAAGGCACTTTTCCTCCGAATGGAATATGTTATTTTTTTTCAAACGTTTTGAAATCTCGAGGTCCATCTTCAGATAAGACTTATATTTATGATCTTTATAATTGAGTGATTAATGCAAAATTTGCCTAGTTACGGTTGTCGTGCAAAATTAATTTTGATTTTGACGGACATGAAGTATAATAATTGTTCGTAGTATTTGATTCATCGATACTCAGCGAAACTTCTCCCTCCGGCGTACGGAAATGTAATTCATCGTTGACATAGCAACACATTTCCCTACGGCGGAGGAAAAGTAGAACTTTTCGATGATCCTGTCAGTCGAAATATGACGTTGTTTCTGTACGTTTGAAAGAAAAATACTTATATCTACTTGGTCTTTTGATAACACCAAGTTTTTCTGTTCTCCTGTCGGATTCGTAGTCCGGGAGTTAAGCCTTTCAGCCCTCGAAATGTAGATTGGTTTCTGTGGTTTTCGGGGCTGCTAGGCCAGATCTCTCACTCTGTATAGCCTTTAGTAATATTGGAGGATTCTCGAGCTATTTTTTTCAACAGATATCCTTAGATTGACCTAGTATTAGGCTCCAAAACAAGGAAGCTAGTATGTAAAATATGCGTAATCATTAAAATAAACATTATGTTATTCACCATTCCATTCTTTGAAGGGTCCTATCTTTTTCCATAATCGATAATCTTCAAAATAATTCGATTGAGTCTCTATCATTGAAAATAGTCTAAGTTTTCCAGTTCCAGAATTCCTACTAACATCAACCACTCTTAATGAAATTGTTTTTTGATGTATTTCCAGAATAAATATAATATAGCCACAACCTTTTTGAAGCAATTGCTAGCCATTATACAAGGCAGGTTAAACAAAGAGGACGGAGGAAAGAAATAATGAATAAATCATAAAATCTGACTTTTTCCTCACTGTTCCTAGTTCTGTCAGCACGGAGTGATTCTTCAAAGTTTTACTATGAGTCGATTTTTTCTGAATTTTTTTTTCTGCTCAATAAAATTTGTTATTTGGTGATTGTGAATTGTCGGAGTTCTTGAAATTATTGTTTTTATTTAAAAAAAACATAAAACATCAAAACATTTTGTTAATAATGTTGTTAATAATAATAGTATTCTGTGATTTTGTTCATCTTCTCCATCTTCATTTTATTTTGCTTAGAGTTGACTATTTTTCCTTGTGCAGGGTTTTTTAAATATATTTTATGACCAGGTGTGTCCTTAGAGGTGTTATCTAAATCCAGTCAACCATTACAAAAAAAAATGAATTCAAGTCGTGTTTTGTCCCTTCTTTGAAATTCAACAAGCAGAGCAATAAAATTTCATCGCACACCAAAGCTGGAATAATTTGGATCCCGGTGATGAAGATGTGCTGTGATAAAGCAATTGACACTATAGACTATAGATTCAAAATCGAACTTCGTTATAATATGCCTGAATCTTTACATTTAATTCGATTAAGAATAAAACCGAAACGAAACAGAAAAAAACCCGATTAGCACACAAGAATATATTGCGCCGATTGGAATATTCGAGAATTTTTAACATCGCCACTAGGTGTGTGGGCCTCACGTTTCCTAATCACAAGAAATCCCGAACAGAAAAGAGGTAAGGTTTCTTGAATTCTATTCAGATTGGATATATAATAAACTATACAGGGTGTATCAGTTTCAGTCGTTAAAAATTTGATGAGATATTCTCCTCGTTGTCCTGATTCGGAAAAATGTATATTATATACCTCTATCTCGATCCCTGAGAGAGATACAGGGTGTTGAAGTTCACAAGAAAAAATCATTTGTATGCAATTTTATGAAGATATTTTCGATTTTGGAGGAACACCAGTGGCGTGCAATTCGGTCACATCTCAATTATTTCGAAGAAAAAAGTTTGTCACTGTTATTTTTAAGGAATAAATAAGGCATAACAACATAATAACGATAACAACGAAAAAGTCGAAATATTCCCAACCTAAATTTACTCTATCTTGAAGCTCCTTGTGATTGAATATCAAAGTAAACGTTGAATTTGAAATCTGACAGTTCCTGTTGTTTAATGATTTTGAGTAGTAGTAACTTTTCTTGGATCTAACGAATTTACTCAATTTTAAACAAGCATTCTAAGAAAAATCGAGAAAATTATGCCTGTTTTTTCAAACATCGAATATCGCGATATGTTGTCAGTTTATGGATTTACGAATGGAAATGCTCGCAGCGGTTCGAGAGTACGGTTTGCGTTTTCTCAACAGACGAAAACCAAATAGAAAGACATTTATACAAGTTTTCAGGCGATTGGGTGTAACAGGCTCATTTGGTGGTTTCCGAATCAGAGAAGGTGGTCGAAATAGTCAGCAAGGCCAGCACGGACCTGATTTACTTCAAGCTGTCCGGGAGGAACCCACAACAAGTAGGGGAGAGCGGGGCTGAAAGTGCCGGGGGTAAATTATGCCGATCCTAATATCTCGAAATCAGAAATCTATATATATAAAAGAAAGTCGTGTCAGTTACACCACTTATAACTCAAGAACAGATTTGGGTGAAAATTGGTATGGAGGTAGCTTAGAGCCAGGAGACGGACATAAGATACTTTTTATCCCGTTCGACAGCGTTCCCGTGTGACTTGACATGAAACGTCAGTCACTATAAAACGTGGTATAACAAAAAAGAATTGGATAGAAATTACTCAATTGCTGCTTCCCGGACAAACATCAAGTGATAGACACGACACGTATATTCAGGCAAAAAATTCGGTCCCTGATGAACTTTATTGTTAAACAACGCGTCTTTGGAGACACTCGATGCTGGATGTATTCAATCGAATGGCAAAAGCGAGGCCTGCCGCACGCATACATTCTTATTTGGTTAGTGGAAAGAATTCAGCCTGACCAAATAGATGATATCATATGTGCCGAGATTCCTGATCATGAAGTCGATCCAGACCTACATGATGTTACTACTAATATGATTCATGGACCGTGTGGTGCCATCAATCCCCAATCACCTTGCATGGTCGATGGAAAGTGCTCTAAACGATATCCACGGAAATTAACGGCGGAGACTGTCACTGGCAACGATGGTTATCCGCTGTATCGGCGTCGATCACCAGATGACAACGGTCGAACTGTCACAACGAAAGTGAAAAGAATGGATTTCGTTGTCGACAACAGTTGGATTGTTCCATATTCGCCACTTATTTCTAAAACGTTCAAGACACATTGCAACGTTGAATACTGCAATTCAGTTAAGTCCATAAAATATATTTGCAAATATGTCACGAAAGGCAGTGATATGGCAGTTTTTGGATTGAAATCCTCGAATACCAACGATGAAATTTCACGCTATCAAGTTGGTCGTTATGTGAACTGTAATGAAGCGATTTGGCGTATATTCGCATTTCCCATTCACGAACGTCATCCTACTATTATGCATTTGGCGGTGCATCTGGAGAATGGTCAACGAGTATATTTCAAGGCTTCGAATGCGACGCAACGTGCTGAAACACCTCCAGCAACTACATTGACCAGTTTTTTTGCAATCTGCCAAAGCGATCAGTTTGCACGAACTTTGCTTTACTCGGAGATGCCACGTTATTATACTTGGAATGCTTCATCGAAGAATTTTCAAAGACGGAAGCAAGGCGATGCGGTTCCTGGGTATCCAGATGTGCGTTCTACTGATGGTCGTATGTATACAGTTCATCCAAAGAATGATGAATGTTTCTATTTGCGGTTGTTGCTGGTAAATGTGCGTGGGCCAACGTCATTTGAGACACTACGAACTGTTAATGGTGTAATATTCCCAACATATCGTGCTGCATGTGAAGAATTGAACTTATTAGAAAACGATACCCATTGGGATACGACAATCGCTGAAGCCATTATCTCTGCATCTCCAAGTCAGATACGCACATTATTCGCTATCATAATTTCGACATGTTTTCCATCAAACCCATGTAACCTGAGGATACATTAATAAACGCAGCTTACCCAGCCAATGAGATGGAATCAGGGTTCTCGGGTAAAATCGACGAAATTCGTCTGTTCGGTGCGAATCCGAATGTCAACGGTCAACCCGATTTTGGCGCGATCGGCGATCGTCACTCTTACAACTTTGTTACTGAAAGCTTTGCTGCGATTTTGTCTGAAATTTCATTGCAAATTGTTAACGAGTGTTCTGAAAAAGCAATTTTTATTGCTATTTTAACTCTTATTTTCAATCAACAATAGCGAGCTATTCGAATTTGGTGTGAAATATGGAATCTCATATGTAAGTATTTAATAGCAGTGAGTTGGTTACATGTATTTTGATATTATGTATGTAGTAGGTATCAGTTTTTAGTAAAAGCTGAAATTTTTTGCAGAATGAATTCCCCAATTTGTGAAATATGCCAAACAGATGGTAACATGGATATATCAGTAACAGCATTGAATTAATGTGATTCATCTCTCATTAGGCTTATATAAAGTTACATTTGTTGAAACACATGTTGGGCATGATGATGAACTTAGAACAAAAAGACTGTCAAAAGTTCAACAGAACTTTTTAGTCGAAAAATTAGCTGCTGGAATACCGAAAGAGAGGATAATGAAAGATGCTAGGGAAACAGTACAGAATGGAAAACTGGAAAGATTCAATATTATAACAAGGGCAGATTTAGCATATTTGGTGAGAAAATATAATTTAAACAAAATGAGGCATGATGATGATATGGTAGCGACAGCTTTGAAAGTGGAAGAGTGGAACCAACAGGGAAAAAATTTTGCTTTTTTATTTAAAAAAATTGGTAAGTTATTGTTTCAAATGTGTGTAGCTATTCATATGTGTAATGGGAGAGAGAAAAAGTTCATCTTGTCCTTCAGTCTTGTGTGTAATGTGTAATTCATATTATTACTTAGAATTTTGCATGTTGGTGGAAGTAGTTTCGAATAATTTCAGGTGAACCTTACCCTGGTTTGAGGGATGAAGACTTCGCATTAGGTTTCATGAATAACATAATGGAGAAGAAAATCAGAGATTTCAAAAATATTATATGTGTAGATGGCACACATGGAACCAATAGAAATAATTGGGACCTTACAGTAGTGTTGGTCAAAGATGAGAATAATATGGGTTTTCCTGTAGCATTTCTCTTGTCAAATAGATTGGATCAGATGATCCAAGAACACTTTTTTTCAGCTCTTAAGTCAAGATTAGGTGGAGTAATAAAATCAAATTTTTTTATGAGTGATGATGATCCAAAGCATTACAATGCATGGATCAAAGTAATGGTTTCTGAGCAAAAACCAAGAAGACTACTATGCACATGGCATATAATAAAAAATTGGAATATACAAGGAAAATCTAAAATTAGGAATTCAGAAATTAGGAAAGAAATGAAACAAGCGATGAGAAAAATTTTGAAAGAAACGGACCCAAAACAATTCAAGGAACTGAAAGAACATTATTTTGATTTTTTAGAAAAGAAAAGAGAAAATGAATATCTCAAATATTTGCAAAAGTAAAATATCCTACATGAAGTATGAAATAGAAACTAATTTTTTATTTTCAGTTATTATTTCCAGAGTGAAGAAAGGGTTATGATGTGGGCCCACTGTTATAGATAGAAGCTGGAATTAATATAAATATGGCTATAGAAAGTCTAAACAAAGTTCTGAAATATCACAAAATGGGGGGACAACGTAACCTTAGGTATATCAAATTGAATGAATTTATGGGAAACATTAACACAATTCTCAATTCCAGGGTCGAAAAGTTATTGGATATATTAGATGAACTGGTAGAAGAGAAAATGTGGAAAAAGATAATAAATGAGGAGAGACCAAATGCCAATAACTACCAGCACAAAATAACAGTGGAAGCTCACAAGAAAGCTGAACTAATGGATATAGGTAGGATAGTTACACATGAATCTGGATATTTTAAGGTCCCTTCTAGTTCAGAGAAAAATAAATTTCATATGGTAAGTTGCAAAGATATCTGTGATTATGACTGCCAAGCAGGATTTTGTGATTCATGTAAGGTATGCATACACAGATATGAATGTGAATGTCCAGAAAATGCAGTGAAAAAGATAGTGTGTAAACATATACATGCTGTGTCAATGCTTGAGCGGAGGAGCGAGTCTTTTGTAGGTTCTGATGATGACAATAACAATTTAATAATTGATGAGCCTTCAGGGAGTAACTTGCGATACCAAGATGAACTTGATCATTTCATGCAGGAGATACAACACAAACAAAATGAGACATCATTAAATAATGATGAAGAAATCAGAAAGGTCTTGATCAAAAAATTTGCTGATTCGACTTTGTATCAGTGAATATAGCAATTATATTTTTAGATTGCTGGAGAGGAATTCGTTGGATTTATCAACCAATTGAGTGGTGATAATTTGCGAAAGTTTCTATCAGAAGTATGGAAATCAAAGAGTAGAATGGGAAATTATAGCAATGAGTAAATATGTAAGAAGAGGAAAGTTAATAAACAATCATACTTTCCAAATAAGGAATAATTTGTTCCCAAAATTTGTATATAGCCTTCAAGATAACTAATTCAACTATGTATGTATGCTTTTTTTTACTATTTCTATGGGATCCGTAATTGCAAAGCAAATTCATATTCGTAAATATCTATATCCTCCACCAGACATACTCGCTAACAGCATGCCCTAACAAACACCCAGATATAAGGAAAATGGAAATTGCAACCTGTGATTACTAAGCTGTTTACTAAACTAACTAACCGTAGATATTGTCTATGTACGAATGTGAAAGGTGATGGGGAAGATTAAAATGTTTATGTATCTTAGACTATGTTGGGCTGTGCATGAATGCTTTTTGTGAAAAATGTTAATTGTATGTAGCTTAGGTTTCAAATATGCATAGATATTTTGGTTGACAAATTGTAAATTTTTTATGGTGTGGAGCAGTGTGATATTTGTATAATTGCAATTATTCTAGACTTAAAAATTCAGTGTATGTTTTCCCAGCAGTATTATTCTATAGAATACTATACATATTGACTGCATTTATACAAATACTGCATTCTGGTTCAGGTGTAGGGGTGTTGGGAGCCTGATAGTTGAAATAAAATTAGTTATGTCCATAATATGTTTTGAAAATTCGCACCTTGTGAAGCATGCCCTCGATATAATGATTAAAAAACGCTGTGCTTTCTCACAATTAATTTTCGAATTAAACTTTATTATATCTTCAAACTTTTCTGTATTTCATTTGGTTAAACCTTCTCATTAAAGAATTGCGAAAAATAGTTGTGTTTGACTTTCCTATTCTACCTTCTCAACAAACAACAAAAACGTATCATCCTTTCATGAAATATACAAAATTATAAGGAATTCATATTGACAAGTCATATATTTTCATGACTATTGCAAAGAACTATTTTACTGAAGATGATGTGAAGTAATTAATTCAAATTCAACTCATGATTGTCTGATTAACTCCATATGAATTTTTTAGACCAAAATCAAGAGTATTCTTTCAAATTAAATGAGTTTAATTGTAATCACTTCATGAGGTTTTTTTTCCGTTTAGATGTATGGTTTTTTCATAATGAACACTTCGTTATCCTCAATTGAAAACGGCATTATAAACATCGGCATATTCATGAATGGAAATTTCGAATCAGTATAATTTGTTTCGACCAATATACATATCATCCGATATTATATTGCGTTTTCAGAGTTGAACGTTTTGAAATCGAATTTGGCGCCATAGAGACCACGCCCTTTTCCATCTCATTGGCTGGGTACTCTGCGTTTATTAATGTATCCTTGTAACCTGTGGCACAAATACAAGGATAATATGTCAGAAGATATTTTACATCAAATTCGTGTCAGTTCCAGAAATCACGATATTGAGATGAATGAGGAGATACATAATCGTGCTTTACTTTTGATCGAAGATATGTGTTACCTCATGTGCGGTAATTTATTAATCAGGTTAGGAATGCCAGCGCCATATCGTATCGAGAATTGGAACGGGAACGTGAATATGATCACCAGGAATTAGATTTAGTAGTTCAAACGAATGTACCCCTGTTGAATTACCAACAAAAGGAAGTTTATGATACTTTAATGAAGGCAATCGATGATGAAAATGGTGGTTTATATTTCCTAGATGCCCCTGGTGGAACTGGCAAGACATTCCTCATGTCATTAGTTTTAGCAACTGTTCGGGCGAGATCCAACATAGCGGTTGCAGTTGCTTCTTCTGGAATAGCAGCCACATTGTTAGAAGGATGCCGTACGGCTCATATTCAGCATGTAAATTACCGTTAAATCTTCAAACTATTGAAGAACCAACGTGTAATATTGCAAAACACTCAGCAATGGCCAAAGTTTTAGCGGCATCGAAAATCATCATCTGGGACGAATGCACAATGGCGCATAAACGTGCATTAGAAGCACTTAACCGAACATTAAAAGATTTACGCAATGACTCGAGATGTTTTGGAGGAGCAATGATTCTACTGTCTGGCGATTTCCGCCAAATACTGCCAGTAATTCCAAGATCTACGGCTGCCGACGAAATAAACACTTGCCTCAAATCGTCAAGTCTATGGCGCTATGTGAAGAAACTGCAGCTGACAACAAACATGAGAGTTACATTGCTTAATGATACATCTGCTGAAGATTTCTCGGAGCAATTGCTGACTATCGGTAATGGTCAAGTACCTGTCGATGAATCGAGCGGATTAATATCATTTCCAAATAATTTCTGTAATTTTGTCTCATCAAAAGACGAACTTATCAACAATGTATTTCCAAACATTATTTCTAACTACAAAAATAATGAATGGTTGAGTGAGCGAGCAATTTTAGCGGCTAAGAATAAAGATGTAGATGACCTGAACTACATAATTCAAAATAAGATCATTGGAACAATGCATTCATTCGAATCTATTGACTGCGTCACAAATGAAGATGAAGCCACCAACTATCCAATTGAATTTTTAAACTCTTTGGGCGTGCCTGGCTTACCACCGCACAATTTACGCCTAAAGGTTGGCTCCGTAGTAATCATGCTTCGAAACATAAACCAACCAAAACTGTGCAACGGTATGCGTTTGGTGGTTAGAAAATTGATGAACAATGTAATTTACGCTACGATAATGATAGGAAAATTCAAAGGTGAGGAAGTTCTTATTCCGAGGATCCCGATGATCCCAACCGATATGCCGTTTGAATTTAAAAGACTTCAATTTCCGATACGTCTTGCATTTGCCATGACCATCAACAAATCACAGGCCAATCCTTAAAAGTTTGTGGTTTAAATCTAGAACATTCATGTTTTTCCCATGGTCAATTATACGTGGCATGTTCACGGGTCGGAAGACCATCTGCGTTGTTTGTTTTTGCGCCTGATAATAAAACAAAAAATGTCGTGTATCACAAGGTACTTAAGTGAAGAGCAACCTATGTACTAAAATACAGAAATAATAATGAATGATTGATGTAGGTATTTAATTTTTTTGTATTTTTTCCAATAAAAAAAAACACAAACTGCTTATTTATTGCCATTAAGGCGGAACAAAGTTCGCCGGGTCAGCTAGTAGATTGATAAAAGATTGTATTGTATCGCGTATTGCCTAACCATCGGGCACACGTGGCTGCCATCTCAGTTGCGTCAGCAAAGCGGACCGAGTAGAAGTACATGTAACTCATGTGAGGTTCCTCCAGCAGCACGTCAGTGAATATTTCCGTTTCGATACTTTTTGGTCGCAAGCTAGCATTCTTCGTGCTGTTAATATGAAAGTTTCAGTGAAATGTGTGTTATTTATCGTAGTTTGTTATGCAGTGTAATTTCAATGATTTGAGCGATATCACACTCTCATAAACGGGGTAAAATGTGCCGTTCATTTGGGGCTGGTTGTGCCGCGGCACAACCAACCCCTTAGTAGCCTATATTTTTTGTTTAGCAGAATGAGGACGTATAAGCGAAAAACACAAAGGGGAACTACAAGTCAGGATCTTTTACAAAGGGCTGCTGATGCAGTCATCAAGGATGGACTCAAATTAAAAACAGTTGCACGTGAATTGTAAATTTGTTGCACAACACTACAACGCTATGTCAAAAAAATTCAAAGTGAAGGTACTCCTGCGGTTGTATACAAACCAAGACTAGTGTTTAATGAGGAAAAATGCACTACTGTCGAAGTACATCTTAAAAATTACAAAAAGCACTGCCGTGAAGGCAGGAGCTTTAAGCGCTCGTACGTGCACCTTGTAGGTAGATTCACATCTTCCAGTTTTAGAAACCAATTGGAAAGATTTCGACAGCTGTCAAAGAAAATTTCAAACTAAGACCAATTTTTTTTCGATAATTCGCTAGAATTTTCTACAGTATCTATGGTCTTAGTAATGCGATCTAGACACGTAGTTTGAATATATCAATCTTCGTCTATGTGAGAAATTCCATTCCAATCCAATAAGTTGTTTCGAAATTATCACGAAAAAAATAGTATGAACGGCTATATTTACGGAACCCCTAGTCTAATTTTGCTCAATAATGAACGTAACCGCGAAATTTGCGATCCGAATCTATCCTGAAAATTTCAAGTCCCTAGGCCTTCCCGTTCGAAAGTTATGATTTTCTATGGCTTCTATGGTTCTGATCATGCGATCTGGAAAAAAATGTAGCTCGAATATATCATTCTCAATTTAAATACAAAATTTGGTCACGATCAAATCCATAGTTTTGAAATTATCAAGAAAACTGAATTTCAAACGGCCATATTTACGGAACCCCTAGTCTAATTTCGCTCATTGATGAACGTGACCGCAACATTCGAGATCCGCACCTATCCTGAAAATTTCAAGTCTCTAGGCCTTTCCATTACAAAGTTATAATTTTCTATGGTTTCTATGGTTCTGGTCATGCGAGCTGGAAAAAATTTCGAATGTAGCTTGAACACATAATTCTCCATCTGAGTGCAGAATTTCACCTCGATCGAATCCGTAGTTTCGAAGTCATTAGGAAAACAAAATTTCGAGTGGCCATATTTACGGAACCTCTGAGCGAATTTTGCCCAATAACGAACTCACCCGCGGCATTCGAGATTCGAACCTACCCTGAAAATTTCAATTTTCTAGGACATTCCGTTCGAGAGTTATCGTGTATACGGACGGACAGCCGGACGGACGGAAAGACTCGAATTTTTCGACGGATTCGTCATCAGTGAGTCGAAGATAGTCGTTTTCGACCATTTTCGGCTCAAAATTCGAAAAATGCAGACATCGTGACGAAATGATATAGCCCTCGTGCAAGTAGTACGAGCGCTCAAAAAGCGCTTCAATTGACTTCGGTCTTCTACCTTGCGTTGCAGTGTGCCGTGAAGTTCAATGCACAAAACATCCCACCATCTTCTGCCTCTAGAAAAGGGAATAAGACAGATAATAAGTCATACAGACACAAAGCAGCTTAACAGACATATTGGATGAAATGCCCCTGGCTAACAGACAAAATGTATGGTTTCAAATGGATGACTGCCCAGCTCATAATAGCCGGTGTTATATGTATAGAAGTATTCAAGTGTGCGATGACCTTTATGATAAAAGCATCCTCACTGACATTGTACAATATGTGGTGTCGACAGAAGAAATTTGTTCATCTCTACATCTCATGAAGTTATTACTATATTCTCTGAATTGAACCTACCATTAAATTTAATATATATAACATGGCGCAGTCTTGAGGTATTCAGTGAATTCAAATAAGTTCTATTAATTGAATGAATATAAATAAAACTCAAAACAGTCGAGTGAAATTGTAAATGAAAAATGGAAGCCCGTGCACTGGAACCGATGTCCATGAAGGGAAATTTGGCACAAAATTGGATGGTATGGAAACAAAAATTCTCGAATTATCTAATTGCAACAGAAGCATCTGAAAAACCGGAAGCTGTTCAATGTGCGAAACTGATTTATTTCATTGGCGATGAAGGCCTAGAAATTTATAATACCTTCACGTTCACTGATTCCGACAAGGACAAAATAAAACCTCTAATTACAAAATTCGAGCAGTATTTTGTGCCGAAGAAGAATGTCGACTTCGAGCGATATAAATTTTTCACCCTCAGACAACAACACGAAACTATTGAACAATTTGTGACCATTTTGAAGAACACTGCCAAGAATTGCGAATTCCATCCTGAAAATAAAGATGGACTCATAAAAACTATGTTAGTGATCGGTGTGAAAATTGAATCGCTAAGAGAAAAATTATTACAAAATATTGATATGAAATTGAATAAAGCTGTGGAATTGTGCTTAGTGCATGAAAGTGCGAAATCACAGTGCGAGTTAATGAAGAACGGAAACCATTTTCATGATGTTTGCAGCGATGTTCATAATGTTCGAGAAAAATCTAGAAAACAAGGACTGCAGGTATCAGCTTCCAAGGTCACGTCGAATAACCAGGCGATGTTTTCAGGCGGACGACCAGTGCAGCAACATATGAGCGGTATGAATAAAAACATAAATAACTGTACTCGTTGTGGTTATTCACATCAGGTAAATAAATGTTTTGCATACAAAAAAAAGTGTTCGAAATGTGGCAAATTTAATCATTTCGCTGCTTGCTGTAAAAATAGAAATGTTAATTTGATTGATGATGATGATTCGAATGTAGAAGAAAATGAAATCATGATGGATTGTATTGATCAGATATCACAACGAAATGATAATAAGAATAAGAATTGGACAATTTCAATGCAGATAGAAAATAAAAAGATTCAACTCAAAATTGATACAGGGGCTTGTGTAAATATAATTAATTATAAAGACTTTTTAGATTTGAAGAACAAACAAAGGAAAATGAAATTAGTTAGGGCTGATAATCATCTCATTTCTTATACGGGTAATAAAATTCCTGTCGTTGGCAAATGTTATATAAATATTAATTATGAAAATAAATTGTATAATGTAGAATTTTTAGTAGTTAAGGGTAATCAATATCGTGCAATCATTGGCCTGGACACTTGTATAAATTTGAACTTAATTTAAAAAGTTGAATCTGTTGAAAATAATAACTTTGAAAATGTAGAATATAAGAAACTAATTGATGAATATGCTGATATTTTTAGGGGAATAGGTAAAGTAAATAAGCCTTATCATATTGTATTGAAAGATGATGCAGTTCCTTGTGTACACCCTGTACGGAAAGTCCCATTTTCAATTGAAGCTAAATATAAAGAAACTTTACAGCAATTAGTAGACCAAAACATTATAGAACCTGTAGAAGGAGTTTCGACGTGGGTAAATCCGGTAGTAATAGTAAGGAAGAAAGATGGTAATTTACGTATATGCTTAGATCCCCAAGACTTGAATAAATCAATTAAGAGGGAATACTTCAAGTTACCCACGATTGACGAGTTAATTTCAAAATTAAACGGGGCTTGTTATTTTTCTGTATTAGACGCTACTAGTGGATTCTGGAATATACCACTAGATAAGAATAGTAGTAAATTATGCACATTTGGCACCCCATTTGGTCGTTATCGTTTTTTAAGAATGCCATATGGACTAAAGTCAGCTCCAGAAGTCTTCCAAAAAAGATTCAAAGAAATTTTTGATGGTGAAGGGACGGAAGTGTATATAGACGACATATTGGTTTTTGGACGTAATAAACCGGAACATGATTTTAGATTAAAAAACATTTTAGAAACTGGTCGTAAGAACGGAATTAAATTCAACCTTGATAAATGTAAATTTGGTGTAACTGAAATTAAATATGTAGGTCATATATTCAGCCGTCGTGGAATTGAAATGGACCCTGAAAAAATTGAAGCTATAAGGGACATGCAGAATCCCACTGATAAAAAAGGTGTTCAAAGACTTCTCGGACTCGTAACTTATGTTGGTCGATTTATTGAAAATTTATCTGAGATAACTCACCCAATCCGTCAATTACTGAAAAATAATATAATATTTCAGTGGAATCCGGAACATGACATAGCCTTTAAAAAATTGAAAGACGAAATAATTAAAGGCACAACTCTTCAATATTTCAATCCGAAATTACCAGTAACTGTATCAGTTGATTCTAGTCAATATGGTTTAGGAGCCGTATTGATGCAAGAAACTAAACCTTGCGCTTTCGCATCGAGATCTTTAACGGAAACACAAAAAAGATATGCTCAAATCGAAAAAGAGCTTTTAGGCATAGTTTTTGGAATAGAAAAGTTTCATCAGTATGTTTATGGACAAAAATTCATTGTAGAAACTGATCATAGACCATTATTGCCAATATTTAAGAAACATTTGAATGCATGTCCTGCTCGTTTACAACGAATGCTTCTGTCTCTGCAAAAATATGATTTTGATTTGGTATATAAGCCCGGAAAGCAGTTAGTTATTGCTGATACATTGTCAAGAGCATATGTTGATAAACCGTATTTAAATGATCTAAATCTAGAAGAACAAATTTGTTTAATTGAAAGTAAAATTAATATGACCGAGGAAAGAAAAAAACAGTTGATCGATGCGACTAGTAGTTAGTTTATATTCGGAATGGATGGCCAAATTCTAGTAATCGTGTTCATCCTCAAATTAAAAATTATTATAAGTTTAGAAACGAAATCACTGAAGCAAACGGCTTGATTTACAAAGGTCAAAAAGTGATAATTCCGAAGGTGATGAGAAAATTATTACTTGAAAAAATCCATGTTGGACACTTAGGAATAACCAACTGTCAAAAAAGAGCCAACTCTATTGTTTACTGGCCAAAAATGAACGTAGAAATTGAATTGATGGTAAACAAATGTCGCGTATGTCAGAAATATGATAAATCGAATATTAGGGAACCCCTGATTTCACAATCAATACCTAGACGACCATGGTCAAAAGTGAGCATTGATATTTTTGAGATAAGTGGAATAAAATATATCATCGTGGTGGATTATTATTCGAAGTTTTTCGAAGTAGAATGTCTCTATAAATGTATGACTGCCGATGTTGTTGTAAGCAAGTTGAAACGTATATTCAGGACTCACGGAATTCCCTTCACAATTGTATCAGATGGTGGTACACAGTTTTCTGGTTCAGTTTTTGCGAAATTTGTATCTGATTGGAGTATTGACCACATTATAGTTGCTCCCCATCATCAACAATCAAATGGCTTGGCAGAACGAACAATACAGACTGTTAAAAAAACCATTAAAAAATCAATTGAAAATGGAGACGATCTAGATTTAGCCTTACTTATTTTAGTGAATACTCCCATATTTTATGATGTAAGTCCTTCTGAAATTTTGATGTCAAGACGTTTACGTGATAATTTAACTATCAGTGAAAATAATCTTGAACCTAAAATTGTTAATGAAAAAATTTTGAACGAGAAATTAGATAGAGACCAATTAAATTCCAAATGTTATTACGATAAAAAATCAAGGAATTTACGTGAATTGAAACTTTTCGAGAATGTAAAATACCAAGAACATCCTAAATCAGTATGGAAATTTGCAAGAGTAGTCGAAATATTACGTAATAGGACTTATAGAATTGAAAAGGAAGATGGGTCAACCCTAATAAGAAATAGGGTACATTTGAAACCTACTTTGATCCAACCAAATAAAAATATCAAATCCTCCAATGGTGACATATTTGACAGAGTTTTAATCAATAAATTATTAAATGAAGATAGTCACAGTAATTGTAATGTTAAACCAAACATTGAAGATCCAAATACTTTCAAGCAAAGCATAGTCTCTCAAAAGGAGATGATAAGGCCAAATGAAAACAGAATTGTAACAAGATATGGAAGAGTGGTTAAACAAACCCAATTATAATTAATTTTTTAAATCTCAAACCTACTCTTTTCCTCACAAATTTTGTAGTAGAATTAATTTTTTTGTTTCTTCTTTTTCCTGGATCATGTTGATTCACTTAGGTTAGAGGAATAGGAGGAATTCATGATTCTTCAGTTTTGTTTGTTCTCATAGTTTGAGTGAAACTCTCATTTGATTTAATTGGGTCATGTTGAAAAAAAAAAAAAAGTTATGATTAGTGAGTAAGAACTTTGATTTTTGAAAAGGGAAGATGTTATATGTATAGAAGTATTCAAGTGTGCGATGACCTTTATGATAAAAGCATCCTCACTGACATTGTACAATATGTGGTGTCGACAGAAGAAATAAACAGTTCATCTCTACATCTCATGAAGTTATTACTATATTCTCTGAATTGAACCTACCATTAAATTTAATATATATAACAGCCGGAATGTGCGAGAATTGATGAATGAATATTTTGGAGAGCAATGGATTGGAAGGTACGGTCCAGTAAGATTGCCACCAAGGAGCCCACACCTCTAGATTTTTATGTCTGGAACACCTTGAAAGAAAAAGTGTATCAAATTCGCATTCGAGAGGATCTGATCTAAAGAATAAATTTATGTTTTGCAGAAAAGCGTCAAAAACGTACTGAATTTCGCAGAGTTGTAGATTCAGGGCAAAGACATTGTGTAAAATGTATTGAACAAGGCGGTGGATATTTCGAACAATTATTATAATTAGTAATAGTCTGTTTTCTTTTCATTTTATCATGAAACCTGTATTTTTAAAATTCAGTTTATTCGTTCAAATTATTTTGATTCGACAGATAAATTCATGATTTCCATGAGAATTACTTCAATATTCAATCATAAAGAGCATCAAAATAGATCAAATTTGGGTTTGGAATATTTCGACTTTTTCGTTGTTATCTTGTTAGCCATGATATTATGGCAAAAGACGAGCAGCAAGCACAAGAGTTGATATATCATTCGAAAGTACGCTAAATGGGTTAGTTTTTGTATAAAAATAAAACATGTCCATAATTATAAATTTTTCATCGATAAAGCCTTTGGAAAAATATGACTGGTTTTGTTCACTTCAGAATCGTGATATTTATCTCCTTACCACGCCCACAAGAAGAATTTTTCCTGACACAGAAATTCTTATCATGTAGCAAATTTAATGCCGTTTCAAATTCGATGAGGCTACAAGGATAACTGAAGTAAAATTGATTTTATGGAAAAACATGAAATATTTCGTGAAATCAAGAAATGTTGAATTGAAGAATAACCGTCAACATTTCGAACATGTGTTATATATGACATTTTTTGTTGCAAATCACATGAATGATCTCCTCTTGAAGTTTGGCTCTTTCAAAAGTAGACACCCTGTATATACCTGGTGTCCCGGCACTACGTGACTATTTCACATGTGTGTACAAGGCATAAGGTATATAAAGAAGAGTCAGGAATGCTCTGAATTTTTTTCCTACGACGCCCTCCTGCGAAGATATGTGCCTCCAAATGGTTCTCCCATAATTCAGTTTTCTTGTAATAACTCCCGAACGACTCAAACGATTCTATTAATTTTTTGAATTTGAGTCAATACAAGTATCGGTAATGATTCGTTTCCAAAACCTTTTCCATAAGTCCTCCAGATCGCCAATAACGGACTGACCTTAGCACTTAATGGTGAGAAACTTTTTTTCGGTTGAAGACATCGGCGAAATTCCTCCATTTATGTATTTCATCATTAATTCTTAATTACGAATCTTTGTTCGTAATTGACAAGTCCTAAAAACCCACTCAGCTCCCTCAAATTTCGCGGCGTGGGGAACTTGGCAATGTTATGAACTCTCCTTTCATTGATAGCCATCCCCTCTGGTGAAATGATATGGCCCAAAAAGGTAATTTGCTTTCGAATGAATTGAGATTTTCTAAATTTGACCGTTAGACCCATCCCCTTTAATCTTTGCAGTCTCTGGTTATTATTCCTATTTATGTTTACTCCCGGCCCATAATTAGGTATCGTCGACTTTTCGTGAATAGTCCTCGACAGAATCGAAGGTGAACATCCCATTCGTTACGATTCCCCGTTGTATTTAAGGAGGAAAATGTCTGGAAATCATCGTTACCTTTTTCATCTTGAAATCCAGCATGGTGAGCCAAGTTCAAAGAATATTCCGCTGGATTATCAGACTCAAATTTAACGTTAAATAAATCTTAAAATAGATCACGCTGTTTATCAGAACTCCAGAATCGATTCTTGAAAGCCTTCTCAAAATCCGAAAATATAAAAAAAGTACTTTCCTTCAGCTGCTGTGTCCCTAAGACACGACAAAGCAAGTCCGTTTCTGCGTTCTTCTGGAACGACAGCTTCATCGAAAATACTAATTAATTTATTCAAAAAGATCATTGGGTGAAATTTTGAATTTCGGTGATAATAGGTCCCCCCAGTTCCCTTCAATTTAACAGGTATGATCTGTCTCTAGGAGCGACGTTATAATGAACTTAAGCACTTCTACCATCAACTAAAGCAGCGTTTCTAAACCTTTTTTGTCCACGGACCCCTTAAGAAATGAAGCACAATTTCAAGGACCCCCTTAATAAGAAATGTAGAAAAGCACTGCCGTGAAGGCAGAAGCTTTTGAGCGCTCGTTCATCTACCTTGTAGATTGATTTGCATTTTCCAGTTTCAGAAACAAATTCAAAAAATTTTTGACAGCTGTCAAAAAAAATTACAAACTAAGGCGAAACTCCAGACTTCACGACAAGCTTTAGGTGATTTTTTTTTCTAAAAATTCTAAAATTTTCTACTGTATCTATGGTCTTGGTGACCACGTAGTTTGAATACATTATTCTTCATCTATTAGATTTTAATCCAATCCAATGGGTAGTTTCGAATTCATCAGGAGAAAAATATTTTGAACGGCCATATTCACGGAACTCCTGGTCTAATTTTGCTCATTGATGAATGTGACCGCGAAATTCGCGATCCGAACCAATCCTGGAAATTTCAAGTCCCTAGGCCTTTCCGTTCCAAAGTTATAATTTTCTATGGTTCTGGTCACGCGATCTGGAGAAAATATAGCTTGAATATATCATTCTCCATTAAAATACCAAATTTCGTAACGATCAAATCCGTAGTTTTGAAATTGTCAAGAAAAATAAATTTCGAACGACCATATTAACTGAACCCGTAGTATAATTTTGCTCATAGATAAACGTGATCACGACATTCGAGATCCACACCTATCCTGAAAATTTCAAGTCCCTAGGCCTTTCCATTACAAAGTTATAATTTTCTATAGTTCTGGTCATGCGAGCTGGACAAAATTTTGCATGTAGCTTGAACAACGTTATTCTCCATCTGAGTACGAATTTAAACCTCGATCGAATATGTAGTTTCGAAGTAATCAGGAAAACAAAATTTCGAGCGGCCATATTTACGGAACCCCAGGGCGAATTTCGCCCAATAACGAACTCAACCGCGGCATTCGAGATTCGAACCTACCCTGAAAATTTCAAGTTTCTAGGACATTCCGTTCGAGAGTTATCGTGTATACGGACGGACAGACTCGAATTTTTCGACGTATTCGTCATCAGTGAGTCAAACATAGTCGTTTGAGACTATTTCCGGATCTAAATTCGAAAAATACATCGTGACGAAATGATATAGCCCTCGTGTAAGTAGTACGAGCGCTCAAAAAGCAGCAATAAATTTCGGACCAATTATTTTATTACCTACTACAAACAGTACAAACTACAAAAAAATATACTTTTTCATTTAAATAACTTAATGCAATTTCCGAATTATATGTTCGGAAAACCACGAGCACGGTCTCTCTGGACCGCCACACAGTGGTCCAGAATCGTCAAAAAGCGCTCAAAACTTGATTTTTTGAAGTATTTTCCGCGGTCTAGTTAGTACCTAATATGTGTTTACAATAACCTGTCCATAACATTTCCCAAGTATCAGAGAGTAAAGATGGTTTTAGAACCGTTGAGAACCGTTACAATATGAAAATACGTGTAGAATGCTCGAAATTCACCTTTACTATTTCTTCAATTTTCTTTGATCTTTTCGAGTAGAATAAACTGGAGTAATTTTTTTCCATCGATGTGTGATGTCAAAAACGAGTAAATTATTTTTCTGGAGTATTCAGACAACATTAATAGATAGGAAGAGTGATAATTGCCGAATTTTAGAGTATCAGGATTTCATTAGCCTCTACAGCTTTTGTGCATCCTTGTGCACCGGTCATTTCAATGTAGAATACTTCGTTAAGATGTAAATAAACATACTCGACCTCATTTAGCTGCAGGAACTTGCAGGTTTGGGGGCTAGAGCTTGAGGAACGCTGGAAACATAAACAGAGCACAGAGGGAGTTGTGGGTATCAACAATCGAACAGAGGTGAGAAGTGTAATTAGGTCACCTTTGGTTTTCAATAACATGAGGCTGATCACCAATTGTCGTTCGAAATTCATTTGACGAGCAGTGTTGAGAAAATGTTGATAGTCTATTTTTATACCAATTGGGTTGTTGTCAGAGGAAGCCCAAAAAGCAAGAAATAAAGGCTTCAGTAGAATTCGGCAGAATAATTCGAGGGAATGCTCTCGTCTATTCATCAATGAGGACATCGTTCATAACCTCTTGGTATCGTCTGACTCTCAACTCTCTTCTTTTCTGCCTCAGTGGCAAACACAACTAGTTTTAGAACTGGAAGCTGAAGCCAATCTTCTCCTTGCAGAATTCGCAATAAGAAGTTGAGAATGCTGCTGTCGACAATCATGGGCTACCAAGTGAGGATGAAACCGATGGCTATGACACCTTGAACATTGAAGAACCGACTGCCCTTGATGACATGGAGGTTGATTTGGTGAAGGAAAGACTATCTACGTTTTACCAGATCTTAAAAGAATTATTGTACTTAGGAATTAATATTTGAAGCTTTTTATTCTATGGCCAATGAAGAAATTTGGTTTTTCAGTAGTTTTAAATTATTTTCAAATTTTGGATGATTGATAACGCCATTCTAGAACAAATTTGATTTTTTCAGTAGTTTGAAATTTTTAAATTCTTCTTATTCGACATTGTTACCTTACTAAAAATGTTCAACTTCGATAAAATTTGATTGACTCATCAATACCTTCATTGTGGTTATGAGACTGGTGAGTGTGCAAAATTTCAGGTTTCTAGCTCAACTACTTGAAAAGTTATTGAGTTTTGAGCGCTTTTTGACGATTCTGGACCACTGTGCGCCAGGGCGGGCGAGATTCAAGGCGGGCGAGATTTAAAAGTTACACCTACAGCCTTCCGTATGACGTCACATCACGTCGTAGGACGGCGTGCAGCGGTTCGAGGAGGCCAGCGCCATAGGACATATCTTCACGAACACCAAGAAAGCATAGGTTAAGGAGTTTGGTGAAGGTAAAGGGCGAAGGAATAATATATCATCAAGAACCACTTTCTCTCTTCATTGTAGGCCGAGACAAGAACAATTCGAAAATTATTCAAAGATAAAACAGATTTAAAAAATTCTTTGGAAAAAATTGATTCTCAGCATAATCGAATATCTAAGATGTATTTCAAAAAGGCTTGTGATGTACATCTATCAATATTTCTGGGCAATCTAGCAAAAAGTGTATGTGATCTCAAAAATAGAAAATCACAAGGACGTAGAAACACTAATGAGCTGAAACAACATTCTATATCGTTGTATTATTCTGGACCCAAAACATAGAAGAATAGCTCAACAATACTTTGTCCCTTCATTGTTAACCCTGAGGAGAGTGACTGAAAATATCCAGAGAAAACCAGGACTGAATGATTTCGTTTTTAGAAGTTTGAAAATGAGACTGCAGAACAAGATTAAAGAAGATAGGATTTGTGTTCTCACGATGGATAAGGTCTCGTTGAAATCTAATCGTCAATAGATCAGAAAAATGATGAGATTGTGGGGTTTCATGATTTGGGTTTGTAACCAGTACTTTCTATGTGTTGGATATTATTTCTTTAGGAGTAAATATCAGTTCCATAAAATATTTTGTAGGAAGAGGAAAACAATAAATTCCAGCAAAAAACGCATTGGTTTTAATGGCAAGAGGAATTCATGATAACTGGAAACAACCAATTGGTTATTTCTTCGCGAATTCGTCATGTAATGCATCCGATTTGAAAATTATTGTGTTTGGGTGCATAATAAAAATGAGTGAAGCTATCATTTCAGTTATGGGTTCCAACTTTATTTCATTTTCAAGACAGTTGGGTATAAATACTGATAATTGCAAATTTCAGGTGAACGGAAAAGGCTTGGTCTATATTTTTGACACTCCACATTTGATGAAGTACATGAGGAATATGCTATTGGATCGTGAAGTAGAATTCGAGGACAAGGTATCCAAATGGGAGCACGTAGAAGTACCTACTCTATAATATAGAGAAAGAAAGAGATCTGAAGATGGCGCCTAAATCAACAGATACACACATTTATCCCAATTCCTTCCAGAGGATGAAGGTTAAATATGCTACACCAGTGTTCAGTTCGACATTGGTTGCTGCTATAGAAATATACTCCGTTTAAGAATCATTGACATCTCGGGAGGCTATGAAAAATCGAATTTAAGTTGGTAATAGACTATTCAGTAAAATTTTGGTTTGATGAATTTAGGTTGGTATAGGAATAACCCTAACATAACCCATAGAGACCTTGCTTTGATGATTTTATCGAAGATATTGGTGAATAATTATGAAAATAAGCTCTGTATCTGAGTATTTTTTTGTCTTGTGCTATTGAAATGGCTGGAATTGACCAGGACACATCGCGCCTAACAACAAGAGAACGCCAGGCAGTTTGTCGATGTTACTTCGAGTTTTTCGAAGATTCGGCAAATATTTAAAGGCAAATATATAATAGCATTAATCGAGTTTCGCTAGTGTTTCAGGTCAACTGTTATTCACCTACTCAAAGTGTATTCTGATTGTCAATGTCTCTTAAATCTTCAGATTTCTCCAGGCACTGTTCGAAGAATATTAGCGAAAAAAGAAGGCATGTCATTACTGCCTGGAATTAGCAGTGGAAGAAAACCTGTGAAACATGATTATTCCTTCAAAGAAACATTGAATGATTTTGTTTATGCTAAAATTAAAAACAATGAATATGTCTGTTTGGATATCCTTTTTGAACTGGCCAAAGAACCTAGATTTCAATCAATCGAAGTCAACATTATATCATATGATAAAAAAAATTGGATATAAATACAAAAAAGTTGATCGAAGGAAAATTCTTATTGATAAACCGAAAAATATAATAAATAGTGTACGATTTTGTGGTAAATATCGAGAATACATGGAACAAAATGTAAAATTCATTTATCTAGATGAAACTTGGATATTCGAAAACGGTAGTCAAATTCGTCAGTGGACACTAGAAAGTAATCCAGAAGGTACGCCGAGTATATTCAGGGGTGAAGGAAGTAGGTACACTATTTTGAATGCTGGAACAATTGATGGAGTTTTACCTGGATGTGATCTGATTCTTGACAGTGGTATTAATGATAAGGATTACCATAAAACTATGAATGGTGAATTATTTCATAAATGGGTCATTAAAAAATGTATACCTTCCCTGCAATTACTTGATATAAGGTGTGTTGTTATCATGGATAATGCACCATATCATTCGATTAACGTTGATAAATTACCCACAACTGCTGCTCGTAAAGAAGTAATTCAACAATGGTTACAAGAACATAATATTCCATTTGAAGCGAGTTTCACTAAAACTAAACTTCTAAGTTTGATAAAACCATTTTCTGAAGATCCAAACTTTAAAAAGTACCATGTTGATCAAGTACTAGAAAATGCTGGACACGAAGTCCTCAGATTGCCTCCATACAATTGTCAGTATAACCATATTGAATTGGCTTGGAGTTTTTGTAAAATGTATTATAATCGAAGAATACAGGGAAAGTTGGGAGATAAGGAACGAGTGAAATGTCTTTGGAAAGATACACTTCAAGAGTGTACAGCTGATAAATGGAAAGCTTACGAAGAGCACGTTGAGAAAGAAATAAGAGAAGATTGGACAAAATATATGGGATATCATGATGTTTCAGACATACCACCTTTCATCATAAATACAAGTCCTGATGATTCTGATTCTGAAGATGATTGCGAAGAGTTATGATCAGATGAGGAAATAATAACAGTTATGGTTATTGATTCTGACTCTGCCCGAGTTGTGGAGGGGTGGATTGAGTAGCTCAAACACAACTCTGTCGGTCCCAAGCCCAGTTAAAGGAGGAGGGTTTAAAGAGTTTTGTCCAGAGGAGGAAATAATAACAGTTATGGTTATTGATTTTGACTCCGCCTGGGTTGTGGGTGGATGGATTGAGTAGCTCAAACACAACTCTGTCGGTCCCAAGCCCGGATTAAGGAGGAGGGTTTAAAGGTAAGGCCAGCTACTTGCCTTTTGTAAAAACAAAATAGGGCTCATAAAGCAATCACGAAGGCCTTGGAACCGGACGGGTAAACACAGACGAAAATGCACGAAATAGGAAACAATTAAGAAGGAATGTGAAATTTTGGACGTGGTTCAAGAAGAAGACACTGGAATGAATATGTGTCCAGAATGGGTAATTGAAAATTGAAGGGATTTCAACAGACATACAAGTTATGTATTGATTAACTTTTGAGTGTTCCAATTAGTGTGGTGATCTTCTAAACAATTCAGTCAATGATATATTGTTCAATGCTTTTTTCTGGTTTTTCTGACTGAAACAAAAGTTCAGATCTCAGTACTCATTTCAAGATACCTCGTCAATAGAAATCGAATAGAAGAAAAACGATTGTTTGAAGGAAAAGGAAGCCCATCAATAGGATTATGTCAGCATATTCAATAAACATATCCAAATCACTACACTTATACGTGGAAACAGAGTTTTCACTGAGAATTTTATCTGTGCTCTTGTATAATTTGTAGATATTTTAGGTTTATTTATTATACTTACAGGCAGGCAGGGTTTTTTCAGCTGAGGTTTTTCCCTGAGCTCTTGTATCATACTTAGAATTGTATGGTTCCCTGTTGCACCAACCTCAGCTAATAGTGTTTTTTTTATTTGTATTATGTATTTGCTCTCAATCAAAAGAAAATAATATACAGGGTGTCCGGAAAAATGTGGGAAATCTCTCAGATTCAGATAATCTGAATGAATGAATATATCAGCTTGGATATCCTTTTTGAACTGGCCAAAGAGCACCTAGATTTCAATCAATCGAAGTCAACATTATATCATATGATAAAAAAAATTGGATATAAATACAAAAAAGTTGATCGAAGGAAAATTCTTATTGATAAACCGAAAAATATAATAAATAGAGTACGATTTTGTGGTAAATACCGAGAATACATGGAACAAAATGTAAAATTCATTTATCTAGATGAAACTTTGATATTCGAGAACAGTAGTCAAATTCGTCAGTGGACACTAGAAAGTAATCCAGAAGGTATGCCGAGTATATTCAAGGGTGAAGGCAGAAGGTACACTATTTTGAATGCTAGAACAATCGATGGATTTTTACCTAGATGTGATCTGATTCTTGACAGTGATATTAATGATAAGGATTACCATAAAACTATGAATGGTGAATTATTTCATAAATGGGTCATTGAAAAATTGATACCTTCCCTGCAATAACTTGATACAAGGTGTGTTGTTATCATGGATAATGCACCATATCATTCGATTAAAGTTGATGAAGTACCAACAACTGCTGCTCGTAAAGAAGTAATTCAACAATGGTTACAAGAACATAATATTCAATTTGAAACGAGTTTCACTAAAACTAAACTTCTAAGTTTGATAAAACCATTTTCTGACGATCCAAACTTTAAAAAGTACCATATTGATCAAGTACTAGAAAATGCTGGACACGAAGTCCTCAGATTGCCTTCATACAATTGTCAGTATAACCCTATTGAATTGGCTTGGAGTTTTTGTAAAATGTATTATAATCGAAGAATACAGGGAAAGTTAGGAGATAAGGAACGAGTGAAATGTCTTTGGAAAGAGGCACTTCAAGAGTGTACAGCTGATAAATGGAAAACTTACGTAGAGCACGTTGAGAAAGAAATAAGAGAAGATTGGACAAAATATATGGGATATCATGATGTTTCAGACATACCACCTTTCATCATAAATACAAGTCCTGATGATTCTGATGATGATTGCGAAGAGTTATGTTCAGATGAGGAAATAATAACAGTTATGGTTATTGATCCTGACTCTGCCTGAGTTGTGGAGGGGTGGATTGAGTAGCTCAAACACAACTCTGCCGGTCCCAAGCCCGGATTAAGGAGGAGGATTTAAAGGTAAGGCCAGCTACTTGCCTTTTGTAAAAACAAAAGAGGGCTCATAGAGCAATCACGAAGGCCTTGGAACCGGACGGATTAACGCAGACGACGAATGCACGAAATAGGAAACAATTAAGAAGGAATGTGAAATGTTGGACGTGGTGAGATGATCATGTGCAAGAAGAAGACATGAATGAATATGTGTCCAGAATGGGCAATGAGAGATTAGCTAAGATTGCATGAAATGGAAAACCAGCCCCCAGATGCAAGAGGAAGCAGAATACTATTATTTTGGAAATTGAAGGGATTTTAACAGACATACAAGTTATGTATTGATTTACTTTTGAGTGTTCCAATTAGTGTATTGATCTTCTAAACAATTCAGTCAATGATATATTATTCAATGCTTTTTTCTGGTTTTTCTGCTTTTGTTTCAGATCTCAGTACTCATTTCAAGATACCTCGTCAATAGAAATGGAATAGAAGAAAAACGATTGTTTGAAGGAAAAGGAAGCCAATCAATAGGATTATGTCAGCTTATTCAATAAACACATCCAAATCACTACACTTATACGTGGAAACAGAGTTTTCACTGAGAATTTTATCTGTGCTCTCGAATAATTTGTAGATATTTTAAGTTTATTTATTATACTTACAGGGAGGCAGGATTTTTTCAGCTGAGGTTTTTCCCTGAGCTCTTGTATCATACTTAGAATTGTGTGGTTCCCTGTTGCACCAACCTCAGCTAATAGTTTTTTTTTTTATTTGTATTATGTATTTGCTCTTAATCAAAAGAAAATATCATACAGGGTGTCCGGGAAAATGTGGGAAATCTCTCTGATTCAGATAAAACATAAAAGAATAAGATGACAAGTTCCCATAATTTTTTTTCCTAGCGGCCCTCCCTACGGAGATACGGCCTCCTAAATGACGCCACTGGAAATTCATTTTACTGGAATAAATTTTAAACTACTTGATATAATTTAATGATAATTTGATATAATAAACAAAAGTAAGGACCTCTTAAAACACTGCCCTTGAATTTAAATTAGCTCGTTTAGTTTACCAGGGGCGGACTAGGTTGTACGTTTCAATGTTTACATTTTTAATACCCTGTATGATACGGAGTTAAATAAACAGATTCGGATACCTTGAACATTAAGCTAAAGAAAAGGAAGTCCTGGCCATTGTCGATAAAATGAACCGTTTTCGAAAAACAAAATAATAAATGAAGTAATTTTTTCATTTCTAGTGAAAAGAACCATGAATTCTAATTTTTTTTTGTCTGCAACAAAGTGTGATACGAAAGTTATTCAAGGAACAAAAAAATTTTAGTTTACGTTATTGAATCCGACAAAATTACAGAGATTCTTAACAATGCAGTTTTGGCCCAGAAAGGCACCTTAACAAAAATAATAATGATTGGAATTCATGGTACTTTTTAATAGAAATAAAAAAGTTAATTCTTTTATTATTTTGTTTTTCGGAAACGGCTCATTTTATCGACAATGAACAAGGGTACCTTTTCTTCAGCCTAATGTTCAAGGTATCCAAATTTGTTTTTTTAACTCCTTATCATACAGGGTGTTAAAAATGTAAGCGTAAGATGTACAACCTAGTCCGCCCCTGCTAAACTTAACGAGCTAATTTAAATTTAAGGGCAGTATTTCAAGAGGTCCTCACTACTGTTCATCATATCAAATTTTCATTGAATTGTATTAAGTAGTTTAAAATGTATTCCAGTAAAATGAATTTCCTGTGGCGTCATTTAGGAGGTCTTATCTCCGTAGGGAAGGCCGCTAGGAAAAAAATGATGGGAACTTGTCATCTTATTTTTCTATGTTTTATTCGAATCCGAGAGATATCCCACATTTTCCCGGACACCCTGTATATTTATGTATATAACGTAGGTCTATAGTACCCCGTTCAAATTTCCTCTGCTAATACTGACATTGAACACAAGCTATTCAATTCAAAAGAATTCTGAATAATTGTAAAATTGCTGATCGATTATATTTTCAATAATGCATGGACAGTTTCAATAAATACATATAAAAATTGACCTTCTTGAAGTATTCAAAACCTTCCACTAAATCATTCACAAATTGGTTTATATGTATATTGATAGTTACAGTACAAATTTAATATCGAAATTCTACATGTACTACATAGATTCTCAATCTTTGTTTCTGTCTTATTTCTTAATAATAATTCACGTCTTAATAATCTATTCACGTGGTCCAGTGCTTGCAAAATATAAAAAATATTTTCTGTTGCACCTCCTTATAGGTACCTGCTAGAATTTCACTAATTATCCTTCTTGAATACTGGCATAAATGGTACTATAAATGGAGTTATATTTTATTTATTTATATATATCCCGACTCTCCTAGGTCTCTGTTAGAATTTTGCAAAATTTCGAATACCAATGATGATTGCATGGTCTTGTTTTAATGATCTTCAATTTTCCATGGGTGACTTTTATATGAATGATATCTCAGCATTGCTTGCTTGGAAGTTGTTATAATTTCATGTTAAAGCATTCCACTTTTGCGCTTCGAAACCTGAATGTCCCGAATTCCCATGTTCAAATTGCATTCCGGCGTAATTATTCGATAATTCGTATAATAAACACGTTTCTCGGTTACATTTATGTTTGACATTGTTTGACGTTTTATTTCTATGATTAATTGGAACAGTAACTTTTTTGTAACCAGAAATAAAACCTCGACTGGACGTTCATGGCCTGCTTCGATGTCAATAATTCTTAAATGGACTATATATGGCAATAAAATATATTGACAATTTACTTCGCTACGCGTCGTTCGGTGAACGGCAGACTCGTACGGAAAAATTCATTTTCCGCGCTTGTTAGGTGAATAGCTATTTCATTTACTTATTGAATACTCATTTAAAAAAGAAAACTACTTATTTAAAGATTACAGAGAGAATTACGAAAAGCACTGCCGTGAAGGCAGGAGCTTTTGAGCGCTCGTACATGCACCTTGTAGGTAGATTCGCATTTTCCAGTTTTGGAAACCAATTGAGGAGATTTTTGACAGCTGTCAAACAAATTTTCAAACTAAGGCGATAATCTAGCTTTCAAGTCAGTGCCTTAGGTGACCAGATTTTTTTTCGATCATTCGCTAAAATTTTCTACGGTATCTATGGTCTTGATGATGCGATCTGGACAAAATTTCATTCCAATCAAATCGGTAGTTTCGAAATTATCAGGAACAGATTATTTTGAACGGCCATATTTACGGAACCCCTAGTCTAATTTTGCTCATTGATTAACGTGACCGTGAAATTCGCGATCCAAACTCACCCTGAAAATTTAAAGTTCCTAGGCCTTTCCCTTCGGAAGTTATAATTTTCTATGGTTTCTATGGTTCTGGTCATGCAATCTGGACAAAATGTTGGTTTAATATGCCATTCTCGTTGAAAATACAAAATTTTATCTCGATCGAATCCGTAGTTTCGAAATTATCGAGAAAACAAAATTTCAAACGACCGTATTTACGGAACCCCTAGTATAATTCTGCTCATTGATAAACGTGAACGCCACATTTCAGATCTGATCTGATCCTGAAAATTTCAAGTGCCTAGGCCTTTTCGTTCGAAAGTTATGATTTTCTATGGTTTTTATGGTTCTGATCATGCGATCTAGAGAAATGTAGCTTGAATATATCATTCTCCCTAAGAATACGAAATTTCGTCACGATCGAATCTGTAGTTCGGAAATTATCAAGAAAACTAAATTTCAAACGACCATATTCACGGAACCCCTAGTATAATTTTGCTCATAAAAGAAAGTGATCACGATAATCGAGATCCACACCTATCCTGAAAATTTCAAGTCCCTAGGCGTTTCTGTTCAAAAGTTACAATTTTCTATGGTTTCTATGGTTCTGGTGATGCGAGCTGAACAAAATTTTGCATGTAGCTTGAACACCTCATTTTCCATAAGAGTGCAAAATTTCATCTCGATCGAATCTGTAGTTTCAGAATAATCAAGAAAACAAAATTTCGAGCGCCCATATTTACGGAACCCTTAGGCGGATTTTGCCCGATATCGAAATTAACCTCGGGATTCGAGATTCGAACCTACCCTGAAAATTTCAAGTTTCTAGGACATTCCGTTCGAGAGTTATCGTGTATACGGACGGACGGACGGACAGACTCGAATTTTCCGACGGATTCGTCATCAGTCAGTCGAACATAGTCGCTTGAGACCAATTTCGGCTCAATAAAATACAGACATCATGACGAAATGATATAGCCCTCGTGTAAGTTGTACGAGCGCTCTAAAATTAGTAAACTTCTACAAAGCAAATTATGCCTATCTCTAAAGTTTTCGTTGAAGTCCGTGACACTTGAACATAAAAATGTATACACAGTACCTGCTGTCGCTCTATCCTCATTCCTAACGTGCTACCTCTTCCTCGCTGCGAACAGGAACTGCAGATTCCGGGTCGACAACCGTTGCTTGGAGGAGTTTGGTTATTTGTCATACTGGCACTGCGCCTAATCTACGCTTGCTTTAACCCCTTATTCACAGGACTGAACGAGTTGGGACAACTTTCGCGCCAATTCTCCATTGAATGCTTTTTCCTAATTTTTATTACGATTTCCACTGCACTAGTTATATTTTTGTTTCACCAATAATCCATCCCCGAGTTGGGCGCCAAATGCACTAGCTCAGGGGTGAAGATTCTTCCTTTCTCGTGGGAAAATTGGAATTATGTATTGGGACAAAATAATACTTGGTGGGAATCACTATGTACATCTTCACTCTGGTATAATATACAACTGGATGCTCAATATCCTAAGAATAAACTAAAGATAATTATCGAAGTAAACACAATTTTCTAGAATGATATGCAAAGTTGTGTGGGTTCAGGGACCTCGCGACTGACTGACTCCCTGCGCCTGCGGAGTGCCGAGACCGCGCATTTATCCCCACCTAGCGTAGCCGTCGTAGCCGACCAGAGGTACGCATAGGCGTCTCAGTTTTGGGGGTCTGAACCACCACACTGTCGACAATTTTCATGTGCAGGAATGCCAGATCTCACGATTAGGGACATATTACACGATTTTTGGAGAAGTGTGAATTTCAGCTCATTGTAGGAATATATTTGAAAATAACTATTAAAGATGTCTCGAGAATACAGATTTCTAATAAATTTTATATTATAGTAATAATAGTTATAGTCACTGGCGGATCCAAGGGGGGGCACGGGGGGCACGTGCCCCCCCCAGACGGAATTTTTTTGTACTGTGGAGATTCCATCACAGTACATAATTAGAAAAATTTTTTGCCTTCCACCCCTTGTGCCCCTCCAGAAAAAATCCTGTGCCCCCCCCAGAAAGAAATCCTGGATCCGCCCTTGGTTATAGTAATAGACACAGCAGCAGCACGCAGGGGTTTGACAAAAGTAAATGTTTATTAAGCATATTCTGAGCATAGTTATTGATAAGGAAGAGATAGAGGTGAGTTTAGTCAGAACAGAATCCACAAGCTATACTCAGCATCTACACTTCTGTGACTGTGGAATACTGTCCCCAAATATTCTGTATACTTATAATCCAGAAGGACACCCTCTTGCATATCTACTATATAAAAATAAGTCGGGTTTTCCTTCCTGACGCTATAACTCCAGAACGCACGAACCGATTTCCACGGTTTTGCATTCGTTGGAATGGTCTCGGGCTCCGTGAGGTTTATAGCAAAGATAATTCAGGAAAAATTTAGGACAAACCAACATTTTAAGTAGATGGCGCCGGTGCATGATACATTGTTTGACAGCTACTCATTGTTCTCTGCTCAGTTAATTTCATGTGACAAACCGGTATTGTGTTCACTGTGAAATTGAGAAAAAAAAGTGAAAAAAACATATAACGTATATTGTGCAAATTTTTATTCAATTTCAACAGAAGGCATTTGTCTTCAAGGTCGTAAGTTGAACTGTGTAAATTATGTGGTTCGTGCATTCGAGGTTAAATTCACCACTCTGTCCATAGCCCAAAATGCCTAGAGGACGACGTGCGAACATCGGCCGCCGCACAAGACATGCAAGCCAGCAACAAGTGTATTCACAGAACTTAAGCGAAGAAAGACAAAATATAATAAGAGAAAATGCCCGATTGAGACAACGCGTGAGCACACGAAGATCATCGGCATCATACAATCGCTTGGCATTCCAATATGATCCCACTGCGAACTACAGTGATGATGAAAATTTAGATATTGGACCAATGACGACTATATGCCGATATTCCAATGCGTTAAAGTTCAAAAGAGAAACGGCTGGATTGTGCTGCGCAAGTGGAAGAGTCATACTGGATCCATTACTTACACCACCACAGCCACTGAAACCATTGTTCGATGGAAGTGATCCCGATTCCAGCCATTTTCTTCAACACATCCTTGAATACAATAACTGCTTTCGCATGACTTCCTTTGGAGCTAATATCATTCGAGACGGCGGCTTCATGCCGACTTGCCAGGTAAAAGATACAACACACATAACCAATCACTCACACCAACACAATGAATTGCAATACATAACAACCACATATACACCACACACTACACCATCACACGATCAGATGTTACACCGTATTCTTCAACAAATGATTGTTTGCAATTACAGATACAAGGACAAATATATCATTTGCATGGTTCAATGGTGCCAGCACCAGATGAACCGCATCAATTTCTGCAAATATATTTCATTTCGTCGATGGTGGATCAGCTGAATGTGCGGTGCAATATACAGGGAACACAACAGTTAAAGAGATGAATTATTGAACAATTGCAAGAATTTTTTTAACGCTAATAATGCTGTGGTTAATATGTTCAAAACAGCATTGGAGCGAATGCCATCGGATACGCACAAATTTGTCATAAGAGCGAATTGTACCCCAACAGGTGAACATGTGCGAAGATTCAATGCACCCACCGTTAATGATGTTGCTGCAATTATTGTTGGCGATCCAACTAAATCGCGAGACATTGTCGTTCAGCGAAGAAGCAATATCATGCATCGTGTAAACGAGACACATCGTTTGTATGATGCGTTACAATATCAAAAAAACAAACAAAAATTTTTCTTCATCTTTTAATCACCAAACGAAATGTTACATAAAACGAAGCCATCTGGTGGCGAAACGGAGTTCGCCGGGTTTGCTTGTCTGTTCATAAATAACAGTGCCAGAATAAGTAAATCATTAACTTTAAAGTGTGTTAACGACAACTCTGAAATATTGAGAGTTGTAACCAGACTTAGCGAGGACTTTGAGATTGATCTAGCAGTGTTATTACATTTGTTCAATTGTTACGTTTTAGAGTTCAATAGCAAGCCTGTTAGCAATGGCAGTAATATCAGATTCAGGCATGAGGGCTGCACAACACCTTGGCCTTGATGGTGCTGCAACTACAGCAGAAATCTTGGCCAAATCCATGTCTCCAATAGAGATTGCTGCAACTTTAGAAAAAAGGAGCTATGTACTAATTGGAGTGTCACCTAAAGATTTTGACAACTCACATACTGCTCTTGATACTGATTTGGCTGCTCTTCAAACCAAATTCAAAAGAATTTGTGAAGATTATGCTGATGACCTCTTATGGGACCAAGCATCAAGAGCTGTTGAATTTTGCTCTAAGATTATATTTGAAGTAGGTCCTGAGTCAAGGCAAATTAAAAAATCTGATGGTGACCGAGTATGGAAGTTCAAATTTTTGTACAAAGCCCAGAATAATGAACCAATAGTCAAAGTTGCATTTGTGTCAACATTCAAAGCAACGCAACCAGTCAAACAAACAACTGAACAAGACAAAATAATTTTGACAATAAAGCAAGCAGGATTATTGGCAATGGACACATTCTCTAGACTTGCTTTGCTAATATATCAAAAGAACAATGTCTTTTTGCTCACACCACTGGCAGGTGCAATTTTCTCAAGAAATGACATAGCAAACATTGCTGATGATCTGTCAGCAACACCAGAACAGGTGATGACTATCATAAATGCAAGCTGTCAATCTGGTGGGCATTTGTTGCCAAATTCAAGAGCACACTGTGCAGCTGTTGCAGCTATGGTTTAAACAAAGAACCTGAAAGACGACAAACTCAGAAAGTCAATAGTCATTAAGGTTGTCAGGCAATACATTAATGCTGCAAAACCCCTTGATAGTGTAAAATATAATAAATATGCTGAATATGCACATGGGGGACTACCAAGGGGTTTAGACTTTGACTCACTGGAAGCCGACTTTGACAAAGCTCAGAAGCTATCAACATTTGTTTTATTCACCTCATTTTCATGTGGTTCCAAAATTTTGGCCGAATTATTCTTTATACTGTTCTGTGATGGTTGTAACATTTGTAGGTGGGCTTTAGTTAGCCCTGGTTTTTTATTTTCAGCAACTTTATTTTTTATTAAATATTGCCGCAATTCAATTAATGGTATGTCATCTTCTTCGTCACTGTCTATGTTACTGTCTGAAGATGGTATAGTTCTTTCAGTTATCCAAATTTTATTAGACATTTTTAATTTTCTGACTTTCGAAGGCTTTTTTTGGTTAGGGAGTAATTTCCGTTTTGTTTGTACTACAGATACTTCATCTCTACCACGTGTTTTTTTACTCTCTTCATTCGACATCTTGTTATTTGATTTCAAGCTCTGACTAGATCTGTCTTCATTGATATTTTTTTTGTCAAGATTTCGTTCCCCGGATTCTTCATTGTATTGCTTCTTGTTGTATTTTGTGACAATAATTTCATGCTCAGGAGTTGGGGAATCACTTTTCTGAGTCTCTGAGTATTGAACTTCTTGTGATGAAAGTTTGCAATCAATTGTGTCTCCTACTTGGTCTTTTTGGTCTTTTTCTTTACTCAACTGGCTCTTGAAGATAGGCGACTTAATTTGAATATTAGATAAAATTGTGACCTTAGATTTATATTCCTTATTTAAATTGAAATTTGCTTCTTGAGAATTCTCTTTAGAGCCTCCTTCAACATATTCATTTTCTTGCGATATATCTTGAAATAATTCAAACTTTATTCCATTTGAATGGATTTCTGCCTCTTCTTCACTATCCAAATTCGTTTTAGCAGTTTCGAAAATTTCTGTTTCAGTATGATAAAGTTCCTGATGTTTTGGCTGGGAAAATTGTATCAAGTCAGGTTCAGGTAAGTCCTCAACTATAGGATTCTCTAGAATTGAATTTTTTGTTCTTTCTAATTTTAAAATATCAAAATCACTTGACTGACAAGTGCGGACTGGGTCAATCAATGAAAAGTCTTCTTCTTCTTCTTCTTCTTCTTCTGTTATTTTCTGCAACCGCGGAAAATTGATTTTTTTAGATTTAGGTTTGAACCATTTGATATGGCGAGCATCAACTTTATCAAGACCTCCATTTCCATTTTTCTCCAATTCTTGGCTTGGTAAACTGAACAAATCTGGAGATAATTTGCTTTCTAGAGAACAGCCTTTTTTGGCATTTTCACGAATTTTTGTTCTTGTTTGGATATCCTTAAGACTCTTATTCTGTCTTTTCTGTGAACTTTTCTTTGGTTTGAAAGAATCATCAGCTGAGAGACCGGATAAGCTTCTGTCGAAGGAAGTGGAAATAATTTGACTGGCTATAGTATCTATATTGTCTTCTATATCCATTAGATTTGAAAGGAACACTTCATTGTATTTATCAAGCGATTTATCCCTAGTTCTATCATGCTCTACTTGAGAAAATCTCATTTTTTTGGAAGCAACTGCTCTTTTAGCATATTTTCCAGTTTTAAATGATTCCAGTTCAGAATACAAGCTTATTTCATCATAATTCACACTTTCCTTCATTTCACTGTTGCAAGATTTCTTCATATCACAACTTAACAAAGACAAATCTTCCCATTTCACATTTATTTCTGCTTGAATCGATTGGTTTAGTGAAGTCTTATTCATACTTTTTCTGGATGAAATAGATCTGGTGTTAGAAGAGGTGGAATTTATACTAGAGGTGGCAACATTGGCCAGTTTTCGTCCTACATTTGATTGACGTTCTTTATCGGCGACGCTTGAATCCATAGTCTTCAACAGAAGGGTAGTAAATTATTCAAGTATTCCTCGTCAATATCTGGACTCATGTTCTTACCACATTGAAAGTTGTGCTGGGATTGGTAGTACTGCTTCTAACGGAAACAATATCAAGCGGTTTGTAAACTGCAAAAGAAATATTTTCAGAAATGGGAAACTATAATATATGTTTGAAAGTACTCAAGATGATTTTTCAAGATAAGATAGTGACAACTAAATTACAAATTCGTGTCCTTTTTTTCCACATTTACGAAAGCAATAGATACATCATATTTATGATCAATGATTATGGCGCCAAGTGAAGACGAAGAAGACGATCGCTCTTACAAAAGTAGTAAAATCCGCGAATATAAATGTCAATACTGCAGCAGAAAAGTTGTTGATTATATAAAGTGCGTGAAATGTTCGGAAACATTCCACCCATCATGCTTATTAAAAGCGGCTGATCAAAAGTCAGCCACATGCAAACACGAGAATCCACCAAGTGCTCAGTTAAATGAAGCAGATCTTACAGCTATGGAGCCGGAGGTAAAGATCCAAATTTTGAATAACGAGAATAAATATTTAAGAAAACTCCTGAAAGAAATTCAAGACAAAAATCATTTGCTTCAAGCTAACGTCGATTTATTGAATGAAAAAATAAGGAATCTGGAAACCATAAAAAAGGTAAACACGTCTCCGCTTAACGCAGATAAGCGCGGGGCAGATGACATTATTGAAGTTGACATATCACAGATCACAGAAAACAAAGAAGTGAAAAGATCTGATATGTCAGTCAACAGACGGCAAAATAACCCATCTGAACCAAGACAGCAAAACTACCCACCACTGAGACCACCGAATAATGTTAATGTCAACGTCAGACGACAAACAAACAACTCGAATGTCATTCCTGCCATCAATAATGAAAATAACCGTGACATTCGTGACGAAAATAGACATTCTAGAAGAAATGTTTGTGCACCCGAAGTGAGGAATAGCGAGGGGGAAAGCGAACAAAATGAATTTCGTCTGGTATCGAGGCAAAGGAAAAGACGTAAAACAAAACCACACTTAGGAACAGGAAATGATCTCAGCATCAAATATAATTTCGAAAGTGGAAGAAAACCTAAAAAACCAGAAGATAAAAAGATATGGCTCTTTCTAGGAAGAATCAAGGACGATGTCCAAACGGAAGCAGTAAGAGATTACATAAATGAAAACTTGAACTCTACGTCAGCTACAGTGAGTGTAAAAAACACACAAAAAGATAATAAATGCTTTCTGGTAGGAATACAACCAGCTCACAAAGATAGAGTGTATGACATAAATTTCTGGCCAGCAGGGGTTGCATTTTCAAGGTTCAACTTTAGATTGGGACATCATCTGCTGGATGAAAAACCAAATCCTGAACCTAATAACCAATCACCCTAACATATATGTCCAATACAGACCAATCTGCTCAAAATAATGCATTTGAATATACAAGGCATCACAAATAAGGTTGAAGCTTTAGAAGATCTAAGTTATAAACTGAGTATAAGTGTTATATGCATAAGTGAACATTGGCTCAATAAAAATAATGAAAACCTTTACCTGATAAGGAACTATAGTCTAGCTACATGTTATACGAGAACACAGCATCAGCACGGGGGAGTCTGCATCTATGTCAAAAATGACATGAAATTCATACAACTAGATGATATTACCAACATGTCAGTCGAAATGTGTCATGAAGTCATTGGCATCTACTTACCTGAACAAAATCTTATTGTGATAGTATATTACACACCTAAAATGCCTAAGGAGCCAAACCATTTCTGGTTTGATGTCATTGAATATATATGTACCACATTTGATAATGAGGTAAATATCACAGTACTTGGAGACTTCAATGTTGATTTCAACTCGCAAGATGGACAGGTGTTGGATATCCTTAATATATTTAAAAGCTATGGTTTACACAGAACAATATACGCTTATACCAGAGAGCATTATAATGGGAGGCAAACCTGTATTGACAACATTTTTACTCATCTCGAAGAACATATTTCAATCACATATAATGCTAACATATCTGATCACTTAGCCCAGATTATACAAATTGATACTGAACCTGTGTACCGAAAACCAAGCAACTTGATCAGAAAATTTTCCAAGAGTAACATCACGTCTCTGAGAGAGAGTCTGGAAAACGTAAACTGGAATATGATATATGAAATTCCTGATATAGATGAAAAATTTGATAAGTTCCTCAATGCATTTTGTCTTCACTATAACAGCTGTATTCCACTTCAACGAAAATCTAATGTCCAATATCAGAAACCTTCTCCTGAGCTAAAGCAAATTAAAGAAACATTAGACCTTATAAGGGAGGTTTACACACAAAACAGAGATAATGAAACTCTTGAATTATATAAGAAATATAAAATATTTTATCTGAGTGCTGCTCAAAACAACAGGAAGATAAATAATCAAATAAAAATTGCAACATCCAAGAACAAACAGAAAACAACTTGGCAGATCATCAAGGAGGAAACAAGAGTAGGAACTCAAAAAACTATGCTAACATCTCCAACAGCCGACAGTCTCAATGAAGACTTCTCCAACATAGGAGCACAAATTTCCCAACAATTCAGCCACAATGATGAGGAAGCACATTCATATCTACAGGGCATAAAATGTAAACAATATAATTCATTATTTTTCAAACCAATTTCAGAAGATGACACTCACAGATTCATACAAAGAATGGCAACCAAACCAACAATGGATATTTACGGAATTAGCACACGTCTCATAAAATCAGTAGGTGATAAGATACTGTCTCCACTAACCCATATAATCAATGAAAGTCTGCAGAACGGAATATTCCCTGACAAGATGAAACTAGCCAGAGTTTGTCCTATACTGAAAAAAGGAGATCCTTCACAGGTTACAAACTACCGTCCAATATCTGTCCTACCAGTGTTCTCGAAGATTCTGGAAATGGTGATGGCTGAACAACTTATTTCCTTCCTGGACAAACATAAGTATCTCCAGAATGCACAATTCGGATTCAGAAAGAACAGATCCACAATTGGTGCTGTGAAAGACCTCTACTCCTTCATTTTGGAGGGCTTTGAAATGCGCCAAGAAACAATTGCTCAATTTTGTGACTTAACGAAGGCTTTTGACTGTATGGATCATGATATATGCTTGGACAAACTGGAACATTATGGTGTCAGAGGAGTGGCCTTATCTTTATTCAAATCTTACCTACTAAACCGTAAGCAGATGACATCACACAATCATGAAAATAGTCCAATCACTACTATGGCACATGGCATTCCACAAGGATCGATACTGGGACCTTTACTATTCATCATCTATATCAATGACCTTCCTAACAATGTTAACTGTCATACCACATTATATGCAGATGATGCCACTTTGGCATCAAGGGACCAGGATAGGAACATCTTAATACAGAGATCGGAGCAAGTCAACAATGAAGCGCTTGGATGGTTTAGCGCCAACAAGCTATGCCTCAATAAGGGAAAAACAAAAAAGGTCATATTCTCATCTTCAACTGATGTGCGTTCAGATGACACATTATTCTTAGGAGTCCAATTTGACGTACACTTAACATGGAAGGCCCATATAACCCAACTAAAATGCAAACTACAACCACCAATATATGCCATTAGACGTGTGAGGCAAATTATAAACTATCAAACAGCACTGCAGTCCTATTATGCACTATTTCATTCCAAAATAACCTACGGTCTAGAAATATGGGGATATTCAAATCATTTACAGGAAATCTTAATTACCCAGAAGGAAGCTATCAAAGCTATTGAGGGTGCACATCCCAGAACACATTGTAAGCCAATCTTCACCAAGTACAACATTCTAACCATTACAGCAGAGTTTATTATCAGAATTATCACAGATGTCGCTTCAAATGTGGACCAATATGCGAAAAGATCAGACTGTCACAATTACAATATAAGGTGTAAGAGTGATTTAAATATAACAGGAACCAGGCTGCAAATCACAGAAAGGAAGAATTTAGGCATCAGGTTATATAACAAGCTCCCATTACACTGGAGAAGATTCAATGTGAGGCACTTGAGGGGAAAGCTGAGGCAACACCTGATAGAACATCCACTATATGATATAATAGAATTTAAAATTTAGATGAATTGTTATGTTTTGACCTTGTTACTATGTAGCATGAATAAAGTTTATTATTATTATTATTACACGAGGGCTATATCATTTCGTCACGATGTCTGTATTTTTCGAATTTTGAGCCGAAAATGGTCTCAATCGACTTTGTTCGACTCACTGATGACGAATCCGTCGGAAAATTCGAGTCTGTCCGTCCGGCCGTAAGCACGATAACTCTCGAACGGAACAACCTAGAGACTTGAAATTTTCAGTGTGGGTTCAGTTCCCGAATGCCTCGGTTAAGTTCGTTAATGGGCCAAATTCCACCAGGGGTTCCTTAAATATGGCCGTTCAAAGTTTTGTTTCCCTGATAACTTGAAAACTACAGATTTGATCGGGATGAAATTTTGCACTCAGATGGATAATTACGTACTCAAGCTACATGCAGAATTTTGTCCAGATCGCATGACCAGAACCATAGAAACCTTAGAAAATTGTAACTTTTGAACGGAAACGCCTAGGGACTTGAAATTTTCAGGATAGGTGTGGATCTTGAATGTCGTGATCACGTTCATCTATGAGCAACATTATACAAGGGGTTCTGTAAATACGGTCGTTTGAAATTTTGTTTTCTCGATAAATTCGAGACTACGGATTCGATCGAGATGAAATTTTGTATTTTCGCGAATATCGCGGTCACGTTCATCCATAAGCAAAATGAGACTAGGGGTTCCGTAAATATGGCCGTTCAAAATATTTTTTTCCAGATAGTTTCGGAACTACTGATCGGATTGGAATGAAATTATGCATCTAGCTGAGGAATAATGTATTCAAAGTACGTGCAAAATGTTGTCCAGACCGCATCACCAAGACCATAGATACCGTAGAAAATTCTAGCGAATTATCGAAACAAAATTGATCAGCTGAAGCAGCGACATGAAGTCTGGAGTTTCGCCTAAGTTTCAGAATTTTTTTGACAGCTGTCAAAAATTCCTTCAATTGGTTTCTAAAACTGGAAAATGCGAATCTACCTACAAGGTGCATGTACGAGCGCTCAAAAGCTCCTGCCTTCACGGCAGTGCTTTTCGTAATTTTTTTTTATTTCATCATTGTTTTCTATATCTCAAATATATAAATACTTATAAATACTGAGATTTATTTTATCTAGCACAGAATTGGGCAATGGGAAAGCAACTTCATGCCCTTCATGGTTGCCAACCAGCTCGAGTTGCAGAGTATGATTCTGCTAGATGTTTCATACATTCGCTTCAGCGAGTCGTTAATCAGTCAATGAAGGTCCAAGCTGAAGTTTAAGACATGATTGCTACTGGAAGACGTCTAGTGACCGATTTAAATCATTCGGGTTCAGCACAAGAAAAATTGCTTGCAAATCAAAAGGAATTAAATTTACCGCAGCATCAGTTAGTGCAGGACATTACAACGAGGTGGAACTCTACCTTCTACATGGCAGAACGCTTGTTGGAACAAAAAAGGGCTATCTCTCTTTATGCAGCTGAAGATGACATACTCACCAATTTGACGACACAACAGTGGGACCTGATGGAGCAGGGCATAAAACTTTTAAAACCATTTGAAGAAATTACAAAAATTACAAGTTCTAGCCTCTCCTGTATTTGTATCCGAGACGATTCCGCATGTGTCTGCATTGAAAAAGTATTTGGACAAGAACGAGACTACACAAAGAACACCGGACTTGGCTCGTATGAGAGCTTCTTTGAAAGTTGAATTGGAAACTCGTTTTGAATCCTTAGGAGACAATGCAAACTACTTGATTGCCACCTTTTTAGACCCAAGATTTAAGTCAGACTATTTAAGAGTTCTTGAAACTGAAAAAGCCCGACAGAAAATCATGTTAGAATATATAAAAAACTCTTGCGACGAATCTTCATCTGACAGATCGCCGTCTCCAACACCTAAACGGATGAAACTGAATCCAACTTCACACGTGAAGCTCTTCACGTCACTTTTTGGGACGGTTTCAATGAAGTAGCAAAAGATAATAGTAGTGATCGTCGCAATCAAGAAAGGGAAAATCCAATTGCTTATGAGATTGACGTTTTCTTGAAGACATCTCGAATCGATCGCAATCACGACCCATACATTTGGTGGTCAGTTAATTTGAACCAGTACCCTCTGTTGTCGCGGTTTGCTAGAATTTATCTTTCAGCTCCTGGCAGCTGCGTTTACAGCGACAGATTATTTTCCGAAGCTGGTCTGGTATACGAAGCCAAGCGGAGTCGCCTCTTACCAACAAATGCGGAAAATTTGGTATTCATTCACCACAATTTGCCACTTGTTGATTTTGAGTACTGAACGGATTATAATTAAAAAATACACATTTTTTACATGCGATTATAAAAATAAAAAGTATTCATAATTTATTGTGGTATGATTTTCCTTGTGTAAATAATGAAAAATTTTTTGAATTTTACTCTTCGATATCTTGCCGGATATTCAAAACAAGGCCGGAAAGGTCGGATACCGGATAGTTATCGGATATCCGTTTCATCTCTAATCGTGAGTAGTGGGGACGTGATGACCTGCCGTCGATTCAAGACCTACGTTGCCGCGTCGATAATTATCACTCTTTGTCATATATAATGAAACAATAATTTGCAATAAAAAAATATTGCAAATGTAAATTGAGATAAAAACTATCCTATTTTTTAAGTTGGATCAAACTGCACTAAATGTGCAAAATTTGATTCAAATCGGTTCAGTATTTTAGGGTTCATCCCGGACAAACATCGCGACACGTAATTTTTATATATAAGGATACCTGGATTTTTTGATCAGTTCAAAGATTAATCGTTTCATCCATGAAAGTGTGTCTATTAAATTTCAATTGATGATTGATGGATCAAAAGTTATAAGCAATTGAAAATATTGGCGAATACATAAATCAGCCTGTATCTCGGCTACGAACTTGATTAGACCTATCATATCTGGGTTTTTTGGGCTCCTCTAGGGTAGCTCTACCTCAGGTTAAGCGCTTGAGGCTCAAGCCGAGTCTATTCTTATTGTTGCTGTTTTCAGTTTTGATCTTTTATGTTTATTTGTTTACGGTTTACGTACAACTCAATCAAAATTTATTTTCGTGTGCAATGCTTCCGCGAGATCATTTTTTATTGGTCAATCGTTCATTTATTTTTATATTTTGTTTTTAGGTATCCAGTGTCAACAAGTTAACATTATTAGCTAGCTACAAAGTCGTATATCGAGTCGCTAAATCAGGAAAACCACACAAAATTGCCGAAAATATTATTTTGCCGGCAGCTTTAGATATGGTTGAAATTATGCTCAACAAGCAAGTTCCAAACAAGTTAAGATTGTCAAAAAAGCATATCGTTTTCTGATAATACTATTTCACGCAGAATAAGCGATATAGCTAATGAATATTCGAGGGTAGTCGAAAAATTGAAGAAGAGCCCACATTTCGCGTTGCAGTTTGACGAATCCACAGATGTTTTCGATTGTGCTCAGTTTGTACTGTTTGTAGTATTTGTGCGCTTTGAAACAGATGGGAGTATCACAGAAGAAATTTCTTTTGCGAAGTTCTTCCTGCAAACCCTTCTGGCCAGTGTTTTTACGATATGTTTTTAGAAAGTTCTCGATATTGATTGGAAAAAATGTATCGCTATTTGTGGCGATGGCGCTATAGTAATTCACGTATCAAGTCCAGAAAATACTGTTTTTTTTGGACGAGTAGACAAATTCTAGATTTACTGGAAGTCTGCGAGTTCAAAAAAACTGTTTTTGGACGTGTTGCGTACACTATTTTTTCGGCGTAGAATAACAAATCAATGAGACACATTTCTTTATTATGATTCTTTGTAGAACAAAATTTCGAACTTTCAAAAATCCAAATGTCCACTAGATTATTTCCATAACAACGATGTGATTCTTTCGTCTGGGAAGTACGTACTTCCCGGGAATGCTACTTTTTCGAAGGAAAAGCGTCTGGGAATTGAGAACTTCCCGGACGGTGGCCGAAAAAAGCTATAACTGGCAAAAATAGCGGACTCGTTGCGAAATTACAATCAATAATGCCAAACGTATCATGGACACACTGTTCTCTTCATCGTCAAGCTCTAGCAGCTTGGGTTCTACCTTCTGATTCAAATGACGTTCTTGAGGAGATTATGGAGTTGATAAAAACATGATGGGCCTCCGATTTCTTTATATCAAACTTTCGTTGAATTTACTTAACTATTGTTCTTGTAGGTAGATTATGATCCTTTTTCAACGAATATAAATGAAGAAATTGGTAGAACTCTGAGAGATATGTGGCCTTCTAAAGGACCAACAAAAATTTCCGAAGTGGTGAAAGATGTCGAAAGTGATAATGATATTGATTATTTTGTAATGAAGTTCGATTTCTCACCATCGAAGTTCATCTAAGAATCCCGTCAAAGCGCCGCAACCGAACATACACCCTCCAAGATCTTTCGTAGCATACCCTGAAAACGACTCACGAAGTTTCAAAAAGACGATTGCAACGGTCCGTTTTTTTTGGAATCGCATATGCCGCGAGAGGCGAGGAAAATCGTGTGGGGAATTCATTATTAGCGAGAGATTATGAGAGAGAGATTGATGGTGAGCGATTAAAGTGAGATTTAGCGAGATCAGGGTTGGATTTTTTTAGAAGAAGTTGTTGAGGCCGCCGTGCGAGAGACAGTAACGAAAACCGCCGTGTGTGAGGATTGGGGTAATTTGCCGTTGTTTTTGGAGCAGTTATTCCCCGAAGGACGAACCGTGTGAGGATCACAAGGTAAAGCACTTGAGTTTCTTTTCTTGCCCGACATCAGAACATAACCGGGCCACCGTGCAGCGTTCGATTTTCACGTTCAAAACCCCTGGCTGCTACTCCGAAATTAGTAACTCGAAATCATTCGGAACCCGTCCGACCGATACCGTATTTTCGGGATATTTCCGCTATTGTACATAATCGCCTACCTTAGTTGAGCTGTAGAAATTGTCGTTTTTTTTAGTTCTTCTGGTGTATGAACCAATATATCTATTAAGTTTATTTTCAATCAGTGATTTTTTTTCCCTTTTTTTTAAGCTGTACTATCCTATGCTATAACTCGAATTTAAAAAACCATCCTTTTATCGCTAACACCCTAGATAAGCCGGACCCTGTCTCCGGCTCAGTAGCTGCCTGGTGGTTTACTATATTTCCACATTAAAAATATAGTTGGCGCCCGAGGAAAAGGCAATTTATTAGACTTCCACAAGAATTAGCAGAAGTTCATAAAATGGCGGAGAAAACCCCGTTACAATTTCTAAAAACCTACTAGGATTATTTCATCAGTTTTCACCAGCAGCTTTCCATTTCCTTTTTTTTTTATTTCATCAGTATTTTCTATATCTCAAATATATAATTACTTATAAATACTGAGATTTATTTTATCTAGCACAGAATTGGGCAATGGGAAAGCAACTTCATGCCCTTCATGGTTGCCAACCTATATAGGTAAAAATCACTAACCGCTCCTCACAAGATGTCGGGCCGAATGGTGATCAAAATTATTCTGTTATTTCTGTCTTTCAAAACAAGTAAATCAAATATTTTTTATAAGATTGCGAAATTCATAATAATGCCTATGAAAGTCGAGATAACCACTTCGGACATTTATGATTATGTGGTTGAACGTGAATGTGAACGTTTCCCAAACTTCATTGTCTGATTGTCTGCCATTTTTCAACTGGCTTGGAATTCAACGGGAATTTATGCAAAGAAATTTCAGAAGAACTATGTGATGAGCATTGAGGAACAGAGCATATTTTTCGTGATCTTTTTCCTAGATTACATCTCACAAACCGCTGCAGTTTCAGCTCGTATACAGTTTATTTGAAACAATTGTCCATAAATTATCATCTAAATATATCACTTTCGATACACAAATGTCTCAAAATCATACAAATATTTCACACTATTCCCATATAAACACACACTCGTTTATTTGTTTTTCATCACTCGGTTAGTTCAAACGATTAAAAGTAGATGTCGCCCACTCCGTGATTTTAACTCTATTTATACATATTCCTTTAAAGAAAAATTGAGAAAAGCACTGCCGTGAAAGCAGGAGCTTTTGAGCGCTCGTACATGCACCTTGTAGGTGGATTCGCATTTTCCAGTTTGAGAAATCAATTGAAGGAATTTTCGACAGCTGTCAAAAAAATTCTGAAACTTAGGCGAAACTCCAGACTTCATGTCAGTGCTTCAGCTGATCAATTTTTTTTCGATAATTCGCTAGAATTTTCTACGGTATCTATGGTCTTGGGGATGCGATCTGTACAAAATTTTGCACGTAGTTTGAAAACATTATTCCTCAGCTAGGTGCAAAATTTCATTCCAATCCGATCAGTGGTTTCGAAACTATCAGGAAAAAAATAGTTTGAACGGCCATATTTACGGAACCCTTCTCTAATTTTGCTCATTGATGAACGTGACCGCGATATTCGCGATTCAAACCCACCCTGAAAATTTCGAAATCCTAAGCCTTTCCGTTCAAATGTTACAATTTTCTATGGTTTCTATGGTTCTGGACATGCGATTTGGACAAAATATTGCTTTAATATATCATTCTCGATTAAAATACAAAATTTCATCTCGATCGAATCCGTAGTTTCGAAATTATCTAGAAAACTAAATTTCAAACGACCGTATTTACGGAACCCCTAGTATAATTCTGCTCATTGTTAAACGTTAACGCAAAATTTCAGATCCACACCTATCCTGAAAATTTCAAGTCCCTAGGCCTTTCCGTTCAAAAGTTATGATTTTCTATGGTTTCTATGGTTCTGGTCATGTGATCTGGAGAAATGTAGCTTAAATATATCATTCTCCATTAATATACAATATTTCGTCACGATCTGATCTGTAGTTTTGGAATTATCAAGAAAACTAAATTTCAAACGACCATATTTACTGAACCCCTAGTATAATTTTGCTCATAGATGAACGTGATCACGGCATTCGAGATCCAAACCTATCCTGAAAATTTCAAGTCCCTAGGCGTTTCCGTTCAAAAGTTACAATTTTCTATGGTTTCTATGGTTCTGGTCATGCGATCTGGACAAAATTTCACATGTAGCTTGAACACTTCATTCTCAATTTGAGTGCACAATTTCATCTCGATCAAATCTGTAGTTTTCAACTAATCAGAGGAACAAAACTTTGAACGGCCATATTCACGGAACCCCTGGTGGAATTTGGCCCATTAACGAACTTATCCGAGGCATTCGGGAACTGAACCCACACTGAAAATTTCAAGTCTCTAGGTTGTTCCGTTCGAGAGTTATCGTGCTTACGGACGGACGGACGGCCGGACAGACTCGACTTTTCCGACGGATTCGTCATCAGAGTCGAACATAGTCGATTGAGACCATTTTCGGCTCAACATTCGAAAAATACAGACATCGTGACGAAATGATATAGCCCTCGTGTAAGTAGTACGAGCGCTCAAAAATAATGAATTCCATCAGAAGTGAAGCCTTGCAAACCCCGCTGTTCAGAATCGTTTGTGGAGATAATATGGGTTCGCTTCATCATAATCTCATTTATCATCATCATCATAATCTCATTTATACCACACGAATACGTGGTTCCTCGATATAAAATAAAAATATTTGGCTTGAAGGCACGTGAAATATGAAAACAATACCCGTTTTCTAAGTTGGGGATTTAGCCGGCAAGAGGCGTTCAGACCAATGGAACCGCGAATGGTGGCTCACTGGCTCAGAAGTTTGGCGACCACTGATGCAGAACATATACAGTAAAACCTCTACTTGCGGACACCTCTATTAAGCGGTCAACCCTTTTAACCGGACACATTTTCTGGAACGAAAGTTTTGCCTATGCCTTTATATGTAAAACCAACCCCATAACCGAATTCAGCCAATGCAGTTTCCTATTTGCGTCTCCACATTTGGCCTTTGTTCAGTGAAGTGTATCATATTCTGCATTGTTATTTGTTCTAGAGTTTTATCGTGTAGTGAATTTTTTTGATGACGACTCCTTCAACGATTGATCCAGTTGTTTTTGGCCTGCATGTGGCGACGGAACTGAGCCAGTTCCGAATGGTCGGCACCTTGACTTTGGTGTGATTCTTGGGGCGATGTCGACGGAACACTGTTCTGGTAGGGTCTCCCATGTCGATAAGGTCCAAGCTTGAGCAGTGGAAACTAAGACCAAGCCCCCAAGAAAAAAGGAGGGCGAGAAGAGCTCGCGCTGACTTAGCCTGTCAAGTGGCGGGAGTGTCGGCAGTCGGGAATTCCTCCCTTCTACATGCAGGTGGTGCCAAAAAGAACGCCCCCGAAAACAACACTCCGCCCTCATGTGAGCGGCCTGCGAAGAGGACTAATAACCTTCCGGATAGGCCCTCTTACAATAAGGTTGCGTTGCGAGTTTTCCCCTGAAGGTGGCCCTAATTCACGAGGGATGGCCAAGCAGGGCGCTCTCGAAGGAGGACCTCAGAACTGTAGAACTGGCGGTGGCTGCTGAGATGGACAGATCCAGAATGGCAAGGCTTAAGGTGCCTATACACGCACCGGCGGCCTGCAGTCCCAGCACTGTCGATTTGAACTGACGATCCAAACCTGTTGCGCACTACACACCATAAAGTTAAATCGTAAGATCTGATCTGAAAATCGAAAACTGACAGTGACCGCGAAATTCGTGATCCGAACCTACCCTGAAAATTTCAAGTCAATAGGCCTTTGCCTTCGAAAGTTATAATTTTCTATGGTTTCTATGGTTCTAGTCATGCGATCTGGGCAAAATGTATCTTGAATATCATTCTCCAGTAAAATACCAAATTTCGTCATGTTCGAATCCGTAGTTTTGAAATTATCGAGAAAACTAAATTTCAAACGACCATATTTACGGAGCCCCGAGTCTAATTTTGCTCATTTATGAACGTGACCGCGACATTTGAGATCCACACCTATCCTGAGAATTTCGAGACCCTAGGCCTTTCCTTCTCAGAGTTATAATAATCTATGGTTCTGGTCATGCGATCTAGACAAAATTTTGCATGTATCTTGAACATGTCATTCTTCATTTCACCTTGATCTAATCTGTAGTTTCGAAGTAATCAGGAGGACAAAATTTCGAACGGCCATATTTATGAAACCCCTGGTTGAATTTTGCCCAATAACGAATCGCGGCATTCGAGATTCAAGATTTCAAGTTTCTAGGACGTTCCGTTCGAGAGTTATCGTGTATACGGCCGAACAGACAGACTCGAATTTTTTGACGGATTCGTCATCAGTGAGTCGAACATAGTCGTTTGAGACCATTTTCGGCTCAAAATTCGGAAAATACAGACATCGTGACGAACTGATATAGCCCTCGTGTAAGTAGAACGATTGCACAAAAAGAGATTATGGATCAAAGAATGGCTGTTGAAACGTTATAAACTATCGCATATGAAATTATTGAGATGACTGAGAATTGGTGCAAAAGATGATCTGAAGAACTATTTGAGAATGGATGATGGCATATTTTTATAAAGTTCAATAAATTCGTTTATGAACTCGGTTCGGACCGGATCGCTCGTTTTGGCTCAGAAATATCTAACTCTTCGGAAGATCTGAATTTTCGATCTGATCGTCAGGAATCGCTCTACACACTGTAGTTTCATGAGCGATCTGGCGGAACTGCAGGCTTCGACCTGTCGATTGCCTGTGTGTGTAGTGAAATCAAAACTGACGATCTACGTATCTGCAGTCCTGGACTGCAGTTCGCCGGTGCGTGTATAGGCACTTTAACCCAAAGTTCCGGAGCGTGGAACTAAATCACCAGGGGGTGATTATAACCTCCTGTGTGGGAACCAGGGGACCAGGCCGGAGCTCCGCACCAGGGGACATACCGGTAGATCCTTAGGATAATCATCTGTCCTCATGGATACTGACATATATGTCACGCAAATAAACTTGCACCATTGCATAGCGGCAACCGATATTCTCCGGTTGCAGCTGACGAAGGTGCAGACATCTTTAACCCTGTTTCAGGAGGGTGGATTAGAGGAGGTGAGGTGTCTCTCCTTTCGAGGAAGGAGGCTCCCAACGACACAAATCCGAAGGCGTGTATACTTGCTTCTGATAATTTCGGGGCACAATTACTTACAATTTTCTGTTTCAGAGATCTAGTAGCGGTCCGGTTTCCGGACTGTACGGGACCGCTGAAAAACTTGGTGGTATGGACGGCATATCTCCCTCACGACTCCCCTGACCATCGAATGAAATGGAGGAACTCGTTATGTTTTGCGAGTGGAGGGGATGGCCCTTGCTCGTTGTTTGTGATGCGAATGCGCGCACCCTTTCTGTGGGGCAGCTCTGACGTCAACCAGAGGGGCGAGGCTCTAGCCGACTTCCTGTTCTCAACCAGTCTGAACTAGGGATGTGCCATACACTCAAAAGTACCGGTTTTCTGTACCGAATTGTATCGATTCTTGAGAACCGGTCCGACTGAATACCTCTGCTGGAGATACCGGTACTCGAATATTGTATCGAATTGTATCATATTTTCGTAAATGAACATAAGATTTCTCCGTATTCATTTATTCATACAGATAAATTGAGAGAATAAGAACGTTCATCGTTATCCCCTGACGGCATTATTACAGTCACAGGTTAATCTATGTTACAAGTTGTAATGGACCCAAATCAATTCTTTTTTTGTTGTTATGAATGAGTTTTAATTTGATTATTTTTTAAATTTCATTGAAAAATGAAAAATATTTGTCTTCTTTTATCATCCATGATGATCCGGTTTTCGAAAAAAAGAAAAAAACATTGGTCTGTATATTCTTTAATAGTACATACACATAGTTTTAACTACAGTCAATATATCTGGCAACTCTGAAATAAAATATAATTTTTCGAAATAACAAATGTGAGTAAGAAACTATATTACTTAAAATACAGTCTTATTTTTAATGAAATTCAGTCTTCTTTCAAAATATTGGAAAAAATTCAATTTCAAATATTTCATTCTTGTAACTCCAAGGAGTTCAGAAAGAGTAATTTTGAAAGTCTCTTGCCTGTCAATCTATTTCTACTAGCTGTGATCGTAGCACCCGCTTTAGAAAATAATCTCTCTGAAGGCACTGAAGTACCAACCACTGTTAGATATTTCGTAGCAGCATTCTTCAAGGAAGTATTGAAACTAGAATTTTTCCAAAATTTTAGATTATCTACACTCAGATTAACTGTAGGATTCTTCAGGAATATTTTGAAATCTAAAGAAAAACCTTCATCAAACGCACAATTTTCTTGTGTGCTCTTAGCCAGCTCCTCATGGTAAGACCACACACTTTTTACCTCAGGTGAAGACTCGGTGGCAATATTAGACTTTGGTTCTGAGGATGCATCAGCTTTGTACAACTCATTTATAAATTGAATAGCTTGTGAACATGCGACTATATTATTAAAATGAAGCTTCTTGAATCGCGGGTCCAATAAAGTTGCTACCGCTAATAATTGTACCTGCTCTACTGAACCGAATCGTTTCTTGACTTCCACAATTGTGCTATCTTGCATTCTTCCGCCAATTTCAGTTAGAGGTGATAGCTTTTCTAAATTTTTTGTCAGGAAATTTATAACTGGAATGATCTTGCTGGCAGTCACGTACTTTTCCCCACATATTTCTCTCGACACCTCTTCAATTGGTTTAAGAATATTCATAATTTCTTGGGCAATTTCCATTTCCATAGCTCAGCATTGGTGGAGCCCTTCGGTTCTCCAGCAATGCTGGTGCTAGATATTGTGAAAGTTGTAGAAATCTTTCAATCATGTGGTATTCTGAATTCCAACGTGTAGGCACAGATTGAATAAGTTTCAGTGGATTTCCAACATTCTGTGCTTTTCTCAATTTGTCTGCTGCTCCTACACTTTGTTTGAAGGAAGTAACTATATTCTTTATCTTTTCGATTATTGTTTTTGTTTCCGTTCCACTGGTTATCTTCGAGGCAACTAGGTCCAATGTATGGACAAAGCAGGGCAAACTTTTATTTTTGCCGAAAGTATCTGATACTGCTTTCAGGATATTCGCTGCATTGTCCGTTACAACTGCTGTAATTTTGTTGTGCTCAATGTGCCAAGTTTCGCAGAGGGACTTCAGACATTCTGATATGTAATTAGCAGTGTGACTCTCATCTAATTCCAAAACACCTATTGTTATATTGTGCAGGTGTTCCTCAAAATAAAAATGAACTGTGAGTCCCAAAAAACTTGTTGTTGTTCTTGTTTCTGTCTATATATCTTTTGTCAACGTGATATAGTTGGCTTTCATTAGCTTATTCTTGACAGAATTTGATAACACTTCATATTTTTGATCTATCAAATTTGTTATCAGCTCACGTCCATGTACACGTCCATACATCGGTGAAACAGTTTTCATGAGGAATTTCATACCCTCCTTTTCCGTTGTATTAAGTGGCAAATTATCTTTGGCAGTCATATAGATAATTGCGTTCGTGATTTTGCCTGATTTTGCTCCAACTGAAAACAAACGATTAATTTTTATTGATTGGGTTAACTTAAATAGGTAATTAATCAAACCTTGGATAGAATTTATTTCTGAAAAAACATCAGAAATACGAGGCTGATGAATATTCGATTTTTGTTCGCATGTTTGTCCGCATCTATCTTGCATATAATTCTCTTTTGTCGAACTGGAACTAGCAATAGTTGATGTAGAAGATTGCGAACCCTCATCATCTAAGTCCATCTTGTCTGATTTTATAGATTCAAACTCGCTTCTTGAGGTTGAAGTTGAAGACTTTGAAACCTAATTCAAATTATAAGGTATATGAATATATATAAATAAATAAATAAATAATATATATGCGCACCTCAGAGCAAAAGGGTATTAAGTGAAAAAATGTGAGTTTTACAGGTGAGCGAAAAATACTTGCATTTTTCGTTCAATTCGCGTTGTGCTTATGGACTTGATACTATGTTATTTTCGTTATTTTAAGTCCAATCGTGTTGAAGGTAGACCACTAAATAGAGTGCGAAATTTAAATGTAGGTGAGCCAAAATACCCGAAAATTGAAATTTTGGACTTATACTCTTTTGTTCTGAGGTACGGATATATAAATGAAAAAATAGCAACTTACCTGCTTATTAAGATTTTCCCTGTTTGTACAATAATTTGGATGGTGTCTTAATAGATGTTTCCTCAAATTTGTGGTTCCCTCTACGCTACGTACCTCACTATTACATAGTTTACATTGTCCTCCAAATTTTGTGCGAATAAATACTTTCCACACATCACTTTTTCCACGCAGCATATCGAATTCTGAAGCACAAAGTACCGGTACCTTAAAATATTAGGGAACTTCAACTAACCGAAAACTGAAAATATCGTCCGTCTTTTTGACTGAAATGTAGGAAATGGGGCAAACCCTATTTATAAGAATGGTTTCCCCTTCTAAAAACTATGCATGTCTCCGAGATAATTTATTTAACATGTTACTTTCCTTCATTAATTTCGGACAATTTATTACTCTAAGCAAAAAATAATTGACCTAAACCCTTCCTAAACATCTCTTAGATAGATAGATATATGTCTATTCATTTTGTTTTCTCCATTTAAATGGACATAAACAAGCCACAGAGATAATTACATATAATTATCTGTACGTGAGATGCGTCAAAAATATAAGATTTATGAAACTTTAAATCCCAATGTATTTCAGATTACAGTATTTCTTTATATGGAAACATAAATCCCATCCTGACAGCAATTAGATCAAGTGTCAACCGAGAGTCATAAAATTTGTGATTTATATTTTATTACTTGTCAGTTGACACGTGTATCAAGCCAGCAGCTGCTCAAGCCAGGGTGTATCCCCTCTCCTATAGCCGACAATGATGGTCGTGCGCATGCGAGGATTTATATTCGAATAATCATCCGATTTTTTAAATGCTTGGTTTCCGAGGATTGGAATTATCCGAGTATGTCCATCGCTGACAGTACAGAACAGAACCGATATGATACTGCCAGAAAATAACGGTATCATGTACCGAATCGACTGCTGAAAAACCGGTACAAAATATCGAATTCTGAAGCACAAAGTACCGGTACCTTGAAATATTGGATTGGATCGCGCATCCCTAGTCTGAACCTACCTAGAGGGGTGACGAACCGACCTTCATCACTTCAAGTAGAAGGGAGGTGCTCGACATCACTATAGGCGCTTTCTATTTGACGATGAATCACTTCCAAACTGAAGCAAAATCAGTTGGTCTGTGTTCTATTTGACAATGTTGTGATTTTGAAGTGATGCGCATCACTTCCAACTGAAGCGACTCTTTGGCAAATTCAGTTTTAATTTCCGTAATCACATCAGTTTAACATAACCTTACTTTTTGGTAAATAAACAATTTGTTGCCATCGATTGAAGATTCTAATAATTTGAAATGGATTATACAATGGAAATGGATGTAGAAGAAGATATGATTGTGGTAAGTAAACATAAATCTGCATAAATGACGAGTTTCAATTTTATTGCTGTTTTGGTTGAATTAATTGTTTCTTTAATTTTCTGACTCTGATTATTATCGTTTTTGTTTAATATTAATTTTCATCTTGTTTCATATCAGGCTTCGGCTGTAGCAATTCTAATGGAAGAAGATATGGAAAGTAGCTCTTCTAGCAGTAGCGAATCATCGGAAGAAGACCTTGTTGAAAGAAGAGAATACAAACTAGGCAGTGATTTCGTGAAACAAATCACGAAATATGATAACAAAGAATTCTCTTCCCACTATCGGCTTTCCAAGTGAGCAGTGAATTATATAATTTCTCTAATCAAAGAGGATAATGTTTTTCCTAACTACAAATCAAGTTGGTAAAACATAACGCCAGAGAAAGGAGTGTATATGACCATCTGGTACTTGGTGAATAGAGATATTTTTTTAGACAACTGGCAAATAGATTCAATGTGACCCAAAGCGCTAGCCACAGGTGAATTCCATCAGTAATAAAATATTTGGTAAAATAGGACGAAATTCATAACGTGGTCAATAGATGTGGAAAAAGAAGATATATGCAGGGGATTTTCCGCTATAATTAACTTTTCCAATTGTGTTGGTACTCTCGATGGAACCCACATTCCGATCTTGAAACCAAAAATAATCAAGAAGCCTATTGTAATAGAAAAAGCTTTCATAGTATAATACTTCAGGCAGTGTGTGACAACAACAAAAGAAGCAACAATTGCAGAGTGCGTACTACACAATATATGTGTGATAATGGATGATTTAGATTCGGTTATTCATGAGGTTGAGGATGATATAGAATCTACAAGTGATAGCAGTGCACAAGTCAATTCGGTCGAAGAAAATTCTTTTTGATTGTTTTATTTAATTTTTATGTAAGGTGGATAATAAATATAAATTTGTTCAATTCAATAAAAATCGATTTTTGATGAGCTTGAAACGTTTTTTATAAAAAAGCTTTGCTTTCTTCACCTTTCGTTTCCCTAATAGTCGGGTTAATATAAAGTATCTCCTCAAGTTATACTTTCCCACTGAAGTAAATAATTTACTATAATGATTTCATGCTATATGAATGATTATTGAATTCTGAAAACAATTATATCATAAAGGTGAATAATATCTTAGATCATTGAGAGTATTGAGACAGACATAATATGTTCAGGTTTCTAGAAGAACAGAATTATTTAATTTTTCATATAATGCTTTCATTTGATATAAATTTTAATTTGTTTATGTCGGTGTTCTGTGTTGTTAACCTAACTTTAATCAAACGCCATCCGAAAAGGTCGTGTTCTATTTGTCAAATTCACTTCAGTTCGAAGTGAAAAAATTCGGAAATTAATCAGTTGTCTGTGGTCCAATAGAAAGCTAGGTATGTTTACCGCCGTGAAGACAGCGGCTAAACTTGGCAGACCATCCGGGTACTCTCGATGGAACCCACATTCCGATCTTGAAACCAAAAAATAATCAAGAAGCCTATTGTAATAGAAAAAGCTTTCATAGTATAATACTTCAGGCAGTGTGCGACAACAACAAAAAAAGCAACAATTGCAGAGTGCGTACTACACAATATATGTGTGATAATGGATGATTTAGACTCGGTTATTCATGAGGTTGAGGATGATATAGAAGCTACAAGTGATAGCAGTGCACAATTCAATTCAGTCGAAGAAAATTCCCAAACAAGAGAACGATTGTTTTATTTTAATTTTTATGTAAGGTGGATAATAAATATGAATTTGTTCAATTCAATAAAAATCGATTTTGATGAGCTTGAAACGTTTTTTTCTACAAAAGCTTTGCTTTCTTAACCTTTCGTTTCCCTAATAGTCGGGTTAACATGAAGTATCTCCTTAAGTTATTCTTTCCCACTGAAGTAAATAATTTACTATAATGATTTCATGCTTTATGAATGATTATTGAATTCTGAAAACAATTATTATATCATAAAGTTGAATAATATCTTAGATAATTGAGAGTATTGAGACAGACATAATATGTTCAGGTTTCTAGAAGAACAGAATTATTTAATATTTTGTATATTGCTTTTATTTGATATGAATTTTATTTTGTTTATGTCGGTGTATCTGTAACTTTAATCAAACGTCATCCAAAAAGGTCGTGTTCTATTTGTCAAATTCACTTCAGTTCGAAGTAAAGAAATTCGGGAATTAATAAGTGGTCTATGGTCAAATAGAAAACTAGGATTGTCTCTACAATTGTATAATGAAGAAGTAAGGAAATACCGAAAGTTGATGAGTTACTTGATTGACGTAACTTGCTATTTAGCAAAACGAGAACTGTCTTTCCGAGGTCATAATGAAAAGAGCGATTCTTTTGATTCCGGAAATTTCAAAGAAACTTTTAATTGGTTAGGCGGGATTCGGAGATACAAGATCATTTGAAGAAAATTAGGCATATTTTCTCGGGGTAATCCAAAACCATTCAAAATTATCTGATAAATTGCATTGCCGAACATCTCGCCGACAAAATTCACACCGAAATCGAAGAGTCTTCATTTTTTTCTGTACACGCGGACGATACAACCGACATTATGGAAAAATCTCATTGCGCGATTTCCATCAGGTATGTGAACAAACAGGGCAAAATCAGGGAGTTCTTTTTAAGATTTTATGACATAAGTGAAGACAGAACAGCCGATACAATGTACGATTTAATCAGGTCAGATTTACAGCCGTTGGATTACAGAAAAAAATTAGTCGGACATTGTTATGATGGCGCTAGTGTAATGGCAGGCTCTCTGAATGGGTTGCATAAAAAATCAAAGATGACGCACCAGTAGCTCTATTCACACATTGTTGCGCGCATAGGCTTAATTTAGTTTTACAGAGTGGCTTGAGGAACATAAAAAATTGCCGGATCTAGAGACCAACGGTGATGAGACAGTTTCCGCTACTGTAACTGATGTTCCTGGTGGTTCGATTACGTTAAATGTTGCGGTTGCTGAAACTTCCCCTCATGCGAAGCCAGTTTTGAAACATTCAAAACGGAATGTTTTGAATAAACCTGTTGTGAAGGAGGATAATCAAACTCATGATTGTATTAGATTGCAAAATGATGACACTCGAGCATCTGTCTTAAATCGTAATGAGTTAATGACGAACGGAATGTCGTTTCTCGCAAAAAGTCAATCCGAAAACGTAACGGCACACTAGTTGTTGGAAGCTGTTCCGGAAATCTGTCCGTTGAGGGCATTGGAAGATTCAGCATCTTTCATGTTTCAAACCTTTGACCGGAAACAACGGAAAATAATCTACAAGAATTTCTAGCATAGAAGTTTTCCTCCGTACAGTGTGAGAAGCTCATCTCAAAGTATCCTGAGTTATTCATCGTTCAAGGTGGTCATTCCAAGCACTGAATATGAAAAGGCTCTGAATGGATCAAATTGGCCTAACAACGCTAGCTAACATTCATCGTTTCTTCGATCCCAAAAGGGCGAACCGTCCAACAGACTAGATGATTCTAAAGTTAATGAATTGCGACTTCTACAGCTAAACTGTTGAAAAACTAATGATAGATAGATGTTATTATACAGTAAGTGATTACTTCAATGATGTTATAGTGTTCAGTTAATTATTGTTATTTTTTATTTTCATCTGTATGACCTATCCTATACATTTATTTGTCTCAGAGGATTAATAAAATTATTATTATTATTATTATTATTATTATTTTGCCAGTGTAACATCCATTCCCGGATTTTTCCCCAGTCAGCCAAACGCACTTTAATTCTGGATTCCACTGTCCAAAAAATGAATCCCCTTTTCTTCTGATAATAGATGGGCTTCCCGGTCTGAAATTATTCAGGTTATGACTCCGACTGGTACAATATTAAAAATGTATTTTCGAAAATAATCGACGATAAAACCTCATCGACAAAGTCTGTTAATGGGGCTAGGGGGTATGTTCAATATAATATTTACAGTCTAGAATTTTCATTTTTAACGGCAGTTTTCAATAATATTTTTGATATCAATGATCCCCTTTTCGATATTCTCCAAAAAAAAAATTATTTGATATCAATTACTGCAAAAATCAAATTATTCTAGCGGAAAAACGCATAAAATCGTTGAGGACTGAAGACTTTTTCAATATAATATTTGAGTTTTTCAAACGTTTTATTGATTACTGATATTTTTGTGTTGAATTATTTTCATTTCTCAACAAACGTACTGTTTTGTAGCCTTAAGCAGTTAGATAGATAGCTGAGCTTATATTTTTGCATGCTGCTTATATTATTGCATGCTGCTTATATTATTGCATGCTGCTTATATTATTGCATGCTGCTTGGTAAAATGATTGGAATTAAGATATCAACCAAGTGCTCCGTTAACCATTGTTCAAATAGTTTTTATAAATCTTGTTCTCAATATTTAAGATTTTTCAGGTTCCCTAAGCCAGTTGATGTTCGAAGAGTTCTTGAATCGAAATTGTCATGCTGTGATGAAACTATAATGATAAAGGATCCTGCTTTATTATATTCTAAACATAGGATTTGCTGTGTTTACTTTGAAACCCTCATGACTTATCACAGATGGAATAAGACCGAAGTGCCTACTTGAAATTTATTTCAGAAACCAGTGAGTGGGAACTCAAAGTGATGATTTGAAAAAAATCGACATGAAAAAGAAAATAATTGTTGAGACTACACAAACCCAAACTACGAAGGATATGTCGTTACATACACCAAAGAAAGAAAAATTGAGGAATTCGGTTAAGATAACACAAAAAGTCGAATACCTAACTGAAAACGATATCAAAAATTTCTATGTTTAAGTCCATGTCAAATTGATAAGAAGATTGAATATGGAAAAATCCAAATTGGAAAACTCTTTCGAAGAGTGATGAAATTATATCCAAAGAAAATTTTAAAAAAGCTTGTGATATTTATCTTCCAAAATTCATAGGGAATATGGCAAAGATGATTTGTTATTTGAAGGATAGAAAATTGGCAGGCCGAAGATACACAAAAGAATTCAAGCAACATGCCTGATCATTATATTATTCAGGCCCAAAAACCTATAGGAGAATGGTTGAAAATTATTATTCCCCTTCTGTGGCAACATTAAGGGGGGATTAGGGACCTTTACACTAACGTTCCAGTCGCGCGCGAAAATCACTCGCGATTTTCGCGCGCGACTATCGCGCGCGACTGGAGCGTGAGTGTAAAGGTCCCTAATGACTAAGAATATTCACAGAGGAACTGGATTGAATTATTTCGTGTTCAGGAGCCTCAAATTGGGATTAAGGAACAAAAATAAAGAGGTATTCCCTCAATGGATGAGGTCTCACTGAAAGCTAATATATAGGTTGGCACTCTATGTTCTATATTAATGTAGACCTATAAAACAATTTTTTAGGCGAAGGAAAAAAATATATTCCGGCCAAAAATGCTCTAGTCTTGATGGCAAGGGGGGTTCATAATACATAATTGGAAGCAGCCACTTGGATATTTTTCCGTGAACAGTGTGTAGCGCTGCTGATTTAAGAGAAATAATTTTTGATTGTATCAAAAAAATGGTTGAAGCAGGACTTGAGGTTAGAGCTCTAATTTCTGACATGGGCTCTAATTTCGTTTTGTTCTCAAAACAGCTAGGTGTAACTGTTGATAATTGCAAATTTCAGGTGAATGGAAGAGAGTTATTTTATATTTTTTATGCTCCCCACTTGATGAAGTGAATGAGAAATTTGCTCATGAAATATGAGGTGCAATTCGAAGATATTCTATATGATATGTCAAACAGTTATATGATTAAGAGGAGGAAAAGAGTTAAGAATGGCAACAAAATTGACAGACGCACATGTATAACCCAGTTGTTTTCAGAAGATGAACGTGAAATATGCTACCCAAGTATTCAGTTCAACAGTGGTTTCTGGTGAGATTTTATTCTATATTAAGAAATATTAAAAGTGTTTCGAGTGCATTGATGATATTTATATGTCTTATGTTTTGAAGCTTTGTCTACCTATTGTAACGAACTTATGCCGGACCTGTCGCGTCTAGATGTTTCCACGTCATTCTAGACTTACCAGAGTATTCCAGAAGCCTTTGCAGCGCTATATAAAACGACATCGGCCCGAGCGAGAGTCAATACAGAATTGCGTAAAACAGACTGGTTTTTCGTTCAAAGACAAAATGATGAGAAAAGTGCGTCTTGCGGAATTGAAAGTCGCGGAGTTGAAACAGGAACTGGAGGAAAGGGAGCTAGAAACCACGGGTAAAAAGGTAGTTCTTCAAAAAAGACTTGCAGAAGGACTTATACAAGAAGGCGAGGACCCCGAAACATTTTTATTTGAAGTTCCCGGAGTTGATTTGAGTTCAATACTGAATAAACTCGAGGAAAATTCTAGAAATTTGGAAGAAAAGTTTCGAGAGACTACTAAATCTTTGAAAGATCTAGAAGAAAATTCCAGAAATCTGGAAGAAAAGTTTCTAGAAACTTCTAGAAATCTGGAGGAGGAGCTCCAAGAAAATTCTAGAAACCTGGAAGAGAAGCTCCTGGAAAGCACGGAAGGGCTAAAACAGGCAATTTGTTGTGTAGAAGAAAAAGTAGAGGCAGAGATAGATAGATTCGAGAAAGAAATGGATTAAATGAAAGAAACCATTAGTAAGCTGGAAAAACGATTTAATGCTGTGCAAACCACGGACATAGTCAACGAGAATTTGATGCTGGACCTGAAGAAAGGTATACAGGAGATAGTAAGGTCAATTCTGGAATCAAGAAGCTTTCTATGAAGCCGCCCCAGTTCGACGGAAAAACTCCATGGGCAAATTACCGCCGTAAATTTGAAGCTGCGGCCAAAGCAAATGAATGGAATGCAGAGGAAAGAGCTGTAGCACATTACGAGGAGAAGCGATAGATATTCTGCAGACCCTCACCGCTCAAGAACAGGAGGACTATGATCAGCTTATTAAACATCTGGAACTAAGATTTGGCCACGCCTATTTCGAACACGTTTACCACTCTCAGCTGAAAAATCGTTACCAGAAATCAGGCGAGAATCACGATACACAAACACCGGTATGCTAATATTCGTTCTTAATTTCGTTCGTTACGCGCAGCTACGTCACTCACGAGTATCCGGACTCTGTTTACCTATTCAATCCCACGTGTACTGTGCTATTATATTCGAATTTGGTGATGTTGTGTTGTCGTTTATGAAACTAATATTATAATATTTGTGTCAGATGATGATGAAGTTTGTTTAACACAGAAATTACGGGGCCGTGGCGCAGTGGATAGCGCAGTCGACTTTGGTGCCGGTCTTCTTGATCGGTCCCGGGTTCCAATCCTCCAGTCGGGAAAGAAATTTTCTGACATGGAGCACGGTTCCACCCATAGACTTATTATAATTAGTCTATGGTTCCACCATTCACTGTTGGGTAAACAATTAACAGTGCTGTGCCTCAAGTGGCGCAGGACACAATGATTGGATACAAACTATTTCAAGAGGTTCTCTTTTATATCCAATTGAAGAACTATGGGAAGTTGCCTTAAAACTTGAAATCGAGTTCCATAGTATGCATGGTTTCTTTCTTTCGAAAGAAAATAAAGTTTTCAAAAAATTAGCAGAGAAAACTATGGCTCAAATAATGACCAAATCTGTGCCCTATGAAGTTGTGTTATATTTTGTCAGGATAAGAACATAATAATATATAAGACTGAGGGAATTGAATAGAAAAATTAGTTTTCAAAATGCTCAGAGAAAATTAGAAAAAAAAAGGCTAAAATTCACTAATTTTAGAAAATAGTATTTTTATGTTATATTTTTTTTATATACTTCTGTTATACTTTTTTCGTGTCATTCATTAAAATATTTATGTAAGTTCTTTCTTCGTTTTTCTTAAGAAAACTGAATTATTAAAATAAATGTTTTCAATATCTTTTGAAATATCAGATTGAGCATTGTTTCAATCAAGGAAATGATTATCAGGCTTAAGTTCATTCAGAGACCATAACGATAAACTCTTAATCGATTCATTCCTAGCTTCTGACTCGATTTTGACCCTTCTTCGGTTTCCCTGAAGGCTCAAAATCGAGCCAAAAGCTAGGAATGAATCGAGATGTATCATCATAACCCTTAATTGAACTGAAACCTGATAATCGTTTCCTCAATTGTTTCAAACGCAGTTTTATATTCATCTGATATCAAGATTCTTTTTTAATCTTTATTTATCCCAAAATGCAATTTTTCTGAAAAATCATAATTTTTTTCAGATATTCAACTATGTTTAATCAGATACTAAACTAATTTCTTTCAATATCTTTCGAATTATCAGATTGAATTTCAATATTCATTCATCGCAAAATACTGAAATTGCCAGAAATATCATTAATTCTTTCGGACATTCCACTGTCCTGGAATTTAATTGAGCAATATGGGTATTCAATTGACTTGATGACAAATCTCCATAACGAATATTTAATGTTATTAGTTTTTTACGAATATTGAGCATATGAATATGTTCAAAAATAGACTTCCGCGGAAAAAATTATATTTTCCTTACTGTTCTAGGTACGTCTCTCGAATTTACATGTTTGCATTAGTAAAGAATCACTGCATCATAAAAAAAAAATTCATTAGTCCATCAAAATTATTTTGGTAGCTACAATCCTTCAAATTAGACCAAAATTCCATTCAATTTCATTCTACCGTTTGAATACAATCTCGAACGTGACGTCACACCCAACTCCCCTCTCAGCTAGAAGATGCGCATCGGCCTACCGTTGTAAGTGTATCGTGGCGAGAATGATATATTAGATCTGATTAAATTGCAAATCGATCATAAGGAGTTCTTTAGAGAACTTTCATTTCCGTTCCAAGCCAAAATTTTCTCGGTCGAACAACTAAAAATCCTTATCAATCTGTGCAATACTAGTTCCCGCAGGGTGTTCATGCATTTCGATGCTACAGGTTCGGTTGTCAGACACCCACTCAAGGAAAACAAGAGGGTATTTTTATATTCTGGAGTCGTTATGTTATCAAATAGGAGAATACTCCCCATACTTTCACTTATTTCTTCTGAACACAATTCAAATACTATTTTGAAACTATTTAACGACTTCAGGTATTCCTGCGAAGAATTAAATGAGTGGCCTTTATTCTCAGGCCTGGTAACTGACCTCAGTTTCGCTACTATCCATGCAGCAATTAAAGCATTCAATAAAATATTATTAATACAATATCTAGAAAAATGCCATGAAATTGTCATGGAGCATTACTGTCGTAGAAAAGATTTTATTACAATTCATCTATGTTGTGCACATTATATGAAAATGATGTGTAACGATGTCAATAAGGCGAGTGAGGATGAACGACAAAAATCTTTTTTGAAAGATATTTTAGGGGTAGCAATAGACATACATATGTAGCATTGAGGAATTAGATAAATAGTTTAAGAATATCGTTGTTCTTCTCAGCAGTAAAATTGACAACGAACTCTGCAAAAACAGTAAAGAAATATTGTGCAATAAGATGAAGAAAACCTCGAATGAATCGAGAAGCGAAGGAGCACAAATAGCAGAAGAGAAAACGATATCCGAAGCAATATATTGTAAAAGTCCTTTTTATAAAAGATATCTTAGAATTTATAATTTGAGGGTGACAAAAGAAGATATTCTTGATGAAAGGATATCGAAAAATATATATTGCAATCCTGAATTCCTTGTTACCATTTAAAAAAAATATTTACCGTTCGCTCCCCTTTGGACGGGTATTGTACTGGAAAAGGACGAATGTAGGCTTAGTAATGCCATCGTAGAAAATTATTTTGGTAATCTAAAATATGATGTTTTGGAAGGGAACCGAAATATGAAATGTTCGAGATTCATTCGCGATTACCAAAATGATGTGAGAGCATTATGTAAAGAGGCTAATCTTGGTATAGAAAAATCCAACCTGACTAATAGAGCAAAAAAACGTCCACTAACTAAAGAAGAACTGCAAATGGACGAGAAAACTGCAAAAGAATCGTGGTGTCGGAAACCAAAACGATTGGTAACCCATTTCAGCGGAAGATATCTGCAACAGTTGAAGGGTCCGTTGGAAAATCCTCAAAAAATTTTTATTATAACGAATGATGAAGAAAATGCTTTATCAAAGACAGAACTTTCACTGGAACCCGACACTAAACTTGCACGCCGATGAAATGCCGCGATAAAATCTCTCCAAATATCTACAGAAGAAATGGAACGAATATTTAAAGAAAGCGTTCTTCAAAGAGAATCCGAAGTCTGGATGAAAGAAAGAGCTAAACGATTAACGGCGTCTTTTTTCTTCAGAATATGTAAGTACAGGGAAGTAGGAAAAAAAATATTATAAACAAAATATTGACTCCATCACAGATCAACGCGCCCGTTGTTCAACACGGTTTTGCTTATGAGCAATCTGCACGGAAAAAATATTCTGAAATGTTTAAGGTTTCGTGTAATCCAAGCGGATTGATTATAGATAAACTCTATCCATTTTTAGCTGGTTATCCGGATTGGGTTGATAGATGAGACAGGGATGATTGAAATAAGATGTCCCTTTTCTTTTCGAAATGAGAATGCCAACGAAGTGCATTTCGAATTTCTGAAGGACTCTACAGAACTTCTGAATAGTTCCGAATATTGGTATCAAATTCAGGGGTTACTGAATATATCTGGACGAAGTTGGTGTGACCTGATATTATTCACATTCAAAGGCATAAAGATAATTAGAGTCAACAAAGATAAAGTCTTTTGGGAAAACGTGATGGTTCCCAAATTGGAATCATTTTTTTATTTCGAGATCTTACCCGCAATTGCAGATCCGGAAAAATCTTTGCCGGATTTCGAGGATAGAAAATGGCGGTTACTTCGAAGTTTAAAACTTCGAAATAATGGATCAGTCGATGATATATTTTATTACAAAAATATTCCAGATCGCTGGCACACAAACAGTTCCAGAAAAATATCATACCGCGAGTATGTCGTCGCGTGCTTCGAAAATGTGACTTGCCCTATTAATGAAATACAAATATGTGATGACCTTAGCCTGAATCCCGGAACCTACATTACTAGTTTCATCATTGATAACTGATTTTGCCTTTTCGACAAAAAAGATAAAATTCAAGAGTTTTCGGTAGAAATAGCATCTCATCTATTTCACAACCCAGGCGATAGTAGTTATTTGAACATAGAAAAATTGCGTTTGGCTTTACCCATTAATGAGAACAACAATCATTTCATTCTTATAATAATCGATATTGAAAACTATACGATTTTTTTTTGGATCCCTTGCAACGTTCAATTGAAGGAAATAAAAAACGACAATTAAGTTATTTCCAAAAACTCATGCAGCTTTTAGAGAAAGATGAAAGATATAATGATAGTATTGTATCTTGGAAAATGATCGATATGGATCGCATATACCAGCAGGACCATTTCAATTGCGGTGTATTTATAATCCATTATTTCCAACAAATTCTGCTGAAAAAATTTAGAAAAGCACTGCCGTGAAGGCAGGAGCTTTTGAGCGCTCGTACATGCACCTTGTAGGTAGATTCGCATTTTCCAGTTTTAGAAACCAATTGAAGGAATTTTTGACAGCTGTCAAAAAAATTCTGAAACTTAGGCGAAACTCCAGAATTCATGTCAGTGCTTCAGCTGATCAATTTTGTTTCGATAATTCGCTAGAATTTTCTACGGTATCTATGGTCTTGGTGATGCGGTCTGGACAAAATTTTGCACGTACTTTGAATACATTATTCCTCAGCTAGATGCATAATTTCATTCCAATCCGATCAGTAGTTCCGAAACTATCTGGAAAAAAATATTTTGAACGGCCATATTTACGGAACCCCTAGTCTCATTTTGCTTATTGATGAACGTGACCGCGATATTCGCGATCCAAACCCTTCCTAGGCCTTTCCGTTCAAAAGTTACAATTTTCTATGGTTTCTATGGTTCTGGTCATGCGATCTGGACAAAATATTGCTTCAATATATCATTCTCGATTAAAATACAAAATTTCATCTCGATCGAATCCGAAGTTTCGAATTTATCGAGAAAACAAAATTTCAAACGACCGTATTTACGGAACCCCTTGTATAATGTTGCTCATAGATGAACGTGATCACGACATTCGAGATCCACACCTATCCTGAAAATTTCAAGTCCCTAGGCATTTCCGTTCAAAAGTTACAATTTTCTATGGTTTCTATGGTTCTGGTCATGCGATCTGGACAAAATTTCGCATGTAGCTAAATCACCTCATTTTCCATCTGAGTGCAAAATTTCATCTCGATCGAATCTGTAGTTTTCAAGTAATCAGGGAAACAAAACTTTGAACGGCCATATTTACGGAACCCCTGGTGGAATTTGGCCCATTAACGAACTTAACCGAGGCATTCGGGATCTGAACCTACACTGAAAATTTCAAGTCTCTAGGTTGATCCGTTCGAGAGTTATCGTGCTTACGGACGGACGGCCGGACGGACGGACGGCCGGACGGACAGACTCGAATTTTCCGACGGATTCGTTATCAGTGAGTCGAACATAGTTGATTGAGACCATTTTGGGCTCAAAATTCGAAAAATACAGACATCGTGACGAAATGATATAGCCCTCGTGTAAGTAGTACGAGCGCTCAAAAACCATTAACCGAAGAAAGGAATATTTTTGACAATCGAGTGTGTATTACTCGAGAACCACTTCCGTCGATTATTATAAATGTATTAGTTGTGAGAGAACCTGTCATATACATTGCTTGACGAACAAATCTGAACCACAAAACGATTTTAAAAATGGAATTTGCGATCTATGTCGTTTGTATTGAACTCACCTCAAGCCATGTTCACAGCTTGAATTCGCTTTTTTATTGCTAAATATAGAGCACCAAAAAAATTGATTATGCCGAATGGTACAGAAGTTTGAAAATACACGAAAAAGGCAAAAGTTAGACAAAATATCGTGGAGTATGCCTACTAGGGACACCAAGTTAAAAAATATGCGCCAAGTACACAACCTCATGGGTGGTGCGGAAATGTGTGCATATCATGTAGAACACTAATTGCCTATACATCGTTCGAATTGAGAATATTTTATTTTGAAAATGAACATGACCTTCATCGATTTTGCTTAGTTTAAATTTTTATCCGTTAAACTAAAATGTTCTACGGCTGGGTTGACATTGTTCCTGATGGTGACAAATTATGAGACCTATGCACTGTGATATAACCATCATTTCCTCATATTATGCAAAAACACAAATAATTTTCACTCCTTTTTTTGGAAAGAAGACGGAAAACGGGAAGTTTGAATTTTTATTCGATTAATCCAAAGAACATTATTCAACGACTCGGTTTACATTGTTCCTGATGGTGACAAATTATGAGACCTATCCACTGTGGTAGAACCATCATTCCCCCATATTATGCAAAAAACAAAAATGATTTCCACTCATTTTTCTGGAAATGAGACGGAAAACGCGAAGTTTGAATTTTTATTCGATTAATCCCAAGAACATTATTCAACGGCTCGGTTTACATTGTTCCTGATGGTGACAAATATGAGACCTATGCCGAGGAGTAAATTTCTACGGAATTCCGTGTACAGATTGTCCAGAATTCCTTCGGAATATCTTCGGGAATTCCCGGAACTCCCTCGGAATTCCCGGAATTTCCTTCTGAATTCACTCGGAATTCTTTTGATTTTCAGAGAATTTTAAGCACGAATTCTGTTATTGAATATGTGAAAGTTCTAGAAGACCCTAGCTTGAAAGTGTAAAGTGAAATCACAGTTTTTATGTTCAAAGTAGTGGTGACTAGTGTTGCAGATCAAACTGCAAACTATCAACAGAAAATAACTGAAAATCAACCAAACATGTCTCTGTTTCGTTCCTGGTGGCGCCGAATTGATGTACTCGATTTTATGCGGCCACACACGCTGAAACATGCTGCGATGCAAGCATCGACTCTAATGTTTCCTGATTCAAGTTGCAGTGTGTGTAGTACTGAATAAAGTATTTGGTATCAGTTGCGAGATGCAGAGTCTGGAATATGGCCCTATACGCGGGCGGATTATTCGTACAGTTCTGATATGTAGAGATTTGATTCGACAGATCCAGATGTGGGATTTTACACCAATAACGGACGGATTTGATACCTTTAACGCAATGATATATGTACGCTTGCCACGTATCAGATATGACAGATATTCCGCTGGTGTATGGGGCGCTAATCCTATTCTGGTCGGCGAGCCTCGACGCAGAATCGGTGATAGTGATGCAAGTTTCAGCGTGTATAGAGATGCGTCGATGCCAAGACAAGAGACGATATTGTTTTAAAGCCCGCTCCACACTCATGCCGCGAATAACGGCAAGAATTCTTGCCGCGAATCTTGGCGTGAACTTCGCGTGTAAATAAGCCATCTACACTCACAGGAATATTCGCAGTTTGGTTCGCGCTTATAGAAAGGCGCTCTGCCTCTTATATACTTATAAGTCGATGTATCGCAAATATCGATGTATTGAAATGTTTTTGTATTGGTGTGAACAGTTAATAAAATCGTATAGAATTTTTTTGTGTCCATAACTCTTTCAAATCCTTTCTCTACATTCCGAGTCCATATAAAGTTTTACTGATATCGATTATAGTGAGAATTTTGCACTCTGTCTGATTTCATCTTGCTACAGAAAACAGAAGGTCATTCGTACTTAATCGGAAATCTGGCATTCTGTTTCTGACAAGTCACTATTTGGTCATTTTCATTGTCAGTTACCTTTTTACTAGTTTCCAAAATAAGCCCCTTTCAAACTTAGATTTACATAAATATGCATGCGTACGTTTGACCGCTCTGACCGGAGTCTTTGTATTTTGGAGTAGCGGAGTATAAAAATAAAAAAGGGAGTGGATCTACTCCGATCGTGATAGCTTTGGCAACGCTGATTATATCCAACGTACCCGACGGACATTAAATCCTACTGCGCAGGTACCGCGAAAGGCCATGAATGTGGACGGTACATTCTTCGCTTTCCGAGATTGCTTTGTCGCGGTATAAAATACCGACTCGGACCGGGGAATGGTGCGAAGCGCGAACGTGAACACCAAGATCCCATCCACACTCGCGTTTCGCGGGTTCGCGGAAGTTCACGACATGAGTGTGGATCGGGCTTAATAATAACTTCACCCGACTGTTCTTGTGTTTCATGAACATCGAGTCGTTTCAGGCATCGCAACAAGTTTCGATGTGAGTAGGCGCTTATGCAACTGATGCAAGTTTCACGAATCCTGGAGTCGATGCATGGCATCGCAGCATGTTTCAGCGTGTTTGGCGCACTTAAAGCGGCCTACACATGCTGAAACATGCGATGGGGGCATCGACTCTAATGTTTTATGATGCAAGTTGCACTGTGTGTAGGACTGAATCACGTATTTGTTATCAGTTGCGGCTTGCAGCGAAGCAGAGTCTGAAATCCCATTCTGGTCGGCGAGCCACGAAGCAGAGTCGGTGATGCTGATGCAAGTTTCAGCATGTATAGAGTTGCGTCGATACGAAGACGAAAGACAAATTTTTTTCAATATGTATTCGAAACTTTTTTTGTTCGAACGGGGGTAGTCCATATGGTCCGCTGGCTCATATACTTATAACGTTTTATTCCGATGAACCATCTTTTGGACCATTTTTTTTTTAATTTCCTTCCTCCTCTAGCTAATATAAAGAGTGCTCCAAGTACTGCTAATAAAACTGGTGTTGGCAAAACATGCCTCATTTTATTCGTAATATCGCCCTAGTTTTAATAATACCTTCATCCGACTGTTCTTGTGAGCAAGCGCTTTTGCAACTGATGCAAATTTGATGCGTCCTGGAGTCGACGCATGGCATCGCATATGTTTCAGCGTGTGTGGCGCACATTAGACACGCGTAAGTCAAACGAATTTTCATACCCGATGAGGCGATGAGATGTTTGTCTATGCTAGGAAATCATAGTTTATGCCGATTCCGACGCACGGTCGCGATTCGGACACATACAGCAAACATCGCGTACACCCGTTGTTTAAAGTTCAAATCATGATATTATTATGAAATACATACATGGTATGCTATTGCGCATGAGCATCCGGAAGATAAAAGGAGAGGGCTCGAGTCTGACTCATGCGCGCGGTCGACCAAAAGAAGGAAAGTTAGTAGGTGGTTTGAATTCATTTCGTAAGGCGGATCGACACGTACGGCAGACGTTTACCCGTTTAAATTAAAAAATCGTTTTGTAGGAGAGAACAAGTTGGTTTGTTTTGTAAGTGATTTTCTGTGAAAATGAATTTAGAAGAAAATTCGAAAGGAACCCAAACAAATGGTGGTGAAATATTTGTTTCGTTTATGGAGAAAGAATTGAAAATGGAAATTCCGGAGTTACTTAAACTTCATTTAAAATTTCATTCTTTGGACAATACTCTTGTGATGTGTTCGCTTTCTGATGAGAAAATAGATGAAGTTGAAAAGTTCGCAAAAAATACATTGATGAAGGTGCAATAGCGTCATACTACGGTTCATTTTTCAAAAAAAAACTAGAATTGTTTATATTAACAAAAGGACAAAAAACAATATTGCAAAATATGCAGAAAATTTGCGAACAAAAGATTTCAAATCAGGATAACTCAAGAATAAAGACAATTGAGCGAACAAAATGTAGAAGTGCAGTGAAACCTGTAGTAAAATCGAAAACATCAGAGGAAACCTCGGAAGAAACAATGGATGTAATTCACCGAGTTCACTGTGCTCCAAACATTACAGAGGAAACTATTAATTTAAGAAAAATGTTGAGCAAAGGTGAGTACTCGAATAAATGTGAATGTAGTTCTATTCCTATCTAATACTCCTTTATACATAATCTTTGTTTCGAGGAGGTGACAGCCGTATTACTTTTTTACTCAATCGACAAGGTTCGGCTCACTGATGACGAATCCGTCGGAAAATTCGAGTCTGGCCGTCTACACGAACTCTTGAACGGAACGTCCTAGAAACTTGAAATTTTCAGGGAAGGTTCGAATCTCGAATGCCGGGGTTAAGTTCGTTATTGACCAAAATTCGACGAGGGGTTCCGCAAATATGGCCGTTCGAAATTGTGTTCTCCTGATTACTTCGAAACTACTGATTCGATCGAGGTGAAACTTCGCACTCAGATGGAGAATGCTCGGGAGAATGACGTGTTCAAGCTACATGCATAATTTTGTCTAGATCGCATGATCAGAATCATAGAAACCATAGAAAACTATGACTTCCGAACGGAAAGGCTTAGGGACTTGACATTTTCTGGGTAGGTCGAGGGGTAGGTTCAGATCTCGAATGTCGCGGTCACGTTCATCAATGAGCAAAATTAGACTAGGGGTTTCGTAAATATGGCCGTTTAAAATTTAGTTTTCTTGATAATTGCAAAACTACGGATTCGATCGTAATTTTGTATTTTAATGGAGAATGATATATTCAAGCTACATTTTGTCGAGATCGCATGAACAGAACCATAGAAAATTATAACTTTCGACCAGAAAAGCCTAGGAACGTATGTCAATGAGCAAAATTAGACTATGGGTTCCATAAATATGGCCGTTCAAAATATTTTTTTCCTGATAATTTTGAAACTAGGGATTGAATTGGAATGAAATTCTGCACATTGATAAACAATAATGTATTCAAACTACGTGCGATTTTGTCCAGTTCACATCACCAAGATCATAGATACCGTAGAAAATTGTAGCGAATTATGTAGTCGGAGTTTCGACTTAGTTTCAAATTGTTTTCGACAGCTGCCGAAAATTTCTCCAATTGGTTTCTAAAACTGGAAAATGCGATTCTACCCGAGCTACCTACAAGGTGCATGAACGAGCGCTCAAAAGCTTTGCGATGATATATAAATCAAATTTAACGTTGTATTGCATGTTTCAAATACATTTTATTCACTTCAGAATCTTAAAATGCGTAACGAACAGATCAGTGTTGGGATTTCCTCGAGAATTTTTTTTGTTTTTATGACAGCTAAAAATTATTGCTTCGTAAATAAATAACTTATGATCATTGAACATACTATATATGTACATACATTGCGGCTCCAAACTCCTTGCGAAAATGCTGAATATATTCCGAATTCACCTGGAACTGCTCGTCCTGCTAGTATGATTCAAGCCGAATATTCAAACTTCACATTGAAAGCTGAAGATAATACTGAAAATGACGGCGCCAAATCAATGAAAAGAAAAAGAAAGCGAGGAAAGAAGGCTGTTGGAAAGACTGAGAAAAAGAAAAATCCTAGGAAAAATCCAACAGATGATAGCGAATGTGACGAATTCTAGCTCGGATTCTGGTAAAGAAATGGAGTCGAATTTTTAGGAAGTGGAGATATCGAGGAGACAAATATTTCCACTAATTCTGAAGTCTCCAATATAAACCCTAATCCACAAATATCCCGTTGGAAAGAAGAATTATAAAGCAGGGCCTCCAGAAAACAGGGGAGATTGCAAAGATCAGCAGAAAATAATCCTTGTGTTACGAACTTTTATAAGTATATCGACCAGATTTCAATTCTTGTCAAACAAAATAGAGATTTAAGTTCAAGACTTTCTGAGTTTGGATCCACGAAAAAAATTTCGAATTTTAACCAAAATGACTAAATCACTCTTCTTTTAGGCTTACTGTTGGACACTGCTAAAAAAAATATTGGAAGGGTTAAAAATAATGCATTCGATTCAGAACTGAGACAATTTTCAATTTACCTATTTTTAATTTGTGGGAGACTAGCTTACGAAACTTTATATTCCAACATGAAAGGCTGTTTACCTTCTCCTTCTGTGTTATGCAAGGAAATTCAGTCTTTTGAGCATTTTGATGAGGGACTTGTCAGAATGGAGCAACTCAGTACATTTCTCACGGAAAAAGGATTACCAAGAGTTGTATGGATAAGCGAAGACGGAACTCGAATTAACGGGAGAATCCAATATAGTGCTCATGCTAGAGGAGAATCAGATCGATCCCCTAAATCCAAATTCGAATTATGAAACCCTCGACAATAATTTTCCCGTGGTTTTTCCGGGAATTTCAGACTTGATGGAAGAACACGATAAAGAGACGTCGGAAGATGAAACCGAAGAATCGACTGAAGTTTTAGAAGAATTGAAAGGTTTAGAGATACCTAATCAAAGGACACTAGAACTCAATAGACAACTAAAAAAATCCGAAATAATAGTGAATGGAAAAATCATGAAGAAATCAACCCTTTGCTGGTTATTTTCTAAAAATGTCAGTAAATTATCAGCAGATCGTATACTACGTGTGAGAGATCCGTCCAACTCTCGGTCCAACTTGAACAGCCGGCAAAATATGGAGTGGATAATATAAAACTCGAAAAATATTATGCAGTTTTTTATCACGAACAGTGGTATATTGGCCGTAGCTGTATAGGAGTAAGAATATAGAGTCATTGTTTGCAGATAATGTTCTTTTTGCATATTTTAATGAACTCAACACTAAATATAAAGCATCGCCCTTATGGACTTTCTACTCCATGCTAAGAAGCACAATCAACATAAATAATGCATGGTTATAGGTAACTTTTGAGATTTGTAAATAAAGTTCTTTCTCTGTACTTGTATCTTAGTATTTATTGTTATAATCGTAGATAAAGTATAGTATTCAACTTGCGGTAATGGTCATAACTCACTTGATGAATTACATCACTCGCCTTCGGCTCGTGCTGCAAACTCTGCGTGAGTTATGCCCTACATTACCGCTCGTTAAATAATATACTATTATGTTCACAAATAATAATAATAATAAAATTTTTATTGGACCAACCAAAGGGCTATCGACCGGGGTATTTCTGCCCCTTAACATTATTCAACATTTAACAATATAATAATTCTATATGAAGAGTAATACGAAAAGCACTGCCGTGAAGGCAGAAGCTTTTGAGCGCTCGTACATGCACCTTGTAGGTAGATTCGCATTTTCCAGTTTTAGAAATCAATTGAAGAATTTTTGACTGCTGTCAAAAAAATTCGGAAACTTAGGCAAAACTCCAGACTTCATGTCGGTGCTTCAGCTGATCAATTTTTTTCCGATAATCCGCTAGAATTTTCCACGGTATCTATGGTCTTGGTGATGCGATCTGGACAAAATTTTGCACGTAGTTTGAATACATTATTCCTGAGCTAGGTGCATAATTTCATTCCAATCCGATCAGTAGTTTCGAAACTATCAGGAAAAAAATATTTTGAACGGCCATATTTACGGAACCCCTAGTCTAATTTTGCTCATTGATGAACGTGACCGTGAAATTTGCGATCCAAACCCACCCTGAAAATTTCAAGTTCCTTGGCCTTTCCGTTCGAAAGTTAGAATTTTCTATGGTTTCTATGGTTCTGGTCAAGCGATCTGGACAAAATATTGCTTCAATATATCATTCTCGATTAAAATACAAAATTTCATCTCGATCGAATCCGTAGTTTCGAATTTATCGAGAAAACAAAATTTCAAACGACCGTATTTACGGAACCCCTTGTATAATGTTGCTCATAGATGAACGTGATCACGACATTCAAGATCCAGACCTATCCTGAAAATTTCAAGTCCCTAGGCGTTTCCGTTCAAAAGTTACAATTTTCTATGGTTTCTATGGTTCTGGTCATCCAATTTGGACAAAATTCCACATGTAGCTTGAACACCTCATTTTCCATTTGAGTGCAAAATTTCATCTCTATCAAATCTGTTGTTCTCAAGTCATCAGGGAAACAAAACTTTTAACGGCCATATTTTCGGAACCCCTGGTGGAATTTGGCCCATTAACGAACTTAACCGAGCCATTCGGGAACTGAACCCACACTGAAAATTTCAAGTCTCTAGGTTGTTCCGTTCGAGAGTTATCGTGCTTACGATAACTCTACGGACAGACTCGAATTTTCCGACGGATTCGTCATCAGTGAGTCGAACATAGTCGATTGAGACCATTTTCGGCTCAAAATTCGAAAAATACAGACATCGTGACGAAATGATATAGCCCTTGTGTAAGTAGTACGAGCGCTCAAAAAGTAAGTTCAACTGTAAAAAAAAAATAAATATTCATGTGAGTTCCTCCAATTCCGAAATGAGAATTTTCGCTGGATAAATTCTTCTGTTGCCTTGGGTGTGATTGTTTGTCATCACCGGTTGAAGAATCAACATTTTTTTGAAAATGTCAGAAAGTAAAAAGTGAAAAATTGATGAGATTCATTGAAAGATACTGTTACCGTGGTTTATGTTACATGTTCATGTATTTTTGTTTACTTTACGAGTCACAAAGTTGTGCTATTTTTTTTTTTTTCAATAAAAATATGTTAAAAATTGAAAATTATGTCTTCTTTTATTAAAAATTCCCTTGTCTAGCAGTGTTTTTACTTTTTGAATATGAAAACGAGGCAAAAATAGTGATAAGATTATGAAATCTGTTGTTCGAAATATTTAAAGTCGTTTTTCCATTTTCCTGTTTTTGTATCATACAACCTTGTAATACCTAGGCAGCGACATATGTCTCGTATACATTTCTGTCATTAAATCACGAACAAGTATACTTGCAGCCATCTTTAAAATGACTACTAAAATACGTGTAGACGCTTACTTGCGCGCCAGCGAATTCATTTAATTACTTGATTTAGTAGCTTGCGCGAGCTATTTGACACGTGTAAAAAAATTCGTCATAAAAAATTCGTTCAAAGTATATTTAGCAAGAATTATATTGACGACTCGACTTATTAACATTTGAATATTGTACCCAGTAGAATTGCAGTTAGTGGTTAACCTAAAATGGATATAAGCAGACCAATGCAATATGATGCAATGATTCGCAATTGATCATTTATCCACATCATAGTGAAAGATAACATAAAAATAGGAAAATACAAAATGAGCGGTTAGTTACTGTGATTTCTGGCCACCTTGTTTGTCCTCTTCGTGTAGTTCACGCCAAGATATAGAAATGAATTTTTCCACATTAACCTCACTTCGATTCACGAATACGAAATCAGTTTATTGTTCATCCGAATACAAAACGTTGGAATGGGAAAGATTACGTTCACAAAACATTGTAACTGCCATGACGCCAACTCGAGACACCGACAGTCTACATCTGCAATGGCAAACCGCTGACCGCATGGACTAGTGCCACTAGTTGTGACTGGTGGGTGGTGGGGTGGTTCCATGTCGGAGGAAGAGGGATAGTATGAGGAATTGGGATACGCGATACGCCTGCGCATCTTATATGGCGGCAAAAACGATGCACACACACTGTGTGGTGTGAGTGTGATTAAGTCAAGATTCAAATTTCCGATTCAAAGTTTCAAAGCACAGCGACCGTGATTTTCACGTTGGACGCGCTTTCACGTTTATGGCTGCGTCATAGTTCACTCGTACGATGTAAGAAGGAAGGGAAAATGATAACTTTTTTTTCAGCCTATACAAATATTTTCAGTTTTGTTTTTTGACTAGATATGCATATTTATATACAGGACTATAGACGTTTTGGACGTGAAATAATATTTTGTATCGTCCACTGTATCAATTTTGGAAATAGGGTGAATTTGCCGGTAAGCCGGACAGTACCGGTAGTCGGACAAAACGGGGATTATTTGAAAAAACTTGAGAAAAATGCAATAAAAATTCCCTAAATAATAACGGATCAGTAGAGCCAATGTACCTACACCTTACTGGTTAATTTTTCGTTCAACAGTTGCTACCATCCTAATGTAAAAAGCGCGCGAATTTAGTGATATGCCAGCGTTTGCCTATTGTTGAGCATTGTAAATCAGCAGGTGCTATTTCAAAGGTATGTAAAAAATATTTTCGAACATTTTATGAATTCGCATGTACAGTAAGAATCCGTTTATTATGACTCCGGCTATATTGACCAACCGTATGACGCAATTGCAGTGTTTATTCAGGTTTTTATATAAAATCCTTACAACCATAGAAACCATAAAAAATTGTAACTTTCGAACAGAAACGCCTAGAGAATTGAAATTTTCAGGATAGGTGTGGATCTCGGATGTCGTGATAACGTTCATCTATGAGCAAAATTATACGAGGGGTTCTGTAAATGTGGTCGTTAGAAATTTAGTTTTCTTGATAATTTCAAAACTACGATTCTATCGTGACGAAATCTTGTATATCAATGGAAATGATATATTCAAGCTACATTTTGTTCAGATCGCATGACCAGAACCATAGAAACCATATAAAATTATAACTTACGAACGGAAAAGCCCAGGAACTAGAAATTTTCAGGGCAGGTTTGGATCTCGAATGTCGCGGTCACGTTCATCAATGAGCAAAATTATACTACGGCTTTTCCGTACATATACCTGTTCAAAATATTTTTTCCTGATAATTTTGAAATACTGATTGGATTGGAATTGAAATTTCGCTCATAGATGAAGAATAATGTATTCAAGTCCGTCCCTCCGGTCGTCTTTCCGTATACACGATAACTCTTGAACGGAACGACCTATAAACTTGAAATTTTCAGGGCAGGTTTAAGTTTTTAGTTTTATTTCCTGTAGATACAAAATAAACTGAGTACCTACCTAATATAATATGATCATAAAATAAACGATCATAAGAAAACCTCCCCAGATGTCGCCCCGTTGAAAATTAACTTATCATAAGCTGTCCGACTACTAGCGACTGTGTGTTAGACTACTGGCATAAACTGTCCGACTACCAGGGAAAATAGACTTTTTTCATTATTTCATTTGCAGAAAAATCATATAGAGCTGAATAAAGTATTTTTTGTGATTATATGTGTGGTCATATTCTCAATACCTTACCTAAAGAAAGAATTAGAATGATGACTCTCGAACTATAGTTTCTAGACGAATTTCAAGTTCATATTTGCTCAAACTGTCCGACCACTGGCGAACTCACTCTAAATGTTCAGTTGCAATAAACTACTTTTTGATTTAAAATTAAGTTTATGTTTTATTTATAGTGTCGAGCATTGGTGCCTTTATCTTACTCTTACGAAACTGCCAAATACACGAAAAACTTATGTGTTGATCCCTAGGAAATAACAGATAGGGAAAAGCCCCAGAGATGTTGTAAATCGTAAACTGAAGGAAGTTTATTTGGCAGCAACATGGTCCTGTTACTACCTATATCCGTACCTCAGAGCAAAAGGGTATCAAGTCACAAAATGTGAGTTTCCAAGGAGAGCGTAAAATACTTCGTTTGATTTGCGTTGTGATTAAGGACTTGATACTATGTTATTTTCCTTATTTTAAGTCCAATCGTCTTGAAGTTAGACCACTAAATAAAGCGCGAAATTTAAATGAAGGTGAGCCAAAAAACCCGAAAATTGAAATTTTGGACTTAATACCCTTTTGCTCTGAGGTACGGATATGCAAATGGAAAGACAAACGAGAATAACGAGATTACCTTACCATTTCAAAAATGTGTGTTATTGAAATGGTGGAGGTGTATAATCGTAATGGAAACTTTCTATGAAATCGTGTATAGGTTATTCGAGATAACAATAAAGGAATGACGGATCAGATCAAATGCTGTCGTATTACACATCTCTAAAAAAGACTATTAGATGGCCCAAAAAGGTTTCACTACAAATTATAGATATGTATTTATTTCTTTTTGAGCGCTCGTACTACTTACACGAGGGCTATATCATTTCGTAACGATGTCTGTATTTTTCGAATTTTGTGCCGAAAATGGTCTCAATCGACTATGTTCGACTCACTGATGACGAATCCGTCGGAAAATTCGAGTCTGTCCGTCCGGCCGTCCGTAAGCACGATAACTCTCGAACGGATCAACCTAGAGACTTGAAATTTTCAGTGTAGGTTCAGATCCCAAATGCCTCGGTTAAGTTCGTTAATGGGCAGAATTCCACCTGGGGTTCCGTAAATATGGCCGTTCAAAATTTTGTTCTCCTGATTACTTCGAAACTACAGATTCGATCGAGATGAAACTTTGCACTTAAATGGAGAATGAGGTGTGCAACCTACATGTGAAATTTTGTCCAGATCGCATGACCAGAACCATAGAAACCATAGAAAATTGTAACTTTTGAACGGAAACGCCTAGGGACTTGAAATCTCTTCAGGATACGTGAGGTTCTGGAATGTCGTGATGGCGTTCATCTATGAGCAAAATTATTCTAGGGTTTCCGTAAATATGGTCGTTTGAAATTTAGTTCTTGATAATTTCAAAACAACAGATTCGATCGTCACGAAATTTTGTATTTAAATGGAGAATGATATATTCAAGCTACATTTTATCCACATTGCTTGACCAGAACCATAGAAACCATAGAAAATCATAACTTTCGAACAGAAAGGCCTAGGGACTTGAAATTTTCAGGATAGGTGTGGATCTGAAATGTCGCGTTCACGTTTAACAATGAGCAGAATTATACTAGGGGTTCCGTAAATACGGTCGTTTGAAATTTTGTTTTCTCGATAATTTCGAAACTACGGATTCGATCGAGATGAAATTTTGTATTTTAATCGGGAATGATATATTAAAGCAATATTTTGTCCAGATCGCATGACCAGAACCATAGAAACCATAGAAAATTGTAACTTCTGAACGGAAAGGCCTAGGAACTTGAAATTTTCAGGGTGGGTTTGGATCGCGAATATCGCAGTCACGTTCATCAATGAGCAAAATTAGACTAGGGGTTCCGTAAATATGGCCGTTCAGAATATTTTTTTCCTAATAGTTTCGAAACTACTGATCTGATTGGAATGGAATTTTGCACCTAGCTGAGGAATAATGTTTTCAAACTACGTGCAAAATTTTGTCCAGATCGTATCACCAAGACCATAGATACCGTAGAAAATTCTAGCGAATTATCGAAAAAAAAATTGATCAGCTGAAGCACTGACATGAAGTCTGGAGTTTCGCCTAAGTTTCAGAAATTTTTTGACAGCTGTCGAAAATTTCTTGAATTGATTTCTGAAACTGGAAAATGCGAATCCACCTACAAGGTGCATGTACGAGCGCTCTTAAGCTCCTGCCTTCACGGCAGTGCTTTTCGTAATTTTTTTTTACTTCTTTGAGCACAAAATTTCTTAAGAAGTAACTTCTAAAATAAAACTGATAAACAGCGTCGGACAAAGCCATGTCGTATATGTTCCCAATAGGGAATCCAATCCCGCGGCTTTAAAGTCAATCAATCCCGCGGATCCGCAAGAAAGCGGGATTGTTAACAATAAAATATACTCTTCGTTCTCAACCTATCAAACATGTTAATAAAAAGGTCCTATGCAATTAAAAACATACTATAGTCAAGGCCGTACCCAAGAAAAAATTTCGGAGAGTGGTTGAAAACATTTTTAAACCAAAATTTTTTTAAATTCAATCTTCAAATGAAGCATTTTTCGGCCGTTCTTAACTCTCAATTATCAAAAGTTTAGAGGACAAAAAACGATGGTTTGACTTGAAAATGTTCAAGAATTGCAAGGATTTTGAGACATTTCTTTTCCGGAAAATTTCGGGGGGGTTTCAACCCCTCCGCATTCATTTTATTTCATGTTTTAATATAACTGGTCAAGTGTTGTTCGTACTCGTACAGCCATAGAAGAAGCATCTCAGAAGACGTTTGCGCTTTTATCGTCGAATACGGAATTTTAATATTGAATCTCGCACAGTTGTTCCAGCAGAATTTCAGAGGGATCCCGCATTTGCAGGATTGGATTCCCTAGTACCCAAGATGAAAAAATTGAGAAGGACCGACGTGAAGTCAACAGCTTTTGAGCGCTCATCCATCCACCTACTCGGCTGAATATTTTAACTCGTTATTTGGCTTATACAAACTGAATTTCAACCCGATCTTATCTGTTGTTACAGAAATATTGGGAATTTTTTATTCAATAATTCGTTGGTATCTGAAATGTTTCTGGTTATGCGATCTGAATAAAATTTCACATGTAGCTTAAATCATAGCCGTCTTTATTATATAAAGACGGCTGTGCTTAAATATACCTATCATTCTCCACTAAAATACAAAATTTAGTCACGATCGAATCCGTGGTTTTGAAATTATCAAAAAAAAAAAATTTCAAACGACCATATTTACGGAATCCTGTTCGAATTTTGCCCAATAACGAACTCGGCATTCGAACTGTGCCCGAAAATATCAAGTTTCTAGGTCGTTCCGTTCGACAGTTATCGTGTATACGAACAGACAGACTGATCAGTGAGTAGAACCTTATTGATTGAGACCATTATGGGCTCAAAATTCGAAAAATACAGACATTGTGACGAAATGCCCTCGTGTAAGCAGAACGAGCGCTCAAAAACACCGAGAAACGCGTTATTTTTAGCTCACCAGTGAAGAGAAGCCAGCCCTGTTATGGGATATTGTTTTAAAAAGTTTCACGAACAATGAAAATAAGTACGCAATCTGGCAGTCAACGTGTTAAATGCAAAACTAGGATTTTACCGAGAATTTCACTCTGAACAATACAGCATGTTTCATGAATATAACTCTAAAACATTCGTTCAAAGTATATTTAGCAAAACTTATATTGACGATGCAACTCCTAGCTACATCAAAATACAAAATACTAAAATGGATATAAGCAGACCAATGCAATATGATGCAATGATTCGCAATTGATCATTTACCCACATCATAGTGAAAGATAACATAAAAATAGGAAAAAAAGAAATGAGCAGTTAGTTACTGTGATTTCTGGCCACCTTGTTTGTCCTCTTCGTGTGGTTCTCGCCAAGATATAGAGATGTATTTTTCCACATTAACCTCACTTCGATTCACGAATACGAAATCAGTTTATTGTTCATCCGAATTCAAAACGTTGAAATGGGAAAGATGAAAGATTATGTTCACAAAATTGCAACTTGCAACTGCCAAGACGACAAATCGAGACATCGACATAGTCTAGCAATATAAAGTTCAGAACAACAATATGTAATAACAACGCAACCGCAACGCAACCTACAATCTACAATGGCAAACCGGAAACCGTTAACCGCATGGACTAGTGGTGGATGGAGGTCTGGAGTAGGAGGAAGAGGGAAGGGATAGTATTAGGACGGATGCGCGATACGCAGCACGCTTGCGCATCTTAATATGGCGGCAAAAACGATGCACAGCAGCATTGCCGTTGCTAGGGAAATTTCCCTAGATCTAGGGAAGAATATCGCGAGACAGGGAAAAAGGGGATTTTTCTATTTTCTAGGGAATTTTTCAGGTTTCTCGAATTATTTCCAAACTGCAGAGCTTCTTGAAATTCTCAAACAAATTCTTAGCAGACTCTAGTTAGAATGACGGAATAAACAATACCGCGAATGCGGCTTTTATTAAAGTACAGAATGAAAATGCAATAAGTTCAGAAATACGAGAAATATGGCCCAATTGTTGTGAAAAATTTTCAAAGATGCCACACTATGATCATAAATATTACAATCGGCAATATCCTCATGCGATTCCAAATTCCAAGCCAGCCCTTTTATGAGTTGTTTTAGTTGTTTACACTACATCCCTTATCGCATCCAGCTTGTTTTGAAGGGCGGCTTCTTTGATGGTGATGGTTCTGGGTTCATAATGATCGATTTGTTTAGATTCTTAGGCCACATCTGTGGGTTTTTCAAAAACGATTTCTATTTCCAAAAATTCACCAATCAGAGTTTTGAGCTCAAGAAGTGGGAGAAAAATTGGGGAATCTTATTCTATTCTACTTATTCTACAAAAATATTCATTTCTTTCAATTGTGAAGAGAAGAGCTAAAAATTTAAATTTTGATGTTCGTTTAGTGTGTATCCAGATTTAAAGTTTTATAAGTTTTGAGTTTTTTCTTATATTCTGACTTTTTTGTGCCATTGTGCTTTTGGATTCGAGCATTATAAATTGTGCTATTGAAGGTGAGTTGTACTAAGTATTTGTTATTTTTTATGGCATCGGATAATTATTATTAAATTAATTAATTTAATTATTTGTTAATATTTTAATATAATAATATTGTTCCTTTCAATTCAAGAACAAATTTTAGTGTTACTTTTCATAGTTTTCATTGAATCTTGAATCTCATCTGGCAAAGATTATTGTAGTGATTTTTTTATATTTAACGTATAGACTTTTTCATAACCGAAAATAACAGTTTCTGAGATCTTTTGAGTTCTTGTGTCTTTCATAAAATTTCTCACCCTACTTCAATTTTCGCCAATTTTTTCTACGTTGACCAAGTTTGATTATAATTTGGGATTATTTCCAGTAGAAAATGATAATGATGTGTATGAAAAAAGCAAATCTATTTTAAAATAATTTTTTCATACATAAATTGTGGAATTCGAGAGTCGCAGGCAAATTGTTATTAGACATTGATTTTGATTTTCTTTATATACCAACTCTCAAATCATACTAATTTTTTTTCAACGTCTAATACAGGATAGTTTTCCTTTTTTCATACATATCATATCCTGTTCTGATGAAAATAATTCAAAATCATAATCAAATTTGGTCAACGTAAAAAAAATTGACGAAAAATAAAGTAAGGTGAGAAATCTTTCCATTATCACAAGAACTCAAATAACTGGTAAACTGTTGATTTTTTGTAATCAATGAATATGGCTCAAATGACTGCAAATAAGTCATACTGACATGTCCTCCAACGTCTAATTTGGAAACACCCTGTAAATATACCGTCGCATGAGTTGAATATCTTTTTCGTTTTCTATAAAATGGCTTCAACTTCTTCTAAGACGTATTCGTCAACAAGCTCATCTTGAGAGGACGTTGTGCGGCCACCAGTTTCAAAGAAAACTAAGAAGAGCTATATACAACAATACCAAACAAAGTGGGAGCAAGATGAAAGATTTAAAGGCTGGCTAACAAAAAGCAAAAAAGGAACGACATTTTGTTTTTGCAAAGCATGCAATAAAGACTTTGTGTGTGGTAAGTCTGAAATTGAGAAACATGCATCTGGAAAAAAACCGCTGTGAAGCTAACAGACTGTTTTCAGCAGACTGTTTGACGGAAACACCCGAACGCGCTGACCAGTGGCGCACAGGCGGAAGCCGAAAATTATATTGGAATTACGTTACAGCATGCAATAGGAAACATGGGGATCTCAGAGTTGATGAAATTAGAGTAGAACAATGGAATGGAAAACAAGAGAATTAATTATCCAAATCATTTAAGAGAATTGATGAAGTTTTTTCATCCACGAATATATGTGTTCGACTATTTCAGAAACTATTAGCCGGAGCATAACCATATTTGGTATGAAGAATTGTTATACCCATGTGATTAACCACTAAAAAAATCATCGACTTGCAAAGGGATACAGGGGGTGATTTTTCATCCCTTATATTAAAAAAATTCATAACACGAAAACCGTTCGCCGGAGCATAACCATATTTGGTATGTAGAATCTATATACCGATGCGATCAACCACTAAAAAAATCATCGACTTGCTAAGGGATACAGGGGGTGATTTTTCATCCCCTATATTAAAAAAAATCATAACACGAAAACCGTTCGCCGGAGCATAACCATATTTGGTATGTAGAATCTATATACCAATGTGATAGACCACTAAAAAAATCATCGACTTGCAAAGGGATACAGGGGGTGTTTTTTCATCCCTTATATTAAAAAAATTCATAACACGAAAACCGTTCGCCGGAGCATAACCATATTTGGTATGTAGAATCTATATACCAATGTGATTGACCACTAAAGAAATCATCGACTTGCAGAGGGATACAGGGGGTGATTTTCCATCCCTTATATCAAAAAAATTCATAACACGAGAACCGTTCGCCGGAGCATAACCATATTAAGTATGTAGAATCGTTATACCAATGTGATTGACCACTAAGAAAATCATCGACTTGCAAAGGGATACAGGGGGTGATTTTTCATCCCTTATATTAAAAAAATTCATAACACGAAAACCGTTCGCCGGAGCATAACCATATTTGGTATGTAGAATCGTTATACCAATGTGATTGACCACTAAAAAAATTATCGACTTGCAGAGGGATACAGGGGGTGTTTTTTCATCCCTTATATCAAAAAAATTCATAACACAAAAACCGTTCGCCGGAGCATAACCATATTTGGTTTGTAGAATCGTTATACCAATGTGATTGACCACTAAAAAAATCATCGACTTGCAAAGGGATACAGGGGGTGATTTTTCATCCCTTATATTAAAAAAATTCATAACACGAAAACC